>CM042403.1:23416409-24616409 GCA_023634145.1 Thymallus thymallus
TGACCTTCTCCCATTCCTCCTCTGGATCATCCAGATGGTCATTGGCAAACTTCAGATGGGCCTGGACA
This sequence comes from Thymallus thymallus, assembly GCA_023634145.1. Classification (NCBI taxonomy): domain Eukaryota; kingdom Metazoa; phylum Chordata; class Actinopteri; order Salmoniformes; family Salmonidae; genus Thymallus; species Thymallus thymallus. The sequence continues at coordinate 23,416,478 of CM042403.1, forward strand.
TGCACTGGCTTGAGCAGGGGGACCTTGCGTGCGCTGCAGGATTTTAATCCATGACGGCGTAGTGTGTTACTAATGGTTTTCTTTGAGACTGTGGTCCCAGCTCTCTTCAGGTCATTGACCAGGTCCTGCCGTGTAGTTCTGGGCTGATCCCTCACCTTCCTCAGGACCATTGATGCCCCACGAGGTGAGATCTTGCATGGTGCCCCAGACCGAGGGAGATTGACCGTCATCTTGAACTTCTTCCATTTTCTAATAATTGCGCCAACAGTTGTTGCCTTCTCACCAAGCTGCTTACCTATTGTCCTGTAGACAATCCCAGCCTTGTGCAGGTCTACAATTTTATCCCTGATGTCCTTACACAGCTCTCTGGTCTTGGCCATTGTGGAGAGGTTGGAGTCTGTTTGATTGAGTGTGTGGACAGGTGTCTTTTATACAGGTAACGAGTTCAAACAGGTGCAGTTAATACAGGTAATGAGTGGAGAACAGGAGGGCTTCTTAAAGAAAAACTAACAGGTCTGTGAGAGCCGGAATTCTTACTGGTTGGTAGGTGATCAAATACTTATGTCATGAAATAAAATGCAAATTAATTATTTAAAAATCATACAATGTGATTTTCTGGATTTTTGTTTTAGATTCTGTCTCTCACAGTTGAAGTGTACCTATGATAAAAATTACAGACCTCTACATGCTTTGTAAGTAGGAAAACCTGCAAAATCAGCAGTGTATCAAATACTTGTTCTCCCCACTGTATACATACTGTAACTACCTCTGAACATGACTGCTGATGTTCACCTTCCTCTTCTATGACCCTGTCCTACAGCCTTAAACATTTGATGGACAGGTGGATGGACAGATGGATAGATTAGATTGGTTGGTTGGTTGGTTGGTTGGTTGGTTGGTTGGTTGGTTGGTTGGTTGGTTGGTTGGTTGGTTGATTGTGGATTGATTCTCTCTCCTGTGATTGTGACCTGCAGCTTCCTGAAACCAGACATGGGGAAGAAAGCCAAGAACAAGACCCAAATCAAGAAGAAGACGCTCAACCCAGAGTTCAACGAGGTTAGTGTCCCCTCATATATATCTATAACAACACAATATCAGATTCCAGACCATTGTTTTATTAATTAGTCTAAGCACTGAGCATGGAGTGTGATGGCTGACGTTGTGTTGCAGGAGTTCAGCTATGAGATCAAACATGGTGAGCTGGCCAAGAAAAGCCTGGACATCTCAGTCTGGGACTATGACATGGGAACATCCAACGATTTCATTGGTGAGTTGGGACTATGACATGGGCACATCCAGTATTTTCATTGGTCAGTTGAGAAATCCAACAATTTCATTGGGGAGTTCAGTGACGATGGCAGGATGAATGTACTTTTAATGTTTAACAATTGTATTGTGCACTTTTTAAAGCCGATTTCAAAGTAATACTTTAAAAAACCTTCTCCCCCTTCAGGAGGGTGCCAGCTGGGCATCACAGCCAAGGGGGAATGTCTGAAGCACTGGTACGAATGTCTCAAGAACAAAGACAAGAAGATCGAGCGCTGGCACGTCCTCCTAAATGACAACACCGTTAAAGACACGGACGACTAAGACATGCCATCTTCTTCCTCCTTTCTCCTCTTCCTCCCTTCTCCTCCTCCTCCCTATATTCATCAACCCCAGGCTGTCTATCTTCCTCTCAAATATATTATTTTGTCTTCCATTCTAGGTCTTCCTACTTTTAGTAATGTGAACCTGAATTAGCAGCAAATTAAGGGCCTCACTATTTTTCTTCTTGTGCTGACAGAATGCTTATTGGATGCATGTATTCATCAACACAGTGTTTACAGTGAAACAAAAATAATCTGCAACACAATATCTCCTGTACTTCAAGCATGCTCTACTTCTTTTGGGGGAAAGTAACCTCTTTCACTTATCCCTAAAAACCTGGATTTGAATAAATAGGTTGCTAAATTATAATTTGAAAAATCCCTTGAGATTGTTGTTAAACAATGTGTTGCTACACCATCCTTTCCTACCTCAGTCTCAACGCAAGGAATTCCCCTCCTCCTCATTGACCAATAGACATTATATAGATTATGTAAATGACATCGTATCTGACCCCCACCCTGGATTGTAATGTACAGTGTTATGGCATGGTCATAATCTGTGTTCTATACTTCTATACTATGCTCTTATGACATGGTCATAATCTGTGTTCTATACTTCTATACTGTGATCTTATGATATGGTCATAATCTATCTTCTATATTGTGCTTTTATGACATGGTCATAATCTGTGTTCTATACCTCTATACTGTAACTGCAGGGTACTAGTGTTTGCTCTGCCAAAGCATAATATTCAGTTGTGGTGCTGTATGTACAAACAGTTTGTTTAAAGGAGTATATGATGGGATGTTACGGAACATATATTGATGTTATTTAATTATGAAGATGTTTACATAGTTAGTATTAGCTGTTTGTGTTGATGACATGTCATGTTATTGAAGCATTAGCCCATGGGATATCATATAAACCTGGAATGCACTGATTTCGATATTGCTCTCTATCTATCTCTGTCTGTCTGTCTGTCTGTCTGTCTGTCTCTCTCGCTATCTCTGTCTGTCTCGCTCTCTCGCTATCTCTGTCTGTCTCTCTCTCTCGCTATCTCTGTCTGTCTCTCTCGCTATCTCTGTCTGTCTCTCTCTCTCTATCTCTGTATGTCTCTCTCTCTCTATCTCTGTCTGTTTGTCTCTCTCTCTCTATCTCTGTCTGTCTCTCTCTCTCTCGCTATCTCTGTCTGTCTGTCTGTCTGTCTGTCTGTCTGTCTGTCTGTCTGTCTGTCTGTCTGTCTGTCTGTCTGTCTGTCTGTCTGTCTCTCTTGCTCTCTCGCTATCTCTGTCTGTCTCTCTCTCTCTCTCGCTATCTCTGTCTGTCTCTCTCGCTCGCTATCTCTGTCTGTCTCTCTCTCTCTCTCTCTCTCGCTATCTCTGTCTGTCTCTCTCGCTATCTCTGTCTGTCTCTCTCGCTATCTCTGTCTGTCTCTCTCGCTATCTCTGTCTGTCTCTCTCTCTCTCGCTATCTCTGTCTGTCTCTCTCTCTCTCTCTCTCGCTATCTCTGTCTGTCTCTCTCGCTATCTCTGTCTGTCTCTCTCGCTATCTCTGTCTGTCTCTCTCGCTATCTCTGTCTGTCTCTCTCTGTCTCTCTCGCTATCTCTGTCTGTCTCTCTCTCTCTCTCGCTATCTCTATCTGTCTGTCTCTCTCTCTCTCTCGCTATGTCCGTCTGTCTGTCTCTCTCTCTCTCTCTCTCGCTATGTCTGTCTGTCTGTCTCTCTCTCTCGCTATGTCTGTCTGTCTCTCGCTATCTCTGTCTCTCTATCTCTCGCTATCTATGTCACTCTCTCTCTCGCTATCTCTGTCTCTCTCTCTCTAGCTCTCTCTCTCTCGCGCTCTCGTAGAACAAATAAATTACTCCAGCCTGATGAAATACAAAATAATTGCATATTGCACTGCACTGCATCTTACTGTGACAGACAGATAACAAGTGTGCACAAAATACATGCTGAGCGTGAGCCCTGTCTTGATCATATGACAAATACATTTATCTGTAGTAGGTTTGATTGCTAGACATTCTCAAATGTGAAATAATCTTTGATAGCTGTAGTAACTTGACAAGGAATCCCCACACGCAAATTTAATATTACTTTCCTTTCCTTTCAACTTAATAAATAAAAGCTGTACAGCCATGTACAATAGCATATGTTAAACAATAATGCAATGCAAAATAAAATATGAAACTGTAAAGGTCTGTTGAAATGAACTTGAATATGAATTTTATTTTCAAGTACAGTATAAAGTTGCAGATGTTTTGTGGCTATATTACATACAAATGATGTACAGTATTTGCCTTCTGCCACTGTTATCATAATCTAGGGAGAGAGCATGCAAATGGTTAATGCATAAACATTCTGTGAAATTCCCTCATTGTATAGCAGCATCTGTTAATCAGGTGAGGTTGTGAATCAGGTGAGGTTGTGAATCAGGTGAGGTTGTGAATCAGGTGAGGTTGTGAATCAGGTGAGGTTGTAAATCAGGTGAGGTTGTGAATCAGGTGAGGTTGTGAATCAGGTGAGGTTGTGAATCAGGTGAGGTTGTGAATCAGGTGATGTTGTGAATCAGGTGAGGTTGTGAATCAGGTGAGGTTGTGAATCAGGTGAGGTTGTGAATCAGGTGATGTTGTGAATCAGGTGAGGTTATGAATCAGGTGAGGTTGTGAATCAGGTGAGGTAGTGAATCAGGTGAGATTGTGAATCAGGTGAGGTTGTGAATCAGGTGAGGTTGTGAATCAGGTGAGGTTATGAATCAGGTGAGGTTGTGAATCAGGTGAGGTTCAAATCAAATCAATTAAAATGTTATTTGTCATATTCGCCGAACTGACAAAGCAGTTTTAAGAAAAAATATGTGTTAAAAAAGTATTTACTAATTACAAATAATTAAAGAGCAACAATAAAATAACAGTAAGGAGGTTTTATACAGGGTGTACCGGTACAGAGTCAATGTGCAGGGGCACAGGTTAGGTAATATGTACATGTAGGTAGAGGTAAAGTGACTGTATAGATAATAAACAGAGAGTAGCAGCAGTGTGAAAAAGGGGAGGGGGGGTCAATGCAAATAGTCCGGGTAGCCTTTGATTAGCTGTTCAGGAGTCTTATGACTTGGGGGTAGAAGCTGTTAAGAAGCCTTTTGGACGTAGACTTGGCACTCCGGTACTGCTTGCCGTGCAGTAGCAGAGAGAACAGTCCATGACTAGGGTGGCAGGAGTATTTGGCAACTTTTAGGGCCTTACTCTGACACCGTCTGGTATAGAGGTCCCGGGTAGGAAACTTGGTTGTGAATCAGGCGAGGTTATGAATCAGGTGAGGTTTGAGAACTAGTGGTCTGAGTAGACAAGCAGTGGGAGACAGGTCTTCTTCTTCTCCAACTGGGTGAAAGTTCACTGCAAAGTTGGCCCCTAAAGAATCAGACATCTGTCACTTTAGACTTGAACTCCACTGTGTATCTTGCAGTATATGCTATACCATCATAACCTGCAAAAGGTTAAATAAAAAATATAAAAAATATAAAAAATGCTATATATATATATATATATATATATATATATATACAGTGGGGAGAACAAGTTTTTGATACACTGCCGATTTTGCAGGTGTTCCTACTTACAAAGCATGTAGAGGTCTGTAATTTTTATCATAGGTACACTTCAACTGTGAGTGACGGAATCTAAAACAAAAATCCAGAAAATCACTTTGTATGATTTTTAAATAATTAATTTGCATTTTATTGCATGACATAAGTATTTGATCACCTAACAACCAGTAAGAATTCTGGCTCTCACAGACCTGTTAGTTTTTCTTTAAGAAGCCCTCCTGTTCTCCACTCATTACCTGTATTAACTGCACCTGTTTGAACTCGTTACCTGTATAAAAGACACCTGTCCACACACTCAATCAAACAGACTCCAACCTCTCCACAATGGCCAAGACCAGAGAGCTGTGTAAGGACATCAGAGATAAAATTGTAGACCTGCACAAGGCTGGGATGGGCTACAGGACAATAGGCAAGCAGCTTGGTGAGAAGGCAACAACTGTTGGCGCAATTATTAGAAAATGGAAGAAGTTCAAGATGACGGTCAATCTCCCTCGGTCTGGGGCACCATGCAAGATCTCACCTCGTGGGGCATCAATGATCATGAGGAAGGTGAGGGATCAGCCCAGAACTACACGGCAGGACCTGGTCAATGACCTGAAGAGAGCTGGGACCACAGTCTCAAAGAAAACTATTAGTAAAACACTACGCCGTCATGGATTAAAATCCTGCAGCGCACGCAAGGTCCCCCTGCTCAAGCCAGCGCATGTCCAGGCCCGTCTGAAGTTTGCCAATGACCATCTGGATGATCCAGAGGAGGAATGGGAGAAGGTCATGTGGTCTGATGAGACAAAAATAGAGCTTTTTGGTCTACACTCCACTCGCCGCGTTTGGAAGAAGAAGAAGGATGAGTACAAACCCAAGAACACCATCCCAACCGTGAAGCATGGAGGTGGAAACATCATTCTTTGGGGATGCTTTTCTGCAAAAGGGACAGGACGACTGCACCGTATTGAGGGGAGGATGTATCGCGAGATCTTGGCCAACAACCTCCTTCCCTCAGTAAGAGCATTGAAGATGGGTCGTGGCTGGGTCTTCCAGCATGACAACGACCCGAAACACACAGCCAGGGCAACTAAGGAGTGGCTCCGTAAGAAGCATCTTAAGGTCCTGGAGTGGCATAGCCAGTCTCCAGACCTGAACCCAATAGAAAATCTTTGGAGGGAGCTGAAAGTCCGTATTGCCCAGCGACAGCCCTGAAACCTGAAGGATCTGGAGAAGGTCTGTATGGAGGAGTGGGCCAAAATCCCTGCTGCAGTGTGTGCAAACCTGGTCAAGAACTACAGGAAACGTATGATCTCTGTAATTGCAAACAAAGGTTTCTGTACCAAATATTAAGTTCTGCTTTTCTGATGTATCAAATACTTATGTCATGCAATAAAATGCAAATTGATTACTTAAAAATCATACAATGTGATTTTCTGGATTTTTGTTTTAGATTCCGTCACTCACAGTTGAAGAGTACCTATGATAAAAATTACAGACTTCTACATGCTTTGTAAGTGGGAAAACCTGCAAAATCGGCAGTGTATCAAATACTTGTTCTCCCCACTGTATATACAGCGGGTGAAATAAGTATTGAACACGTCACCATTTTTCTCAGTAAATATATTTCCAAAGGTGCTATTGACATGAACTTTTCACCAGATGTTGGTAACAACCCAAGTAATCCATACATACAAAGAAACCAAAACAAATAAGTTCAGAAATTAAGTTATGTGTAATAATGTGAAATGGCACAGGGAAAAAGTATTGAACACATGAAGAAAGGGAGGTTCAAAAAGGCATGGAAAGCCAAGACAACAGCTGAAAACTATCAGTAATTAAAAAGCAATCCAGCCCCCTGTCAGTGCAAATTAATATCAGCTGGTTCAGTCCCAACTGATTGCCTACAAAAAGGTCTCATTGCCAAGGTGTCACACAAGACACATCTCATGATGGGTAAAAGCAAAGAGCTGTCTCAAGACCTTCGCAACCTAATTGTTGCAAAACATAATGATAGCATTGGTTATAGGCGCATTTCTAAGCTTCTGAATGTTCCAGTGAGCACTGTTGGGGCCATAATACGGAAGTGGAAAGACAATCATTTCACCATAAATTTGCCTCGACCGCCTGAGACAGCCCGAAAATAACATGAAATGCCCTTATGTTGAATACATTTTGCAAATCCAATCAGTTTTCCAAGTTGATTCAACATCATTACATTTATTTGTTTTTTTTAAATGAAGTGGAAACAACATTGATTCAACCAGTTTTTGCCCAGTGGGTCTGGACCCTGGCCAAAAGATAAAGCTTTTTAATGTTTCATATTTTATATATTATAAGTATAGATAATAATTGTCATTTTCATTGATAGTCCACCTAGTAGTGTGTGTTGGAGGAATCAGATACACAATCATACACACACACACACAACCACCAAGTGGTCCCATCAAAGCGCTGAATGTTGACATAATTAAGAAAGGCGGAAAAGCCCCTCATGGATCAGTTTAAAACCTGCTTGAGGTCCCTCTCTCTTCAGACATCCTCAGGCCAGAGCTACACTCTTAAAAAAGAGGTTGCTTAATGTTTGATAAAATGTTTGATAAAACATATGGCAGTAAAAGTACTGTAGATCAGTTGGGCAGCAGTGGCAGTGTGCTCAAGTGTGTGTCTGGCGCTCACCCAAATATGTTCTCCTCTCCTATCCTCTAGATTGTTTGAGGGTCTGGTTCAACAGAAGGAGTTGTCTGGGGTTCAGTTTTTCTTGCTCGAGTACATCTCTCTGTCATGTTTCACATTACAGCCACAGGACTGCACACAGGGGACAGTACACTACACGCACGCTCTCACACTTATGAGTTTGTAACAGTCTGTCTCCTTGCCTACAGCTGTTCAGCTGCTCTGGTCAAACCCTCTCCCACTCAGCTGGAGCAGCAGAAGAAGACTGGTGGAGACATGGAGGGGTGGCGCCACCTTCAGGGGCCTGGGCATAGAGGCAGGAGGCCCAGCTAGACGGGCTAAACGCAAGGACCACTCAGTCAGACTACACAAGCTCTGCCTCAGGATGACAAAACACAAAGTAAGCAAAACCAGGAAGCACAAACAATGTGCTTTAGTAGGTGATGCAGTGACAATCAGATGTAGTGTTGGCTGATCTATTTAGGCATACCATAAAAAAATAAATATTTGATTACTTTATTAGTCACAGGGTACAGTGAAATTCTTAAACTCTGAGATCAAACAGTGCAGGTCAAAAAGAGAAGTGAAATAAATATATTTCCTCACCCAGGGATATGAATACTAACATATATTTCCTCACCCAGGGATATGAATACTAACATATATTTCCTCACCCAGGGATATGAATACTAACATATATTTCCTCACCCAGGGATATGAATACTAACATATATTTCCTCACCCAGGGATATGAATACTAACATATATTTCCTCACCCAGGGATATGAATACTAACATATATTTCCTCATCTAGGGATATGAATACTAACATATATTTCCTCACCCAGGGATATGAATACTAACATATATTTCCTCATCTAGGGATATGAATACTAACATATATTTCCTCACCCAGGGATATGAATACTAACATATATTTCCTCATCTAGGTATATGAATACTAACATATATTTCCTCATCTAGGGATATGAATACTAACATATATTTCCTCATCTAGGGATATGAATACTAACATATATTTCCTCACCCAGGGATATGAATACTAACATATATTTCCTCATCTAGGGATATGAATACTAACATATATTTCCTCATCTAGGGATATGAATACTAACATAGTAGTTGTACAGTAAATAGTGATAGTGGTATCAGGGGCAAGTCCTGTCTGTAAATATCAAAACTATAGTGTACAATACTGTTTCCTATTAACCACTGTCTGTGCTCAGCATTCATGACTGTAACATAACCACTGTAAGTTGTACATTAAATTACTTTTATAAGAAAACATATCGTTGTCAAAGACAATCAGTGTTTGGATGTAACGTTTTTATTTATTATTTGTTTACTCTAATAAACACTCTCACTCCTAAATAGCCTGTAGGCATTACTGTTGTCTTCCTAATACTGTCCATTTGATTAAACATTAGGCTACACTAACACCAAAGTATTAGGTTATTACTATGTTATTGACATTTTACCAAACAATTTCTAAATATACTACAAAATAAGGCATAAACAGAATAAGTTAATGAAATACAGAGGGATGTTGGTTGTATTGTCTTTTTCTAGATTTCTTCTTCATTTGTTTATCGCCCTTTGATTCAAGGCCATTGCGTAATCTACTTTTAAGCAATCTGCATCTTATGTATGTTTCTTTACGAGGAGAGTTGCAGAAAGTAATCATCTATTACCAAAATGCTGTAGAAACAATACCTACAGCTCCACAGTGGAATGAATAGCTGCTAGGTAACTCAACCCCTCTCTGATGTCACCACGGGTAATTGAGACCTGGAGACCGACTGGAGCTGCATCCGTGGAGCTCGAGCCTACGGAGACACGCCTCCACCGGCCAGAAATTCCGTTACTCGGGGAAAAACGGATTTGACAACATGGCGCACTTTCTGGGAAATAACTTTAGTTAGTTCGCGGCCGGTTTAGTGGGAATGTCGCATGGTTGTTCACTTTTTAGAGGTCCATGAAAACAGACAGGTTTATTGGAGTTCCTTCCTACTACATTGTTGTGTGAGATCACACATTTTCTCTGTCCTGGTTGGGAAGCGAACTGCATGGAATGAAAGTTTTAAGTTGCTGCCGCTGGGTATAAAACTAGGACAGGATGGAGAAACATCGATCGAAGAAAGAAAGGGTAAATATAACCCAATGCCGAACAAACAATATTACTGTTTATTTTACAGAGCAGAGCCTATATGCTATATATCTAGCTGAAATATAGGCTGGCTAACCTATCAACATCGGCCAAAGCGCTTTGATGATGCGTTTGATGTTGTGTCCAAGTTGCGCAGCTATTCAGCCCACACCGCGCTAGTAAGCAGCACATTACATTTCATAGCTATTTAGTGGAAGATCAAAGATGCCATGTTACAGTATTTCGTTAATAATAATAAGACAATATACAAATGTAACATTCTTTTTTACAGGTGGTATGATACTTAGGTGACAAAGAGCACGTGGTGGTTGAGCCTTTAGTGTGTCTCTCTCTATCTCTATCTCTCTCTCTCTCTCTCTCTCTCTCTCTGTCAAAGGAGGTCCCTGGTTTCATTTTTTCAGGAATGTGTTTCTCCCTGCTGACCTGGGCTGAGCTGGGAGGGGGAAGGAAGGGACATGGAAGTGGTGTGAGAGTGTGTGTGTGTATGCATGTGAGTGCGTGTGCGTGTGAAGAGGGTGTTCCTGTACTACTGTTCCAACAACACCATATTGACTAATAGATACAAGCCCATTGGCTGTATACACAGGTTGAAAAGCTTCTCTCTGTCTCTTTCTCTCTCTCTGTCTGTATATTCTCAGTGGAAACTTCCTACTGTGTGAGTTAGTGCTCCGCTCAGCTGTTTTGACAGAGAAAGCCACTGGGACTGTGTGTGTGTGTGTGTGTCCATGTGTGTGTGCGTGTGTGTGTGTGAGAGAGTGATAATGACAGCCTTGGTGTAAGTCATTCTGAAAGGACAAATCTGGCAACAGCAGATCAGGGAGGGAAGCAGCTTTTCTAAGTTGCGGCAACAGAGGGCTAACCTCAACGTGCACATTACACACACACACACACACACACACACACACACACACACACACACACACACACACACACACACACACACACACACACACACACACACACACACACACACACACACACACACACACACACACACACACACACACACTATATCAAATGCTGATATAAACATTGCTTTGATGTTTTGGTAGAACAGATTCGAATCTCAGATGTTTATCGGCATGGTCCTCTGGACTGTAACATTACTGTAACGTTGAGAAAAATCTATCTGATTGAATGAAAAGATAACTGACCACTCCTCCCCACATTTCTCTTCTTCCTCGCCCCTCTCTCCTCTCCTCCTCAGTTCTCTCTCTTCGGCCCTCGCTCTTCTACCCGAACCACCAACCCTCCCTCTTCCTCCTCTTCGTCCTCTAACTCTGCTCACCCCATCCCTCCCCGTCTCTGTCAGACAGACCCTCATCCTTCCATCCTTCCTGGGCCTCCTATCCTTTCTAAGGCAGAGTTTCTGGAGGCAGTGCGTCGCAGTAACCAGGCATGCCAGCGGGGGCAGTACAGCCTGGCGGTGCAGCTCTACGGGGAGGCCCTGTCTGCGGACCCTCAGAACTGCATCCTGTACAGTAACCGCTCTGCAGCCCTTCTCCACCTGGGACAGTACCAGACCGCCCTGGACGACGCCCTCAAAGCCCGCCTGCTTAACCCCAAATGGCCCAAGGTAGGACTGACTTTATTCCAGTCTATACTAAAACATACAGCCACTAAACAAATGAGAGAGAGAGAGAGAGAGAGAGAGAGAGAGAGAGAGAGAGAGAGAGAGAGAGAGAGAGACAGAGAGCGAGAGAGAGATTGAGAAAGAGACTGAGAGTCAGTGGTCAGTTGTAAGGAGTCAGAACCTAGAAAGGCTATTCCAGGCTGCCTCTGTTATCTCTCTCTCTCTGGATCTGGGCCAGCTCCACTCCACTTCCCCTCTCTATACTGAAGAGAATAGACGGAAACTGCTTCTGGGTGTGTGTGTGTGTGTGTGTGTGGCCCGGTGACGGTGTCATAGCAGTGGTCCTGCTGCTGTATTCTCTGTGGGTCAGTGTGAAGGTCAGGTGTAATGAACTACCACTCTGAGAAAGCTACTTACTTCAGCCTGGCCTCCCTCTCTTTTCATTTCCTTCTTCTCTCTTTTCATTTCCTTCTTCTCTCTTTTATATTCTTCCCTCCTCTGTCATCATCCTCCCCTCCTCCGTTCGCCAATCTGCTGCACCCCGTCGACTTCTCTGTTGGCACAGCAGCCTACACGCACGCACGCACATACACACACACACACACACACACACACACACACACACACACACACACACACACACACACACACACACACACACACACACACACACACACACACACACACACACACACACACACACACACACAGACAGAGTTGGGCATGGGAGCTGAGAGGCAACAGGGAAAACAGAATCAGGGGCAAAACATCACAGTCAAAAGAGGTGTGTGTGGGTGTGTGTGTGTGTGTGTGTGTGTGTGTGTGTGTGTGTGTGTGTGTGTGTGTGTGTGTGACGCACAGATGTTGTTTTAGTTTTTCTTGTTTTTCTCTTCTTTCTCTTCTTTCTCTCCTTTGTCGGTGGGTTTCGTGCTCCGCTTTAACTGGTCTTTGTGTCTTTGTCATTTAGATGTCTCTGTGTCGCAGGAGTGAAAAGCCTTGGAGTGTTTTTCTCCCATACAACCTTCCTGTTTTCTGTCTGGAACTATTTGCTGTTTGGGAGTTGCCCTCTCCTCTTTCAGGTTTCTGTATAGTTGTTGCTAGGCAGATTGGCATATTGAAAGAGGCTTTTTCACTTACAGGTGCATTGAGTACCCAGAGTTCATAGTGGTGAGAAACTAAGTAGCCTAACACAAACCTTTGATGGCTCTTAATTTCAATGGACAGATGGATGAAGCTTAGAAAGACCATGCAGTTTGAAAAAAAAGCTTTTTCTGATGGATTGCTGACTGAGTTTTCTGTCTATACTGATCCTTTAAGCTCTCCCAGACTATACCATGTTCAGCTCTTTAAGTCAGTCATGGTCTCTATGAAAGGCTTTGAAGTGGTCAGTCTGTCACTACAGATTTACATATGAAGGCCCATATGTACCCTGAAAGTTCTGCCTCGTGAGACAAAAACTCTGGGAGCGTGTTTGGTTGGCCATGTTCCCATGTAGCTTTCACCTTTTGAAGCAGCTTTCCCTTTCCCTTTCAGACCTACAAACATCAAACACCACAACTATTTAGGTTGGGCAGTGATGTTGCAACATAAACACCAGAGGGCGCTATAAAGTCATGTGCAGAAATACCTTTCTCACCTTACACACAAACGCACACCAAATATAATCCTGAATGTAAACCCACAAAATGCACCATTCATGAAAAATAAATCTAAAACCCAATCCACTGTTTCAGCTCAAGGGTACACAATACAGGCCTTGAATAAAACAGTTCTGCGCATTGTATTGGTGTAGGCCTAAAGGACATCTGATTGGTAGTTAGTTGTGTGCGTACTGGGGTTTAAAAATCATGCACTCCTTAACATTGTGTTCCACATGGAACATGCAACGGCACGCTTAATGAGTGCGTTGAGAAAAAAACATCCTTTCCTCCTCTCCTTTCCCTTCCTCTCCTTCTCCTCTCATATTAAAAGACTAACACCAGATGAAGACAGTCTGCAGCCTCTCATCCATGAGAGAGTGTGATAACACATTATGAAAATCGCACATCATCAGCATCTATTTCCTGCTGTCACATGCACAAATGCACACACACCCACGCACCCCTCTAATGAGCCTCGGTGCGGGCTAGCACTATAGTGGGCTTAATTGGTTGTTATTAATTGGGAGATGTTCTTTACACACTTGCACACACACAAGCGCGTGTGCACACACACAAACATACAGACATCTGCTCACACACAGCCAACTCTGCTTTCTCAGCGAAGCACAGCGCCCCAATTCCTCCTCTCTGCCCGACTTTCTCTCTTTCTCTCCCACTCACACAGTTGGGTTCCTTTGTAGAGTGGCAGTGTGGAGGAAGGAGACATTTGGAGAGAGGGATGGATTGGCCATTAGGAGGGGTATGGGAAAAATGAGACGTGAGGAGAGAGGTGGATAAATGGATGAATAGATGTGAAAGAGAGAGTAAAAGCGGGAAGTGGAATACAAGTAAACGTTTCTATTAAACAGTGATTATGTTGTGTTGGTTAGTTATGGAGTTAGTCTTTCACTGGCCTTCATACAGAGTGAGAGGGGGCTACACTTATGATTGTATAGTCAGCTGGAAAGGGTTTGGCCTTTAGTTTTAATCGTGACATAAGCCCAGTTGAACACCAGACTCTGTACAGCAGCTTTTCCCAGCGTTCCCATTTCAAATAGCAGCCCAGAGGAATACAGCCAGTGTCACATATTCTCTGTTTGGGAATTCTGTTCTCTGTGGTAGATTTGGGAATTCCCCGGTACCTCAGCCATTTCCGGGAAGCTTCTGGAATAAGAATCTGTGTTCTTCTAAGAGGAGACTGGTGCTGGTGCTGCCATAATAAAGAGTGGGAGAGAGAGGGAAAGAGAGTGGAAGAGAGGGAGAGCGAGAGAGTGAGAGAGCGAGAGAGCGAGAGATCAGTATGTAGCCACTAATAACTGGGTGTGTGAGTCTATTTCCAGGCGAGGATTAATGAACAATCACATATGATGGGTAATTACAGGGAAGGAGTATGATGGGCCCTGTGTGTGTGTGTGTGCTGTGTGTGTGCGTGCGTCTGTGCGTGCGTATGTGCGCCTGTGTATGTGTTTGGTTTGACTATCCTTGGATAGTAAAACAAGGAAAATTCGGACTAGTTCGGTCCCCACAAGTAAAAGGCTATTTTATGCTTTAGGGTTAGGGGTTTAGGGTTAGGTTTAGGGTTAGGGGTTTAGGGAAGATTTTGAATGGAAATCAATTTGGTCCCCACAAGGATAGTTAAACAAATGTGTGTGTGTGTGTGTGTGTGTGTGTGTGTGTGTGTGTATGTGTGTGTGTGGAGAGGGGATATACACTACATTACCAAAAGTATCTACAAACATCTCATTCCAAAATAATGAACATTAATATGGAGTTGGTCCCCCTTTGCTACTGTAACAGCCTCCACTCTTCTGGGAAGGCTTTCCACTAGATGTTGGAACATTGCTGCGGGGACTTGCTTCCATTTAGCCACAAGAGCATTAGTGAGGTCGGGCACTGATGTTGTGCGATTAGGCCTGGCTCACAGTCGGCGTTCCAATTCATCCCAAAGGTGTTTGATGGGGTTGATGTCAGGGCCAGTCAAGTTCTTCCACACTGGTCTCGACAAATTATTTATGTATGGACCTCGCTTTGTGCACAGGGGCATTCCCAAACTGTTGCCACAAAGTTGGAAGCACAGAATCACCTACAATGTCATTGTATGCTGTAGTGTTAACATTTTTGTGGAACTAAGGGGCCTAGCCCAAACCATGAAAAACAGCCCCAGACAATTATTCCTCCTCCACCAAACTTTACAGATGGCACTATGTATTCGGGCAGGTAGCGTTCTCCTGGCATCCACCAAACCCAGATTCGTCTGCCGGACTGTCAGAATGGTGAAGTGTGATTCATCACTCCAGAGAACGCGTTTCCACTACTCCAGAGTCCAATGGTGGCAAGCTTTACACCACTACAGCCGACGCTTGGCATTGCGCATGGTGATCGTAGGCTTGTGTGTGGCTGCTCGGCCATGGAAACCCATTTCATGATGTTCCCGACAAACAGTTATTGAGCTGATGTTGCTTTCAGAGGCAGTTTGGAACTCGGTAGTGAGTGTTACAATCTAAGACAGCGGTCCCGTTCTGTGAGCTTGTGTGGCCTACGAATTTGCAGCTGAGCCATTGTTGCGCCTAGACGTTTCAACTTCACAATAACAGCACTTATAGTTGACCGGGGGCAGCTCTAGCAGGGCAGACATTTGACGAACTGACTTGATGGAAAGGTGGCATCCTATGACGGTACCACGTTGAACGTCACTGAGCTCTTCAGTAAGGCCTTTCTACTGCCAAAGTTTGGCTATGGAGATTGCATGGCTGTGTGCTCAATGTTATACACCTGTCAGCAACGGGTGTGGCTGAAATAGCTGAATGGGGTGTCCAAATACTTAGTATATATAGTGTATGTGACCATCAGTGTTGTGGTGTAGCTTTAGGGTCATTTAGGGCTGACCCAATTTAGTCGACTGGTTGGTCGACCAATATTTCTTTAGTTGAGCAGTAGCAAAAAATATATATATAAAAAATCACTGTGTACAAGATACCTGTCTGATTCGTGCCTGTCTGAGTGGACTGATCCATTGTGGAGGCCGTGGGGATGGCACAGTACATCAGTCTAAGACATTTGCTACTGAAATTGTATATGGTTATATTATGTAAGAACATTGGGGTGTTTTTTCCCGCGTTGGATAGTGGTTGCTGTCCGCGTTTCTGAAAGACATCAGTGCGCTGTCGAATTGGCGCCTTTTCCTAGACCATGTTGCTATCACAGGAGGTTGATGGCACCTTAGTTGGGGAGAACGGTCTATTGGTAATGGTTGGAGTGGAATAGTGGAATGGTATCAAATACATCAAACATATGGTTTCCATGTGTTTGATGCCATTCTATTTGCTCCGTTCCAGCCATTATTATGAGCCATCCTCCCCTCAGCAGCCTCCACTGGTTTTTATGTGCATAATAGCAAAATGAACCGGCATATTGGTGTTGAGAACAATGCGGCAGCGGCAGTAGCGGAGTTAGGGGATGAGAAAACAGCCCTTGCCTTAATTGTCTAAGAAAAGTGAGGAGCGAGGAAAACCAAACTTAATTAGGTCTATAATCAATAACCTAACTGTTAAATGTGCCTATCCATATATATAAGACAAATCCTGCTTCTGTTGCCTGTTTGAGTGTTTGTTTAATAGCCTACTGATTCCGTGAGCACCTAGCTTCACGATTCCACAAATTCGGCTGTTTTTCATCTTTGCTTTGCTGTAATAAAGGCGTTACACTGTTTTTGTTAGATCAGCCTCTCTGGTATTATTTATCATTTATTTAGTGTTGTTTACACTTTTCCCAATTGTCAGAAAAATTATGTTTATAATAATAATAATAACACTCCTTTTTCCTTGATATCCTTCTTAATGTTATTATTACTATTATGATCATCAATATAATAATAAGTAATGTCATTATCATCAGTAGGCTTAGTATAGCAGTCTTGTATAACCACCATCGAGCTGTAGGCTTAAGAGCCTACTTATACAGGCTACTGTATCAATCAATAATTTATTTGTTCATGTCATCACACAGCATAGGAGTCATTCATGATTTGAAATGCAATCAAGCATTTTAGTTTTAAAATAAAATAATAAAGCGGCCATTGGAATATATAACAAACTGTTCCATTTCGGAAATTGCATTCACGAATGAATGTTACTGAAGGCTTTACATTATTCCAAATTATATTGTAATCTAACAGCACCTCCTTGGCACACGTAATTTGCACGCATCGCTTGCTCCTTACCTTCTTTTTCTTGATCTCCAGTATTTTCCACAACTAGTCAAATTTATTCCACACATCTGACTTCACTTTACCTCAAGTTTATTTGTCACGCAAGGGTGTTGGGAATAGGGAATGTTTTTCCTAAACAAATGAGGTATTTCGGTAACAGAACTTTTCAGTCAGAAATTGATGTAATTATGTTGCAACTACAGCAACACGGACAGAGCAGTGCACACTTTTGATATTCTGTGGTGTTCGCTGCTGCAGTCACACAGTCACTTGCAGCGAGTCTGAGCCCGGCACAATCAAATCAACTGCGGTCATTTGTTTGTCTTAATTATTTAATCAAACAGTTCCCTCAAAGCATCAGACAAGCTCAGTGCATATAGTTGATTTGATTAAAACACATACGTAGGATGTGTCTTCATATGGATAACACACGTTTAAACATTTTGACCAATCCATTGGTCAAAAGAACAGACGTCTCTTGGTCGACCAAGATTATTTTTAGTCGGGGAGAGCCCTAGGATCAATCTGAAGTCAGTGACACCATGCTAACTCCTACACTGGTGATATACCACTGTCCCCCAGGGGCTAACACACACACCGACACACACACACTCTTCAGCCCATTTGCGTCAGATCAGAGGAATCAGCTGTTGGCAGCTGATAATTATTGGAAATAAGCCAGTCTCTACACACACGGCTGTGGAGACATTTTCAATGTTTGTACTTGAATTAAGCTCTTGGGAGCAGCATGTACCATGTCCAGGCTTTTCTTTCTTTATGGCATCAGTGGCGATATTTAGAATATGCAGTTTAGCCACACGAAAGTCTGGAATAGACAGCAGGAAGAGTGAAAGAGCTGGGGGAGTGGCGACAGGTTGTGGGTTCAGAGAGAGAGAGAGAGAGAGACACCGCCGCTAGTAACATAAGGATCATATCTAGCCAAATAACACAAAATAAATAATGTATTAGAAAATAGTACTTCTATTTGGAATTTGAAGTAACCACTACTCTAGGAAAGGGATAATTTAATGTGTCCATGCTTTTTGCCAAGGTTATATGAAATAGTTAATATCTTGCTACTGCACATGCTTGTACCCACACAAACACACACACACACACACACACACACACACACACACACACATACACACACATACACACCTCCAGTATATTACTGGTGCGTGTCTGGCAGTCGCATGGGGGGGGGTATAAGTCGCCCATCTCTCTGGTTCCTTGGGGAACATCTGAAGGTCATGTTTGGCTAGCTAACACAACACACGCGCACACGCGCACACGCGCACACACACACACACACACACACACACACACACACACACATACACACCCACACACAAGCATTTCGCTACACCTGCAATAACATCTGCTAAATATGTGTATGTGACCAATACAATTTGATTTGATTTGACACACACACACACACACACACACATACACACACACACACACACACACACACACACACACACTCACTCCCTTTCTCTAATATCACAGTAGCAATTTGCCTATTTGCTTCTCTATGTAACCATGGTCAGAGTGTGACAGGTCTATTCTTTCTGTATCTGGTGGTGGTTTGCGTTGGATCCCTAATAAGAGGCAGCTGCTGCGCATTGTCTCTAATTAGGGATCCTACATAGGTTTGTAATTTTCACACTGGGTTGTGGGTTGTCGTTACCAGGAAATATTTAATAAGTTTAACAGATCACATCAGATACATCAGTCTCCTCCAACATCGTCTGGAAAAAAGTTGAGTCTTTCACGTTTCTCTTAAATCTCTTAATAATTAACTGATCGAAAAGTAATATCTATGACTTTGAGTTAAGCTGGAAGGTGTGGCATTGACCATATCTGATCGGAAAGATGCTGAACGTACAATCCAATAATTCTGTCTAATTCCTCTCTCTCTCCCTCTCTCTCTCCTCTCTCTCTCTCTCTCTCTCTCTCTCTCTCTCTCTCTCTCTCTCTCACCCACCATACAGCCAGTTGGTGGCACATATGGACATGGCACTGAGAGTTGCCAGGCTAGATTCCAGGCTAGACTGGGGTTTCTGCCAAACAGATGAGCCTCTGTAATTGTGTTTGCTGTTTGGGAGTATTTGGAGTGTATGGGGAAGAGGTACCATTAAATGTGTTTGCTTTTGGTTATTAATAGTTTGTCTATCTGTCTGTCTATATTTTTTTATTTTTTTATTTCACCTTTATTTATCCAGGTAGGCCAGTTGAGAACAAGTTCTCATTTACAACTGCGACCTGGCCAAGACAAAGCAAAGCAGTGCGACAAAAACAACACAGAGTTACACATGGGACAAACAAACGTACAGCCAATAACACAATAGAAAATCTATGTACAGTGTGTGCAAATGTAATAAGATTAGGAAGGTAGGGCAATAAATAGGCCATAGTGGCGAAATAATAACAAATTAGCATTAACACTGGAATGATAGATGTGAAGATGATGATGTGCAAATAGAAGATACTGGGGTGCAAATGAACAAAAATAATAATATGGGGATGAGGTAGTAGGGTGGGCTATTTACAGATGGGCTCTATACAGGTGCAGTGATCAGAAAGCTGCTCTGACAGCTGATGCTTATTATTGAGGGAGATGGTAGTCTCCAGCTTCAATAATTTTACCAATTTGTTCCAGTCATTGGCAGCAGAGAACTAGAAGGAATGGTGGCTAAAGGAGGTGTTGGTTTTGGGGATGACCAGTGAAATATACCTGCTGGAGCGCATGCTACGGGTGGGTGGGTGTTGCTATGGTGACCAGCGAGCTGAGATAAGGCGGGGATTTACCTAGCAAAGACTTATAGATGACCTAGAGCCAGTGGGTTTTGCGTCGATTATGGAGTGAGGGCCAGCCAACGAGAGCGTACAGGTCGCAGTGGTGGGTAGTATATAGGGCTTTGGTAACAAAACGGATGGCACTGTGATAGACTACATCCAATTTGCTGAGTAGAGTGTTGGAGGCTATTTTGTAAATTACATCGCCGAAGTCAAGGATCGGTAGGATAGTCAGTTTTACGAGGGCGAGTTTGGCAGCATGAGTGAAGGAGGCTTTGTTTGCGAAATAGGAAGCCAATTCTAGATAAAATTTTGGATTGGAGATGCTTAATGTGAGTCTGGAAGGAGAGTTTACAGTCTAACCAGACGCCTAGGTTTTTGTAGGTGTCCACGTATTCTAAGTCAGACCCGTCGAGAGTAGTGATGATAGTCCGGTGGGCGGGTGCGCACAGCGTTCGATTGAAAAGCATGCATTTAGTTTTACTAGCATTTAAGAGCAGTTGGAGGCCACGGAAGGAGTGTTATATGGCATTGAAGCTCATTTGGAGGTTTGTTAACACAGTGTTCAAAAAGGGGCCAGATGTATACAGAATGGTGTCGTCTGCATAGAGATGGATCAGAGAGTCACTAGCAGCGAGAGCGACATCATTGATATATATAGAGAATAGAGTTGGCCCAAGGATTGAACCCTGTGGCACCCCCATAGAGACTGCCAGAGGACCGGACAACAGGTGCACCCATGACCACCCATGACCAGCTCGGAAACCAGATTGAATAGCAGAGAAGGTACGGTGAGATTCGAAGTGGTCAGTGATCTGTTTGTTAACTTGGCTTTCAAAGACTTTAGAAAGGCAGGACAGGAGTGTCTAGAGTCTAGAGTGTTTCCCCCTTTGAAGAGGGGGATGACCACGGCTGCTTTCCAATCTCTAGGGAACTCAGACGATACGAAAGAGAGGTTGAACAGGTTAGTAATAGGGGTTGCATACATTTCGGCTGATAATTTTAGAAAGAAAGGGTCCAGATTGTCTAGCCCAGCAGATTTGTTGGGGTCCAGATTTTGCAGCTCTTTCAGAACTGTGTTTCCTAGCCCCAGTGCAGTGGGCAACTGGGAGGAGGTGCTCTTATTCTCCATGGACTTTACAGTGTCCCAAAACTTTTTGGAATTAGTAATACAGGATGCAAATTTCTGTTTGAAAAAGCCAGCCTTTGCTTTTCTAACAGACTGTGTATATTGGTTCCTGACTTCCCTGAAAAGTTTCATATCGCGGGGGCTATTCGATGCTAATGCAATACGCCACAGGATGTTTTTGTGTTGGTCAAGGGCAGTCAAGTCTATATCTGTTCTTAGTTCTACATTTTTTGAATGGGGCATGCTTATTTAAGATGGTGAGGAAAGTACTTTTAAAGAACAACCAGGCATCCTCTACTGACGGGATGAGGTCAATATTCTTCCAGGATACCTGGGCTAGATCGATTAGAAAGGCCTGCTCACTGAAGTGTTTTAGGGAGCGTTTGACAGTGATAAGGGGTGGTCGTTTGACCGTGGACCCATTACGGACGCAGGCAATGAGGCAGTGGTCGCTGAGATCCTGGTTGAAAACTGAGGAGGTATATTTGGAGGGTAAGTTAGTCAGGATGATATCTATGATGGTGCCCATGTTTACAGATTTAGGGTTGTACCTGGTAGGTTCCTTGATAATTTGTGAGATTGAGGTCATCTAACTTAAATTGAAGGACGGCCAGGGTGTGAAGCATACCTTATGAGATCTGGCTACTAAGCTGCTAAACACACACACACGCACACACATAATAGTATGAAATTAACTAACACAGCTTGTCTCTGTACTCTTTGTGTGTCTGTTCAGTCCGTGGACCTTTGTACTACCCTGTCCTCTCTCCTATCAACCCTCAGGGACTCTAATCTCATTGATCCATTCCAGCAGGTATCCTTTCTCCTGTTCAGTTACAGTGTGGTGGTGACACAATGTTTTTCCCCAATACATGTTCCCCCACCTAGTTGATATCCTGTAGATCTGTTCACATCCACCTAACAGTACAGTCAATAGGGGCAGAGGAACAGAAGGAGAAATAGCCTTGGAAACAGAAGGGTAAAGAGAAAAGGGTTGACATGGAGATGGAGCAGTATATCTGTATGCATACATGTGAGCTATACAAGGTTCTACAATAGACTGTAATGACTGCCAGTATAATAATCGTATATTAACTCCAGACACAATCATATATATCATTGAAGCAGAAGCGTATGTTTGGAAGTTCATTTGAAGACACGTCACACACACACACACACACACACACACACACACACACACACACACACACACACACACACACACACGCACCCCCAGTCAAGCTGTTGTAGCTCTCTACAGCCAACACACCTCACAACTGCTAAACACACACCTTGGCAGAGACGGATTGAGTGGATCGAGATGTATGCAACACATTTTCATTCTACCATCACATTTTAATTTTAATGCGTGCGTCTTGGTGTGTTTTTTTTTTGTTCTTGGAAAAGCTCCATGCAGTTAACTGTATTCATGAAAAAACTATGAGGTTGGCACCAGCCACAAGCATAAACAAATATCACACACACTCACTGCATTATTGAGCAGGCTGGGCAGCCAGGTCACTCAAGATCCAATGCAAATTCGACGTACGTCCAGGCACCCATGACGTCGGGAGATTACTACTTACCCCGTCCACAAAGGTGAGCGCTATTACCATCAAGTAGGCTTACAGTTTGCTAGAGAGCTGTGGACGGGGATGACGGATGGGTGTAAGCCGCGATTTCCAGCTCCGAGGGTCGCTTGTCAATCCCACTCATAGGCATTTGTTAGATTTTTATAATGTTTTTACCCTATCCCAAACCTTAATCCTTACCTTAACCATTCGGAATGAATGCCTAAACTTAACTTTTGAAATGTGACGTATATGGACAAAAGTTGTATTCTGAAGTGAGACTGTGAGAGTTTGTTGGGCTGAGATTTAAGATCAACCTCAGTCGTCCGTAGCTGTGTGTGTGCATGTGTGTGTGTGTGTGCGTGAGTGTGTGTGTGTGCGTGAGTGTGAGAGATTGGCAGCAGATTGAGGCCAGGTTTCTCTCTCTCTCTCCCTACCAGCTGTTGTCTAACTAGTGTACCCCCTCCCCAATACACAGGGGCTACAGTTCTGTCAGCTCAAAGGAATACACCACAACACCTGTCATTATGAACTAGCTATTGGGATATTACGAGTTTGTCTGTCTGTCTGTCTCTCTAACTGTCTGTTTGTCTGTCTGCCTCTCTATCTATCTGTCTGCCTGTCTCTCTATCTGTCTGTCTGTCTGTCTCTCTAACTGTCTGTCTGTCTCTCTATTTGTCTGTCTGTCTCTCTATCTGTCTGTCTGCCTGTCTCTCTATCTGTCTGTCTGCCAGTATCTCTATCTGTCTGTCTGCCTGTCTCTCTCTCTCTCTCTCTCTCTCTCTGTCTGTCTGCCTGTCTCTCTATCTGTCTGTTTGTGTTTATGTCTCTCTAACTGTCTGTCTGTCTCTCTATCTGGCTGTATGCCTATCTCTCTATCTGTCTGCCTGTCTCTCTACCTGTCTATCTGTCTCTCTATCTGTCGATCTGCCTGTCTCTCTATCTGTCTGTCTGTCTCTCTATCTGTCTGTCTCTGTCTGTCTGATGGGATCTGGCTACTAGCTCGCTCACGCTCATGTATGTGTGTGCGTGTGTGTATATGTGTATTTGTGTGTGTGTATGTGTGTGTGAGAGAGGGAGGGAGATTAAAGATTGTTTGTTTCTTTACCTCCTGCCACTCTTCACAAATTCATATTTGCCCCCCCCACCCCACCCCACACACACACATACACACATACATACGCACATACACACAAACACACAAACACACTCAACCACACACATAATAGCATGACATTAACTAACACAGCTTGACTTTACTCTCTGTGTGTCTGTTCAGTCCGTGAACCCCTGTTCTCTCTCCTATCAACCCTCAGGGTCTCTAATCTCATTGATCCATTCCAGCAGGTATCCTTTCTCCTGTTCAGTTACAGTGTGGTGGTGACCCAATGTTTTTCCCCAATGCATGTTCCCCCACCACCTGTTGTCTAACTAGTGTACCCCCTCCCCAATACACAGGGGCTCCAGTTCTGTCAGCCCAACGGAATACACCACTACACCTGTCATTGTGAACTAGCTAAGCAGACACCTGGTGTAGAATATGTTGCTAATCAGACACCTGGTGTAGAATATTTTGCCAAGCAGACACCTGGTGTAGAATATGTTGCCAAGCAGACACCTGGTGTAGAATATGTTGCCAAGCAGACACCTAGTGTAGAATATGTTGCCAAGCAGACACCTGGTGTAGAATATGTTGCTAAGCAGACACCTGGTGTATAATAGGTTGCCAAGCAGACACCTGGTGTAGAATATGTTGCTATGCAGACATCTGGTGTAGAATAGTTTGCTATGCAGGCACCTGTTGTAGAATATGTTGCTAAGCAGACACTTCTTCCAGGTGTACGAAACACTCTACTACTCACCTCAACCACCACCTTTGGAAGAGCATGGGTGAAGTAGGCATTGCAGTGCTCATGTGAATTTGGTTTCTGTTGTATAGCACACTGTATTACTTATACAACTAATATAATGAGAGGACATGAGACGGGAGTAGAAACTAACTTGAGCATTGTTTAATGTGTTTCACGGGACAAACATTAGATAGATAGGTAGGTAGGTAGGTAGGTAGGTAGGTAGGTAGGTAGGTAGGTACAGTCGTATGAAAAGGTTTGGGCACCCCTGACAATTTCCATGATTTCCATTTATAAATAATTGGGTGTTTGGAATAGCAATTTCATTTTGATCTATCAAATAACTAATGGACACAGTAATATTTCAGTAGTGAAATTAGGTTTATTGGATTAACAGAAAATGTGCAATATGCATCAAAACGAAATTAGACAGGTGCATAAATTTGGGCACCCCAACAGAAAAATCACATCAATATTTAGTAGAGCCTCCTTTTGCTAAAATAACAACCTCTAGACGCTTCCTATAGCCTCTAATGGGTGTCTGGATTCTGGATGAAGGTATTTTGGACCATTCCTCCTTACAAAACATCTCCAGTTCAGTTAGGTTTGATGGTTGCCGAGTATGGACAGCCCGCTTCAAATCATCCCACAGATTCTCAATGATATTCAGGTCTGGGGACTGGGATGGCCATTCCAGAACATTGTACTTGTTCCTCTGCATAAATGTCCGGGTAGATTTTGAGCAGTGTTTTGGGTCGTTGTCTTGTTGAAATATCCAGCCCCGGCGTAACTTCAACTTTGTGACTGATTCTTCAACATTATTCCCAAGAATCTGCTGATATTGAGTGGAATCCATGCGACCCTCAACTTTAACAAGATTCCCAGTACCGGCACTGGCCACACAGCCCCACAGCATGATGGAACCCCCACCAAATTTGGGTAGCAAGTGTTTTTCTTGGAACGCTGTGTTCTTTTGCCGCCATGCATAACGCCCCTTGTTATGACCAAATAACTCAATCTTTGTTTCATCAGTCCACAGCACCTTATTCCAAAATGAAGCTGGCTTGTCCAAATGTGCGTTTGCATACCTCAAGCGACTCTGTTTGTGGCGTGTGTGCAGAAAAGGCGTCTTCCGCATCACTCTCCCGTACAGCTTCTCCTTGTGCAAAGTGCGCTGAATTGTTGAACGATGCACAGTGACACTATCTGCAGCAAGATGATGTTGTAGGTCTTTGGAGGTGGTCTGTGGGCTGTTTTTGACCGTTCTCACCATCCTTTGCCTCTCCGATATTTTACTTGGCCTGCCACTTCTGGCCTTAACAAGAACTGTGCCTGTGGTCTTCCATTTCCTCACTATGTTCCTCACAGTGGACACTGATAGCTTACATCTCTGCGATAGCTTTTTGTAGCCTTCCCCTAAACCATAATGTTGAACAATCTTTGTTTTCAGGTCATTTGAGAGTTGTTTTGAGGCCCCCATGTTGCCACTCTTCAGAGGAGAGTCAAAGAGAACAACAACTTGCAATTGGCCACCTTAAATACCTTTTCTCATGATTGGATGCACTTGTCTATGAAGTTCAAGGCTTAATGAGCTCACCAAACCAATTGTGTGTTCCAATTAATCAGTGCTAAGTAGTTTTTTCTTCAAATTGGCGCCGCCCTGAGTGGTCGCCTGTTAAGCAGCTCCCGTTGTTCGTGCATTAATTGTTGTTTTAGTTCGTTTCTTTCGTCTATTTTCGTCTATTTTCTTTAGTTTTATTTTTTATTTTGCTACAGTCGAACTATAACAGTTCAGGATTATGGATTTTATGGATTTTATCGCAGCTGAACGTCGACAGGAGTCGTCAACGGTTATTGTTTACAGCAGAGCCCAGCTCCTGGATTTAGCCCACGCAGCGCTGCTGCTCCCCAGGGAAAAGTTTGATATTCCGGACGAATTGAAAAGACGACGCCGTGGACGCAGGGCGGGATTGAAATGTAAGGCAAAGCGGAGGAGGTTCAAGTACAAGCCGGTTATACCGTCTATTATTATGGGCAATGTTAGGTGTCTACATAACAAGATGGATGAGTTGGCGGGACTTGTTCGTGGACAAAGGATTTATCGGGAAACGAGCCTAATGTGTTTTACTGAGACTTGGCTGAACGGTAACATCACCATACAGAACGTCACTATCGACGGTTTCCAGACCATCAGAGCGGACAGGGATCGCGTCTCTTCCGGTAAGAGTAAGGGTGGTGGGCTGGCTTTATTAGTTAACAACAGATGGTGTCATCCGAACCATATTACTCTTAAGGAACAGTTTTGTAGCCCTGACATTGAACTGCTAGCCGTTAGCCTGAGACCCTACTATTTGCCGAGGGAATTCACGGCGGCCATTGCTGTTATTGTTTACATCCCGCCTTCCGCGGACGCAAACGCAGTGTGTGACGTCATCCACTCTGTTATCGCGAGGTTACAGACAGCGCATCCCAGTGCTTTCTTTGCCATTTCGGGGGATTTTAACCATGCATCTCTCTCTTCAACGCTGCCCACGTTAAAACAGTTTGTGAAGTGCCCAACCAGGAATAATACAACTCTGGACTTGTTATATGCTAATGTGAAGGATGCATACAACTCCACTGCACTCCCTCCCCTCGGTAGATCGGATCACAACCTTGTCCACCTCACCCCACTCTACAGGCCTATGGTCCAACAGCAGCCTGCAACCACCAGGACTATTAGGAGATGGTCCCCGGAGGCGAATGAGGCCCTACAGGACTGCTTTGAAACAACAGACTGGGATGTGCTCTGTGAGGCTCATGGGGAGGACATCGATGGACTCACTGACTGCATAACAGACTATATTAATTTTTGTGTAGACAACACTGTACCCACCAGGAAGGTACGCTGTTTCCCAAACAATAAACCCTGGGTCACCAGCGACCTGAAGGCCCTGCAAGGACAAATTGAAATGCGTCCAGAGGGAGCTGAAGTTGCGGATTGCTGAGGGGAAGAGAGTGTATAAGGAGAAGATGGAGGACAAGCTGAGGCAGAGCCAGGTGAGAGAGGTGTGGAAGGGTATGAGAAATATCACTGGCTTCAAAAAGTCAAACAGTGGGCAGACGGAGGGGACCCAGGACAGAGCCAATGAGCTGAACCAATTTTTTAACAGGTTCGATACTGGCCCTGTCCACCTCCCTTCCAGCTCCCCAGACCACACACCCTCACGGCTATCCCACCCCCACTTTGCTCACAGCACCTCTGCTGAGACAATCAGTGACCCCACCTCCGCCCCCCCTGGACTGATCCTCAACACCCCCCTTCCCCCCACCTCCCCACCTGGGCTGGCTTTCACCACCAACCAAGTGAAGAGAGAGCTGGAGAGACTACACCAGTGGAAAGCGGCGGGCCCTGATGGCATCAGCCCAAGGGTGCTGAGGGTCTGTGCTGACCAACTGTGTGGAATACTCCAGCGTCTTTTCAACCTTAGCCTGAGCCTAGAAAGGGTCCCTGTGCTGTGGAAAACATCCTGCCTCGTCCCAGTGCCCAAGAAGGCACACCCCACTGTCCTGAATGACTTCAGACCTGTAGCGCTAACATCCCACATCATGAAGACCCTGGAAAGGTTAGTCCTCGCTCACCTCAGACCCCTGGTGTGTTCATCAATGGACCCCCTGCAGTTTGCATACCAGCGCAACATCGGGGTGGATGATGCAATCATCTACCTTCTGCAGAGGGCCTACTCTCACCTGGACAACGCAGGTTGCACTGTGAGGGTCATGTTTTTTGACTTCTCCAGTGCCTTCAATACCATTCAGCCCCTGCTACTGGGTGAGAAGATGAGGAGGATGAAAGTGGAAGCACCCTTAGTCTCCTGGGCCACGGACTAC
Source organism: Thymallus thymallus (assembly GCA_023634145.1). NCBI lineage: Eukaryota > Metazoa > Chordata > Actinopteri > Salmoniformes > Salmonidae > Thymallus > Thymallus thymallus. Next base: position 23,445,154 of record CM042403.1, read on the forward strand.
CTGACCGGTAGGCCACAATTTGTGCGACTACAGAGCTGTGTGTCAGAACGGGCTGTTAGCAACACAGGGCCCCCCCAGGGTACGGTCCTGTCCCCCTTCCTGTTCACCCTCTACACCTCAGACTTCAGATATAACTCTGAGACATGCCACCTACAGAAGTTCTCGGATGACTCTGCTATTGTAGGGTGCATCAGGGGTGGGCAGGAGGAGGAGTACAGGAGCACAATCAGTGACTTTGTGTTGTGGTGTGAGCAGAACCACCTTCAGCTCAACATCAGCAAAACTAAGGAGATGGTGGTGGACTTCAGGAGAACCAAGGCACAACTGACTGCAGTCCCTATAAAGGGGACGGGTGTGGAAATGGTTGAGTCATACAAGTTCCTGGGTGTCCATATGGACAACAGACTGGAATGGGCTGGTAACACCGGGGCCCTGTACAAAAAGGGCCAGAGCCGACTCTACTTTCTGAGGAGGCTCAGGTCCTTCAACGTGTGCAGTAAACTACTGCATACCTTCTACCAGTCTGTGGTGGCCAGTGCCATCTTTTTTGCAGTGGTGTGCTGGGGAGCAAACATCAAAGCCGGTGATGCTTCTCGGGTAAATAAGCTGATCAGGAAGGCTAGCTCTGTCCTGGGGATGAGCCTTGACACTCTAGAGGAGGTGGCGGAGAGACGGATCCTGGCCAAACTGCTGGCCATCATGGACAACGTCACCCACCCTCTGCACGCTATGGTTATGACGCAGAGGAGCACTTTCAGTCACAGACTGATCCCACCACGGTGTGCCAGAGAGCGCTACAGGAGGTCCTTCCTGCCGGCGGCTATGAGACTATATAATGCCTCACCGGGGTGCCGTACCGTCGGCAACATAGATCTGGAACTGTTGGGGTGCTAGGACCTAGTTTAACAATTATGCATCCATCCGTGAGTAACTCTGGTCCGTCAGCACTCATCCACTCAGGACCAATTTATTCATACAGGTCTGTATATACATACTCATGTACAGTTGTTATATTATATCACATGCAATATTGTAAGTAATTATTGGACGTAGGCATTCACTCAGGAATGCATATTAGTATCCTGCCAGTTGCACCTTTTCTCGTTGCTTTTAGTATATCGAATGTGCAATAAGTGCAGTTGTCTGTAATTAAACCCTGCGCACTAAGGACTGTATTTTAAGGGAATTACTATTATTACCCCAAATGATATCATACACACTTTTAGCTATTAAAGTATCTCTTCCTGTCATTTACCTGTACAGTTTGTGTAAACATGCAAGTATTCACTTATCTGTAAATATAACTGTATACCTAACTGTACAGCTAATTTAACCATGCAAAATGTTCACTTACCTGTTAATTTACCCAGTCTGTCTATTAAGTAAACTATTATTATCCTCGCTCATATCATACGCATTTTTAGCTACTGAAGTATTTCTCTGCCATCGACCTGTATAGTATAGTTAACCATCCAACATCCACCAATGTATAGTGTACATATTCAGCCAACCACTCATACTATGCAATGTCCTTTTATAGCTTTTTTTTGCACTCCAGATATCTTGTATTTCTATACTTTTTCATACTGCCGCTCTATGTATCATGTACCGTGTATCTGTCTTTTGTGTACTTTCGTTGTGGCATTTTGCACCTGCCCTGTGTTTTTGTTGTAGCTGCTTGACAATGAAATTTCCCCCCCCGGGGGAGCAATAAAGTACCTATCTATCTATCTATCTATCTATCTATCTATCTATCTATCTATCTATCTATCTATCTATCTATCTATCTATCTATCTATCTATCTATCTATCTATCTATCTATCTATCTATCTATCTATCTATCTATCTATCTATCTATCTATCTATCTATCTATCTATCTATCTATCTATCTATCTATCTATCTATCTATCTATCTATCTATCTATCTATCTATCTACAGGTATTCAAATCAACAGAATGACAAGGGTGCCCAAATTTTTGCATACCCTATTTTTCACATCTGGTTTAATTTCATACAACTTAATATTGCTACACTAAAAATATTTGTCTGGACAATACCCCAGTACTCCGCTTTTATTAGAAAATGAATGGCATGCCACTGTAAATTATTATGCAGCCTCAGAGGGGTGCCCCAACTTTTTCATACGACTGTAGGTAGGTAGGTAGGTAGGTAGGTACTTTATTGATCCCAGAGGGGGACATTTCTTTGTCAAGCAGCTACAACAAAACATAGGGCAGGTGCAAAATGCCAGAACGAATATACACAAAAGATAGATACACGATACATGATACATAGAGCGGCAGTATGAAAAGGTATAGAAATACAAGATGTCTGGAGTGCAAAAAAGCTATACAAAGACATTGCATAGGTATGGGTGGTTGGCTGAATATGTACACTATATATTGGTGGATGTTGGATGGTTGGGTGGCAGAAAAATACTATACAGGACTAATAATAGTTTACTTAATAGACAGACTGGTTAAATGAACAGGTAAGTGAATATTTTGCATGGCTACATAAACTGTACAGGTAAATGACAGGAAGAGACACTTAAATAGCTAAATGTGTGTATGATATAATTGTGGTAATAATAGTAATTCCCTTAAAATACAGTCCTTAGTGCGCAGGGTTTACTTACAGATAAATGCATGTATTGCACATTTGATATACTAAAAGCAATGAAAAAAGATACAACTGACAGGTTACTAATATGCATTCCTGAGTGAATGACTACGTAAGTTAAGTCCAAGAATGACTTGCAATATTGCACGTGATATGATATAACAACTGTACATGAGTATGTATATACAGACCTGAATGAATAAATAAGTCCTGAGTGAATGAGTGATTACGGACCAGAGTTATTCACGGATGGATGCATAATTGTTAAACTAGGTCCTAACACCCCAAGAGTTCCAGGTCTGTGTTGCCGACGGCACGGCACTCCGGTGAGGCATTATATAGTCTAATAGCCGCCGTCAGGAAGGACCTCCTGTAGCGCTCTCTGGCACACCGTGGTGGGATCAGTCTGTGACTGAAGGTGCTCCTCTGCGTCATAACCATGGCATGCAGAGGGTGGGTGACGTTGTCCATAATGGCCAGCAGTTTGGCCAGGATCCGTCTCTCCGCCACCTCCTCTAGAGTGTCAAGGCTCATCCCCAGGACAGAGCTAGCCTTCCTGATCAGCTTATTTACCAGCTTTTATGTTGGCTCCCCAGCACACCACTGCAAAAAAGATGGCACTGGCCACCACAGACTGGTAGAAGGTATGCAGTAGTTTACTGCACATGTTGAAGGACCTGAGCCTCCTCAGAAAGTAGAGTTACCAGCCCATTCCAGCCTGTTGTCCATATGGACTCCCAGGAACAACCATTTCCACATCCATCCCCTGAATAGGGACTGCAGTCAGTTGTGCCTTGGTTCTCCTGAAGTCCACCACCATCTCCTTGTTTTGCTGATGTTGAGCTGAAGGTGGTTCTGCTCACACCACAACACAAAGTCACTGATTGTGCTCCTGTACTCCTCCTCCTGCCCACCCCTGATGCACCCTACAATTGCGGAGTCATCAGAGAACTTCTGTAGGTGGCATGTTTCAGAGTTATATCTGAAGTCGGGGGTGTAGAGGGTGAACAAGAAGGGGGACAGGACCGTTCCCTGCGGGGCCCCTGTGTTTCTCACTGCCCGTTCTGACACACAGCTCTGTAGTCGCACAAATTGTGGCCAACTGGTCAGGTAGTCCGTGACCCAGGAGACTAAGGGTGCTTCCACTTTCATCCTCTTCATCTTCTCACCCAGTAGCAGGGGCTGAATGGTATTGAAGGCACTGGAGAAGTCAAAAAACATAACCCTCACAGTGCAACCTGTGAGAGTAGGCCATCTGCAGAAGGTCGTGAGGGTGTGTGGACTGGGGAGCTGGAAGGGAGGTGGATTCATGCATTCTGATGGTGGTGTTACAAACTAGAATATCAACATTTTCGTTGTGTGCAAAGCTGTCTTTTCATCATGGCTGAGGCGGGTGCCACTTTGGTTGTAGCATGGGGGGTGTTTCTGTAGGTCAATAGGAAGGGGTTTAGGGACCTGTTCCCTTGTGATGATTTTTAAGCTTGCTTCATCATTTGGACAAATCTTTTCAGCGAGGCCATTCGTTGCAGAGTGATACGGCGCTGACTTGATGTGCTGAATTCCATTTGATTCCATGAATGAAAGGAACTCTTCAGACAGTTGGGGGGCATTATCGCTAACGAGTTGCGTTGGCAATCCGAAGCGACTAAAGATTGATCGTAGCTCTTTGATGGTTCTCTCCACTCAGGTGCTCTTCATCACTGTGACCTTAGGCCCTTTTGCTGTGTGCGTCAACTACGACTAAGAACATATGATCCTCCAGTGGGCCTGCATAGTCTATGTGGACTCGCTGCCAAGGCTCCTCTGGGAGCCTCTGAGGCATGCTCCTCATCTTTTGACATGCAGAACATGACTTGGCCTTGTCTTCAATAGCTGCGTCCAAACCTGGCCACCAAAAATAGCTGCGTGCAATCTCCTTAATTCGCACCATGCTACAGTTCCCTGAATGTTCTCCAAGCACCTGCCTTCTCAGTGGTGGCAGTATGATGACTCGAAAGCTCCATAGCAAGCATCCAGACTGAACTGTGAGCACGTTTCTCCTCACTAGGTAAGGTTTTAGGCTGTCCGACAGCTCTCCTCCTTTCCCATGAGTGTACTTGATATCGTACAGGTGAGCAGATAACAGTAATGCCCATTGCTGCATCCAGCTGTCTGCGAGCAACAGAATGCCGGTGTGGGGACCAATCTACCCATCTGTAGATAGGCCTGACAAAAGTCGATCTTACTGAATTTCTGTCCTTCAGCCAAACCAGAAAAGAGGTCGTCAATGAGGGGTAGTGGATATTTTTCAGCAGTCAAGAGAGGGTTAATGGTGACTTTGAAATTACCAGAGTCTGAGCGATCCATCTTTTTTCATGACTGGAACAACAGGTGTAGCCCATTCACTAACATTCACTGCATCCAATACTCCACTCTCGACTAGTCTGTTTAGCTCAGTTTCAACTTTAGATTTTATGGCGTATGGGACAGGTCTAGCTTTGAAGCATTTTGGCTTGCTGTCTGGTTTCACGGTCAGTTTAACTGTTACGTCCTTCATACTGCCAAGTTCTCCATTGAACACATCCGCGTGTTTCCTCAATATCCCTTGTAGGTTTGTGTCCTCTTTTGCAACCATGAGAATTTCCTGGCAGTTTAGATTGTGCGTCCTAGCAGAGTGGTAGCTTTCCCTTCTGTTTGTTGAGCTCCACTGTAACAATCACGCTTCCTCTCACTGGAACAATCTCACCGGTGTATGTTTTCAGCGTCATATTTGTGGGTGAGGTGATGTAGTTTCTCCTTGTATACAACCTCAGACAGCAAAGATATGGCTGCTCCAGTGTCCACTTGCATCCATACTGCTTTTTCATCCAGTAGCGGTGACACCCGTGTCCATTGTCTGAAATGGACAAAACATGCAAAGATTCTTCCCCTTCAGACAAGGTATCACTTTGTTCATTCTCTGTGTGCTCCATTTTATGCACTTTCTTTTTGTACTTCCTGAAGTCGCTTTTCCTTTGTTCGGTACTTTTGGTTGATTGTGTGTTTTTGTTTTTACATGAACATTCGATGTGACCCTTTTTCCCACAACTTCCCACAAAGTCTTTGCCCCAATACTCCTCTGCTTGGTGCCCTGGTTTCCCACAGCGATAGCATGGCTTGCCACCTACTGCCTTGTTTTTAAAATCCGTAGACACCTTATGCACTTGGGTTGATGCACTTAGCGTCTGTGCATCTTTATTTGCCATTTCCATTGACGTACTCACTTCTATTACTCTCTGCAATGTTAAGTTACTCTCGGTCAAAAGGCATTTATGAATTGCCTCGCTGCGCATGTCACACACTAACCTATCACGTATAGTGTCGCTCAGTGATCGCCCAAATTCACAGTGTTCAGATAACTGTTTCAATACAGCCACAAACTGTGAGATTGACTCCCCCTCCTCTTGATTTCTCTTGTGAAACCTGAAACTCTCTGCAGTTATCAGTGGTTTGGGAGAATAATGTATTTTTAAGGGAGCCACAATTTATTCATATGATTTATCACCAGGTTTTTTCAGGCGTTACTAGGCTGCGCAGTAGATTGAATGTTTTTCCTCCCATAACAGTCAGAAATGTTGGCACAACTACTTCTACTTTAATTCCATTTGCCAACACAAAGTACTCAAAACGTTCTGTATAAGAACTCCACTGTTCCACAGATTCATCAAATGTTCCCATCTTTCCAACCAGCGCAGACATTTTCAGTTTATTATTTTTATTTCTCAAACTTTTCAGATGGTCCCTTACTCCCAGACCTTTTATTATTATTTTTTTCACTCACAGTGACTTCACTTTCTCCCACATCAAAACCCTTCTTATCCCTAGAGGCTCTCGTTGCTGTGACATCAGTAGCTAGCTAGCATCACTCTACTGGCTAGCTCCACGTTTTCTTTGCGTCTTTCTACAGTGAAAAAACTAATTAAACTCAGTCACAACTAACTCAAACTCCAGTGTTCCAAATAAACACCTAATTGACATTGTCAACAGTCATATGACATATGACATGTGTTTCAGTCCCAGACCTCTTAATGGAGCACTGCTGCTCATTTACATGTTACATACTAACACGCAGCCTTGAAACACACCAGGGATCTGTGTGTGTGTGTGTGTTTGTGTGTGTTTATGTATGGGTGTGTTCTTGTAGAATAAAATACTGTACATGTACTGGTTCTATACTGTCCTCTCTCTTTTCCTCTTCCCTCTCCCCCCTGTCTTATCCTCTCCTCTCCCCTCTCATCCTGTCTTATCCTCTCCACTCCCCTCTCATCCTGTCTTATCCTCGCCCCTCTCATCCTGTCTTATCCTCTCCGCTCCCCTCTCACCCTGTCTTATCCTCTCCTCTCCCATCTCATCCAGTCTTATCCTCTCCGCTCCCCTCATCCTGTCTTATCCTCTCCTCTCCCCTCTCATCCTGTCTTATCCTCTCCTCTCCCCTCTCATCCTGTCTTATCCTCTCCTCTCCCCTCTCATCCTGTCTTATCCTCTCCGCTCCCCTCTCACCCTGTCTTATCCTCTCCTCTCCCATCTCATCCAGTCTTATCCTCTCCGCTCCCCTCATCCTGTCTTATCCTCTCCTCTCCCCTCTCATCCTGTCTTATCCTCTCCTCTCCCCTCTCATCCTGTCTTATCCTCTCCTCTCCCCTCTCATCCTGTCTTATTCTCTCCCCTCCCCTCTCATCCTGTCTTACTATCTCCTCTCCCCTCTCATACTGTCTCATCCTCTCCTCTCCTCTCCCCTCTCATCCTGTCTTATCCTCTCCACTCCCCTCTCATCCTGTCTTATCCTCGCCCCTCTCATCCTGTCTTATCCTCTCCGCTCCCCTCTCATCCTGTCTTATCCTCTACTCTCCCATCTCATCCAGTCTTATCCTCTCCGCTCCCCTCATCCTGTCTTATCCTCTCCTCTCCCCTCTCATCCTGTCTTATCCTCTCCCATCTCATCCTGTCTTATCCTCTCCCCTCCCCTCTCATCCTGTCTTATCCTCTCCCCTCTCACCCTGTCTTATCCTCTCCGCTCCCCTCTCATCCTGTCTTATCCTCTCTGCTCCCCTCTCATCTGTCCAGTGTCTGTGTTCTTTTGCTCATCTTAATCTTTTATGTTTATTGGCCAGTCTGGGATATGGCTTTTTCTTTGCAATTCTGCCTAGAAGGCCAGCAACACGGAGTCGCCTGTTCACTATTGACGTTGAGACTGCTGTTTTGCGAGTACTATTTAATGAAGCTGCCAGTTGAGGACTTGTGAGGCGTCTGTTTCTCAAACTAGACATTCTAATGTACTTGTCCTCTTGCTCAGTTGTGCACTGGGGCCTCCCACTCCTCTTTCTATTCTGGTTAGAGACAGTTTGCGCTGTTCTGTGGAGGGAGTAGTAGTAGTTATTTGTTTATGGACATTTTGAGCCTGTAATCGAACCCACAAATACTGATGCTCCAGATACTCAACTAGTCTAAAGAAGGCCAGTTTTATTGCTTCTTTAATCAGCACAACAGTTTTCAGCTGTGCTAACATAATTGCAAAAGGGTTTTCTAATGATTAATTAGCCTTTTAAAATGATAAACTTGGATTAGCTAACACAACGTGCCATTGGAACACAGGAGTGATGGTTGCTGATAATGGGCCTCTGTCCGCCTATGTAGATATTCCAATAAAAACGTTTCCAGCTACAATAGTCATTTACAACATTAACAATGTCTACACTGTATTTCTGATCAATTTGATGTTATTTTAATGGACACATTTTTTTCTTTTCTTTCAAAAACAAGGACATTTCTAAGTGACCTCAAACTTTTGAGCAGTTGTGTACATGCTAACCTCTATCTACGTCCCCCTCATTCTCCCTCTCTTTTTGGCCTGTCATGTTCTGTCCATCCCACCCAGAGCTTCTCTTCACACGCTGACAGCTCCTATCAGACCACAGCTCTACACCACATGTGTTTGCCCCTCAAGCTGGCATTTTTTCTTCACATCACATCTCACATCTCCTACCAGCCCTAGCTACAGTGTCCCTGTCTCTCTGTCTCCCACTGCTAGCCCAGCTTAGCCAAGTGCCTACCACACATGCACAAGAGAGAAAATGTGTGTGTGTTTAAGAATGATCAAAGAGCTTTTGAACACACGCAGTGGAGGAAAAGTGAAATAAAATGAAAACGAATAGAGTGAAGGAACCATGTGGTTGATAGAACAGGACGAGGAGAGGAGAGGAGAGGGGGATGGAGGGATTGTGTCTGTCAGCGCAGGGGGTAGCCGATCAGGCTGTGTGAAATGGGAGCTGAGGATAATATTATGACAATATTGTAGGGGAACAAGGCAGTTAGCTTGGCCCATATTGTATGTGAGAGAGCATGTGTCAGTGTGTTGTGTGTGATGGTTGACATGGTGCTAGGAGCCCATAGGGTATAATGAGAGCTGTTAGTGAATGTGCGTCAACAATATCTGGCACAGAGCCACTATCCGCAGACAGCAGATCGCGTACACACACACGCGGCAACGCACAACAAGTAATCTGGGTGTTTCTAAGAATAACAGCTGCTTGTCTTTCCCTCTGGCCCTCTTGAATGGCTCCCCCTCCTCACCAATTATGAAGATGGATTGTTCTGATCCAATGCCAAAACCACCTCAACCCGCTCTGACTCCTACCAAACGGACCCTGAGGGGGTTGAAAGGTCAAATCTAATGACCTTGCAGGGCAGATAAGGTTAAACTGATGATTCACCCTTCACAACTGTTGGGCATCGGGTATGTAACCTGACGCCCAACCTGACGCACATCTGTGTGTGGGGATGGGGTTTTTTGTTTTACTATACTTGTGACCAGAAGTCCTCACAAGAAAAGTAAACAAAGGAGAATTCAGACAAGTGAGGACATTTTCCCAGTCCTAAAAAGGAAAAAGGCATTTTTAGGCTTTGGGGTTAGGTTTAGATTTAGAATTAGAGTTAGGGGTTAGGAGTTAAGGTTAGACTTAGGGGTTTGAGGTTAAGGTTATGTTTAGAGGTTTGGAGAAATAGGATTTTGAAGGGGAATCAATTGTTGTATAATAATACACAACTGTGTGTGTGTGTGTTCGTATGAGTGTGTGAAAGCAATGTAAAGAACCACCTGCCCCATAAATGCCCCCCAACAATGAGATTTATAGGGGAATTACCAGGTCATAGCCACACCCCTTTCCCCTTAAACACCCATTTAGTTCAATCAGCACTGAGCCGACCTCTGACTTCTAACCTCTACTCTATCACTCTGCATCACACATCTCAAGCTCCAAGCATCTGGTTGTCAATTACAAACCTAACCCACCCCTAGTTTCTTCACACCTTATAGAGTTGACTGGGTAGGTGTAAGAAATAGGCTCATACACATTAAGTTATCTTAGTTCTACATACACATACTGTTTCCTGTTCATTTAAAGGGGCAATCTGGAATTCTAAAAACTAATACTTCTTTTGGTAAACAGGGATGGGGCTGGATAAATGTAACCCCTTTAATGACAGGGCTATGTATGCAAGAACTGGCCATCCATGATATCAAAATGATAGTTTTAACAATGTTTAGAAGATATACAGTGTTTCTTTACATTGTTTACAAAATAATAATAATATTTTGGGGTTTGGTGGGGTATGACAGTTGAGCTCATGAGGCATTTGTTAAATTCTTCAAGAATTTAGGTATTAATCCCAGATTGCCCCTTTAAATGTTTACTACTTTTACAAGTACCTTTACACTTTCAAGAATGTCCTTCTTGAAAGTGTAACATGATAATTACTGGTTTGTCAACAAAACCAAAAATGTTTTGTTACTTATGCCATAATCTTTATTTGAAATACTTTCTTGCCTGGAACATTTGACATTGAAAGCTTTAATGATCTATCTTGTAAAGTTAAAACAGATACATAACTTTAAAATGTAAAAGTATTTTAAATGAACAACGTAACCAATGCCACTGCAGCAATTGTCTTTCAACAACAACTGGGTAAAATCTGTTCTCCAACATTACAGCTGTTTGTAAAAGAAAAGTTCAGTTGAACAGCGTAAACAGTGTAACCAATGGCACTGCAGCAATCCTCTTCTAACAACATTTAATATTCTTTCAGTAGAGAAACAAAATTCAAACAAATGGAAGTACGCTAGAGATGTAACGGTTCACCAAACCCACGTTTAGGTACTTTTTGCGGTTTTGTGGTCAAAATTCGGTTCGGTTTTGGTACAGCGAGAAAATGTAATCCCATTCACATTTTTCAGCATTCACAATGTTGCTTGCATTGCTGTTGTTACCAGATTGTTATGTTGGCCCTCTCAAGTGTCCACTATGATTCTGTATTTGTAATCATGGCTCAGTCAGATCAGTTGCCAAGGGCTGCTTCAATGCAGAGGGGAGAAGATGTTGTGTTGTTGTTTCTTTGCGTTTCCGTCTTGCGGCAGTATACTGGGGTGATGTCGGCATAAATCTGTCAACATATCTGAGGTGTTGGCAGATGCATAGTCTATTCTCGTTGAGCGTGGCGACATACTGTTAACGTTTTACTCAAAACTCTCTGTCCATCGCCCTTGTAATCTGATGGGAAGCCAAAATGTTTCCAAACTGGAGATTTAAACGATGATTAAGGATCCTCCAATTCAATTTCAACCCCACCACTCTTCAAACAGAACTAGTTCCTGGCTGCGCCTCACAAAAGGACAGTTTGAAATGCGCCAATGAAGGGCCTCCCGAGTGGGGCAGTGGTCTAAGGCACTGCATCGCATTGCTAGAGGCATCACTACAGACCCGGGTTTGAGCCCGGGCTGTATCACAACCGGCCGTGATCGGGAGTCCCATAGGGCGGCGCAGAATTGTCCGTGTTAGGAGAGGGTTTGGCTGGGGGGGCTTTACTTGGCTAGTTGCGCGCCAGCGACTCCTTGTGGCGGGCTGAGCACCAGCAGGCTGATCTCAGTCGTCAGTTGAACAGTGTTTCCTCCGACACATTGGTGCGGCTGGCTTCCGGGTTAAGCGGGCAGGTGTTAAGAAGCGCATGTTTCGGAGGACGCATGACTCGACCTTTGCCTCCCGAGTCCTTTGGGGAGTTGCAGCGATGAGACAATATTGATATTTGGGAGAAAAATATAAAAAATGTAATAAGAAGAAAGTAATTGCCAATTAAGATTAGAATTTGTATTACAACGTGCGTTTAGTCTGTAGTTGTTTTAAGGGAATAGCCTGAAATGTTTTTTTGTTTCAGTTCAGATTTACTGAAGAGGCATTGGCCTACAATGCAGCGTAGCCATAGCCTATAGGCCTAGTGTTTTATTGATTTATTTTGTATGTATTAATTTGGGTTCACACTGAACCAAGGTTCCTGTACCGAAATGTTTGTTACGAATACATGTACAGTACCATTACACCCCTAAAGCACACTCATGGCAAGGTTTACAGAAACCTCCATTGGTAGAATATTCAGCGGATCCTTGTTCAACGAACCAACATAGAAGTATGGATACACCTGCTCTGTAAATGTTTGGTTAATGGTTTGGAGGTGATGTGGTTATGATCATAGAAGGACACCTTTCCTTTGTCCCAGTCAAGCTGAACCCTGATCTTGTCCGTCTTCTCTTCAATTCTCATTGGTTCACCGTCCATCACTCCTACAGTCAAAATGTTATCCTGATAGTTGTCTCCTTGGAAGTCTTTCCAAAGGGACTCTGTGGCCAACCCTACCAACCACACTTCACAGTACCCTTCATTGTACCCCACATCCACCTCCCAGCTGTGAATCCCTGAGGTGAATCCCTCTGAGTCCAGGACGTCTCTGATAAACAACCTCTCTGGCTTGTTTGGAAGACTCTAGTCGTCCTCTGCAAGGGTTAGGTCTTGTAGCTTTGCAGGAGTGCAGTGTTATCACCCAACTGCTTCTTTTCCACTTCCCTGATTCTGTTGGACAGAGATGACATCACTTTACTAATCTCTTCCAATTTCTAATTTTTTACTCTTCTTCTGCTCTTCCTCCCTCAGCTTGGCTATCCTCTCTGCCTCTCCTTTTCTCAGGAAGAGATGCAGCCTCTCAAATTCCTCTTTTATCTGTTGCTCTGTTTTCTGGGCCTGTGCCCCAAAGTGACATGCCATTTTCTCCCAGGTGGGTTTGGTCTTGTCAACAACAGCCATTTTATCCTGTAGGCTCGTCAGTGGTATTCTGAGCTGCTCCCTCTGGGTAGCAGCCTTCTCTACAGAGCAGAAACTGTGGCCTGCATGCTCAGACACACACAACACACACTCATACTCCAGGCTGTCACTGAGCTGCTTCTCCCTCCACAGGGTCTCACATCCGTTCCTCCTCAGGGCTAGGCTGGCATGGGGCTGGTACCCGGGAAACGTGTTTCTGCAGACAGGGCAGACCTTGGTCCCTCCCTGCTTCCAGGTGGCCTCCTGGCTGCAGTAGAGGAGCACGGGGTCTGTGAATATCTCACAGCAGATGGGACATGACAGGTCGTCCTCCAGTGGGAGAGACAGGCTGCCATCCTCTTTGGACAACTGGAGCCAGAATGACAGAGAAAGGTTTTTAGATCATTGAGAAAGAGCCAGTGTGCAAGAGTGTTTGAGGAGACTCGAATGTGTTTGAGTACGGTTAAATGCTTGAGTATGGTTACATGCACACAATAGTGTGATTACTGTGAATAATCAGATAAAATGATTTCCCTAATAACCGGGTATACATGGTTTAATTTGATGATTTGACTATCTAGAGGAAGTGACGCCATAAGATCCCGCAATAGTTACTTGTTGTCAACTCCTTTTAAATTGTACATGTTCTGTTGATACAGAAAAGCATTAAAAATATATATTTTTTATTTAAAAAATGAATTCTGTTTTCTTTTCAGAATAAGTAAAAATGTTTTTATCCAAACAGGGCCTTAGATAGGCTAGGCCTCCTTTCTCATACAGAAATAACAGTTGCCAATTCAACAGAAATAAACTTTTTGGGACGTGTGTGGTATTCTTGATAGGGAAATGGGACAAACATTGACTGGGGCGGTGGTGATGGTTGGATGCTTAGGAAGCCTTTAAGCAGCAGAGACACCACATGCTCTGTGGTAAGTGCATTGGACTCCACAATCGAAGAGATGAGCCCTCACCTGGCTCTGCACTATCTGCGCCTCCAGCCATGTATTTTGCTGCCTCATTCTCTCCAAAAAGGTCTGGTGTTGAGAAGACCAGTTAGCTATTGCCGAGTTACTTCTTCTTCTCACACCTGAGTCTGCAGAGAAATAGGCCATATTACTATTTTAAAAAATCTGATATGATTATAACCTATAATAAACCTATTTTCTGAAACGTCCCATCCTTGATCAACCACATATTAATTGGAATCACCTGTTGATGTCTCTGAAAGAAAGAACAACACCAAGCTAAGTTAACTAGCTAACTAGGCTGCGTAACTGCAGATAGTTTGCTTATTACTGCCAACATTGGGAACTGAAGTTGCGGATTGCTGAGGGGAAGAGAGGGTATAAGGAGAAGATGGAGGACAAGCTGAGGCAGAGTCAGGTGAGAGAGGTGTGGAATAGTATGAGAAATATCACTGGCTTCAAAAAGTCAAACAGTGGGCAGACGGAGGGGACCCAGGATAGAGCCAATGAGCTGAACCAATTTTTTAACAGGTTCGATACTGGCCCTGTCCCACCTCCCCTCCAGCTCCCCAGGCCACACCTCACGGCTGTCCCACCCCCACTTTTCTCACAACACCTCCGTTGAGACAATCAGCGACCCCCTCCCCACCTCCGCCCCCGTTCCTTCTGGGCTGATCTGCAACACCTCCCTTCCCCCCACCTCTGGACTGATCCTCAACACCCCCCTTCCCCCCACCTCCCCACCTGGGCTGGCTTTCACCACCAACCAAGTGAAGAGAGAGCTGGAGAGACTACATCAGTGGAAAGCGGCAGGCCCTGATGGCATCAGTCCAAGGGTGTTAAGGGTCTGTACTGACCAATTGTGTGGAATACTCGAGCGACACTTCAACCTTAGCCTGAGCCTGGAAAGGGTCCCTGTGCTGTGGAAAACATCCTGCCTGGTCCCAGTGCCCAAGAAGGCACACCCCACTGTCCTGAATGACTTCAGACCTGTAGCGCTAACATCCCACATCATGAAGACCCTGGAAAGGTTAGTCCTCGCTCACCTCAGACCCCTGGTGTGTATATCAATGGGGATGGATGATGCAATCATCTACCTTCTGCATAGGGCCTACTCTCACCTGGACAACGCAGGTTGCACTGAGGGTTATGTTTTTTTACTTCTCCAGTGCCTTCAACACCATTCAGCCCCTGCTACTGGGTGAGAAGATGAAGAGCATGAAAGTGGAAGCAGCCTTAGTCTCCTGGGTTATGGACTACCTGACTGGTAGGCCACAATTTGTGTGGCTACAGAGCTGTGTGTCAGAACGGCCAGTGAGCAACACAGGGGCCCCCGCAGGGTACGGCCCTGTCCCCCTTCCTGTTCACCCTCTACACCTCGGACTTCAGATATAACTCTGAAACATGCCACCTACAGACGTTCTTGGATGACTCCGCAATTGTAGGGTGCATCAGGGGTGGGCAGGAGGAGGAGTACAGGAGCACAATCAATAACTTTGTGGTGTGGTGTGAGCAGAACCACCTTCAGCTCAACATCAGCAAAACAAAAGAGATGGTGGTGGACTTCCGGAGAACTAAGGCCCAACCGACTGCAATCCCTATACAGGGGATGGATGTGGAAATGGTTAGGTCATACAAGTTCCTGGGAGTCCATATGGACAACAGGCTGGAATGGGCTGGTAACACCGGGACTCTGAGGAGGCTCAGGTCCTTCAACGTGTGCAGTAAACTACTGCATACTTTCTACCAGTCTGTGGTCTTTTTTGCAGTGGTGTGCTGGGGCGCCAACATAAAGGCTGGTGATGCTTCTCGGGTAAATAAGCTGATCAGGAAGGCTAGCTCTGTTCTGGGGATTAGCCTTGACACTCTAGAGGAGGTGGCGGAGACGGATCCTGGCCAAACTGCTGGCCATCCCTCTGCATGCCATGGTTATGATGCAGAGGAGCACTTTCAGTCACAGACTGATTCCACCACGGTGTGCCAGAGAGCGCTGCAGGAGGTCCTTCCTGCCGGCGGCTATTAGACTATTTAATTCCTCCCCGGGGTGCTGTGCCGTCGGCAACATAGACCTGGAACTGTTGGGGTGTTAGGACCTAGTTTAACAATTAGGCATCCATCCGTGAGTAACTCTGGTCTGTAATCACTCATTCACTCAGGACTTATTCATTCAGGACTGTATATACATATTCATGTACAGTTGTTATATCATATCACGTGCCATATTGTAAGTTTACGTAGTCATTCACTCTGGACTGCATATTAGTATCCTGTCAATGGTATCTTTTTTCATTGCTTTTAGTACATCGAATGTGCAATACGTGAATTTATCTGTAATTAAACCCTGCACTAAGGACTATATTTTAAGGGAATTATTATTATTACCCTAAATTATATCATACGCACATTTAGCTATTTAAGTATCTCTTCCTGTCATTTACCTGTACAGTTAATGTAACCATGCAAATATTCACTTACCTGTACATTTTACTGTACATTTACCTGTACAGTGAATTTAACCATGCAGATATTCACTTACCTGTTCATTTAACCAGACTGTATATTAAGTAAACTGTTATTACCCTCACTTATATCATACGCACATTTAGCCAAAACATTGTCAAAGATTCCAGTCACCCAAGTCATAGACTGTTCTCTCTGCTACTGCACGGCAAGCTTCTACCCCCAAGCCATAAGACTGCTGACTACCCGCTGTCTATTATCAATGCATAGTCACTTTACCCCTACCTACAAATGACCTCAACTAAACTGTACCCCCGCACATTGACTCGGTACCGGTACCCCCTGTATATAGCCTTGTTATTGTTATTTTTATAAATATTTTCTTAACTCTTTCTTGAACTGCATTGTTGGTTAAGGGCTACACCTGTTGTATTCGGCGCATGTGACAAATAAAGTTTGATTTGATTATATGTAACTGTTAGGCAACGCTGGTCCCAACTTTGCCGGACAACTGTTCCCTCAAAGTTTGACTAGCTAGTTAGGTCGTTGGCGTCATTTGCTTATCAGCCAAAACATTTTCAAACATCAAATGGCTAGCTAGCTAGTCCTCTCTAGCTAGAAACAGTGAGCAACTACGGTGAAGTCTGGGACAATGTGCACCAGACACAGGTGTGCGCACCTTATGAATAACAAATAAACCTGAAAATTGCACAACAAAAATGTTTTAAACAACTTACCTAAATTGACGCGGTAGCTCACCAAAACAGATTTTGTCTTTCACAGAAATGTGTGCATGTGCATGCATGCAATAATACTGCATATCCGTGCAAGAGACTGATAGCAATGTATTCTTTAGAAATACATTGTACAGAAAAGTTTTTAAAAAGCAGTGCAGAGCCTAAAATGTGGAAACTCTCACAACATAAATTGTATGGCAGAGAGAGATCACTAGGAAGAAAATAAAAAAATAAAATTTGACTGAGTTACAGTTCATATAAGGAAATCAGTCAATTGAAATAAATTCATTAGGCCCTAATCTATGGATTTCACATGACTGGGCAGGGGCGCAGCCATGGGTGAACTGGGAGGCCATAGGCCCACCCACTTGGGAGCCAGGCCCACCCACTGGAGAGCCAGGCCCAGCCAATCAGAATGAGTTTTTCATTTTACATTTACACTTTAGTCATTTAGCAGACGCTCTTATCCAAAGCGACTTACAGTAGTGAGTGCATACATTTTATTTCCCCACAAAAGGGATTTATTACAGACAGAAATGTCATCAGCTGTCCAGGTGGGTCTCTGGCAACAGCTCTGGTGGATATTCCTGCAGTCAGCGTGCCAATTGCATGCTCCCTCAAAACTTGAGACATCTGTGGCATTGTTTTGTGTGACAAAACTGCACATTTTAGAGTGGCCTTTTATTGTCCCCGGCACAAGTGGCACCTGTGTAATGATCATGCTGTTTAATCAGCTTCTTAATCTTGGCAAAGGAGAAATTCTCACTAACAGGGATGTAAACAAATGTGTGCACAGAATTTGTGAAAAATTATATTTTTGTCCGTATGGAATATTTCTGAGATCTTTTATTTCAGCTCATCAAATATGGGAACAACACTTTACATGTTGCGTTTATATTTTTGTTAATTGTAGTTGCAAAGTAGCTAAAAAGTAGTAAATAGTTAGTTAATTAGCTGAAGTCTGTGATGAGATTTGAACGCAACCCATGGCTTGCTAGACATTCACGCTATATGCCCACCCATCCTCCCTGACTAACCTTCTGTCTTAATAACCATACCAAACATAACATATCATACTCATTTGAGTGTTTCATATTTACGATTCTATACGTCTCGTCTATGAGACAAAGTTGGAACATCTGTAACATAACATTGATAAGTGGTGAGGGCTCTATGACCCTGTGGAGTGCAAGCTCTAGCTACCTCTCACACACTCGCAGACAGCGGGAGTGGAGCGCGCGCGCCGGGGAGGGAATTAATTCCACTACGCTTCTCCAGTCTCCAGCCCATAGCCTCGTTATTCCAGCAACCGATATACGGGAAGAAAGCCCAAGGATTTTTTAGACAGTGGACAGTTTCGTTTTTTACTCTTGCTGTGACGGGCTCTCTCATATTTTGCCCTTTCTCCGTTTTTCTATGTAGGCTATATCACGGTGTTTTCTGGAGTTCTTTCTTTTTTATTACTTCCTGTTGGAATTCTGCATCGCAAGTTTTGTAGCCAGAGATGTGACACTGACTGCAAAACGTATGACATTATTACAGGGTCGCGGTACTGTTGATATTTCAATTACTCGAGAAGGAGACAAGTCATAACTCGGGACCAGGTGGAATTGATATTCAATCAAGCGATTTATTTGATGCAAAGATATTTGGTAACTCGTGCACGGGCTCGTTCCTTCAGTTCTTAGGGAATCGTCCGGAACAAAGAGACCTTCTAAACACGTGACACACATATTTATACAGAGCAATAGTAATAAAATGACGTAGGTAGAGTCTGGTAGATTCACACTCCTGACTGGTCGTTGTTATGGAGGGGCGGTGTCGACTTCCCATTGGCTCTTGGCAGTGTTCTTCGTCCTCAGAGTCCAGCCCTCATAAGTCTGTGTGTGTTTAGGGTTAGCTGTTCTAACAAATGCGCTCGAGCTAATGTGTGTAATACAGCGTTGGTAAAAAACAACATCAAGAATATTTATTACAAATCCCCCTCTTCACGTCTCACAAGAGACGTGAAAGACTACACTGCATCGTCCTGACTCCAAAATGTAGGTTCAAAATCTACAATCTCTAATAGTGGGCACATAAGGGCGGTGTCAGCCTGGCTAGGCGTGATGGCAGTAGTAATAAGTCTAGTAGCTAAGGAGCGAGCACAGGGAATGCAACAACAACCACACAGCACCAGAATAGCTATGAAAACTGAAATAGAAACCAGGATGGAGGAGATTAGTGTCTTATATTTACCAAAAACATCCATCCAGGAGTCCCACATTGAGGTGTCCACCCCAGAGTGCCTCTTCATTTTACCATTTAGGGTCCTAAGGCCCTCAACAGCCAGGGTGAAGCTCCCATCCGGCGCCGTGTTGTTGGGAATGTACGTGCAACATTGCTCCCCAAAGATAGAGCAAACCCTACCACTTTCTGCCAAAATCATATCAACAGCTATACGGTTCTGATAGGCCATAAGAGAAGTAGCAGCAAGCTGACTGTGAATAGCGGCAAACCCTTGAAGGGTGAGGTTCCCCAATTTTTGAACATTATAATGAATGTAATTTATTCTGTCCACATTTTTATTAAGCGTACACCACCAACAAATTGAGGACTCAAAACCTGCAGCAACTTGGTCAATCAATTTGTATTCATCAGGCACCCCCCTAGGGACTCCTATGGCGTCAATATAGGTCGGGTCTCCCATGAAACCATCTAGGGAGCGTTTGTCCCGAGACCGCCCTTCCTCCTCCTGTATGCTAGACAGCAGGTCCTTCAATACAACAGGATACACTGAAATGGGAAGAATGAGAGACACCAGAGCACACAGACCTGTGGCATTCCCAGGGAATCCATCATATAGGTGAGCTCCACCGCACCACCACCACACATCGGCCCTAGAAACAGGTTTAAAAGATGTAACAGGGTTGTGAGTGTGGTTACACCAGTTAGAGGGCACACTGCCGACGTCAGGTAAACCTCGGGTCATTTTCACACACATGAACTCACCCGACGCTACAGTGGAGGAAAACAGTGGACTCCTTCTAGTTGCTTGTACTAACGGGAAAACCCTGTCCCAAGCTGAACAGTTTGGTCCTGGGTTGTCATACTTCATCACAGGAAGCACACATTCCACAGGGATTACTGCTGGCACAATCTTAAGCAGCGGCCTAGGGCCCATACATACCACACAACTGTGATTAGTCGCTCTGCCAGCCTCCTCTACTAATAGGAGCCAGTTGTTTCCAAAGCCTGAGATACCCGTGGCAATGTGAATTTCTCCATCTGGTGTATGGGGGGCCGTAAGGATGGCAACAGATTGGTAGTTTATATCTGATGAGGCTGCTCCTACTGTAATTGCCTGGGTATTAGATGCATTGGCAATCACGCATATCTGTACCTTCCAAAATGCGGGGGTGGAGGTGCAACCTACATAAGGTGCCAGCCTGAAGTTTTGACAGCCCGTCATGAGCACAGGATGGACCCCAATCTTGATTCCATTCTGCTGGACTGCTAGTGTAAGATGCGGTCGCCACAGAGTGCCTGGACGGGAGGTAGTATGGCTGGACCAGTCATTTCCTGTCTCTGCCACGAGATTGCTCCACGTCCATTCACTGTATAGTAACCCTATTGTCATGTACCACTCCCATGCCTTATAGGACTCAGCTAAGTACCCCTTTCTTGCTACCCGGTGGGAGCTACCTAGAATTTTCCAAAGTAGAAGAGCGGAAGCAGATGTGTTACTAGGTATACATAGAGTGGTGCTCCTTATCTCCCCAATTTTACACTCTGGGTGGGTCATGGTTGTAGAGCGGGTGTGTATGCTGTGTGTATATTTAACTGGAGTGGTTGACTGACTCTGAGTGCCCTGGTAAGTGTCTAACCCCCATATAGCAAGGCTAAGAAGTCCTCCCATTAAAATCATGAGGGGAAAAAACTCAGTTGCAGACATTCCTAGTCTCCCCCAGGGCGTCAGATATCCCCCCTGGGTGGATCTAGGGCACGGAAGAGGAGTTGGTTGCACCATGCTCCTTATTAAAACAATCATATATTTTAGTCCGAATTGAGGGCACTTAAATCTGCCCTCGTAGTTGTCAATGTTCTTGTAGGAGTTGGGGCTGGCGTGCAATGTGTCAGGTGGTGCCAAGGAGCGCCTGATTTACCTTTGACCTGGACAGAGTGTGAAGTAACCTCCTTCACTTCGTACGGTCCAGTCCACCTGGGTTCCAGCCACTTTCTCTTGTGGACTTTAACCCTCACCCAGTCCCCAACTTTTACCTGCAAACTAGATGAGTCTCCCAGCAGTTCCCCCTCTTGGACCTTGTGGATCTGTGTGGAAAGAGCTGCAGAAAGTTCCGTCAGTTTTCTCATATAATCAGACATTACAATTTGTTGTACATCAAGGGCGGGCATATGACCTCCCTCCCTTGGTGGACCAGGCATAGCCCTCCCTGTCATTATCTCATGGGGAGAGAGATGGGTCCCTGCCCCGGGTGAGGACCTCATAGCCATCAAGGCTAGGGGCAGGGCTTCCACCCAGGTCAATTTTGAGCCTGCACATACCTTTGCAATTTTAGCTTTCAAGGTTTGATTTGCGCGTTCCACTAGACCCTGAGATTGTGGTCTGTACACTGACCCAAACTTGTGCACAATACCCAACCTTTCCTCTACCTCCCTCAAATGTTTGTTACTGAAATGAGACCCATTGTCAGAGCGAATTTGTCGAGGGACCCCATACCTAGGTATTAGGTCTGTCTGTAGCCATTTTATTACTGACTTGGCATCTTCCCGTGCCGTTGGTATTGCCTCTACCCACCTTGAAAATCTGTCTACCATTACCAACAGGTACCTCTTTCCCCCCGCTACATTGTCTGCTCCCATGTCTGTGTAGTCTATGCTAATGTCTTGAAAGCAAGCATTTGGTACTGGGTAAGCTCCCATAGGCGTTTGGTATGGCTTCTTTGGATTGTGACTCCCACACACATGGCACTCATCACAGTGCAAATCTGTCATGTCTTTCATGTGAGGGTGCCACCAAATGTAAGACACCTTTTGGTATGTTCTCAACTTTCCTTCATGGGTGGGTCCGTGAGCTTCTCTTATGAGTTCTGGACACAGGTTGGCAGGGGCCACCACTCTGCCATCATGGCATCGCCACAGCTCGTCTGGTCCTTTGGTGGCTCCTTTCTGTGCCCAAACTGACTGTTCGTAAGGTCCGGCAGCCAATTGCAGTTCTCTTATGGTATTTGGGGTAAACTCAAGTTGAGGTGATTCTACCCGCATTACCATTTGCCTGGGAGTGTATCCTCCTGCCTTCTTTGCTGCTTGGTCAGCCGCATCATTTCCCTTGCTGATGTTGTTTTTCGGCAGCTGGTGTCCTTTGCATTTCATAATGGCTACGCTTTTAGGCAGTAGAACTGCCTTGATCAGTTTTTCCATTTGTGCTTTGTATTTAATGGGCAAGTTCCCTGTGGTGGTGAAGTTTCTTCTTAACCACTGTGGTCCATCAATATGGACTGCTCCATGTGCATAGGCAGAGTCGGTATAGATATTTACAATTTTGCCCTCGGCTCTTTCCAATGCTTGTGTTAAACCTATGACCTCAGCCAGCTGTGCAGATGCAGGTTGTGGAATAATGGCTGATTCCAGGGTAACATGTGATCCATCCGGTAGTTGCTGTACTACGGCGTAAGCTGCTATGTTTCCTTCTTCTCCCCTATAACAACAGCCATCTGTGTACAGCCATAGGTCAGGGTCTTCATGTGGAGTGTTCTCCAGGTCTGGTCTTAACTTCAATTCTTGTGCTGCTCTTTCTGTACATGAGTGGGGAAGGCCTTCTTCTGTGTTGAGTGCGTCTGCCATATTCTTGTCAGTGTTGACAAACGTGATATGTGACTGTGTACATTTGTTCTGTATTTTTGTTTTTCTCTCAGAGCTGAATGTAAATTCTTTGCTCATCAGGTATGCTGCCACTCCATGATGGGTGTGAATCTCCAATGGATGACACATCACCAGGTGTGCTGTTTTTTCTATTGCTTTTGCCACTGCAGCAACGTATCTAGAACATGTTGTTTGTCCTTGTTCAATGTGGTCCAATTTTGAGGAGTGGTACATAAGCACTCTTCTCCCCCCCTCTTGTTTCTGGAAAAGGATGGATGAGGTAAATCCCTCCTTTTCAGAAACATCCAAATGGAACTTACTTTTGTAGTCAGGTGCTGTCAGAGCGGCTGCCACAGAGAGGTCAGTTTTCAACAGTGCAAACGCCTCAGAGGCCTCTGGTATCCATACCAACGGAGCATGCAAGTTTCTTGCCCCTGCCAGACGCACTATTTCCCTCAGGGGTTCTGTTCTGGCCGTGTAGTCTGGTATGTGTGTACGACTGTATCCTGTCAGTCCCAGAAAGGAGAGCATACCTGCTACGGTGATGGGGCGTGGATGGTGTAGAATAGAATCCCGGTGGGCTTTTGAGAGGCCTGCACCTTCTCCGGATATTTCTCGACCAAGGAACAGTACGGTTCTCCTGCAAAACTGGACTTTGCTTCGCTTGACTTTGTATCTCTTTGTTGCCAGGAAGTCCAACAATGTCTTGGTCATTTGAAGACACAGGTCAGAGGTGGGGGCGGCCAAAAGCAAGTCATCTACATATTGGATGAGAACAACTTCTTTGGGAACCGGGACTTCTGCCAGATGTGTTTTGAGAATGTAGTTGAAGATTCCTGGCGAGCACCTGTAGCCTTGTGGAAGCACCGAGTACGTGTACTGTTGATGTTCGTAGGTAAAAGCAAAGAGCGGTTGTGACGCTGTGTCCAGTGGAATGCTGAAGAAAGCATTTGCCAAATCCACCACTGTAAAATACTGATGTTTAGGTGACAGGTTGCTCAAGGTTATGTGAGGGTCAGGGACAGGTAGGTCAATTGGCGTAGTGACATCGTTAATAGGTCTGAAGTCTTGGACCATTCGATAGGTTTCACCTCCTGCCTTCAGCACAGGCAGGATGGGTGTGTTCCATGGAGAAACAGTTGGGTATATAACACCTGACCCCAGCAGTCCGACTATGGTCGGTTTAATCCCTTCAATTTGTTCAGCTTTAAGACGATACTGTGCGCGATATATGGGTGTCTGGTGGGGATTGTTCAAGGTGATTGTCACTGGAGTTACTACTAGAGTTCCAGCATCAAACGGTGATGTGGTCCATATGGCATTGTTTACGGTGGTAATGAGGGCAGCCGTAGAAGGGTGGTCAGTGTATGGTTTCCCATGATGTCTAGGTAGGGTTAGTCGTTCTGGTTGACACCGTTCTTCTGTGTCAATGTCCATTATTCTCCACATATTTTCAGTGGTGGCTTTCAGTATCCCAGCTGTAGGAGTCGGTTCCCATTCTAGCTTTGAGGCCCTCCTGATCATGGGCCCCAAGCTTCTGGCTTCAAAACCATGTCCCACAGTGAGAGTGACATGAGGTGCGGATTCCTTCCCCAGCAGGTACCAGGACTTCAGGTGAGGCTCCAAAATGACGGGAGCGGCTACCCCCTCTTGTCCACATATGATTGTACAGCATCTGATGGTCGGTGTTTGTGTCATCATGTTTTCGTCCCAATCTTCTGTGTATGGGACGTCGTCACTTTCAGTCACATTCAAGGTGCAGTGAACTTCAGCCAGGGGAGTCTTATATGGGTGTAAGGTGTATATCTGTGTTTTCAGCTGGTTAAAGAGGAACTGAATCTGTGGTGTTCCTTTCCCTGTAGTCATGCATTTTAACCAATAGATCTCTTGTGTTGCAGAGAGCACCGGAGTTGGCTGGATGGGTAGCATGAGAATTTTCACGGGGTTTGTTTTCGTTGAGGACAAGGGACCAATGGACACTTCTACTCCGTTGTTTGTCAAATATATGGAACATTGCAGTTTGCATAGCAGGTCCCGTCCGAGTAGGTTAATGGGGCAGTTGGGGCAATATAGGAACTGGTGTTGAAGTTCTGACTTACCCCATGCAAAACGCAATATAACAGTTTTGTGCTGTACTTCGGGGTTTCCTGACACCCCCACCACCTGTATGAATTCCGAAGAAAGTTGTTGACGGGTCCTGATAGCAGAATAGGTGCAACCCGTATCTACCAGAAATTGATGAGGCACTCCCTCCACTAGACACAGAACAGTTGGTTCCGTGTGGAGTGGGAAGAGCGCCTGTCCGTCCCCGTCTGGTGATGGTGGGCCCCTTCATGGCCATGGGGCATATTCGTCTGACATGCCCTGGAATCCGATTCGTTGCTGTTGGTTATTAGAGTTGGGGTGGTTGTATGCATGGTTGTATGCAGGGTGTCCCTGGGGTGGTGGTTGATAATACCGTGGTGGTTGATGTCCTCCTTGCTGCCAGCCCCCTCTTCCTCTCCCCCATTGCTGGGATCCACCTCTCCCTTCACCCCATAGAGAGGGGGCTCGCCTGCAATCTCGTGCCATGTGGCCATTGATTCCACAATTGTAGCATTTCTGTCCCCCACCTCTAAATGATGGTCTCCACTGCGGTGGGTATGAATATGGGTAGGAATCTGAAGCAGGCAGTGGCCCAGGTGGAGGCATTGCTGTTTGTGGCAATCCTGTTGGTGCTGGCGGAGTTTGTTGTTGTTGTTGCATCATCTGGGTTACTGTTTCTTTAATGTCTTTAATAGCGTGGCTGAGGTCTTCAGCAGGTTCAGCCAGCATTTGTTTCTTGGATTTGTCTCCCTTCTGGGCTTCCTTTAATTGCAGTTTGAGCAGTTGTACTTGAAGTGACTGGACTTGAGTGTCAGCTCCACCTTTATCCTTATTGTATTGGGTGAGATGGTGGTGAGTGTGAGAGTTGAACTGTGGAAGGGGCAGTGCCATCAGTCCCACAGTATTTCTAAGTTTGGTCTTAACCTCTCCTGGGCATCCATTGATCACCATCTCTTTCCACATGCTGAGTGTTGTTATAGTGTGGTCATATGGTTCCTCATGTACTGTTCTCCACGTGGTTTTTGCTCTGTCCAAATAGGCAGCTGGTGCTTCCTCTGGAGTGATGGTGAAGGAGGACAGTATGGCATGGTTTCTTTCAGTAGGATATGCCCTACGCAGCACCTCCCACAGCACCTGTCGTATGTCTCCCAGTGGTGCAGTGGAAGATGTGCTGTTTAAATCTGCCTCCCTAATGAGTGATGTCATGGTGCCATGGTCCGTCGCCCTGGCCAGTAGCGCCTTCATGTCTCCCAGACACAAACGTAGTCCTGAGGTAAGGGTCTGAAGCTGTAGCAGCCACGCCGAGGCCCCTCCATGCAGGCTGGGGAGCTGTTCCATCAGGGTGGTCAAGTCAGTCATCTTCCATGGCTGGTATTCTTCATAGCGCGGGTCTGCAGCGGGCCTGAGTGGCAGCTGCATGGCAGGGTCCCAATGCCCCCTTGACGTCACTCCTCTCTCTCTTAGTTCTTCCAGGCGGACGGATCTCCTGACCGGTTCTACTAGGTCAGTTACCTTTCCTGTCATTACTCCCTCCACATGGAAGGTACCTCCATCTCTATCTGCTTTTTCCAGCAGTGACTTAGCCAAGGTAATGGACTCATCTACCTGTCTCTGTGCGTTGTCTAGGTTCATGCTGGTCGGTGTGTGTCTGGTCCCTCCCTCGCCATCCTCATTTGGATTGTTGCCCATGGAGAGTGAGTTCCCCCCTTCACTTCCACAGCTCACCCTGGGGGTCCAGCTGCTCAGGGATCCCTGACCACTCCTCCTTGAGAAGTGATCCGGGTTGGGGTGGTCTGAGCAAAAAGGGGTGGAGCTGGCCACATGTCCCCAAGCCCCTCCCTCTGCTTCTTCCCCTTGTATTTCCTCGCAGATCAGGCGTCCTCCTTCTACTCCTAGGGTGACGCCCCCTGTTATGGCTCCTCCTTTTATCACAAATACCGGAGCCTGTACTGCTGGGGATGGGGTATGAGGTCCTGGTGTGAATGGGTTGAGTGATTTACCCACAGCCGGAGGGTCCTGACAATAGGGGGGTGGACGTGTTTCAGTAGGCAGGGCTGGATACAATGAGGAGGGTGGGGGAGAAGCTTCCCCTTCTTTTGTTGGGTCTGTGTGTGTGTCAGTTGGTGTGGCAGCCACAATCCCCATCATATCTGGTTTCCTATATGGCAACGCCCTTCTGGCTTCCTCTATCGCCCAAACTCCTATTCTTAGTTCTGCCTCTGCTTTCTCTAGCATTTTTGTCCCTTTCTTCTTGAACATGTGTTGTCTGTTGCCCTCCTTTTCTTCCTCCTTCCCTTTCTGAACCACTTCCTTCAGCCCGTCCTCCATCATCACTAGCTGGCCCTTAGTGGGTGCTCCCCCGCTAAAATACCCTGCCTGTGTCCATCTCAACTTCACTTTGTACCACACCTTTCTTATTGTCTTATACTGTTCCTCCCCTCCTGCTCTATCCTGTATTTTCTGATCTAAGTAGTCAATGAATTTGGGTTTAGGTGTCAATATAGAAGCCATTCTTCAATGTGTTATCGCCAATTTAATATGTTCAGAGTCAGTGGAATCAGCGCATGCCAAACCTTATCTATTATAGTTATATATTATCACACATCACATATTACACATTACAATACGGTAAGACAAACAGAAGCAGGGACACACAAACACAAATTTGCCTAAACACAGTCAAAACCGGGCTAGAAAGCTCTAGAACCTCCGGGACGAAGCTATTTCAATCCAATTAGACAGACAGATCGTACACCCTCAAAGGTACGTACAGACAAGCACTCTCAAAACAGTGGCTAAAATTAGACGCACTGGAGGCGCACAGGTCCCTCCCTAAACAAAGTCAAACCGGGCTAGAATAAATTCTAGACGACCGGGACGAAACTAATACGTATATAGTCCTCTAAATCAATAGGACGGGATATATCACACTTTATCTATGGGGATGTATTTAAGTTATAATTACTTTAATTCTCCACCTTAACTGAGTGTTCCCTTCTGGTCAGCCAGTCCAAAAGGCCTTCTCTAGTTGGCAGATACTGCTATCAATATTGCGCCACACAGGCTCTTAATCTTAACCAGGGAGTCACACAGACTTTAACCCACACAGGCTATCACAGACCCACACAGGGTGTGCCACACAGGCTATCACAGACCCACACAGGGTGTGCCACACAGGCTATCACAGACCCACACAGGGTGTGCCACACAGGCTATCACTTCTTCCTTTACCTTTTTCCTATATAAATATTACACAAATATCTTTGCAATCAGCCTTCGCATTCGTAATACATCTATAAAAAATATTTTAACAACAATTCATACTCACGCCCAGTACTACTGATCAAAATTTGGATAATACTATAATACAATATTGCAGATTCGATTAAACAGGTTCTGCTTACCTTATTTAGTCGAGCTCATTGATCAGTTTCCCGGGGCGAGAAGAATTGCTGATGGCTCCTGCGAACAGATCACCCGTCCTCGTGGATTCGTCAAAGACCCGTCTCCTCTCATATCAACTAGCTATAGATCGAAATCAGAAGTGATTTAACCATCCTCTGCTACCAAATTGTTGATATTTCAATTACTCGAGAAGGAGACAAGTCATAACTCGGGACCAGGTGGAATTGATATTCAATCAAGCGATTTATTTGATGCAAAGATATTTGGTAACTCGTGCACGGGCTCGTTCCTTCAGTTCTTAGGGAATCGTCCGGAACAAAGAGACCTTCTAAACACGTGACACACATATTTATACAGAGCAATAGTAATAAAATGACGTAGGTAGAGTCTGGTAGATTCACACTCCTGACTGGTCGTTGTTATGGAGGGGCGGTGTCGACTTCCCATTGGCTCTTGGCAGTGTTCTTCGTCCTCAGAGTCCAGCCCTCATAAGTCTGTGTGTGTTTAGGGTTAGCTGTTCTAACAAATGCGCTCGAGCTAATGTGTGTAATACAGCGTTGGTAAAAAACAACATCAAGAATATTTATTACAGTACCTACGTACTACATCCATCCACTCACAGACTACCCAGCCTTAAGATATCGGACCACAAATCCACAATAGCTAGCCTATTATTAAGCTATATAAACTGTTTGGATGGCTGTAAGACTGCAAGGCTATCACATATAATTGGAAATGTATTCATACAAATAATAACGCGACATCAAACTTCTATCAGCCTGAATTTAATTATTTTCCTAAACTTCCGAAAGTGATTGTCCAGCAGTGTCCCATGTCCAAGGAGGACTATAAGCTGTTTCAGCCGAAGCAAGCGCTTTCTCTCTACCACCCTGTAGACTGACCTGGATGTACGTTTTGACGTGGGCTTTAACGGAGACCTCCAGGTGGCCGTCACACCCCCCGTGTCAGCCCAGTCCTCCGCTGGACAGAGAGGTGTTAGGCGGCAGCACTGAGCCCCGAGGCTCAGTGGGTGGTATGATGACTGACTTTCAGTCCCCCTTCACAGGCTGAGTGACATTTTGATGCTGGACTTTTGTGGTTTTCAAATATGATGAAATGGCAGCCCCGGAAGAAGGTAATTGGGACGTGTACGTAGGGCTTCTTTCTGGACGCTGAGGCTACACGTTACCTTGCATGTTGGCATTGGGGTTGTGTCGCTATTGTCTTTGTGGTCTGCCAGAAGTTGAGTGTCCAGTCCAGTTCATACATGGAGGGATATGTCAGATTCACATAGGCTACTAGCCGAGATTACACACACACACACTCTTGCATGCACACACACACACTCTCTCTCTCACACACTCACAGACAGACACACATACACACACACCACACTCAGATAGGACCTGTAGGAAAATACCTCTACTCTTTCCCATTGTGTACAGGTAACTGATAGGGCCTGTAATCTGCTGGAGTGGTAATAGAAGACAGACACGCATACACACAACACACACATATATGAGAGAGAGAGAGAGAATAGAGAGAGAGAGAGATAACAGAGAGAGAGAGAGATAACAGAGAGAGAGAGAGAGAGAGAGAGAGAGAGATAACAGAGAGAGAGATAACAGAGAGAGAGAGAGAGAGAGAGAGAGATCACCCTGTAATCCCCTATAATTCTCAGGAAATAAACAATTACTTATCCTGGATTTATATCAAGAGAAAGAGAGGAGATGGGAGGAGAGGAGAAGAGTGAGAGGACCGGAGAGGAGAGTAAAAGAGAGAAAGGGCGAATAGAGGAGTTCATCATTGAAATGGTCTCTAATGCACTTAATGCCTATCTCTCTGGAGATATAGTACTGTGTGTAACAACCAGATGTGTAATGTGATGGTGTATAAATAGCTCCTGGATTGTCCTAATTATAAACAGATTAATGACTGTTTATACCCTATCTATGTGTCCTATGTATACCTGTACCTGTACCTTGCATGAGTTTATCAGTAGTGTTACTAAAACCCCCCACACACCAGGGACTAGAGTTGTGTTGCTCAAGTGTTTATTGATCATTAGTTAGGTGTGTTGTGTCCGGCATTTTGCACCTGCCCTGTGTTTTTTTCGTAGCTGCTTGACAAAGAAATTTCCTCTCGGGGATCAATAAAGTATCTATCTATCTATCTATCTATCTATCTATCTATCTATCTATCTATCTATCTATCTATCTATCTATCTATCTATCTATCTATCTATCTATCTATCTATCTATCTATCTATCTATCTATCTATCTATCTATCTATCTATCTATCTAGTGCTGGGCTAAAACAAAAGCCTGCACATTCTGTATCTCTCCAGGACCAGGTTTATTGAGTACTGTAGATTCTCTCCCTTTTACTACTAATGTTTACCATAGCTTCAGAAGACAGACATTGTATGTGTGTCTCTGGTTGTGTACATTCAGTGTTGCATTAAATCACGGGTGAAAGCAAGGCGGTACGGTCCGGTAAGGCGTCCCGACAAAATATATATTGGGGGAATGTCGTACGGGTAAAACATGATCCTATCACTATAATTAAAACTAAATGTCAAGAAAACTGTAGGCTATTACGCCACTTTTTTATCATTACCGCATGTCAGAGGCATGACAAATTGGCGCATGGAAACATTTTGTCAAGGCATAGATGAGTGGCCGACACTGAGACGCGCGCGGACAGAAGTGGACGGATAAATTGGCACAATGACAATCGCCAAATGTCATTACCCCTTTTGGCATTTTGTGTAACAGATGTCTCTTTCCATTCACAACTGTTTGGAGGCTGGAAATGTTGCGAGTGGATGGGGGTGTGCGGGTAGCCTAGGAAAGGAGCCCTTTGAAGTGATTGTTTGACAATCAGATGAAAACATCATGACTGGTTGTGTTTATGCCAAAATAAAATGTAATACATTTTCAAAGTTAAATGACAAATCCTTATGACTAGGCCCACATAGATCATATCTACTTTCACCCCTGCATTAAATATGAACAATGATAGTGTGTGTGTGTGTGTGTGTGTGTGTGTGTGTGTGTGTGTGTGTGTGTGTGTGTGTGTGTGTGTGTCATCTGAGCATGTGTGTGTGGCAGAGCAGAGAGACTCAGTAGTGTTTGATTGACAGATTTTGCTTTTGCAGTGAATGGCGTGAGAGAAGTGAAATGAATCAAATCTATCTTTCTCTCCCCCCTCCCTTTTCTGTCCCTCTCAGGCTCTCTTTCTCTCCCCCCTCCCTTTTCTGTCCCTCTCAGGCTCTCTTTCTCTCCCCCCTCCCTTTTCTCTCCCTCTCAGGCTCTCTTTCTCTCCCCCCTCCCTTTTCTCTCCCTCTCAGGCTCTCTTTCTCTCCCCCCTCCCTTTTCTCTCCCTCTCAGGCTCTCTTTCTCTCCCCCCTCCCTTTTCTCTCCCTCTCAGGCTCTCTTTCTCTCCCCCCTCCCTTTTCTCTCCCTCTCAGGCTCTCTTTCTCTCCCCCCTCCCTTTTCTCTCCCTCTCAGGCTCTCTTTCTCTCCCCCCTCCCTTTTCTCTCCCTCTCAGGCTCTCTTTCTCTCCCCCCTCCCTTTTCTCTCCCTCTCAGGCTCTCTTTCTCTCCCCCCTCCCTTTTCTCTCCCTCTCAGGCTCTCTTTCTCTCCCCCCTCCCTTTTCTCTCCCTCTCAGGCTCTCTTTCTCTCCCCCCTCCCTTTTCTCTCCCTCTCAGGCTCTCTTTCTCTCTCCCTCTTCCCATTCCCTCACATTCATTGTGACTGAGAGGTTTCTGTGTTTTCTTGTTCCCCAGTGGGGCTGTGACTAACAATGCTTCTGGTATAATGTAATTTCTTACAATGTAGCTAAGCCTCTTATAACCATACTTTGATTTACCCCTCCCTCACCTCCTCTCCCCGTTAGCAGGAGTGCTGTGCAAGTCCCTGTGTGTAATATTGCAACACAATAACTTTATCGGGCACAAACTTATGACAGAGTAATCCTTTAGCTACAACTTGTAAATGCTCCAGATCTCATGCCAATTTTGTGAGGCCAGTGTGTGTTGCTGACTCTCTACTATCTATTGTAGAACCTAAAAGGGTTCTTCAGGTGTCCCCGTAGGAGAACCCTTTGAAGAACCCTTTTTGGTTCAAGGTAGAAGACCCATTTGGGTTCCATGTAGAATCCTTTCCACAGAAGGGTTCTCCTATGGTGACACCCAAATAACCCTTTTGGAGTTTAAGAGTGTGTATACAGTATGGCAGTCAATGTATAAAAATGTATAGCAGACAATGTATCAATGTGTGTGTGTCCTCCTTTCCCCTCTGTCTGTCTCTCTCTCTCTTTCCCCTCCGCTAGATCATTTAATGCCAATCAACCATGTAGATCCTCAAAGGAGATACTGTCAGTCAGTGAGGTCTCTCTGTTATGTAACGTAATCTATCCATGAGATGATATTCTCATCTTTCTTTTTTTCTCTTGCTGTCTCTCCTCTTCGCCTCGCTGCTGCTCCTCCCCTCTGCCTTTCACGTCAACCCAGTGTAGACACAAAGTTGGGATGTACCATTGCTCACCGCAGCTATGACCGAAAGTGTGGGTGCATGTGAGAAGTGGGCCCAGTGTCAGCAAGCAGCAGTCAGATGAGCAGTGTTGAGCATTGAGAAGATGGAGAGGTTATTTTTAGTGTGTCCATTGTACCTGTGCAAAACCTGTGTGTGAGTGAGAGAGAGAGATTTGACATTGGGTTGCAGTATAGACACACAAACACACACAGTGTGACTCTATTAGCTCCCAGCGCATGGTCAGACACACACACACACACACACACACACACACACACACACACACACACACACACACACACACACACACACACACACACACAC
Organism: Thymallus thymallus; assembly: GCA_023634145.1. Taxonomy (NCBI): domain Eukaryota; kingdom Metazoa; phylum Chordata; class Actinopteri; order Salmoniformes; family Salmonidae; genus Thymallus; species Thymallus thymallus. The sequence continues at coordinate 23,478,295 of CM042403.1, forward strand.
ACTGACACAAACACACACTGCATAGGCACAGGGTAACATGCATCTGTATTAGACTGGTGTGTGGATATAACATTAAATATTTAATACTACAGCACTGAATGGTGAGAGAACAAAGAGCTATAATAACCAGACATTGCAGAGAAAAGGAGAGCGTGTGTTTGTGTGTGCGTGCAGGAGTGTGTGCATGTGTATGTGTGTGGAGTGTGTGTGCGTGCGTGCAACTGCCAGTGGCGTTCATTACATGGTCGTACAGAGGCAGGCAGTAGAAGAGCAAATGTCACAGTGACTGAAAAGGCCAGGAGCAATATGGTACATCTCAGGAGAGAAAGATATGAAGGTAGAGAAAGGGATGGGTGGAGAGAGAGGGAAATGCGGGGTGATTCTGTGTGTGGGTTTCTCTCCTCATAATCTCATTGCAGCTTCTTGTGGTTGTAAATTGAACAGTAATTGGCAGACATTAACCAGGTTTCCATCCAACCTTTTTATGGAAGTAAAGTACATGTCGGATAAAAAATGTCACGACAGGCCTGATGGAAACATCACATTTGCCTGTAAAGTTTCCAAATGTAGACAAACCGAAATACGCTAGAGAAGGTGATATATTTAGCTGGTAACATTTATTATGCGAGAAATGGCGGTGGAAACGCTTTTATGCACAAATATTGATATAACAAGCATCATATCGAAGTAAACTTGGAGTCACACGATATGTTGTGTGGTCCTCCCACTACGGTTTGGGAAACCATGCAGTTTATTAGGCTACAGATTACATACATTTTGAACTTCAAAGGGTGGTGAAAAAGCACATTGATACGTTTGATGCGCCTTTCCCATCAATATTGAGGGGATTATTCTGGTGACATGATGATCGATGCTTGGCTGCTGTTTGACAAATCGCTTTTTTGTCCATATTAATCTCATCATGTAGGCTATACCTCATCATCACGCACTTTTATCTGCAACAAGACAATTTGATGGAAACATCTCTGGTGGGAAAATGCGCATTGTTTTATGCATATTTCAGAATATTCGCATGGAAATCTGTCGCTAATCTGTCCCAAGCCAGTGAGCATAACATGATCACGTGTTGGTTTTCTCTCTCTCTCTCTCTCTCTCTCTCTCTCTCTCTCTCTCTCTCTCTCACACACACACACACACAAACACACACCAAGGGCACTGTCTTCTACCCAAGGTCCTCCTCTTGGCTGCAGAGACAACATTTTGGCATTTTAAAGCTAATTTCCTACAATTCCACACCTTTTGCCATGGGGCAGAGAGAAAATGTTTCAGTTCTAAAGCTAGTTTCCTGAAATTCTATACATTATTTCATGGGTCTGAGACAACAAAATGTAGTTTTAAAGCTAATTTCCTACGGTTCTACACATTTCGCCATGGTTAATGACATGTTCTTTTGGTATCTGAGTGACTCAAACATTATTACTAAATCAATGGGGGCCACGATGCCATGACCATTTTTGAATCTTCCTGACTGTCTAGTTTATTTAGGTGATTGTTAGTTCTCAAAGATTATCTTATTTCAAAAATATATATAGCTCCATTATCTTTTCTATATAATTTATATCTGTTTTAGTCGTTTAAGTTTATACTGAAAACGTTTTACCATCCATGATTATTATACATTTTTGTGGTGGAAACAATTTAACAGTGGTGGTCTGCCGCTGCTAAATTAATATAAAGGAAACACTGAGGACAGAGCGAGAGAGAGAGGAGAGAGATAGAGGGATAATTAATGTCGGCTGATCTAACAGGTGTTTTTCTCCATGTCTTCCTCACTCACTGTCATGGTAGGATGTAATCAGTGTGATGCAGGGACAGCTTCTCTCAGACCCATAAATACACCATTGGCGTTGCCTGCTCCCCTCACACACACACACACACACACACACACACACACACACACACACACACACACACACACACACACACACACACACACACACACACACACACACACACACACACACACACACACACACACACACACACACACACTTCTGATCCTGTTAGCAGCAGGGCTGGCTCTGTTACACTGGTAATTAGACTGTCAATCAAAGCGTGAAAGTTTGTGTGTGTGTGTCTTTGTTTCTCTGTGGTTTGGTTTTACTCTCCTTGTTGGTACCAGAAGTCCTCACAAGGATAGTAAAACAAGGAAACTTCGGACAAGTGGGGACATTTTGCCGGTCCCCACAAGGAAAAAGGCTATTTTAGGCTTAGGGGTTAGGTTTAGGGTTAGGGTTACAATTAGGGTTACAACTAGAATTAGGGGTTAGGTTTAGTTTTAGGGTTAGGGTTTGGGATTAAGGTTAGTGTTAGGGAAAATAGGATTTTGAATGGGAATATATTTTTGGGTCCCGACAAGGATAGTAAAACAAACCTGTGTGTGTGACCTGTAGTTTGAACGGAGAACACACTCACACTCGGAGCAGTTACAGATGTGGTCAAATATATTGTCACCCTTGCACTTTACAATGGAGTGCAATGTTTTTTTCTCTTTTCAAACTGGTTGAATGGCTATTTTTTATCTTGTAGGCACCTGCATCTTACCACAGGGGAGATCAGTTACATAACTCTATTCACAAGGAATACTTTGATAAATTTCCACAGAAACACATTTACTTGAACAACAGTGCAGATGCAATGTTTGGTAACAGAATGATGGTTTGTGCTGTTGGACATTGCGTCAAATAATCTGAAACACAACCAAAACAAGCTGTAAATGCATCCAACAAGTGTGTAGAGTCACAAGCTTGATGTAGTCATTGCGTGCTGGGAATATGGGACCAAATACTAAACTTTTGACTACTTTAATACAGTCGTGGCCAAAGGTTTTGAGAATGACACGAGTATTGGTCTCCACAAAGTTAGCTGCTTCAGTATTCTTAGATCTTTATGTCAGTAGTCACTATGGTACACTGAAGTATAATTACAATTATTCCATAAGTGTCAAAGGCTTTCATTGACAATGACATTCAGTTTATGCAAAGAGTCAATATTTGCAGTGTTGACCCTTCTTTTTCAAGACCTCTGCAATCCGCCCTGGCATGCTGTCAATTAACTTCTGGGCCACATCCTGACTGATGGCAGGCCATTCTTGCATAATCAATGCTTGGAGTTTGTCAGAAGTTGTGGGTTTTTGTTTGTCCACCCGCCTCTTGAGGATCGACCACAAATTGGGATTAAGGTCTGGGGAGTTTCCTGGCCATGGACCCAAAATGTCGATGTTTTGTTCCCCGAGCCACTTAGTTATCACTTTTGCCTTATGGCAAGGTGCTCCATCTTGCTGGAAAAGGCATTGGTCGTCACCAAACTGTTCTTGGATGGTTGGGAGAAGTTGCTCTCGGAGGATGTGTTGGTACCATTCTTTATTCATGGCTGTGTTCTTATGCAAAATTGTGAATGAATGGTCTCAGGATGCTTTACTGTTGGCATGACACAGGACTGATGGTAGCGCTCACCTTGTCTTCTCCGGACAAGGTGTTTTCCGGATGGCCCAAACAATCGGAAAGGGGATTCATCAGAGAAAATGACTCTACCCCAGTCCTCAGCAGTCCAATCCCTGTACCTTTTGCAGAATATCAATCTGTCCCTGATGCTTTTCCTGGAGAGAAGTGGCGTCTTTGCTGCCCTTCTTGACACCAGGCCATCCTCCAAAGGTCTTCGCCTCACTGTGCGTGCAGATGCACTCACACCTGCCTGCTGCCATTCCTGAGCAAGCTCTGCACTGGTGGTGCCCCGATCCCGCAGCTGAATCAACTTTAGGAGACGGTCCTGGTGCTTGCTGGACTTTCTTGGGCGACCTGACGCCTTCTTCACAACAATTGAACCTCTCTCCTTGAAGTTCTTAATGATCCGATAAATGGTTGATTTAGGTGCAATCTTACCAGCAGCAATATCCTTGCCTGTGAAGCCCTTTTTGTGCAAAGCAATGATGACGGCACGTGTTTCCTTGCAGGTAACCATGGTTGACAGAGGAAGAACAATGATTTCAAGCACCACCCTCCTTTTAAAGCTCCCAGTCTGTTATTCTGACTCAATCAGCATGACAGAGTGATCTCCAGCCTTGTCCTCGTCAACACTCTCACCTGTGTTAACGAGACAATCACTGACATGATGGCAGCTGGTCCTTTTGTGGCAGGGCTGAAATGCAGTGGACATGTTTTTTGGGGATTAAGTTCATTTTCATGGCAAAGAGGGACTTTGCAATTAATTGCAATTCATCTGATCACTCTTCATGACATTGTGGAGTATATGCAAATTTCCATCATCAACACTGAGGCAGCAAACATTGTGGAGACCAATACTTGTGTCATTCTCAAAACATTTGGCCACGACTGTACACTATAAGTACATTTTGTCCAAATACTCATGCCTTCTTCAAATGGGTTGCTGGATATATAAAGTGCTTTCATTTCTAAACGTTAAAACAGATATGTAGGAAAATGCCCTGAAATAAAAGGTGACATTGTGTACTATTACCTCATATGAAACATTTGATATCAAATCCAAAATGCTAGAGTATAGAGACAAATGTAAAATGTTAGCTTCTCTGTCCAAATACATACAGTATGTAGGGGAGTGTATAGGGGTGATTCTACAGAAGTGGTGCAAAAAAAGAAAAACATATTTACATCTTGGTATGTTCTAATTCAATCAAAGGCAATAACAAACATATTGTTAAATGAATATGGTACAAAGGGAAGTGTACATACTATCTATCCTTCCCCACGGTCTGGTCATCACCTATTGAATTACACACACACGTCCTACTTCACTTCACTAGCCAGGGTCAATGCCACTTCTGTGACAGACACACTTGTTTATTCCCCAAACAATTCCCTTCTTTTCTCTCTTCTTTTCATCTTGCCACAGATAGCCGACCTCATTCAGCTGCTTCTCTCAGACCCATGAATACACTATTGGCGTTCCCTGCTCCCCTCACACACACATGCTGCTAACAGGCCTTCTGATCCTGTTAGCAGCAGGGCTGGCTCTGTTACACTGGTAATTAGACTGTCAATCAAAGCGTGAAAGTTTGTGTGTGTGTGTCTTTGTTTCTCTGTGGTTTGGTTTTACTCTCCTTGTTGGTACCAGAAGTCCTCACAAGGATAGTAAAACAAGGAAACTTCGGACAAGTGGGGACATTTCACCGGTCCCCACAAGGAAAAAGGCTATTTTAGGCTTAGGGGTTAGGTTTAGGGTTAGGGTTACAATTAGGGTTACAACTAGAATTAGGGGTTAGGTTTAGTTTTAGGGTTAGGGTTTGGGGTTAAGGTTAGTGTTAGGGAAAATTGGATTTTGAATGGGAATAAATGGGAATAAATGTTTGGGTCCCTCCAAGGATAGTAAAACAAATATGTTTGTGTGTGACCTGTAGTTTGAAGAGAGAACACACTCACACTCGGAGCAGTTACAGATGTGGTCAAATATAGCATTTCGCTACACGCACATGAACATCTGCTAAACATGTGAATGTGACCAATAAAATTTGATTTGAATATATTGCCACCCTTGTACTTTACAATGGAGTGCAATGAAGCAGGAAGTTTAGTTTTTTTCTCTTTTCAAAACTGGTTGAATGGCTATTTTCTATCTTGTAGGCACCTGCGATTTATCACAGGTGAGAACAATTTCATAACTCAATGCGCAAGGACTACTTTTATCAATTTACACAGAAACACATTTACTTGAACAACAGTGCAGATGCAAAGTTTGGTAACAGAATGATGGTTTGTGCTGTTGGTGCCATCATTTATCTGACATTGCATCTAATAATCAGAAAAAGCTGTAAATGCATCCAACAAGTGTGTAGAGTCACAAGCTTGATGTAGTCATTGCATGCTGGGAATATGGGTCCAAATACTCATGACTTCTTCAAATGGATGCATACCCTCAAATAAATGGTGACATTCTGTACTGTCGCCTCATATGAAACATTTGATTTCAAACAAGAGGCTATTTTTGACAATCAGAATTTCAGTTTATATTTTTGGTCCTGTGCACTTGTAAATCAAACAAATACATGTGTGAACACAATGTTTTTTACCATTGAAATTTAAACAAAAATAGTATTTGTGCAAGGGTGCCAATATATGTGACTCCATCTGTACTGTGTTAGTCCACTCATTTGCCTTCTCCTATGATGTATTCACATTTAATGATATGAATCACTCAGTGTATTCCGAAGCTTCTTGTCGTTAATTCTCTCTAATGCTGACACAGTATACACAGTCATTCATTCTCAGACTGTGAGTAACTCTGTGTTGGTCTCAGTTGTAATTGGTTACAATACAATGTGTTGTTTTACTGCACTAAGTGAACGGGGAGGTGTATTGGTGTGGTGAAACAGGAAGATGATGAGTTGTGGAAGATATTAAGCTATGCTGTCTTCTGTCTACTCTGCATGTCCTTTCTCATCTCCTCCCTGTCTCTCACCTTTTCTCTCCCTGTCTCTCCCCTCCTCTCTCACCTCCTTCTCTCCCCCTCTCTTTCTGTCTCTATTGCGTTGCCATCTGTGTTCTTGATTAATGGGAGCGGTGATTGAAGCATCTTGTTCATCCAGCGCGCATCCTCTGCTCCACACACACACACACACACACACACACACACACACACACACACACACACACACACACACACACACACACACACACACACACACACACACACACACACACACACACACACACACACACACACACACACACACACACACACACACACACACATCTCTTTGCTCCAGATCTGGTATGGATCGGATGGACCCCGGCAACAGTCTGTCCCTCCAGCAGGTGGGCTTGTGGGTTAGAGGGGATATAGCTATATCACATAAGGAAGTAGGGGTTCTGGGGGAGCTGCCAGACATGCTAATAGACATTCTGACAGATTGGAGGGGGAGGGAGGAGGGATCCAGACTCACCTGCTGTTAGAAAGAGTCTGTCTGATTTTGTGAATATGGTACATTGTAGTACTGGTGGGGAGCTTTGAGTATAGACTGATGCATTCATACACACACACACACAGACAGACAGTAGCAGTAGTCCTGCAGTGCTAATAGCTGATGTAGCTTTAAGAGTTTCCTCTGATCTCCAATCTTTTAAATATACATTATTTTATTATTTATTTAATTCCTGTGGTGCGTTGCTGAAGAATTAGTGGAACCAGGTGCAGGAGATGTGTTTGACGGAAGGATACTTTAATAACAGACGTTAATATCCACCGTAGAGTACACATCAAACAAAACTGGACGCAACCGTGCCAGAGAATAAGCGTTAAACAGGTTAACACCTGAACAAACCAACACGGGTAACAACCCGGCAAAAAAAAGGGCATAAAACAAATACCCAGAGAAGCACCACGCACATGTACAGTCTTGACATGAAGAACAATAACTCACACCGACAAGGGGAAAACAGAGGATATATATAACACAGACCAATTATGGGATGAGAACCAGGTGTGAGAAAATGACCAGACAAGACAAATGAAAAATGTAAAAGAGTGTCTAGAAGGCCGAAGCACGCACAAACAAGGGGAGGGGGCAGCTTCGCAGGGATAATTCCTTTATTTTTATGCATACAAAAATAGTTAAATACACGTACAATCTATTTTACCAAATGACAGTGGTGTAAAGTACTTAAGTAAAAATACTTTAAAGTACTACTTAAGTCGTTGTTTAAGGTATCTGTACTTTACTTTACTATTTATATTTTTGACAACTTTTACTTTTACTCCACTACATTCCTAAAGAAAATAATGTACTTTTTACTCCATACATTTTCCATAAATAAAACAAGACAATCGTGCCGTCTGGGGCAGGCAAAAGGACGGGTCAAGGGCAGGCAGAGGTCAGTAATCCAGATAGTTGGGGCATAGGTACAGGACGGCAGGCAGGCTCAGGGTCAGGGCAGGCAGAGGTCAGTAATCCAGATAGGTGGGGCATAGGTACAGGACGGCAGGCAGGCTCAGGGCCAGGGCAGGCAGAATGATAAAAACCGTAAAAATTAGAAAAAAGGAACTTCAGAAATGATAGGAGCAAGGGGAGAAACGCTGGTAGGCTTGACGAACAAAACGAACTGGCAACAGCCAAACAAAGAACACAGGGATAAATACACTGGGGATAATGGGGAAGATGGCTGAAACCTGGAGGGGGGTGGAAACAATCACAAAGACAAGTGAGACAGATCAAGGTGTGACATACTGTATAAAAGGAATTAAAAATTATTTATACTTTTACTTTTGATACTTAAGTATATTTTTGAAATTACATTTACTTTTTATACTTAAGTATATTTAAAACCAAATACTTTTAGACTTTTACTCAAGTAGTATTTTACAGGATGACTTTCACTTTTACTTGAGTCACTTTTCCCACCATTGCCAAATGAGAGCGCAAAATGACTAGCTGTTGAATGTCCAGCATATCTAATATCTCCCTTTCCCCCTCTCTTTCTCCCTCTATCAGGCATATTTTCGTCAGGGTGTGGCCCTGCAGTACCTTGGTCGCCATGCCGACGCCCTGGCAGCGTTTGCCTCTGGTCTAGCACAGGACCCCAAGAGTCTTCAACTACTGGTGGGCATGGTCGAGGCTGCCATGAAGTCCCCACTACGAGGTGTGTGTCTTTGCATGTTTGTGTTTACGCGTGAGTGTGTATGTGGATGTGTGTGTGTGTGTGTTTTACTCAGGGTCATAACACAATATCTGTGCTTTCAGCTAAGATAGTGTAATTTAAAGCTGCTTCTTGTGACATCATCCACACTGAATCAGACAGCTTCCTCTGTCCAGTGTACTTGTCCTCTTGCTCAGTTGTGCCTTGGGGCCTCCTACTCCTCTTTCGATTCTGGTTAGATCCAGTTTGCGCTGTTCTGTGAAGGGAGTAGTACGAGATCTTCAGTTTCTTGGCAATTTCTCGCATGGAATTGCCTTAATTTCTCAGAACAAGAATAGACTGACGAGTTTCAGAAGAAAGTTTGTTTCTAGCCATTTTAAGCCTGTAATCGAACCAACAAATGCTAATACTCCAGATACCCAACTAGTCTAAAGAAGGCCAGTTTTATTCTGTGCTAACATAATTGCAAAAGGGTTTTCTAATGATCAATTCGCCTTTTAAAATAATAAACTTGGATTAGCTAACACAACGTGACATTGGAACACAGGATTGATGGTTGCTGATAATGGGCCTCTGTACGCCTATGTAGATTTTCCATAAAAAATCTGCAGTTTCCAGCTACAATAGTCATTTACAACATTAACAATGTCTTCATTGTATTTCTGATCAATTTGATGTTATTTTTATGGACAAAAAAATTGCTTTTCTTTCAAAAACAAGGACATTTCTAAGTGACTCCAAACTTTTTAACGGTAGTGTATTTCCACAAACATGAATGACATCACACTTGTTTAGACCCACATGTTCCAACCATATACACACCCAATGTTGTTTCTAATGCTTCTAAGACTACCTCATATGACTTCAAGTAGTGTTATGTTGTTTCTGTTTGTATCCAGATTTTTTTCAATATTTAAATAATAAAGCATTTGATTCTTCCATTCTCTTAATATTGGGGTATCATTTTACTTCCAGTATTTAAGTAATAGATTCGTCAATATAAGTGATGAAGATAATATTGTCTAACCCATTGGGTATCTCAACGCACCTCCATATGCCATGTTTTGAAATACAGCGGGTGAAATAAGTATTGAACACGTCACCATTTTTCTCAGTAAATATATTTCCAAAGGTACTATTGACATGACATTTTCACCAGATGTTGGTAACAAATACGTTCAGAAATTAAGTTATGTGTAATAATGTGAAATGACACAGGGGAAAAGTAATGAACACAGTTGAGAACTTGTGAGGTGTCTGTTTCTCAAACTAGACACTCTAATGTATTGAACACACTTACTGATATTTATTTAATACTTTGTACAAAAGCCTTTGTTGGTAATGACAGCTTCAAGACGCCTCCTGTATGGAGAAACTAGTCGCATGCATTGCTCTGGTGTGATTTTGGCCCATTCTTCCACACAAACAGTCTTCAAATCTTGAAGGTTCCGTGGGCCTCTTCTATGAATCTTGATCTTCAGTTCTTTCCATAGATTTTAAATGGGATTTAAGTCAGGTGATTGGCTGGGCCATTCTAGCAGCTTTATTTTCTTTCTTTGAAACCAATTGAGAGTTTCCTTGGCTGTGTGTTTGGGATCATTGTCTTGCTGAAATGTCCACCCTCGTTTCATCTTCATCATCCTGGTAGATGGCAGCAGATTTTTGTCAAGAATGTCTCTGTAAATTTGCCCATTCATCCTTCCTTCAATTATGTGAAGTTTGCCAGTACCATTTGCTGAAAAGCAGCCCCACACCATGATGTTCCCACCTCCAAACTTCACTGTTGATATGGTGTTTTTAGGGTGATGTGCAGTGCCATTTATCCTCCAAACGTGGTGTGTATTATGACATCCAAACAGTTCAATTTTGCTCTCATCTGACCACACTATATTCTCCCAGTATTTCACTGGCTTTTCCAAATGTTGTGCAGCAAACTTTAAACGAGCTTCAACATGCTTTTTTTTCAGCAATGGAGTCTTGCGTGGTGAGCGTGCATACAGGCCATGGCTGTGGAGTGCATTACTTACTGTTTTCTTTGAGACAACAGTACCTGCTAATTGCAGGTCTTTTTGAAGCTCTCCACAAGTGGTCCTTGGCTCTTGGACAACTCTTCTGATTATTCTTTTCACTCCTCTGTCAGAAATCTTGCGAGGAGCACCTGGTCGAGGCAAATTTATGGTGAAATGATTGTCTTTCCACTTCCGTATTATGGCCCCATCAGTGCTCACTGGAACATTCAGAAGCTTAGAAATGCGCCTATAACCAATACTATCATTATGTTTTGCAACAATTAGGTTGCGAAGGTCTTGAGACAGCTCCTTTATTTGACCCATCATGAGATGTGTCTTGTGTGACACCTTGGCATTGAGACCATTTTGTAGGCCATCAGTTGGGACTGAACCAGCTTATATTAATTTGCACTGACGGGCTGGATTGCTTTTTAATTACTGATAGTTTTCAGTTGTTGTCTTGGCTTTCCATGCCTTTTTGCACCTCCCTTTCTTCATGTGTTCAATACATTTCACATTATTACACATCACTTAATTTCTGAACTTATTTGTTTTGGTTTCTTTGTATGTATGGATTACTTGGGTTGTTACCAACATCTGGTGAAAATTTCATGTCAATAGCACCTTTGGTGAAATGTGAAATATATTTACTGAGAAAAATGGTGACGTGTTCAATACTTATTTCACCCGCTGTATGCACTGAATTAAAAGTACATTTACATTGTAAAACTTCTCACAGCCAGCTTTTAACTCTGCCCATAACTTTTGGACTTTATAGCACTCCCAGAATTCATGCATTAATGAGTCATTGTTAGTTTTACACTTAAGAAATGACTGCCGTTGTGCTGTATAATTTTGTCTCCAGTATAATCAATTCTGTACCTTAGTTTATACTGGATTTAGCGTACTATAACGTATACGTAGTGAGTCAGGAAGCAGGTGCAGAAGGTGAGTTTGATAATATGTAGGCATGATAGTACCCCCTCCTGATGCGTGGCTACAGCCGCAGGACGCCGCTGACCAGGGGGACGGCCCGAGGACGAGGAGTGGGCCGGTCCGGGTGGCAGAGGTGGAAATCCCAGACGATGTTGGAATCCAGGATGTCGTCCACCGGGACCCAACAGCTCCACAAACCGGGAGCTCAGCTTCCTACCGAGAGCTTCACAATGGGGACCTGCTCCTTCTGGCGGCGAACAGCGTGCTGGTGCCTCACGTGGGCATCGTTCCAAATCCCCCTTCCAAATCGTCCACCGCAGGAGCTTCGGTCTGGCTCGGGGTCCACGGAGCCAGGGCTAGATGATGCCCCAAGACACACTCGAAGGCTTTCCATACCGTGACGTGAATTGGGGGCCACGGTCGGAGACGATGCCCTCCAGAAGGCCATAGTGCCGGAAAACCTGCTGGATCAGTGCCTCAGGAGACCAGAGAGAGGGATAAAGCAGCAGGATTTAGAGAATCTGTCTACAACAACCATAATAGTAGTGAAACCCTCAGAAGAGGGGAGATCAGTGACGAAATCAATGTACAGATGAGGCACGGGTAGGTACAGGAAGGGGAGGGAGTTTCCCTGCTGGAGCGTGCGGGGAGATTTAGTTTGGGCACATACGGAGCAGGAGTTGAAATAACGAGCAACGTCATGTGCCATGGTGGGCCACCAGTACTTTCCGTAGTGTGGGTGATACCTGGGTGTCCAGCGACGAGAGATGTGTGCACCGAGGTCAACAGCCGATCCCTTATCCCCGTGGGAACGTAGGTGCGCTCTGGAGGACAGGTAGCAGGCGCGAGTTCCCACTCCAGAGCCTAGCGGATGTCCACATCTACGTCCCAAAGCACAGGGGCAACGACTCGGGAGGGCGGACTGATTGGTGCACTCAAGACAGGAACCTCTCCCAAATCGTAGAATTGGGACAGGGCATCGGCTTTGATGTTCTTTGAACTTATGCGATATGACAAGGTGAAGTCGATTCTAGTGAAGAAAAGGGCCCACCTTGCTTGGCGCGGGTACAGCCGCCTCGCTGTCCGTATGTACTCCAGGTTCCGATGGTCAGTGAGGATGAGAAATGGGTCCTTGGCAAACCCCAAAAAACGTTGTTGTCCCTTTATTGTGGTTGGGATTCACCATGAGCTGACTTCATCAACCTTCTTCTCCTCCATCATCAATCCCTGTGGATTGAACTGGTATCAAGAAGAAGACAGCGGCCTGATGGAACTGGCACTTCTCCGCTTTCACATACAGACAATTCTCCAGGAGGCATTCCAGGACTACTCTGACGTGGGCCATGTGATCCTCCAAGTTGCACGAGTAGACCAAGATGTCCCGGAACACCTCGTTAACAAATGCCTGGAACACCGACGGAGCATTGGCTAATCCATAAGGCATCACAAAGTACTCGTAGTGGCCAGACATCGTGCTGAATGCCGTTTTCCATTCATCCCCCTCCCGGATGCGGATCAGATTGTAGGCACTCCGCAGGTCCAATTTAGTAAAAAAAGAACGGGCCCCGGGGAGCTGTTCGATCGTGGCCGGCACCAACGGAAGAGGGTAGCGGTACTTGGTGGTGATGGAATTGAGGCCTCTGTAATAAATGCATTTCTATAGCTGTGTGTGTGTGTGTCTCCCATAGACACTCTAGAACCCACCTACCATCAGCTGCAGAGGATGAAGCTGGACAAGAGTCCGTTCGTGGTGGTGTGTGTGATTGGTCAGGAGCTGCTGACCGCTGGTTACCATGGCGCCTCTGTGGTGGTCCTGGAGGCGGGGCTAAAGATTGGCACATGCTCTCTGAAGGTAAGGCAGTTTGTGTGTGTCTGTGTGTCTGTGTGCGATGTGTTTCTATGTGTGTTTGATGATCATTGAGTATCTTCTTTATCCTCTGTTCTTTCTGAAGCTCCGAGGTTCAGTGTTCTCTGCTCTTAGCTCAGCCTACTGGTTGCTAGGCAACGCGGAGAAGAGCACAGGATACATGCAGCAGGACCTGGAGGTCGCCAAGACGCTAGGTACACACCCACCCACCCACACATTGTTGGGAAAGAGCTTGCAAGCATTTCACTGTACTGTTTTACACCTGCTGAATCCTGTGCATGTGGCATACAACTTGAAACACGCATACACACACTCACAATTGCTTTCACTCACACAATTGCACGCGTACACACAGATACATACACTAGGTATGGGTGGAGAGATAGATGTCGCTGTACGTCTGACTTAAGACTCTGATAACCCACTGAGTGGAAGACAAGGCATTTGCTATGTGAGCTAACACGAGTCATCAGGTCTCAAGCAAGGTTACTCATGGTACTCATGATTACTCAAGGTTACTCATCATGTGAATCTAGTTCACTGAACCACCTCCACTACATCATGTATTAGCAGAAATCTGCAGACTTCAAACACAAGTGAATTGGAATGTTTAACACCATTTAAGAAGCATTATGTCCACACACACACTTCATTATCATGTCTTTCCAGGTGACCAATCAGGCGAGTGTCGAGCTCACGGGAACCTAGGCTCTGCCTACTTCTCCAAGGGCAACTACAGGGAGGCTTTGACCAATCACAGGCATCAACTAGTCCTCGCCATGAAACTCAAGGACAGAGAGGTGTGTGTGTGTGTGGGTGTGAGATCGCTCCATCGTGTACTTCTCCTTCTCCTTCCTCTTCTTCTATTCTGGAGCCATGCTGAGTTGCTCTCAGTCAGACCAATGTGACAAAGTCTGCTCTTGATCTGCACCACTCACTGTTCATGACTGAAATACAATGAGGAGGAATGAGAAGTCTCTGTATTATGGTGAAGGCAGAATTTCCATTAGAATTGAACCGGGAGAGCCACGAGGCAACGCACAATTGGCCCAGCGTCATCCAGGTTAGGGGATGGTTTGGCTGGCCCGGAAAGTCCTTGTCCCATCGTGCTGTAACGACTCCTGTGGCAGGCCGGCAGATGCTCGCTGACACGGTCGCCAAGTGTACGGTGTTTCCTCGGACACATGGGTGCGGCTGGCTTCCGGGTTAAGCGTGTATTGTGTTAAGGAGCAGTGCGGCTTGGCGGGGTCGTGTTTCGGAGGACGCACGCCTCTCGACCTTCGCCCCTCCGGAGTCCATACAGGAGTTGCAGCGATGGAACAAGACTGTAACTACCAATTGGATATGACAAAAAGGGGGAGAAAAAGGGGTAAAACATTTTTTTTTTTATAAAACTTTGGATAAAATCATTACAAAATAATAATAATAATAATAATAATAAAGAATTGAACTTGACTGTACACCTTGCAGACCTGACTGTGTGGATGTCAGTATGCTGTGTGTTCTCATGTCTTTGTATATGTTATTCAATATTTATTGTTTGTTTAATATTGTACGAAACATGCCTTTCAGTATGTTAACCTTGTTTATGCACGTTCTGAATATGTTGTACAATGTGTGCGTGTGTTTTGGCGTTTGGAGAGGACAGCTGTATCCGAGCTCAGAGTCATTTAATTGTATCCTAGATGTAAAATTGATAAGACACCTGTCACCAAGACGAATGGGTGCTTGAACAGGTCCATTCTAATGAAAGCAGCGTGTGAGTGTGTGTGTGTGTGTGTGTGTGAGTGTGTGTGTGTGTGAGTGTGTGTGTGTGTGTTTAGAGCTGAGGACATGGAGGTGTGAGTGTGACATGATTATTGAGTCTCCTCTCCAGTCAACACCACAGTCCACAGCCTGTCGGCACCATCGCACCACAGTCGCACAACAGTCCACAACCTGAGGTTGTTCAAACACACACATCAATATGACTCTACACCTCCTCATCTTTCACACTGTGTGTGTTTTTTTGTGTTTCTAAGATGCCTCCTGTGGCAGTGTTAATGTGGTGCGATGGTAGCCTCAGGGTTAGAGAAGTGGGCCAGTCACCAGAGGGTTGCCGGTTTGAATGCCAGGGCTGAGGACAAATCTAATGAGTGGGTGTGTTCGTCTTTAGGCTGCGTCCTGTGCATTGAGCAGCCTTGGCCATGTGTACACAGCGATAGCGGACTACCCTAACGCCCTGGCCAGCCATAAGCAGTGTGTGCTGTTGGCACGACAGACCCAATGCCCGCTGTCAGAGGCTCGGCAGCTGGGCAACATGGGAGCTGTCTACACCGCACTGGGAGACTTCACCAACGCTATGCAGTGTCACCAGCAACACCTGGACATAGCTAAGGTATTTAACAAATTAAGAACCACACATGCATACATACAAATACGTTTGCATGCACCAGGGTTGGGGTCAATTCTATTTTCAATTCAATTTCAATCCAATTATTTTTTCTCAATCTGTCTTTCATTTCACTCACATCTTTATATTTCATATATCTTATCTATTCTCAGTGTATTGTATAAAAATCAACATTTATATAATCTGATGTGATCTGCAGACCCTAGGTAATAGTCCTGAGGAGGCACGGGCGTACAGTAACTTGGGCAGTGCCCACCACAGCCAGAGAGACTTTGACAAGGCTGTGTCCTACCACACCCTGGTGCTGCAGCTGGCTCAGGAGCTGAAGGACAGGACCATACAGATGAGGGCTTATGCCGGCCTGGGACATGCTGCTCGCTGCATGCAGGTAGTATACAAAGATATACACACCAGTTCTTGACTTGGGCCGGAGCTGTCCGGAGCGCCGTAACAGCACCTCCAGTTTTTGGGGAACTGCGTACCAGCTCCTCTATAAAACAAAGTGGCTTTATCACCGGCCCGGATTCACACATAGCTTCTAAAAAAAGGTTGATCAAAGTGTAATGATCTCCATTGAATAGCAATGGATAGTGGGCATTATGTGAATCCGGTGTATACGCGCCAGTTTGAATGCGCAGGACGTGATGTTCTAAATTGTCAAATTAGGGTTTTTACGGTCATAAAAATGGTGTGTTTTCCTTTTAAAATATCTTATAAATCGCTTAGAAATTGACATGTCAGCCATGATCAGAATTAGGCCTACCCTTCAGCACGTCTCTCTGTGTGTGCTGTGCATCATCTGTGTGTGTGTCATTGCGAGTGGGCCGTTGTCCGAGGAGAGAGAGAGACATTTCAGCAACATGTAGCCTATAAAATAAGGATAGAAGAATTATATAGCAAATTCAAAAACGTAACTTGTAGTATGGCTAATTATCTTGCTAGTTAACTAATTGTATGAAGACATACAAATATTTGGTTGTAATAGAGCGACCAAGCCGCAGCGCAGGGATAGTAGTTTGACATATTCTCTTTACTGAATATTCAACAAAACAACTAAACTACTAAACAAACAGACACGAATGTCAAAAACGTACAAAATCAAACACGATAATGAAAACGTAACGTCACCATGACTGCGAAACATATAGCGAAATATACAATGACCCACATCCACGGTGTGAAACATACAAACCTATGTAGGATCCCTAATTAGAGACGATGCACAGCAGCTGCCTCTAATTAGGGATCCAACACAACCCACCACCAGAAACAGAAAGAATAGAACTGTCAGACTCTGACCATGGCTACATAGAGAAGCAAATAGGCTTCTCTATGGCCAGAGCCTGACAGTACCCCCCGAACAACCCCCCCCCCCCCCCCCCCCACCCCAAGGTGCGGACTCCCGGACGCCAACAACAACAAAAAAACACAAATACATGGGAGGGTTATAGGGAGGGAAGATTAGTCCGTCGGTGGCGGTTCTGGTTCCGGCGACGTCGACAGTTTCTTCCCATGCCCCCTCCTTGTGACCGGCCATGGAGCTGGGTAAATAACCGGGCCCGGACTGGGCACCGGTGGGGCAAACGGCTCCGGCCATGGAGCGGGACCATTAACCGGGCCCGGACTGGGCACCGGTGGGGAAAACGGCTCCGGCCATGGAGCGGGGCAAATAACCGGGCCCGGACTGGGCACCGGTGGGGAAAACGGCTCCGGCCATGGAGCGGGGCAAATAACCAGGCCCGGACTGGGCACCGGTGGGGTAAACGGCTCCGGCCATGGAGTGGGGAAAACATCCAGGCCCGGACTGGGCACCGGTGGGGTAAACGGCTCCGGCCATGGAGCGGGGCAACCAACCGGGCCCGGACTGGGCACCGGTTGGGCAAATGGCTCCGGCCATGGAGCTGGGCAAATAACCGGGCCCGGACTGGGCACCGGTGGGGCAAACGGCTCTGGCCATGGAGCGGGGCCATTAACCAGGCCCGGACTGGGCACCGGTGGGGAAAACGGCTCCGGCCATGGAGCGGGGCAAATAACCGGGCCCGGACTGGGCACCGGTGGGGTAAACGGCTCCGGCCATGGAGTGGGGAAAACATCCGGGCCCGGACTGGGCACCGGTGGGGCAAACGGCTCCGGCCATGGAGCGGGACCATTAACCGGGCCCGGACTGGGCACCGGTGGGGAAAACGGCTCCGGCCATGGAGCGGGGCAACCAACCGGGCCCGGACTGGGCACCGGTTGGGCAAATGGCTCCGGCCATGGAGCGGGGCAACCAACCGGGCCCGGACTGGGCACCGGTTGGGCAAATGGCTCCGGCCATGGAGCGGGGCAAATAACCGGGCCCGGACTGGGCACCGGTGGGGCAAATGGCTCCGGCCATAGAGCGGGGCAAATAACCGGGCCCGGACTGGGCACCGGTGGGGTAAACGGCTCCGGCCATGGAGTGGAGCAGACCACCGGACCAGGACTGGGCACCGGTGGAGCGGACTGCTCTGGCACTGGAGCGGAGCAGACGGCCGGACTCGGATTGGGCACCGGTGGAGCGGACTGCTCAGGCACTGGAGCGGAGCAGACGGCCGGACTCGGATTGGGCACAGGTGGAGCGGACTGCTCTGGCTCAGGAGCGGAGCAGACGGCCGGACCCGGAATGGGCACCGGTGGAGCGGACTGCTCTGGCTCAGGAGCGGAGCAGACGGCCGGACCCGGAATGGGCACCGGTGGAGCGGACTGCTCTGGCTCAGGAGCGGAGCAGACGGCCGGACCCGGATTGGGCACCGGTGGAGCGGACTGCTCAGGCACTGGAGCGGAGCAGACGGCTGGAACCGGACTGGGCACCGGTGGAGCGGACTGCTCAGGCCCTGGAGCTGAGCAGATGGCTGGACCCGGATTGGGCACTGGTGGAGTGGTATGTTCCAACCACAGAGCGGTGTTGACTTCGGGAGGTTTCGGGCTGCAGACCTTTGCTGGAGGTTCCGGGCTGCGGACCTTCGTTGTAGGCTAAGGGCTACGGACCTTTGCTGGAGGTTTCGGGCTGCGGACCTTTGCTGGAGGTTCCGGGCTACGGACCTTCGCTGGAGATTTCGGGCTGCGGACCTTCGCTGGAGGTTTCGGGCTGTGGACCTTCGCTAGGGTTTCCGGGCTGCAGACCTTCGTTGTAGGCTTCGGGCTGCGGACCTTTGCTGGAGGTTTCGGGCTGTGGACCTTGGCTGGGGTTTCCGGGCTGCGGACCTTCGCTGGAGGTTCTGGGCTACGGACCTTCGCTGGAGGTTCCGGGCTACAGACCTTCGCTGTAGGCTTCGGGCTACGGACCTTCGCTGGGGGTTCCGGGCTGCGGATCTTCGCTGGAGGTTCCGGGCTGCGGACCTTCGCTGGCGGTTCCGGGCTGTGGACCTTCGTTTGAGGTTCCAGGCTGCGGACCTTTGCTGGAGGTTCCGGGCTACGGACCTTCGCTGGAGGTTCCGGGCTACGGAGGGCCGGCACAGGACGTACCGGGCTACGGAGGGCCGGCACAGGACGTACCGGACTGGGGAGGCACACCGGAAGTCGGGTGCGTGGAGCAGAGGTCCGGACCCGGACTGGACATCGGTGAAGCGGACTGCTCTGGCATGGGAGTGGAGCCAACGACCGGACCCGGACTAGGCACCGGTGGAGCGGACTGCTCTGGCATGGGGGTGGAGTAGACGAACGGACCAGGAATGGGGATGCTCACCTTGGGCACCACTAACTCCAGCTCCCTCCTCTCGCTCTCACACTCCTCCATCTTACGCCAGCCTTGCTCCCATATACTCCTATACTCCCTCTTTAAGGGAGTATACGCCCCCCACTTATTTTCCTTCCCCGGCGAATGCCACCTGGAGAGTGGTACTGGCGCCTCTTCCTCTACACCATACCACCCCCATAGCCCCACCCCAATTATCTTGGGGATGCCTTCGGGCTCTTCGCCGTTTTGAGCCCCGTTCATTACGCGGCACTTCCTCTCTCTCCGTCTCTCCCCAGTTACGCTGCTTGGTCTCATTCTGGTGGGTCATTCTGTCACGAGAGGGTGCATATAGGGACCAAGACGCAGCTCAGGGATAGTAGTTCGACATATTCTCTTTACTGAATATTCAACAAAACAACCGAACAACTAAACAAACAGACAGGAACGAACAAACGTCAAAAACTTACAAAATCAAACACGATAATGAAAACGTAACGTAGCACACTTACTGTCACCGTGACTGCGAAACATATAGCGAAATATACAATGACCCACATCCCCGGTGTGGAACATACAAACCTATGTAGGATCCCTAATTAGAGTGATGTGTTAGAGCAGGATGTGTTAGATGTGATGTGTTAGAGCAGGACTTGAACAAAAGCATGCACACTCAGTAGCTCTCCTGGAGGATGGTTGGCCACCTTTCAGACTCTGACCATGGCTACATAGAGAAGAAAATAGGCTTCTCTATGGCCAGAGCCTGACAGGTGGCCAACCATCCTCCAGGATGTGTATGAACCCTTAACCGTGACTAATCAGAGGTCTTTATAGCATAATGTCATTTGGGAATTTCTGCGAACATAGTCCGACTTGGACCGACTTGAAAAAACGCAGGTCCTGCACCATCCCAAGTCAAGCACACACACACATGCGCAAATACACAGATGGTCATACGCACAGCATAACTCTCCATGTGTTCTCCAGGACTTGGAGAGGGCAGGCCAGTACCACCAGCAGCAGCTGGACATAGCAGAGGAGCTGCAAGACAGAGCTGCACAGGGACGAGCTTCATCCAACCTGGGTAAGATATGATGACAGTGTCCTACACTCTCTGGCTCTCTCTATTAGACAGTTATCTGCTCTGTGTTTCTCCCTTGGGACCAGAAGGTTGTGAATTGGATACCATTACAGATACAAGAGCTGTCCCCCAATGGCCTGACCAGTTAAATGCCACATCGACCAGCAGCATTAAGGAGAGACAGAGAGGCCAGTGCTATAGAATGAAGGACAACAGTATAAACCTTTTTACAGACAGTCCTGGGCAGTATAAACAGATGTTCTGAGTTTATTATCTAGATACAGCATTGTTTAGTTGGAGGGGTTTGTCCAATTCCCCTCTACATCCCACAAACACCATACCTGCTTTCAGCCCAGGTGTGACAACAGGACACCAGAGCTGTATCATATCACATGACTCCACTAGTTCCTCTCTGGCCAATCAAGAGTCATGTTTTATTAACAAGGTTTAGGGTTCCGCGACCATGATGATATTTGAGACTTATGGAATCTGACCCCACTGCTGAGTGGACAATAACTTACCTACCTGTGTGTGTGTGTTTATATGTGTGTGTGTTCTGAGTGTATACTCTATGCATGTACAGGACTGCTTACTTGAGCACCATGGAGAGCTTTTTCTTACAGTCTCTCTCTCACTGTTTATGTCTCTCTTGCTGTTCTGTTCTCGCTTTAAGGATTGCGCCCAGTGAGCGCTGTCAGGCTCTGGCCATAGGGAGTACCTTTTGGCCATGGTCAGAGCCTGACAGATCTAGATACCTAGATCTATGTTTTTCATTTTGTGTTGAATCCCCAATTGGAGACAGCTGTGAGACGTTGTCTCTGATTGGGGATTCTATTTAAGTTGCTCAACCCCACATGTTTGTGTGGGTCATTATTTCAATGTCACGTGTGGATGTTCACGTTTTTCTTACTCTGTTGTTTTGTGTAGTTCGGACTAAGTTTAGTTTATTTGTGAATAAATCATGTCGAACTATCGCTACGCTGCGCCCTGGTCTGTCTCTACACACGATCGTGACAGAATGACCCACCAAAACGAGACCAAGAAACGCAGCGGAAGGAACAAGCGACGGACAAGAAAACAGCCTGGAGCCCAGAAACCCCAAACAGTTTTTGGGGGGGGGCTATGGGGGTGGTCGGGGGTTGACGGTGAAGAGCCCCGGCCACTACACTCGTGGGGGATCCTGGAGGAGCCCCTACAGCCATGGGAGCAGAGGTACGAAGAGGAGTCGGAGGGAGACGACGACTATGTGCCTTTGTTCCCTCACTCGTGGGGGCTCCCGGAGGAGTCCTCACAGGAAGGGGATTGGCGATGGAAAGAAGATCGGGGCAGTAACAGCCCTCCAACGCCAGTTCCCAACCCGGTGCCTCCAGCGCTGGCCCACAGCCCGGCACGATCCGTGCCGACTTTGCGCACCACACCATCAGTGCGCAGCCAAAGCACGGAGAGGATGGAGGAAAAGGATCGCCCACCACTTCGGATGCCAACGGTCCATGACCGAGAAAAAACCTGAGGGTTTTTTTGACCGCCCGAAGGAGGAACAGATAAGGTGGTGGAGAGCGTGGGTGGCTCTTCCATTGGAGCAGCATACAGACCCGCTGCTAATTGAGATAGAGGAGGAGGAGGATTTCGGGCGCCGAAACGCTCTAGTTACCAGGCTGATGGATATGCGGGAGCGGGCTTCTAAACCAGCCAAGGTCAGCAGCCCTGAGCCTCCAGCCAAGGTCAGCAGCCCTGAGCCTCCAGCCAAGGTCAGCAGCCCTGAGCCTCCAGCCAAGGTCAGCAGCCCTGAGCCTCCAGCCAAGGTCAGCAGCCCTGAGCCTCCAGCCAAGGTCAGCAGCTCTGAGCCTCCAGCGAAGGTCAGCAGCTCTGAGCCTCCAGCGAAGGTCAGCAGCTCTGAGCCTCCAGAGACGGTCAGCAGCCCGGAGCCTCCAGAGACGGTCAGCAGCCCGGAGCCTCCAGAGACGGTCAGCAGCCCGGAGCCTCCAGAGACGGTCAGCAGCCCGGAGCCTCCAGAGACGGTACGCCGCCCGGAGCCTCCAGCGACGGTCCGCCGCCCGGAGCCCAATCTGGGTCCAGCAGTCTGCTCCGCTACAGCGCCGGAGCAGTCCGCTCCACCGGTGCCCAGTCCGGGGCCGGCCGTCTGCTACACTCCAGCGCCGGAGCAGTCCGCTCCACCGGTGCCCAGTCCGGGGCCGGTCGTCTGCTCAGCTCCAGAACCGGAGCGTCCTGCCACACCGGTGCCCAGTCCGGGTCCGAACGTCTGCCCAGCTCCAGAACCGGAGCGTCCTGCCACACCGGTGCCCAGTCCGGGTCCGGTCGTCGGTACCGCTACAGGGCCGGAGCCGTTCGCCATGCTAGGTCCCATTCCGGGACTGGTCATCAGACTCAGGTCAGGGAGGAAATTATCCACTTCGCCGGGGCCTGAGCCGCCACCGAAGTGTATTGTCCCTCCTCACACCCCCCATGTCACATAATTTTTTTTGGTTGTTTTTTTTTGTGATTATCGCGGCCGGGAGTCCGCGCCTTAGAGGGGGGGTACTGTCAGGCTCTGGCCATAGGGAGTACCTTTTGGCCATGGTCAGAGCCTGACAGATCTAGATACCTAGATCTATGTTTTTCATTTTGTGTTGAATCCCCAATTGGAGACAGCTGTGAGACGTTGTCTCTGATTGGGGATTCTATTTAAGTTGCTCAACCCCACATGTTTGTGTGGGTCATTATTTCAATGTCATTATCAATAGTAAGTGTGTGGATGTTCACGTTTTTCTTACTCTGTTGTTTTGTGTAGTTCGGACTAAGTTTAGTTTATTTGTGAATAAATCATGTCGAACTATCGCTACGCTGCGCCCTGGTCTGTCTCTACACACGATCGTGACAAGCGCTTGTTCAGCTAAACAGCAAGCTAAACTCTTAACCACACTGCTTACTCCAAGGAAGAGGCAGATGTTGTAATTGGCAGGTTTAATAATGTGGAGAAGTGTGAAACAGTAGAAAACACACGGCATACAGAAAAGGGTCAATATAGAGGATAGCTGCATATAACATGTTACACAATTGCAATGGAACAACATAGAGTTATGAACCTAACAAGGTAAATATCAAATCAAATCAAATTGTATTTGTCACATGTGCCGAAAACAACAGGTGTAGACCTTACAGTGAAATGCTTACTTACAAGCCCTTAACCAACAATGCAGTTAAGAAAAATTATGTTTTGAGTAATACAATTAAAAAATGAACAAATAATTAAAGAGAAGCAGTAAAATAACAATAGCGAGGCTTTATACAGGAGGTACCTGTACAGAGTCAATGTGCGGGGGCACCGATTAGTTGAGGTAATTGAGGTAATATGTACATAGAGAGTTAAAGTGACTATGCATAGATAATAAACAGAGAGTAGCAGGAGCGTAAAAGATGGACGGACGGACGTCCTACTGGGCTTTTCACTCACGACAGTGGCTGCGACAAACAAAAAACAAAAACTAATTAATTTTCCAATTCATATACATAATATTTTTCCTAATGTAGTTGTCCCTCTTAAAATTCAGATTAAGATATCATTTAAATATCTCTATATAGGCTTATCCATTATTTTGTGCTTTATCTAAATATTGGAACTTGATTTAAAAAATCCCACAGTTTTCGTTAATATTTTCAGTTCACATATTATCTGTATCAAACTTCAATCCATTTATCATATCTTTGTTTTCAAAATATATATATTTAATTTAATGAGAATGAAAATGTGCAAAACGTGGATGATTATGCACATACAGTACCTTGCAAAAGTATTCATCCCCTTTGACGTTTTTCCTATTTTGTTGCATTACAACCTGTAATTTAAATTGATTTTTATTTGGATTTCATGTAATGGACATACACAAAATAGTGAAATGAAAAAAATAAAAAAATGACAAAAGGAAAAGTGGTGTGTGCATACAGTTGAAGTCGGAAGTTTACATACACTTTAGCCAAATACATTTAAACTCAGTTTTTCACAATTCCTGACATTTAATCCTAGTAAATGTCCCTGTCTTAGGTCAGTTAGGATCACCACTTTATTTTAAGAATGGGAAATGTCAGAATAATTGAGAATTATTTATTTAATCTTTTATTTCTTTCATCACATTCCCAGAGGGTCAGAAGTTTACATACACTCAATTAGTATTTGGTAGCATGCCTTTAAATTGTTTAACTTGGGTCAAACGTTTTGTGTAGCCTTCCGCAAGCTTCCCACAATAAGTTGGGTGAATTTTGGCCTATTCCTCCTGACAGAATTGGTGTAACTGTGAAGTGTTTTGTGAAGTGCACCAGTCCCTCCTGCAGCAAAGCACCCCCACAATATGATGCTGCCACCCCCGTGCTTCACGGTTGAGATGGTGTTCTTCGGCTTGCAAGCATCCTCCTTTTTTTCTCCAAACATAACGACGGTCATTATGGCCAAACAGTTCTATTTTTGTTTCATCAAACCAGAGGACATTTCTCAAAAAAGTACAATCTTTGTCCCCATGTGCTGTTGCAAACCGTAGTCTGGCTTTTTTATGGTGGTTTTGGAGCAGTGGCTTCTTCCTTGCTAAGCGGCCTTTCAGGTAATGTCGATATAGGACTCGTTTTACTGTGGATATAGATACCTTTGTACCTGTTTCCTACAGCATCTTCACAAGGTCCTTTGCAGTTGTTCTGGGATCGATTTGCACTTTTCGCACCAAAGTACATTAATCTCTAGGAGACAGATCGAGTCTCCTTCCTGAGTGGTATGACGGCTGTGTGGTCCCATGGTGTTTATACTTGCGTTCTATTGTTTGTACAGATGAACGTGGTACCTTTAGGCATTTGGAAATTGCTCCCAAGGATGAACCAGGCTTGTGGAGGTCTACCATTTTTTTGGGGAGGTCTTGGCTGATTTCTTTAGATTTTCCTATGATGTCAAGCAAAGAGGCACTGAGTTTGAAGGTAGGCCTTGAAATACATCCACAGGTACACCTCCAATTGACTCAAATGATGTCAATTAGCCTATCAGAAGCTTCTAAAGCCATGATATCATTTTCTGGAATTTTCCAAGCTGTTTAAAGGCACGGTCAACTTAGTGTATGTAAACTTCTGACCCACTGGAATTGTGATATAGTGAATTATAAGTGAAATAATCTGTCTGTAAACAATTGTTGAAAGAATTACTTGTGTCATGCACAAAGTAGATGTCCTAACCGACTTGCCAAAACTCTAGTTTGTTAACATGAAATCTGTGGAGTGGTTGAAAAATGAGTTTTAATGACTTCAACCTAAGTGTATGTAAACCTCTGACTTCATGAAGCCTCTAAATAAGATCTGGTGCAACCAATTACCTTCAGAAGTCACATAATTTGTTAAATTGGTTGCACCAGATCTTATTTAGAGGCTTCATTTTTTTTACATTTTTTTAAACAAGTTATTTCTTTCATTTCACTTCACCAATTTGGACTATTTTGTGTTTGTCCATTACATGAAATCTACATATAAATACATTTAAATTACAGGTTGTAATGCAACAAAATAGGAAAAACGTCAAGGGGGATTAATACTTTTGCAAGGCACTGTAAAACTCAAGTTTGAACTGAGGGGGATAAGCCGCCTTTATACCCCTTGTGGACCCGGGCCTGCCCTATTCAGAAGTGTAGAACTAAGAGAACTTAATTCAGCCTAAAACCCAGCCTAAAACCCCAAATGCTGATGTAGAAGCACAGTGGCTAGGAAAAACTCCCTAGAAAGGCAAAAACCTAGGAAGAAACCTAGAGAGGAACCAGGCTCTCAGGGGTGACCAGTCCCCTCCTGATACCTCGGGATTTTAGAAATATCTACTTTATCTACTTCCCCAGAGTCAAATGAACACTTGGATGCCATGTTTATGTCTCTGCTTACAGCTTGAAGGAAGTTACTAACTAGCGCAATTGCTAACTAGCGTTAGCGCAATGACTGGAAGTCTATAGGTATCTGGTAGCTCACGAAACTACCTCTAACGTCCTTCATAGTGCACACAGAGACATATAAATGTTATCCACAAGTTAATCTGACTCTAGATATCCCTTTAATGTCAAAGATGAGCGATAGAACAGAGGTCAGCATGTCCGGGTGGGCGGACATTGCACTGGGTGAAAAGTGATTGCTTTCGTTTTGGAAGTGGGCTGTCACCCGGGCGTGAGCCAGGGGCCCCGTTCTGGCCAACGGTAAAGTTGATTTAAAACAAAAGTGACGTAGGTTAAACACATCAAATAAAGAGTAGGATTCGGTTTCCACCTGCAAAAGTGGTTGCTTTTGATAAAAACGCTGTATCTGCATTCCCAATGAAACCTTGTAAAAGAGATGTATGTTTCTGAGAGATACATCATTCTGCCTTGTTGACAAAATCACAGAGTGACACTGATTACTTTAATTTGAGCAGGGTACGCCTACCTCAGCTTCGCCCTGTCACGTGACGCGCCATAATCGATTTAAAAGGGTTTTCAGGGGGAGATGATGTGGCTGGTAATTCCCTAATAAATCTCACATTTATTATTGGGGCAGGTGATTCTTTACATTTGAACGTTTTGAGAATGACACAAGTATTGGTCTCCACAAAGTTTGCTTTTTCAGTGTTCTTAGATCTTTATGTCAGTAGTTACTATGGTACACTGAAGTATAATTACAAGTATTCCATAAGTGTCAAAGGCTTTCATTGACAATGACATTCAGTTTATGCAAAGAGTCTATATTTGCAGTGTTGACCCTTCTTTTTCAAGACCTCTGCAATCTGCCCTGGCATGCTTTCAATTAACTTCTGTGCCACATCCTGACTGATGGAAGGCCATTCTTGCATAATCAATGCTTGGGGTTTGTCAGAAGTTGTGGGTTTTTGTTTGTCCACCTGCCTCTTGAGGATCGACCACAAGTTCTCAATGGGATTAAGGTCTGGGGAGTTTCCTGGCCATGGACCCAAAATGTCGATATTTTGTTCCCCGAGCCACTTAGTTATCACTTTTGCCTTATAGCAAGGTGCTCCATCATGCTGGAAAAGGCATTGGTCGTCACCAAACTGTAATGACACCACTTTCCTGCAAAGCTACAAGACCACGTAGATGAAAGCAGAGATTCTCCTCTTGACCCTCCGCTTGTCTCTGGAGCTCTGGTCGATGTGGTCAAACACCTGGGCAACCTTGGCTTATAGCCCTAGCAGAAGATGCAGCGAATTGTGGACTACACACCTGTAGTTCTGCACCCAAACACAGCTGCATGCTCTCTCCATCTCTCAGAGGATCTGACCAGCCTAAGAATGACGACTGAGGATAGGAGTCTTCCAGACAAGCCAGCGAGATTTAGTGGGTACTTAGACATTCTGGGTTCAAAGGGATTCACCTCAGGGATTCACACCTGACAATGACGACTGGTTATTAGCGGTGGGAAAAGAGTCCATTAGGAGGAAAAATCGTTCTCAAAAAAGCTATCAGGATAAACAGTTCACTGTAGGGGTGCTTGATGGTGCTCCAGAGACAATCAAGCAGAAGCTGCAGAGGATCATGGTTCAGCTAGACTTGGACAAAGGAAAGTTGTCCTTCTATGCTAGTTCTGATGTTTACGTCCGATTACAGCACCTCCACACCTTTAACCACACATTTACAGAGAGGGAATATCCATACTTCTATAGATCAAAGGCTGATGTAAAACCATTTTCTCCTCTAAATGAGTAAAAGAGTACTTCCATTTTGTAATGTGTTTCTCAACAGAAGGATTGTCAAATGCCAACATAAATAATGTTTGTTTATTTTCCTAATGCTAACTTTGAACCTTATCATTCTTTTACCTGAACATTTATTTCTTTTCACAAGGTTGTTGAGCTACAGAACATAATATTTTCAGTTATTAAAATATCATTCTTGCAGTGCCATTGGTTAGACCTACATTGATAGATTATTCAGGCCTGTTGAAAAATCCTTGCCACATTTTACAGTAGGTAAGCCATAACTGCGATATGGAGCATCACATAGCTATCACATTACAACTCAGTAGCCACCAGCAACCCTAGCTAGGACATTATAACAGTCTAATGTAATACTGCATTAGCCATTACAGGTTAGGTACTGTTTGGCGTAGCACAGAGAATGTTCGACTAACCTAACTTGCCGATACATCCTCAATTCCCGAAATGGGAGACAACCAATGTCTTCTAAACCTCCATGTCTAGTTGCATTTTAAGGCTGACCCCTAGCCTACAAACACACACATACACACACACACACACACACACAGTCTTGTACAGCTAACCTTGTGGGGAACATAATTCAGTCCCTAACCCTAAACTTAACGCTAACCCGTACTATTACAACAGACTGGGATGTGCTCTGTGAGGCTCATGGGGAGGACATCGATGGACTCACTGACTGCATAACAGACTATATTCATTTTTGTGTAGACAACACTGTACCCACCAGGAAGGTACGCTGTTTCCCAAACAATAAACCCTGTGTCACCAGCGACCTGAAGGCCCTGCTGAATGAGAAGAAGAGGGCCTTCAAGGAGAGGGACAAGGACAAGGACAAATTGAAATGCGTCCAGAGGGAGCTGAAGTTGCGGATTGCTGAGGGGAAGAGAGTGTATAAGGAGAAGATGGAGGACAAGCTGAGGCAGAGCCAGGTGAGAGAGGTGTGGAAGGGTATGAGAAATATCACTGGCTTCAAAAAGTCAAACAGTGGGCAGACAGAGGGGACCCAGGACAGAGCCAATGAGCTTAACCAATTTTTTAACAGGTTTGATACTGGCCCTGTCCACCTCCCCTCCAGCTTCCCAGACCACACACCCTCACGGCTGTTCCACCCCCACTTTGCTCACAGCACCTCTGCTGAGACAATCAGTCACCTCCGCTCCTGCTCCCCCTGGACTGATCCTCAACACCCCCCTTCCCCACACCTCCCCACCTGGGCTGGCTTTCACCACCAACCAAGTGAAGAGAGAGCTGGAGAGACTACATCAGTGGAAAGCGGCGGGCCCTGATGGCATCAGCCCAAGGGTGCTGAGGGTCTGTGCTGACCAACTGTGTGGAATACTCCAGCGTCTTTTCAACCTTAGCCTGAGCCTAGAAAGGGTCCCTGTGCTGTGGAAAACATCCTGCCTCGTCCCAGTGCCAAAGAAGGCACACCCCACTGTCCTGAATGACTTCAGACCTGTAGCGCTAACATCCCACATCATGAAGACCCTGGAAAGGTTAGTCCTCACTCACCTCAGACCCCTGGTGTGTTCATCAATGGACCA
Source organism: Thymallus thymallus (assembly GCA_023634145.1). NCBI lineage: Eukaryota > Metazoa > Chordata > Actinopteri > Salmoniformes > Salmonidae > Thymallus > Thymallus thymallus. The sequence goes on from CM042403.1 coordinate 23,508,156, forward strand.
CCTGCAGTTTGCATACCAGCGCAACATCGGGGTGGATGATGCAATCATCTACCTTCTGCAGAGGGCCTACTCTCACCTGGACAACGCAGGTTGCACTGTGAGGGTTATGTTTTTTGACTTCTCCAGTGCCTTCAATACCATTCAGCCCCTGCTACTGGGTGAGAAGATGAGGAGGATGAAAGTGGAAGCACCCTTAGTCTCCTGGGTCACGGACTACCTGACCGGTAGGCCACAATTTGTGCGACTACAGAGCTGTGTGTCAGAACGGGCAGTTAGCAACACAGGGGCCCCCCAGGGAACGGTCCTGTCCCCCTTCCTGTTCACCCTCTACACCTCAGACTTTCAGATATAACTCTGAAACATGCCACCTACAGAAGATCTCGGATGACTCTGCTATTGTAGGGTGCATCAGGGGTGGGCAGGAGGAGGAGTACAAGAGCACAATCAGTGACTTTGTGTTGTGGTGTGAGCAGAACCACCTTCAGCTCAACATCAGCAAAACAAAGGAGATGGTGGTGGACTTCAGGAGAACCAAGGCACAACTGACTGCAGTCATACAAGTTCTTGGGAGTCCATATGGACAACAGGCTGGAATGGGCTGGTAACACCGGGGCCCTGTACAAAAAGGGCCAGAGCCGACTCTACTTTCTGAGGAGGCTCAGGTCTTTCAACGTGCAGTAAACTACAGCATACCTTCTACCAGTCTGTGGTGGCCAGTGCCATCTTTTTTGCAGTGGTGTGCTGGGGAGCAAACATCAAAGCCGGTGATGCTTCTCGGGTAAATAAGCTGATCAGGAAGGCTAGCTCTGTCCTGGGGATGAGCCTTGACACTCTAGAGGAGGTGGCGGAGAGACGGATCCTGGCCAAACTGCTGGCCATCATGGACAACGTCACCCACCCTCTGCACGCTATGGTTATGACGCAGAGGAGCACTTTCAGTCACAGACTGATCCCACCACGGTGTGCCAGAGAGCGCTACAGGAGGTCCTTCCTGCCGGCGGCTATTAGACTATATAATGCCTCACCGGGGTGCCGTGCCGTCGGCAACATAGATCTGGAACTGTTGGGGTGCTAGGACCTAGTTTAACAATTATGCATCCATCCGTGAGTAACTCTGGTCCGTCAGCACTCATCCACTCAGGACCTGTTTATTCATACAGGTCTGTATATACATACTCATGTACAGTTGTTATATCATATCACATGCAATATTGTAAGTAATTATTGGACTTAACTTACGTAGGCATTCACTCAGGAATGCATATTAGTATCCTGCCAGTTGCACCTTTTCTCATTGCTTTTAGTATATCGAATGTGCAATACGTGCAGTTGTCTGTAATTAAACCCTGCGCACTAAGGACTGTATTTTAAGGGAATTACTATTATTACCCCAAATGATATCATACACACATTTAGCTATTAAAGTATCTCTTCCTGTCATTTACCTGTACAGTTTGTGTAACCATGCAAGTATTCACTTATCTGTAAATATAACTGTATACCTAACTGTACAGCTAATTTAACCATGCAAAATTTTCACTTACCTGTTCATTTACCCAGTCTGTCTATTAAGTAAACTATTATTACCCTCGCTCATATCATACGCATTTTTAGCTACTGAAGTATTTCTCTGCCATCGACCTGTATAGTATAGTTAACCATCCAACATCCACCAATGTATAGTGTACATTGTACAGCCATCCACCCATACTATGCAATGTCTTTTTTATAGCTTTTATTTTTTTGCACTCCAGATATCTTGTATTTCTATACTTTTTCATACTGCCGCTCTATGTATCATGTACCGTGTATCTGTCTATTGTGTACTTTCGTTGTGGCATTTTGCACCTACCCTGTGTTTTGTTGTAGCTGCTTGACAATGAAATTCCCCCCCCGGGGGATCAATAAAGTATCTATCTATCTATCTATCTATCTATCTATCTATCTATCTATCTATCTATCTATCTATCTATCTATCTATCTATCTATCTATCTATCTATCTATCTATCTATCTATCTATCTATCTATCTATCTATCTATCTATCTATCTATCTATCTATCTATCTATCTATCCCTTTCCCTTTCCCTAAAAACCTAACCTTAACCCTAGCTCCTAACCCTTTGCCTTTCCCCAAAAACCTAACCTTAACCCTAGCTCCTAACCCTTTCCCTTTCCCCAAAAACCTAACCTTAACCCTAGCTCCTAACCCTTTCCCTTTCCCCAAAAACCTAACCTTAACCCTAGCTCCTAACCCTTTCCCTTTCCCCAAAAACCTAACCTTAACCCTAGCTCCTAACCATTTCCCTTTCCCCAAAAACCTAACCTTAACCCTAGCTCCTAACCATTTCCCTTTCCCCAAAAACCTAACCTTAACCCTAGCTCCTAACCCTTACCCTAAACACCTTAGAAATAGTATTTGACCTCGTGGGGACTAACAAAATGTCCCCAGTTGGTAAAATGTTTGTTCGTTTACTATTCTTGTGTAGACTTATGGTCCTCACAATAATAGTTAAACATGTTCACACACACACACATACACCCACACACACAATGGAACAGACAGACAGACGTCAGGGCCATGTGTTACTGATCCATCTTCGTCTGCTGTCTCGACACCCCCTACTTCTCCCTTTTTCATTCCTCTCTTGTCTTGTGTTTGATGCTGATACTCGAGCACTGACACCCTCCCATACCTACACACACACTCACAGACATTGGTGTATTCAGGGATGTGACACAATTCCCTATTCCCTATATGAATTTTCCGTAATGCTCCGTCCTAATGAACAGCCCCAGTGTCAGACGGTCGGCTGTGATCCCAATTGGTCATCCTCATGTTTAATCTCTGTTTGGCCGTCACTCACTCTCACTTACTGGACTGAAAACGCCCCTCTGTGCCTCTCTCTCTTTTTCAGGTATAATCCACCAGATGAAGGGGGAGTACGATGCAGCGTTGAAGCTCCACAAGGCCCACCTGTGTTTGGTCCAGGAGCTGGGGGACTATGCTGCTCAGGGCAGGGCCTATGGGAACATGGGAAACGCCTACAACGCTCTGAGGATGTACGACCAAGCTGTGCGCTACCACCGGCAGGAACTGCACATATCACTCGAGGTGAGGACACACACGTGAACACACACACACAGAGCGCATTGGGGATGTACGACCAGGTTGTACGGTATCATAGGTAGCAGATATGACTGGAGGCAGACACACACACACCTTGGCCATGTTCAGTATGAAAACATTGTGGACATTGCAAATAGAAATGCCATAGCTGGAACTGACGTAATTCCTTATTTTATATACCAAAGAGGTATGTTTGTTCTACAACATACATTTCAATCTGAACGCGACCCTGGTATTGACCTTTTTTTCCTCTCCCAGGTGAATGACCGTCCCTCCCAGGCCTCTACCCATGGTAACCTGGCTGTAGCCTATCAGGCGCTGGGGGCTCACGACCGGGCTCTCCAGCACTACCTGCACCACCTGACCATCGCACGTGAGCTACGAGACACGCAGAGCACGGCCAGGGCACTAGGTAACGGCCGGACAGAGGGACAAAGTAATTAAAAAAAATATTAAATATACTTTATTGATTAAGGTAAAGTGTGTGTGTGTGTGTGTCTGTGTAGGTAACCTGGGTAACTTCCACTGCTGTAGAGGGGAGTATGTCCAGGCAGTTCCATACTACCAGCAGTACCTGACCCTGTCACCTCAGCTACAGGACCTGGAGGGAGAGGGCAAGGTCTGCCACAACCTGGCCTACACACACTACTGCCTGGGACAGTACAGAGAGGCCGTCAGGTAGGACATACACTTCATACATCGCTATGTATAATAATAACTCATAAAGATTGTCCTGACCTCTCCAAATAAATACAGAAAGGTCTCAACTGGGTGAAGAAAATTAGCCACACACTGTTAGCCATTTTCTTATTTTTCCATACAGGTATTATGAACAGGACCTGGCCCTGGCTAAAGACCTGGGTGATAAGTTGTCCCAGGCTAAAGCCTACTGTAACCTGGGTCTGGCCTACAAAGCCCTGGGGGAATATAGCAAAGCTGAGGACTGTCAGAGATACCTGTTGTCCCTGGCTCAGGCTCTGAACAACACACAGGTACAGATAGTAATTAACACAACTGTGATTGGAGGAATGGGTGGGAAGGGGGTCTGTGTGTGTGTTGGGGGGGACTTGACGAGGGTGGTACGATTCTACATAAAAACTGTGTGTGTTTGTGTGTGTGTCCAGGCGGTGTTCCGTGCCCTGGGGAACCTGGGGGATGTGTGTGTGTGTCAGGGTGACATGGACGGGGCAGTAAGGTTCTACCAGCAGCAGCTCACCCTGGCTCAGGAGGTCAAAGGCCACAAAATGGAGGCCGACGCATACTCAGCGCTAGGCTCCGCCCACAGGTAGGTTTCTAGTCCAGTTAGCATCTAAAAAAAGTTGTATTTATTAACTTCTCATATGTTTTTGGTTAATATTGACTGGGAAGTAATAGTAATTTCCTCCCCCAGACTCCTCCGTCAGTACGACCTGGCCCTGTCCTTCCACCAGCAGGAGCTGTCTGCCCACACCGCTTTAGACGACCAGCGGGGGCAGTGTGGTGCTCTGGGCCGACTCGCAGCTGTCCACATGGCCCTGACGGACTACCCCACAGCCTTCCAGTGTTACCAGGCCCAGCTCACCCTGGCACAGGGCCTCAGAGATGCCTGCGTGGAGGCACAGGTCCAGGGCAACATGGGCATCGCCAAGATGAACATGGGCGTCCTGGAGGAGGCCATTGGGTATTTTGAGCAGCAGTTGGCCATGTTGGAGCAGCTGAGTGGGGCTGAGTGTGTGCTGGACAGAGGCAGAGCCTACGGGAACCTGGCAGACTGTTATGACTCTCTGGGAGACTTTGAGGAAGCTATCAAGTACTGTGAGATGTTTCTGACTGTGGCTCAGAGTCTCAACCATGTTCAGGACCAGGAGAGAGCCTACAGGGGACTGGGAAACGCACACAGGTAAAAGACAAACAAAGGCACTCTTTCTCACTCTCTCTGTCTGTCACTTCCTGTTTATCTCTCTCTATTCCTTCTCTTTTAACCCCCCTCTCATTTCTCTCTCTCTCAATCTTTTCCTCTCTTTTCATCTCTCTTTCTCTCTTTCTCTCTATGCTGGTCCCTGGTGAGGGAAGGACAGATTAATGAAAGAATAAGTAATGTAATTAAACTGTCAAAAACCACAGCTTGATGTTAGTTTGCAGACACAGCCTCTTTTACATTGGTTTTCTTGTTAGCTTTCTTAAGTTGCTCATATAGCTCTGTGGGAAACTAGAAACATTCGCTGTTTTTGAGTGGAGTGATAGATAGATAGATAGATAGATAGATAGACAGATAGATAGATAGATAGATACTTTATTGATCCCCGAGGAGAAATGTCTTAATTTCACAGGCTAGGGGTCAGCCTTTTATGACTTATGTGTACTTTGTGTACTTAACATGAAATGTATTTCTGTAAATAATTGGTAGGGTTCATTCTGAGTGCAATAGTGACTCATCTGCAGCAAGCAGCAGGCCTACATTAGCAACCCCAAAGAGAGAAATGGGGGTAAACAAAAATAACTTCTATCTCCTCAGATCTCTAGGTAGTCTCCAACAGGCATTGGTGTGTTTTGAGAAGCGTCTGGTGGTGGCCCATGAGCTGGGCGGATCGGGGGGAGGAGAGGGAGTAAGGAAGGCCCAGGCATATGGGGAGCTGGGAGACCTACACAGCCAGCTGGGGAACTATGAACAAGCCCTATCCTGCCTGGAGCATCAGCTCAACATCGCCTGCACCGCAGGGGTAAGACTTCTACCTCTCAAATTAATGAATGACGGATGGAAGGTAGGGAGGTAGAGATGGAGGTAGGAATAAAGACCTGGGGGCGGCAGGTGGCCTAGTGGTTAGAGTGTTAGGCCCGTAACTGGAAGGTTGCAGGATCGAGTCCCCGAGCTGACAAGGTGAAAATCTGTTGTTCTGCCCCTGAACAAGGCAGTTAACCCACTGTTCCTAGGCTGTCATTGTAAATAAGAATTTGTTCTTAACTGACTTGCCTAGTAAAATGAAGGTTAAATAAAAATAAAAAAATTGTTGGGGTGTTGAAAGTGTTCCACAGGGATGTTGGCCCATATTGTGTCAAGTTGGCTGGATGTCCTTTGGATGGTGGAACATTCTTGATACACACGGGAAACTGTTGAGTGTGAAAAACCCAGCAGTGTTGCAGTTCTTGACACACTCAAACTGGTGTGCCTGGCATCTACTACTGCATTCACCTTCTGAATAGCACACAATTGTCTCAATGTTAAAACATACTTCTTTAACCCGTCTCCTCCCCTACATCTACACTGGGTGAAGTGGATTTAACAGGTGACATCAATAAGGGATCATAGCTTTCACCTGGATTCACCTGGTCAGTCTATGTCATGAAAAGAGCAGGTGCTCCTAATGATATACACTGCCTTTGGAAGGTATTCAGACCCCTTGACTTTTACAATTATCTTCTTCTTATGGGTGTCCATAAGTAGTGGTTTCTTTGCAGGAATTTGACCATGAAGGCCTGATTCACAGTCTCCTCAGAACAGTTGATGTTGAGATATGTCTGTTACTTGAACTTGTGAAGCATTTATTTGGGCTGCAATCTGAGGTGCTGTTAACTCTAATGAACTTATCCTCTGCAGCAGAGGCAACTCTGGGTCTTCCTTTCCTGTGTTGGTCCTCATGAGAGCCAGTTTCATCATAGCGGTTTTTTGATGGTTTTTGCGACTGCACTTTAAGAAACTTTTAAAGTTCTTGAAATTTTCCGGATTGACTGACCTTCATGTCTTAAAGTATTTGTAATTTAAAGTAAAATTTAATTTAACCTTTATTTAACTAGGCAAGTCAGTTAAGAACAACAGTAATGATGGACTGTTGTTTCTCTTTGCTTATTTGAGCTGTTCATGCCATGATATGAACTTGGTCTTTTATCAAATAGGGCTATCTTCTGCATACCACCCCTACCCCAACTGATTGGCTCAAACGCATTAAGAAGGAAAGAAATTCCACAAATTAACTTTTAACAAGGCACACCTGTTTATTGAAATGCATTCCATGTGACTACCTCATGAAGTTGGTTAAGATAATGCCAAGAGTGTGCAAAGATGTCATCAAGGCAAAGGGTGGCTACTTTGAAGAATCTCAAATTTGTTTAACACTTTTTTGGTTACTACATGATGTGTTATTTCATAGTTTTGATGTCTTAACTATTATTCTACAATGTAGAAAATAGTAAAAATAAAGAAAAACCCTGGAATGAGTAGGTGTCCAAACATTTGACTGGTACTGTATATATGTGTGTGTGTGTGTGTGTGTGTGTGTGTGTGTGTGTGTGTGTGTGTGTGTGTGTGTGTGTGTGTGTGTGTGTGTGTGTGTGTGTGTGTTATACATCTGTTAAGATGTGTTATAAATCTATATGCTAAAACTATAATATATTATATTCTAAATCTGTTCCTCCTAGGACCGAGCACTAGAGGGCGAAGCGAGCGGGACGCTGGGTGGAGTGTATCAGCTGATGGGAGAGAACGAGACGGCTCTAGAGGTTGGTGCTGTTCTTATAATGGTGCTATTATATTCCCCATGCAGTGGTCCATTGTTTGTCTGTCTGTGTCCGTCTGTCCATCCACCCATATCTCTCTCTCCAGTGGCACCAGAGGGCATTAGAGATTGCAGAGGAAACAGGAAGTGTGAGGAGTCAGGGAAAGGCCTACGGTAACCTAGGACTGACCTATGAGGCGCTGGGAAACTACGAAAGGGCCGTGGCCTTTCAGGTAAACACACACACACACACACACTATGGTCACAGATTATCCATTATATTGACCAGATATTCAAGCTGCCGCTCTAACAATTGAAATAAATGTCTTCGGAAATGGAAGGCAGTCGGAAGGAGGCATGATCAGGTTGGACCATTCAAGTCAATGAGAAGGCAGATACATGTGTGAACAACAGGCACAACTCCGATATAAAGTGTTTTTTTCTCAAAGTTGCCTGGAAGTCACTTGTAACAACCTAATCATTATAAAAATTATATTAGATCAACTAAGACACATGCAGCAAATAAGCCATTACTTTTTTTGTTAACCAAATTTAAAAAATTTAAAGAATCGCCACCTGCTGGAGAAGACAGATTTTGGGCCCAGTTACCCCTCTTGCTTCGCGTCTTCCTCTCTCGCTGTGGTCCAGTTCTGTCAGGTAAACGGTTTGGGACTTGACCTTTCCGTCTGTCGTGATGTCATCAGGAGCAGCACCTGAGTGTGGCGGCGCAGAATAATGACCTCACAGCCAAGACCCTGGCGTACGGCAGCCTGGGAAGGACACACCATGCGCTACAGAACTACACACAGGCTGTCATGTACCTGCAGGAAGGTGAGAGGAGAGAGTATGAATGAAGACATGGTTTTTGGAGAAAGAGGGAGGGGAGGAGAGGGTGATTTGATGATGTTTTGAGACCCTCTCTTTCTCTCTGTTTCAGGTCTGCGTTTAGCGGAGCAGTGTGGGAGGAGAGAGGAGGAGGCTAGGATCCGTCATCGTCTTGGCCTGTCACTATGGGCCAGCAGCAACCTGGTAGAGGCCCAGCACCAGGTACAAAACTCTGTTTCTGAAGTTACTGTTGCTTCTCTTGAGTCCTGCTGACACCTAATGGTTGACTATGAAACTGCAGTCTCTGATTCTAACCTTAGGGGTTTTGAGATTCCCTGTGTGTACATCACGATGGGGATGCCACATGGGTGTGTATTCAGGTGTGATGTAGGTGTGTATTCTCTTTTTATTTCTCCAGCTGTACCGAGCGTCTGCCTTGTTTGAGTCGATTCGTCATGAAGCCCAACTTAGCTCAGACTACAGACTGACTCTGTTTGACCTGCAGACATCATCATACCAGGCTCTCCAGAGGGTCCTCGTCAGCCTGGGTAACACTCTCTCTTTACTTTCTTTCTGTTTTTCTGTCATCTCTCTTGTTATCTGTCTCCTTCGCTTTCTCACTCTCTCTCTCGCTTATTGTCCCACTTCTATCTATCTCTCTCTCCCTTCCTCTCTCTCTTTCTCTCTCTTTCTCTCTCTCTTCCAGTCTCTCTTACTCTACATGTCTACTTTCCCCTCTCTTCTTTCATCCATATCTCTCTCTCTCTCTTCTCATCCCTCTGTTCATCCCTCTCTCCTCTCCAGGTCATTATGACGAGGCCCTGGCGGTGGCAGAGCGGGGTCGGACGCGGGCGTTCGCTGACCTCCTGGTGGAGCGACAGCAGGGTCACCAACCCCTGATCTCTGACCCTTATACTCCGACCCCTGACCCTTACTCCCCGGTTACCGTAGAACACATCCTGAATACAGTCAACAGTCAGAAGTCACTGGTGCTGTACTTCTCTCTGGCCGCAGGGTACCTCTACAGCTGGCTATTGGCACCAGGCACAGGTAGGTACACACACACACACTTATACACAGAGAGACACACACACATACACACACCTATAATCCCTCACCCTCTGGTGTTTGCAGGTATAGTGAAGTTCCATGAGGTGTACCTGGGTGAGGGAGGATCCGAGCTGCAAGCCTCAGAGAGCCAGGGGGGAGGAATTAGTGGCGTTCAGACTCTGGACCAGCACATCACTGCAGCTAGAGAGGCTCTGGGAGTTGACAACTACTACAGCAGGTACTGTGCCTTCGGAAAGTGTTCAGCCCCCTTGACTATTTCCACATTTTGTAAGTTTATTCTAAAATGGATTAAATCGTTTTTTTTACCTAATCAATCTACACACAATACCCCATAATGTCAAAGCAAAAACAGGTTTTTAGAAATGTTTGCTAATTTATGAGAAAAAAAAACGTAAGTATTGCATTTACATAAGTATTCAAACCCTTTGCTCAGTACTTTGTTGAAGCACCTTTAGCAGCGATTACAGCCTTGAGTCTTCTTGGGTTTGACGCTACATCTTAGCACACCAATATTTGGGAAGTTTCTCCCATTCTTCTCTGCAGATCCTCTCAAGCTCTGTCAGGTTGGATGGGGAGCGTTGCTGCACAGCTACAGTGGGGAGAACAAGTATTTGATACACTGCCGATTTTGCAGGTTTTCCTACTTACAAAGCATGTAGAAGTCTGTCATTTTTATCATAGGTACACTTCAACTGTGAGTGACGGAATCTAAAACAAAAATCCAGAAAATCACATTGTATGATTTTTAAGTAATTAATTTGCATTTTATTGCATGACATAAGTATTTGATACATCAGAAAAGCAGAACTTAATATTTGGTACAGAAACCTTTGTTTGCAATTACAGAGATCATACGTTTCCTGTAGTTCTTGACCAGGTTTGCACACACTGCAGCAGGAATTTTGGCCCATTCTTCCATACAGACCTTCTCCAGATCCTTCAGGTTTCGGGGCTGTCGCTGGGCAATACAGACTTTCAGCTCCCTCCAAAGATTTTCTATTGGGTTCAGGTCTGGAGACTGGCTAGGCAACTCCAGGACCTTGAGATGCTTCTTACGGAGCCACTCCTTAGTTGCCCTGGCTGTGTGTTTCAAGATCTCGCGATACATGGCCCCATCCATCCTCCCCTCAATACGGTGCAGTCGTCCTGTCCCCTTTGCAGAAAAGCATCCCCAAAGAATGATGTTTCCACCTCCATGCTTCACGGTTGGGATGGTGTTCTTGGGGTTGTACTCATCCTTCTTCTTCCTCCAAACACGGCGAGTGGAGTTTAGACCAAAAAGCTCTATTTTTGTCTCATCAGACCAAATGACCTTCTCCCATTCCTCCTCTGGATCATCCAGATGGTCATTGGCAAACTTCAGACGGGCCTGGACATGCACTGGCTTGAGCAGGGGGACCTTGCGTGCGCTGCAGGATTTTAATACACGACGGCGTAGTGTGTTACTAATGGTTTTCTTTGAGACTGTGGTCCCAGCTCTCTTCAGGTCATTGACCAGGTCCTGCCGTGTAGTTCTGGGCTGATCCCTCACCTTCCTCATGATCATTGATGCCCCACGAGGTGAGATCTTGCATGGTGCCCCAGACCGAGGGAGATTGACCGTCATCTTGAACTTCTTCCATTTTCTAATAATTGCGCCAACAGTTGTTGCCTTCTCACCAAGCTGCTTGCCTATTGTCCTGTAGCCCATCCCAGCCTTGTGCAGGTCTACAATTTTATCCCTGATGTCCTTACACAGCTCTCTGGTCTTGGCCATTGTGGAGAGGTTGGAGTCTGTTTGATTGAGTGTGTGGACAGGTCTTTTATACAGGTAACGAGTTCAAACAGGTGCAGTTAATACAGGTAATGAGTGGAGAACAGGAGGGCTTCTTAAAGAAAAACGAACAGGTCTGTGAGAGCCGGAATTCTTACTGGTTGGTAGGTGATCAAATACTTATCTCATGCAATAAAATGCTAATTAATTATTTAAAAATGTGATTTTCTGGATTTTTGTCTCTCACAGTTGAAGTGTACCTATGATAAAAATTACAGACCTCTACATGCTTTGTAAGTAGGAAAACCTGCAAAATCGGCAGTGTATCAAATACTTGTTCTCCCCACTGTATTTTCAGGTCTCCAGAGATGTTGGATCAGGTTTAAGTCTCTCAGTCCCTGCAGCTGAAAAACATTCCCACAGCATGATTCTGCCACCACCATGCTTCACCATAGGGATGGTTTCCAACAGGCACTTGGCATTCAGGCCAAATAGTTCAATCTTGGTTTCATCAGAGCAGAGAATCTTGTTTCTCATGGTCTGAGAGTCTTTAGGTGCCTTTTGGTAACTCCAAGCAGAACTCTAGAGCTCTGTCAGTGACCATCGGGTTCTTTGAAACTTCCCTGACCAAGGCCCTTCTCCCCCGATTGCTCAGTTTGGCCAGGCGGCCAGCTCTAGGAAGAGTCTTGGTGGTTCCAAACTTCTTCCATTTAAGAATGATGGAGGCCACTGTGTTCTTGGGGACCTTCAATGCTTTAGACATTTTTTGGTACCCTTCCCCAGATCTGTGCCTCGACACAATCCAGTCTCGGAGCTCTACGGATGAGGGTGTCTGTAGTGATGCCTCTAGTACTGAGATGCAATGCCTTAGACTGCTGCGCCACTTGGGAGCCCACACTTTATGTGTGTGTCTTGCCCTTGCAATGGTCTTTGATTTATTCAAGTATTGTGAAGTGCTCCCTCCCTCCCTCCCTCCCTCTTTCTCTCGCTCTCTCTGTAGAATGGATAGGCTATTCAGAGGTGACATATTGCACCCTTCCAAGTGATAATGGGAGTTCACAGGCTCTCTTGCTTTCTCACACACACACACACACACACACACACACACACACACACACACACACACACACACAGACACACACACAGACACACAATGCACACTGGCTACCTGTCAGTGAAGCGCCAAACAATCTTTTAATAAAGTAGAGAGAGAGAGAGAGAGAGAGAGACTATCACACCTCGGAGGGTAATAAAGTTTAATACTACATGCAGCTTCTTTCAGCACCAGCACTGCAGGCTACTTTGTAATGGACCTCTGTGTTGTGTCAGCAAATGTCCCCCCTCACAAATTGTTCTCACTGACAACCACTGCAGTACTGCTGCCCTAGTCAGCAGCACCTTACTGTGTGTGTGTGTGTGTGTGTGTGTGTGTGTGTGTGTGTGTGTGTGTGTGTGTGTGTGCGCGCGCTGACGCTCATCCGTGCGTGCATGTAACAGAGGTGAGACAGAGAGTGAAGCAGGCGATCTGTTAGAACAGCAGTTTGAGGAACGACTGACCTCAGCCACCGACCCTACAGGCTACCTACGCATGGTGTCCAGAAACAACCTCTTCAACAGGTGGGTGGTTGTTTTCTGCAGAAAGACTGAAATGTCACCATATTTAAAATCTTTATTGAAACAAAGTCTGATATTTTATATGGAGAGCGTGTCATAATCATGTGTTCCTATGCAATATCTACTTGTTGTAGACAGCACCAGTTAAACAAAAAGCATCTTTGTCATTTTTCTACAGGAGTAGTCAGAGTTTGTCCAGTCTGGTCAGTTCTACAGTGTCTCCAGTGAGAGAGACCTCCTCCCCCTCTGTACCCTGTAGACCACCACCCAGCCCCCTCGCCAAACCCCCCCTACGAGCCCTTCACCACCTGCTCATTGCACCTATGGAGGGGGTAAGAGTGTGTGTGTTTACCCTAATACACATTTTACCATTTGATAGAGATCGGTCTATAATCATTGTTTCGTCCTCTCTTTCTCGCCCTCCCCTCCATCTCTCCCTCGCTAGGTGCTGATGCCCAGTAGTGGTGCAGTGGGCAGACACAGACAGTTGTTATTGGTGTTAGAGGGAGAGCTGTACATGGTTCCTTTCGCTCTGCTCAAAGGTAGCTCTTCTAATGAATACCTGTATGAGAGGTTCAACCTTCTAGCTGTCCCATCCTTAGGGAGCCTGGGGCCTGTAGCCAAGGTGTGTATATTGTACAGCACACACTCAAATATATACACACACACACACACACACACACTCAGACAACAGCACAACCTGCACAATTCAATATACTGATAGTATACTTGGCATATTAATAACAATGCTGTCATAATGTATTTGACTGATCGATCATTTCAATCTGCGTCTCCTCCCTCCAGTCCTACCCTCGTCGCAGGACTCCCTTCCTCTACAGCGGTGGGGGTTCCATGACTGCAGTTGTGGGGGCTCCACGCCTGCCCTCCAGGGTGATGGAGCGTTGGCTGTGGGGTCCGCTGCCCTCTGCCCATGACGAGGCCCTCCGCCTGGGGGAACTGCTGGGCTGCCAGCCCCTCACTGGAACACAGGCCACCAAGGTACTAAAAAGAAAGTGTGTGTGTTCTACTCCTACTGTGATTTATTGAGACGCAACAAACAGACAACGTTCTCCTCACTTCTTTTATTTTCTCTTGTTTAGGAGCGTGTGATAGCAGCCATGGGCCAGGCAGAGTGTGTTCACTTTGCTACTCATGTCTCCTGGAAGCTGGCGGCCCTGGTTCTCTCCCCCAGCCAGGATCCAGGGGTGGACTCAGGAACACGGCCCAAGGAGAGTGCACCGTGTGGGGGATCGCTTTCAAGCGAGATTGGGGATGTGGGAGCAAGGACTGAGCGCCGGGAGGACGGGAGTGAGGACGGAGGAAGTGTGTGTGACGCAGAGAGTGTGTGTGACAGTCCACCACTTCAGGAGTTTCTGCTCACTGCGGCCGACATACTGGACCTGAGACTGCCTGTCAAACTGGTGGTGCTGGGGTGAGGCACACACACACACACAAATGTCTAATTATCAATCAAGCAGTTTTTGTATTTTTAATGCCGTATTCCTATGTTTATAATCTTGTTAACTATCTTCTCCTCACTCAGGTCGTACCAGGAGTGTGTTAGCAGGGTGACAGCTGACGGGGTGGTGGGTCTGACCCGTGCCTTCCTTGCGGCAGGGGTGCAGTGTGTGTGTGTGTCACTGTGGCCCGTTCCCATGGCAGCCTCCAAGGTGTTCACACACACCTTCTACACGGCGCTGCTGAACGGGACCAAGGCCAGCGCAGCTCTCACTGAGGCCATGAAGACTCTACAGAGCAGCACACACTTCTCACACCCTTCTAACTGGGCGGGTTAGTACACACACACACACACACACACACACATCACACATTATTCACTCCTCTTCCTGTTTTCTCTCAGGCTTCATGCTGATTGGCTGTGATGTGAAGCTGAACAGCCCCTCGTCTCTGATTGGCCAGGCTCTGGCAGAGATCCTCCAATACCCTGAGAGAGCTAGAGACTCCCTGAGAGTACTTTTGCATCTGGTAATAAACATACACAATGTTTGCCATAATGCGTATGTCCATTCAAGAGACTTTAAAGAACCCTTACTAATAATGTGATTTTACCCTCCATCCCTCAGGTTGAGAAGTCTCTCCAGCGTATACAGAGTGGTCAGAGTAATGCTATGTACACCTTGCAGCAGAGTGTGGAGAACAAGGTGTGTATTGTGTATGCGTTTGGATACGTGTGTGTGCTCTTTACTTCAGTGTAAGGTCTTTGGTGTTTCTCATTAATTAGTTATTCTGTGTTATCTTTAATGAATAACTGTTTTCTATGAACCCACCAGGTTGGTGGCGTACCGGGATGGCAGGCCCTGCTGTCAGCCGTGGGGTTCCAGTTAGACTGTCCCGGTAACGGCAGTGGTCTCCCCGCTGCTGTCTTCTTCCCTACGGCCGACCCTGGAGACCGGCTGCAGCTCTGCAGCACCACTCTGCAGTCACTACTAGGTAACCTATTAATGAATTAGTCAATCATTCAACCAATCAGACTGTCAGCACAGCACTATACTCCAGTCCCTACATGGAAAACTATCAGTCAAATCGATCAATCGTCTCTGTCGTCCAGGTCTGCCTCATTCAGCATTCCAGGCCCTCTGTAAACTGGTCAGTGCTGCTGAGACTGGAGAACAGCTAATCAACAAGGTAGGCCTCAATGCACACAGACACACACACTGATTAATTGACATACTGTACGCTCAATTTCAGGTATGGTCACTGCATGTTTCGCGAGAAGCATGTGTCTCCGCAACTTAATTGGTGGCTCGCGACAATCTGAATGAATGTCTAGCGCATCTTGACATTTTCTTCCTACAAATTTTGTTCTAGCTTTTGAACAGTTAAAGCTATTAGCAACTATGCCTGAAATCTTAGACTCTTAGGAACACATACATGTCATCTAGGACGCACACAAGCTGTGCAGGACTCGAAGACCGAGTGATGTATCTGCAGAGAACTACTTGGGAAATAAATTGAATCTCCACAGAAGGTCATACACAAAGATTGCTTGATGATCGTCCCTGATGGTTTCCTGAACTTTCCAATACCTTTGTGATGCATTTCAATCACCCCAAAACATAATTCCTTCAGAAATAGCTTGATAATCCATGTTAATAGTATTCTAAATAGCATGCATATGAATCCATTTGATATTTGTGACCCCCCAACCCGTTCTTCGATGGGTAGGCTATGGCGATTGGCAGCTTGCCTAGTTTGGTTGTTTCACAAAAGTGGCTCCCCCAGAAATATTATTTGAATATGCATGTGATGGGCCTGGCAATATTTGCATGGGGTCAATATTAATGTCATCATAGCCTCTGTGATTTTTAGAGGTTATAAATAGTGATAGTCCCTGCATGGTCTTCGTTTACAAGATCTGTTACTTTCTAATGGTCTGCACCTAACAATTTAAGTCTTCTATCTCTTTCGCTCTTCCTCTTACCCACCATTTGAAGGCTGTTAAAAATATGGTGGGAATGGTAAGTTGTGTGTTGTATCTTTCTGGCATGAGAAACTTATTCTGAGGCAAAACAAGTATGACAGGGCAAAAGTAACCTACGATAACCTGATAAACTACCTCTCCCTGTCTCCAGCTCCACCAGGTATTGGTTCAGCAACAGACATGTGACAAGGAGCAGGAGTTCTCATTGGCTCCCATCCAGGTGTCCATTAATGTCCAGCTGTGGAGACTTCCTGGTTGTCATGAGTTCCTGGCTGCGCTGGGTGAGTCATCACCTCACTGAGAGTTAGATATACTTGTATAATAGCATTGGCGGGCAATCTCATCTTTAGAGAGCCAGTGTGTGTGTCATGTTCAAACCCAGGTCTCCTGCATGTCACAAGACTGTGTTAGCCCATCGAGCTAAAGCCTAAGCGTTAGGGGGGGTGTCATTCTTTTCCCTTATCTGTTTCCCTCCAGGTTTTGACCTGTGTGAGGCAGGACAGGAGGAGGTGCTATTGAAGACTGGGAAACAGGCTAGCAGACGGACCATGCACTTTGCTCTGCAGTCTCTACTGGCACTGTTTGGTAAGAGTCTCCAAGCCCTCTCTCTTAGCTCTAAATTGTTACAGTATGTATTTTGGTCACATAGCCTGGCATCCAAACTTCCAATACTTACAATTTCCTCTTAGCCCTGTCTCACCTCTCCATCTTCTCCTCTCTCCCTTGCAGACTCCACAGAGCTCCCCAGACGCCTCAGCCTGGACAGCTCTTCCTCTCTAGAGTCTCTCTCCTCTTCCCAGTGTGCCTCCCTCCCCCTCAACCTCCCCCAGCCTCCCTTCTCCCCCCCGCTTGGCGGCCCAGACAGTCTCTCCTGCGACGCCATCTCCCTCTATAGCCTCAGCTCCCTCGCCTCCTCTCTCAGCTTCCTGTCCCGCCCCGAACCCGCAGGAAGTGATGTCATCAGCCAGCGCTCACGGCAGCAGGAGCTGGAGCGGCACCGTGGTGGAGTCTCTCACCGACACATAGGAGGCGTGTCGAGAAACAGATTAACGAATCACAGAGGAGTAGGAGGAGGGACAGAGGGGGAGGATGAGTATGAAGGATTCTCTATCATCAGCAGTGAACCTCTGGGAGGAGGGGGAGGAGGGAGGAGGGAGTGTGACACCTTACCCCTCCCTGGGGGGCACAGCCACATTAGAGGAGCAGGGAGGGGAGGCGCTGTCGGGAGGGGGCGCCCCGTCTCGGTGTCCTCCAAGGGGAGTGTCAGCACTCCCACCTCACCGCTCAAAGTCCCCCTGCCGCCCCTGGCCGTACCGCCCAGCCCTAACACACACGTTAATTCCCAGGGGTAAGTTGTTGCTTTTTTTTCTTACTAAGCTTTAACTGTTTGCAACTTCACCAACTTGTCTCATCAAGTTAAACATCTCTCCCCCTCCTCTCCTCCCCAGCTCTCAGAGCTTGTCTAAAGGTCAGATGGTCAGTACAGAGGCAGTCCTCTCTGAGTCTGACCAGTCCAGTACAGAGACAGACAGCACCGTCAAGTCCCAGGAAGACAAGCCTCCCATCACCCCTCTGGACCCCCAGGAGCTGGCCAATAGGATCCTGGCAGAGACCCAGAGCCACATGCAGGCTGTGGAGAGCCTCCAAAGGGGGAGGACAGGAAGGGCAGGCAATGGGGGAGGGGAGAAAGGGCTAAGAGGACCAGAACGTACACCCTCCTCCATCTCCACCTCCACCTCAGCCCCCCGGACTCCAACCCTGACCCCCACCAGAGGTGGTTTGGGCTTCCGTTCGTCTGAGACCAGCGCTTTCAGCAGACCCAGTAGTAGAGCAAGCCTACAGGCCCGGGCTTCACCTCTCTCGCTCTCCAGCCCTCTCTCACCCCTCTCCACCCCTCTCCTCTCCACCAGGCCCAAACCCCCCTCTCGTTGCTCGTCCTTACAGAAGATCAGCTCTGGTTACAACAGCCCGGCCCTATCCTCCCTCTCTCCCTCCCTCTCTTTCTCTCACTCCAACTCCTCACCATCCAAAACCCCAGACCCCCACATCCATGCGCAGCTCAGACTTAAATACCCCAGCTCCCCTTACACCCCCCACATCTCACGCTCCCCCAATAGCATCTCCATCTCCCCCAGCTCAGGCCACCCTTCCCCATCCAGTAGCCTCCCGTCCCTGGCCACATCCCCAGCCCTTTCCCTGGCCCCCTCCCCTGCCCTCTCCTACTCCTCTACAGGCTCTACCTCGTCCCGCTCCAGCCCGGCTGAAACCCCTGACCTGAGCCGGTTGAAACAGGCAGGCCTGATGGACGAGAGGGTACAGGCCATCCACAACCTGAAAACCTTCTGGTCCAATGCCACTCAGAGGCAGGAGGTTCCCGGCCCAGGCAGAGTGCTCCGAGATGGGGGGAAGAAGATGAGCACGGTCCAGAAAGATGTTCTGGGGCTCCTCCACCTCTCTCCAAGACATGGGTCCACCAACCAGAACCAGGACACTGAAGGGCCCCAGAGCCCCACCAACCCACTGAACAGTCATCGAAAGCTGGGTTCAAAACCACCAGTGGCGCCTCCTCCTCAGACTGCTACTGACTCCTCCAGGGGAGGTAGTCCCGGAGCACCCCCACACCCTGTCAGACTGCCCTCTGGGAATGGCTTCAAGTTCCCCTCGCCTGGGAAGTTCTTCCCCTCCTCTAAATGCTGAGAGGGGTTAGAGCAGGGCTCACCAACCCTGTTCCTGTAGAGCTACCCTCCTGTAGGTTTTCAATTCAACCACAGCTGTAACTAACCTAGTTCATTTTATCAACCAGCTAATTATCTTAATCAGGTGAGCTAGATTAAGGTTGGAGCGAAAACCTACAGGACGGTAGCTCTCCAGGAACAGGGTTGGAGAGCCGTGGGTTAGAGACTCTTCATGGTTAGATATCTGCTCCTGACTCTAAGGCTCTTCTGATGGGTTATACTAGCTGGGCTGTGAGCTATGAAAGGGACTGAACATTACACTAGTAAGAAGGTCCACTGGGGACCACCAAAACTGAAGTTCTGATTTGCATTAGTTGCATAGAAAGTAGAATTGGGACACTTTGTGGTGACTGACTGCCCTCTAGTGGAGAAGACAGGAAAGACAGCAGGGCTAGGTCATAGAGGAGAAGAGTGAAGGACAGAGGGTCAGATAGGACCCTGTAATAATAACCCTGGGTTATGGTGCCTATGGTTCCTCACTGACAGGAGAGCATGTAGTCCCCATGCCTCCTCCTACACTGTAAAGACACCTTAATACAGGCAGACTCAGGCTCAGAGACTGTTACAATGACTGAAAATACCAATATGGTGTTTTACTTTCTACCTAAAACAGTTGCTGTTTGTGTAAGTCAAGCAAATTCGAAATTGAATTGTTTTAATTATGATTTATTTTAATATAATTATTGTTAATTGTTATTATAAAGGATTGTTACTGTTATTTTGTAAATTAAATCCAGTGTTTTGTCATCAGTATTACATGTTTTGTATAGTAAAAAGCAAACAGGACACAAATAAATAAAAAAATCATATTTTAATTAAATAGCTGAAAAGGCATGTGAGAAGACTTCTATGTAAATGGATGTCAGTCTGAAAGCATGAACTCTCTTACTATTGAATGTTTCAATATCTTTTTAAAACATATGTTTTGCACCAGTGGACTCTCGTTTAAAGATGCATCTCAGTTTTTTCTCAGTAAATTCTTTTAAATAAAAAAGTTTTGCTCTCGTTGTCTCATTGTAATGGTTATTAACAGGGACATTACTGCCTACCTGGACTTTTCTCCTGTCTTCTTGGACAGAACTAAACCCTCAACCATGACATTTTGTAGTGTGATCAACTTTATAGACTATAAAATAAGAATTTGATAAAGCTTGCCATTGCAGTAAGAGATGGAATGGGGTGTGCCTGTGATGATACTTGTTGAAGGTGAGGACTTGGCTGACGAAATCCTGGTTCTTTAGAGCGAAACCCATATACAGGTTTTGGTTATGGAAATGTAATTGTATTCGCAATAATATTGAGATAAGTGACAGATTTAGAAAGGTACTGTCTACCTATACTGCCATTTGGGATAGTTCTTGCCCAGAGAAACCTCTGGAAACCTTGACATTTGTATGGTTCGAACCAGAGATAGTGCTTTTGGTAAGAATTCAGACCCCTTGACTTTATCCTAATTTTGTTACGTTACAGCCTTATTCTAAAATCGATTAAATCAAAAATCCTCAGCAATCTACATACAACCCCATAATGATAACGTGAAAACAGGTTTTTAGAAATGTTAGAAAATGTATAAACAATAAAAAAAACATGAATACCATTTTTATAAGTATTCAGACCCTTTGCTATGAGACTCGAAATTGAGCTCAGATGCATCCTGTTTCCATTGATCATCTTTTTGATGTTCCTACGACTTGATTGGAGTCCACCTGTGGTAAACTCAATTGATTGGACATGATTTGGAAAGGCACAGAACTGTCTATGAAAGGTCCCACAGTTGACAGTGCATGTCAGAGAAAACACATAGCCATGAGGTTGAAGGAATTGTCCGTATACAGGATTATGTCAAGGCACAGGTTTGGGGAAGGGTACCAAAACATTTCTGCAGCATTTAAGGTCCCCAAAAAATGGAAGATGTTTGGAACCACCAAGACTCCGAGCTGGCCGCCCGGCCAAACTGACCAATGGGGGAGAAGGGCCTTGGTCAGGGAGGTGACAAAGAACCTGATGTTCACTCTGACAGAGCTCTAGAGTTCCTCTGTGGAGATGGGAGAACCTTCCAGAAGGACAACATCTCTACAGCACTCCACCAATCAGGCCTTTATGGTAGAGTGGCCAGACAGTAGCCAGTCCTCAGTAAAAAGCACATGACAGCCCACTTGGAGTTTGCCAAAAGGCACCTAAAGACTCTCAGACCATGAGAAACAAGATTCTCTGGTCTGATGAAACAAAGATTGAACTCTTTGGCCTGAATGCCAAGCGTCACATCAGGAGTAAACCTGGCACCATCCCTACAGTGAAGCATGGTGGTGGCAGCATCATTCTGGAAAATGAACAGAGCAAAGTACAGAGACATCCTTGATAAAAACCTGCTCCAGAGCGCTCAGGATCTCAGACTGGGGCGAAGGTTCAGCTTTTAACAGGACAACGACCCTAAGCACACAGCCAAGACAACGCAGGAGTGGCTTCGGGACAAGTCTTTGAATGTCCTTGAGTGGCCGAGCCAGAGCCCGGACTTAAACCTGATCGAACATCTCTGGAGAGACCTGAAAACAGCTGTGCAGCAACGCTCCCCATCCAACCTGACAGAGCTTGAGAGGATCTAAAATGGGAGAAACTCCCCAAATACAGGTGTGCCAAGCTTGTAGCGTCATACCCAAGAAGACTTGAGGCTGTAGTCGCTGCCAAAGGTGCTTCAAGTAAAGGGTTTGAATACTTATGGACCCCAAGGGGTGCATGTTTAGTTTTTTGCCTTAACAATACACAGCTTCTTCAAATGATCAAAGCTTGATTATTTGTTTATTTGAATCAGCTGTGTGATGGTAGGGCAAAAAACAAACGTGCAACCCTTGGTGTTCCGGGGACCGAGTTTGGGGTAAGGAGTCCCAAAGATTCTGGATAGTGATGATTATTCTCCATCCCCGTTCACAATGTATGCAAGTTCTGACCAATCGGCGACTCCCGTGGGCGGAAACAATTTGTTGTTGATAATTTTGTGTGACGTCGAGGTCCTTGCGCAGCCGCAGCCTGGGAGGAGAAGATGGTGCTTATCAAGGAATAGTGAGTTGAAGTATTTAACATATAATTTCGTCTTATTTTCTTAGAGAAATTTGAGTGAATGTGGCTATAATTTGAAAGACGTGTTTGTGTATTTCTGGCTGTTGAGAGGATATTGTGAGCGTTCGGGTGTGATGTGTCTGATACCTGTGTTTAGGCCTAGAAAGCAGCGATAGCTAGCTTGCTATGTTGCTAGCATGCTACATTTGAATGAATCTGAATGGATGAAACTAGCTAACGGGGTAGCGATGTGTCTTTACACTTGTAAAGTTAGCATAGGGGTTAGCTAGTTAACTAGCCAACATGGTGCCATAAGCTTAGGTCTCGCGAGTGACTGACAGATTGCCAAGGTTCCATCTCAGGGGGCTCTGTTAAACAAGAAGAGGTAGTCAGATTCCGTAAGTGAAATGTTTCTACGAAATTCAAGACCATACAACTCGTATGACAGTTCATGTGCGAGTCGGCACAAAATACTAGGCTGACTTAGTTAGTTTGCTATCTAACGTTAGTTCACTTATCCAAGTAAATCGTTCACTACTAACTAGCATGCAAGGTAACTATCAGCTTGGGTGGCTAAATGACACTTAAGCTAATTACAATTACCTAGCCAGCAACTACCTAGCCCGTTATTTTTAGACCGTGTTGTCAAAGACAGTATCTGTGGTGTTGTGTTCAGTTTATCCGTCCACTCTTTCCTGGCGGAACATGCAACCTGCCGACACTAGTGCCAAGTCTTTTACCCCAGTCTGACTTTACTTGCCTGGTGCACGCGCGGGTTTCCCTGACGATTTTGTTAAGTGCTAAATCTTTGCTTATCAAATCAAATTGGTCACATACACGTGTGTAGCGAAATGCTGCAGCGGTTTTCATGGCAACCAAATATAGCTAGCTACCAGCCTTCAGTTCACTCACACTTCTTTGTGTTTGGCTGCATCATCAAGACATTATAATCAAATGTCAATAAATTATCCTCCCCCGTTGTATTGCTTGCTTGATATAGTGAGTCACATGATCACCACCACCAAGCAAACAAAGTAATGCACTGACTGTATTGCTCAATGCTGTTTAAGAAAATGTAGTATGTGCATCTCTAGCTGACCAAGTGATTCCTGACATGCTAGCCAAAATATGTGCATCTCTAGCTGACCAAGTGATTCCTGACATGCTAGCCAAAATATGTGCATCTCTAGCTGACCAAGTGATTCCTGACATGCTGGCCAAGTGTGTCATCCAGATTTGATTTAGGGCTGTCTAGATTTAAATTGATTAATGCCCCAACAGACCCAGGCTCAAGTTGTGTGTACTGTAGTTTTGCTCAAGGTGTCAGGACATATCCCCTATCAGTTGTCAAGACAACTAAAGTGGTGCCTATTCCTTATAAGGTCTGTGGGTGGTGACTGAACAGTCAGCTCACCAGCTATTCCTCAGGTGATACAGGAATGACACTACTGGGGACTTGCCTGAAAGATCAATAAATCTGTTTGCCTTTTCCAAAGGTCTTCCCACGGACGGCTCTGTGCTTTCCAGTATCATGTTTTCTGATGATGTCTGTTGGAAGTCAGTTACCATAGCTAGGGCTTGTAATTGCTGTAATATGTAGAACCGGAATGTTGTATTTGCAGACCATGCAGTGGACACAGAAGGTTGTGTGTTATAAATTGACCTGGTGTGCAAACCACAGCACACTAACTATAAACAAAACATGTCTCCATATCTCCTTTTATCCTGGAGAGTGCAAATGTGCTGACTCGACTAACTTCAAATAACCTTCTGAACTGAGGACAGAATCGTGATTTGTGTGATTTTGCAGCCACTCCTTGGCTTCTGCTTCTTTTGGAAATATTAAATGATAGTGATTTGACTTATTTCCATATAGGGTTGTTCCATTTGATTTCAGTCACTTTCTGACTGCACCCCCTTTTGATTTGAACGAAACCTTCCATACATGTTTGCCCATGATGGAAGTGGTCAGAAAGTGACTTTTTGAACCTGAATGCCAAAACATTCAGGAGATGGAGCTGTTTTAAAGTTGACCCATTTTGCATACCCCACCCTACCATGAGACATCCATGTCTTTATCACTGAAAATATATGTATATATAAACGGTTGAGTTTGATATCATTTGAAAGCTTACAGAGTTGTCAAACTATTTTATATATATATATTTTTTAAATGATGTTCATATACAGTATACAAAATATTATTGAGTTGCACCCCACCCCTTTTTTCCTCTGAATAGCCTCCGTTTGTTGGGGCATGGGCTCTACAAGGTGTTGAAAGCGTTCCACAGGCATGCTGGCCCATGTTGACTCTAATGCTTCCCACAGTTTTGTCAAGTTGACTTTACAGTATGCCCTTTGGTGGACCATTCTTGATACATACGGGAAACTGTTGAGTATGAAAAACCCAGCAACATTGCCGTACTTGCCCATTCAATTCTGAATGGCTCACATACACAATCCATGTCAAATTAAAAAAACAATTATATTGCGTTTATTTGTCATGGAAAGACATAGCTTTCATGTTTTTTATACTCAGTTGTAAAATAATGTCTAAGCTACATCTTCAGAGGTGTCTGTTGTGCCCACCATCGGTTGAGACACCGCATGCTCTTGAAGACAAGGTGGGTGTCATGTTTTGGCTGATAAATTAACTAAAATGTGAACAAAATTGAAATTTTAACTTTCAAATGGTACCACAAAGATGGTTGAAGGTCCACAGAGAATGTTGACTTGAGTGGTTGGGAATATCCATTGTTTTAAATTAAACTGTCAATCTGCCATAGGAAACTTATTGAAATAGAAATATAGACAATATAATAGAACATCTGGGAATGTCCCATTCAAGTTGACATAGCCAAATGGTAGATTTTCAGTATTCATGTTTATACTTTCCAATATTCATAAATTATTGTTATTTATTGAAATCTAAATATTACTCCTATTACAGAGAAAGCGGTAAAGCTTCATATGACACATTTTTGCTTTGTAGCATCAACAGATGAAACGTTATGGAGTCTTAAAGGCCTTAGTAAGGCCAAAATGTCATTAATATGCCAACTTTAATAAATTACAAATGTCAAATATACAGTATGTCAACAATCTTTCCTCCAAAGGACTATTCTATAATTACATTTTGTTCAAATCAACAATTTCAAAGATTTGCCTGAGTTACAGTTCATATAAGGAAATCGTTCAATTGAAATAAATAAATTTGGCCCTAACCTAATGGATTTCACGACTGAGAATACAGATATGCATCTGTTGGTCAAAGATGCCTTCCAAAAAAAGGTAGGGGTTTGGATCAGAAAACCAGTCAGTGACCACCATTTGACTCATGCAGCGTGACACATCTCCTTCGCATAGAATTGACTAGGCTGTTGATTGTGGAATGTTGTCCCACTCTTCAATGGCTGTGCGAAGTTGCTGGATATTGGCGGGAATTGGAACACTGTCGTACACGTCGATCCAGAGCATCCCAAACATGCTCAATGGGCGACATGTCTTGAGTATGCAGGCCATGGAAGAACTGGGAAATGTTCAGCTTGCGACATGGGGCCGTGCATTATCATGCTGAAACATCGGGTGATGGAGGCAGATTAATTGCACGACAATGGGCCTCAGGATCTCATCACGTTATCTCCATTCAAATTGCCATCGATAAAATACATTTGTTCGTTGTCCGTAGCTTATGCCTGCCCATGCCATAACCCCACCGCCACCATGGGGCACTCTGTTCACAACGTTGACATCAGCAAACTGCTCACCCACGCAACGCCATACACGTGGTCTGCGGTTGTGAGGCCGGTTGGACGTACTGCCAAATTCTCTAAAACGATGTTGGAGGCGACATTTGGTAGAGAAATTAAGATTACATTTTCTGGCAACAGCTCTGGTGGACATTCACTGGAAAGCACTGTGTAGGGCAGGTCCATCTCTTCATCCTCCCAGAACAAGCTGATTGAGTACCCAAATTAAATGTTCAATTCAAGATAACTGTGTGGAAAATCGTCAGTTCATTTTGAGTTCTTTCCTATTAGAGGATGTTCCGCTCAGTGGTCTGAATGATGAAGAACCGACCAGTCTCACTGTGTGTGGGGTTACTACAGGTCACTCCTGGCTCTGGTTGAACTCAGCCAAGTCAGGCTGAGGCATGGATATGGTGTGGTTTACTGCAAGGGCCCCTTTCCTTGCATGATCTTTTTTCTTTTTTTGTCTCTTCATGTGACACTGATATGTGTAACTGATAGATGCACTTACACACATACACACACACACTACATGTTAATGTTTTTTTTTAATATATGTAAATTGTCAGTAATGTCTTTTTCGTTATGCGCCGGACCCCAGTAAGACTAGCGGTCGCCATTGGCGTCGGCTAATGGGCATCCTGAATAAATAAAATAAAATCTTTTTTTTCTTTCTCTTTTCTTACAGCCGTGTGATCCTACCGATATCTGTGCAGGAGGTGAGTACCACCATGTCATAACCTACACACACATACTAGCCTACAAAAACACAATTGTTATGCTAGTTTTCTGCTTTGTACATGTATGAAAGCAGGTCATAATTGCTGTTGGCATTGATTAATGCCTTGATAAACCTATTGTCACAAACAAATCAGCGTTTATCTGTTGCATGCACAGGATACAGGTGTAAAACAGTACGGTGAAATGTTTACTTACAAGCTTTTCCTCAACAATGCAGTGTTCAATATTTTAAAGGTAAATAGCACAGAATTTATTCTAGTTCAGAGAGATAAGCGAGCAAAACATTGTAGTGCCCCCCCCCCCCTCTTGACGCCGAAGAGACATGTAAGTTTTAAAGGGAATTTCTTGCAATCCTACACATTTTGCCATGTTAATGATGGGCTCCCAAGTGGCGCAGTGCATCTCAATGCTAGAGGCGTTACACAGACAACCTGGTTCGAATCCAGACTGTATCACAACAGGACGTGATTGGGAGTCCTATAGGGCAGCGCACCATTGGCCCAGCGTTGTCCGTGTCTGTGTTTTGGCCGGTGTAGGCCATCATTGTAAATAAGAATCTGACTTGCCTAGTTAAATAAAGGTACAATAAAGGTACAATTAATTAATTATATTTGAGTGAGTGACTAACAAAAATCAATGGGGGCCCCTGGGCACGTGCCCTGCGTGATCGTTCGGTATTCGCCATGGTTACTCCTAGTTTAGATAGCTGGCTGAACTTATTTAACAATCAAAGATTTTTTTAGCTTTTATGGCTAATTGAGTGACTGTCAGTGACTCACATAAGATAAGAATAGCTGAACTTGCACCTGTGTGTATTCTGCTATGTTAATTCTCAACAGTAAGTTGAGACCTTCTCTGAGATCCTAAAACGTTTACAATTTTTAGGCCGTTGGGGATCCCCTGGCAGCCTGGGGCCTAAGCGACGGCTTATCCCTGGAGCCGGCCCTGGGCAGGGTAAACAGTGACTGAGCAGCAGGATTATTAATAATAATAAAAATACCACCAACTAGATTTTTTAACAGCGCTGTTATTACAAAACTACCACTAATAGGTCTCGATCATTATAAAGGAAACGACAACAAACAATTACATACTTAACGCAACAATGCTGTAACGTTAGTAGGAGATATGCATCTTTAAAATTATTTGCCACAAATCTCCGCACATTGTCGTTAAGTTGGAAAAATGGCAGAGAAAGGCAAGAAACAGCCTGTTCTGCGAGTCTGCTGCTGCACTATGCTTTTAGCTTACGTTAGAACGTAGCAGTTTGGTGCTTTGGAAACATGCTGAAGTACGTACTGACTGCTGCGAACATTTCACAAACTTCATTAGCAAGCTGTCATACTATCGTGAATCAGTGCCATTCTGCACGCTGTTTACCAGTGCAGTGCCCAACTAATTCCATCCCTGTGTTTGTCAGTGGACTGCCAAAATAAAGGAAACGCCAACATAGTGTCTTAATAGGGTGATGGGCCACCACGAGCTGACAGAACAGCTTCAATGCGCCTTGGCATTGATTCTACAAGTGTCTGGAACTCTTGGAGGGATGCAACAACATTCTTCCATGAGAAATTCCATCAATTGGGTTGAGAACGTTGTGTGTGTGTGTGTGTGTGTAGAAAGGGATTGTGTCACAGAGAGAGGACCAATACAGTCACCGGCCCAATTCTGCAACCCTGTCCTGTTCTTCTCTAACAAGGGGCCCGTTGTCCCCCTGCGTCGGCCTGAAAACACACACACACGCACCCTTTAACACTAGAACCGCCATAGGCCAACTGCCACTAACATTTGATTTTGTAAAAATAAGTATGTAGAGGTTTCTTTATTTAAAAAAAAGTCATGCCTACCTAAACAGGCCAAGACAAATGCGTTGTAGAAAATTGGTACCCAGCCAGGCGCTTGTGTGTCTCTTTCCTCACTGAATGGGTGGCATGGGCTAAATGGATGAAAGGGTGATAGAAACTGAAGTTGTGCACGTTACTTCACAATAGAATTTAAATTAGGCCTAACTGAATGAGGGGGAAGAGGTTGATTTAAAAAAAATAATAATAATGTAATGATGAAGAATTTTGTCCATTGTGACTGATTTCTTTATACATGACCCTAAGCATGATGGGATGTTTTATTGCTTAATTAACTCAAGAACCACGCCTGTGTGGAAGCAGCAGGCAGGCTACAACAAGCTAAATCAGCTGACGAAAACGGTGGCGACCGATTTATTTGCACATATTTTGTGCATGAGAGTCGTTTTGGTTTTTACAGTATGCGTCTGTCTGCCCCAATGCCTGTGTTTCATAGCTGGTGAGTCATGCTCAAGACAGGTCGCTTAGGGGCCAAGTGGAACGTCATTGCCCCCCTAGTGGTCGTATGCAATAGAAACATTCTGCATTGTGAATTCACATGGAATTGTATGACTTTTTTTTTTTTGAGCGTTTTGACAGAACTGTTAAATTGCCATTTTAAATGGTACATTGGTCACATCCCTAGTAGCAGCAGCTTATATAGGTGAATGTCGGTGACATGTCTTTCTCTCCACTGCATTCCATTTTCCCTGATTTCCCCTGGGTGATGCTGCTGTCACAGCATTAACTCCAGTATTGAGAGACATGATGTACTCCTGAAGCATGTGATGCAACAGCAGTGGCACATAAAGATTTTAGTGCAGGTACACAGTGTGACAGCTGTAAAGTCACCACCCTGGAGGGGTTATATATCCTGACGAGGAAGGCCATTTCCCCCCTAGTCAGATTCTACGGACTGAAGTCAATCACCTCACTTCCATATAAAGATTAACCTCAGGGCAGGCTGCAGTGCTGGAGGCATGTTATGTGTGGTTGTAGTTTCAACTACTGTAGTTGTTAAATACAAAACATTAGGAATGCCTGCTCTTTCCAAGACATTGACCAGGTGAAATCTATGATCCCTTATTGATGTCACCCTTTTAAATCCACTTCAATCAGTGTAGATGAAGGGGAGGGTTTTTTTTTAAAGCATTGAGACAATTTTGTTGTATATACTGTATCTGTTACCCCCAAAAATTAAATACAAAAATTAGACATGGATTGGGTATGTGTGCCATTAAGGGTGAATGGGCAAGACAAAAATATTTCAGTGCCTTTGAACAGGGTATGGTAGTAGGTGCCTGGTGCTGGTTTGTGTCAAGAACCGCAATGCTGTTGTGTTTTTCATGCTCAACAGTTTCCTGTATGTATCAAGAATGGTCCACCAACTTGACACAACTGTGGGAAGCATTGGAGTCAACATGGGCCAGCATCCGTGTGGAATGCGTTCGACACCTTGTAGAATCCATGCCCCAACGAATTTAAGCTTTTCTGAAGGCAAAAGGGGGTGCAACTCAATATTAGGAAGGTGTTCTTAATGTTGTGTAGAATTGTAGATGTTGGTATACAATTCCCTCTAGCTGTTTGCCTGGCTTCCCCATTACCTCCTAGATGTGCCCAGGGTATCAAGGGAAGCATTAGATTTCACACCTAGGTGTAAAGCCTCTCAGGACAAATTGTAGCTGATAATAGCAGATGGTGACCTCTGACCTTTTTGTGTTTTAGAGAAAGCGTAGCTTTAGTGACTGACCCATCCTCTAGAACAGCAGGTCAGACGTGATGAGGTGCTGCAAAAAGCTCTCTCCCCGTCTTCCTTCCTCCCTATCTCTCCCTTGGAATCAATTCAAAACAAGCCAAATACATTGCAGCCAACTAAGGCACACTGTTCCAGTTTATCTGAGAATCTCCTTTCCTCCTCTCTTGTCCCTAAAGTGGAACACTGTGTGTGTGGGGGGGGGGGGGGGGACAATGGGTCCCTTGTTAGAGAACAGTAGGACAGGATTGCAGAATTGGGCCGGTGACTGTATTGTTCCTCCCTCTGTGGTACTGTCAATGCAACGACACACACTCACAATCAATTACTGCACACACACAATGCCGAGCTTTGTGTTGTCTGGCTCCTAGCCCATTAAGTCACAACTCTCTTCCTGATCTGTTTAGACAGTTCATGTGCGTGATTCCATTAGCCTCCCATAACCTAAACCACTAACACTTAATGTGGAGGGTCATAAACCATATCAACATTACATCAAATAACGTACACATCCCTTTCAACCACTAACAGTGATTCTGTCAGTGATTAGTGTGTGTTAGTGACACTTTGATGTTCTGCGTATATGTGACATATTTCTGTGTTCTCTCTGTGTGTTGCAGTACCAAGTTGGTCAGCTGTTCACTGTAGCAGAGGCCAGCAAGAATGAGACGGGGGGAGGAGAGGGCATCGAGGTGCTGATAAATGAACCCTACGAGGAAGAGGGAGAGAAGGGACAGTACACACACAAAGTCTACCATCTAAAGAGGTACACACACCACACCATCACACACACACACACACAGAGGTTTTGTTTACACTGGCAGCGCAATTCTGATCTTTTGACCCAATTACTGATAAGAGCTGATCTCAAAATACCATTTAGATGAAATAAATTTGAATTGGACTACATGTGTAAACGCAGCCATTTGATTGACTCCTGTCTCTCTCTTGGCAGTAAAGTCCCAGGCTGGTTGAGGTATATTGCACCAGAGGGAGCGTTAGTCTTCCATGAAAAAGCCTGGAACGCATACCCATTCTGTCGCACCGGTGAGTCCCAGAATTCTAGTTTAAACTGTCAATTGAGCCCACCTCTGATTGGGACTGGCCTACATTGTCACTGATTGGTTTACTATCAATAAAAGTTTCTTTCTTCTGTTTCTTGCTTTCTCCATCTGCTGCAGTTATAACGGTGAGTAGTGAACTGACCACTACACACACACACACACACACACACACACACACACACCATGTTCCCAAGACCCAGCCATTATCTGTGGGGTCATTTGTTGTGTGAATGGATCTGACACTCATTCCCATAGCGTGGTGGTGTGTAGCTAGCTATGCTGCTAATGCTGTCACGCCACAGTTAGTTAGGCACAGTGCAGAAGTTCACTAACAAGACGTGTCGTTTCAGCCCAAACAGCTGATCAGTTAATTAGCTTAGCTGTGGGGTTTAAATAGGCCTCAGGCCTCCCAGAACTCCATTCAAGGCTTTCTTAGTATTTGAGATTCCCATTTTGGTTCTCTATTCAAGGCATTCTCAAGCTTGACGTTTTAAGGCTACTGTACAGAGGAAGTGTGGTAATGAGTTTTCCTCCTACCACAGAATCCGAATTCTGATAAGCATCAACTAATCAAACATTTGGAATGGTACACCCAATATGGTTGTTCCGCACTGACCCACATCCTCTTTCTCTCTTCACTCCTTCCAGAATGAGTACATGAAAGATGACTTCTTGATAAAGATTGAGACGTGGCACAAACCTGACATGGGAACTCTAGAAAACGTGCATGACTTGGATGGTCCTACGTGGAAGACAGTGGAGGTGGTCCCCATTGATATCGCAGACAAAGATGTTGTGGCGCATGGGGTGAGTTGACACACACACACACACACTATTTGAATACTTGGAACACTATTTGCATGAATAAATTCGTCCTCTATTGCTTGCCAGACCTGGCATTACTGTATTGGTTTAAGTGAGTTTTGAACCACTCTTCAGCCATCTTAGATCAGTGACATCAAAATGGCTCTCTTCCCAGGTGGTACTATAATCTGTCCCAGTACAGCATCCCTGTCCCAGGCACTGGTGGTTATGTCATCGATGTATTTGTCTCCCCCATGTGGATTAGTTGTCACTGCATGTTGACTGGCTGTGTGCAAGTCTAATCTCGAACACCCAGAACTAAAATCTTGCTTAATTGAGTCATGCTCAATTTTAAGATCTGGGGGAGACGCGTTAGAAAATATACTAGCAAGGCTACCGAGTTCTCACCCTTCTAAACGGAATCTTTCAGCCGGTTTCGAGCAAGTCTGTCGTCCGAACGTCCCCTCCCCTTCCGAAATTCGAAAGGTGCAAGCACCTTCGAAATCGTGGTTTGTCCAAATGGTCAGTGACATTGAAATCACTGTACCGGTCCGGAACAAAGTTCCTTTTTAGTCGTCGCATCCCACAATCTGTCGACAGATGCCACTACCGTTTATGTTACGTGCATCTGTCCACAAGAGATTATTACCAGTCTAGTGTCATTCCTAGCCCTGTATCTGCTGCTGTTAGCCTGGCCGTCTATTCCTGTCTGCCACAAAATGGGCCTTCGCAAGGCACTGTGTAGAAACTCTGATCTATACATCACCGTTCTGACATACTGCTGACATGACTTATTGCCGCTATAAGTCTGTGTAATCAGCCTTCCTCCCACCCAAAGGCCACAGTGCAGGACCCCAAACACTGTAGTTGAGACCGTATGGGAGTGAGCTTCTCTGTCTGTGGTGGGCCTACCATGTCTGTAGTGTCTCCTGTACAGTGTTGACTGAACACTCAGGACAGAGAGAGAGCATGTACTACAGTAGTGGCTCCTGTACTCTAATGACGTAAGTGGATCAGTGGTAGGGCCACGGCTTAATCTGAAGGGCCATCTGCTGGAGGTACACACAGGTCTGACAGATTAAACTAGGGGAGAGCCTGTGGTCGTGTGTGGCTTTCCTGCATCATAAGGGAATGCCGGTTGATCTCACAGTTCCTCAGATCATCATACCATCCACACATCTACTTTTACACAGTAGTATGTGAAACGCAAGAAATACAGTGCATTCTGAAAGTATTCAAACCCATTGACTTTTTCCACATTTTTGTTATATTAGTCTTATTGTAAAATTGATTAAATAGTTGTTTTCCCTCATCAATCTACACACAATACCCCATAATGACAAAGCAAAAACGGGTTTCTAGAAAAACGTTCACATTTACGTATGGATTCAGACCCTTTACTTAGTACTTTGTTGAAACACCTTTGGCAGCGATTACAGCCTCAAGTCTTCTTGGGTATGACACCACCAACTTGACACACCTGTATGTGGGGAGTCTTCTCTGCAGATCCTCTCATGCTCTGTCAGGTTGGTGAGTGTCGCTGCACAGCTATTTTCAGGTCTGTCCAGAGATGTTCAATTGGGGTCAACTAGAAGACTGGTCAGGATCGAGGAACCTATGGACGGAGCAAAGTACAGAGAGATCCTTGATGAAGCCACTCCTGCATTGTCTTAATTGTGTGCTTAGGGTTGTTGTCCTGTTGGAAAGTCAACCTTTGCCCCAGTCTGAGGTCCTGAGTTCTCTGGAGCAGGTTTTCATCAAGGATCTCTCTGTATGCTCCGTTCATCAATTCCTCGATCCTGACCAGTCTCCTAGTCCCTGCCGCTGTAAAAGATCCCAACAGCATGATGCTGCCACCATCCATGTTTCACCATAGGGATTGTGTCAGGTTTTCTCCAGACGTGACGCTTGACATTCAGGCCTAAGAGTTCAATCTTGGTTTTATCAGACCAGAAAATCTTGTTTCTCATGGTCTGAGTCCTTTAGGTGCCTTTTGGCAAACTCCGAGCAGGCTGTCATGTGCCTTTTACTGAGGAGTGGCTTCCGTCTGGCCACTCTACCATAAAAGCCTGATTGGTGTAGTGCTGCAGAGATGGTTGTCTTTTTATGGAAGGTTCTCCCATCTCCACAGAGGAACTCTGGAGCTCTGTCAGAGTGACCATCGGGTTCTTGGTCACCTCGCTGACAAAGACCCTTCTCCCACGATTGCTCACTTTAGCCGTGCGGCCAGTTCTAGGAAGAGTCTTGGTGGTTTCAAACTTCTTCCATTTAAGAATCATGGAGGCCACTGTCTTCTTGGGGACCTTTAATGCTGCAGACATTTTTTGGTACCCTTCCCCAGACCTGTGCCTCGACACAATCCAGTCTCGGATCTCTATGGACAATTACTTCGACCTCGTGGCTTGGTTTTTGCTCTGACCTGCAAATTAATTTACCACAGGTGGACTCCAAGTTGTAGAAACATCTCAAGGATGATCAATGAAAACAGGATCCACCTGACCTCAATTTCGAGTCTCATAGCAAAGGTTCTGAATACTTTTATGTAAATGTTTTTTTCTGTTTTTGATTTTTAATACATTTGCAAACATTTCTAAAAACCTGTTTTCGCTTTGTCATGGGGTATTGTGTGTAGATTGAGTTTAAAAAATAGTGGGGCAAAAAAGTATTTAGTCAGCCACCAATTGTGAAAGTTCTCCCACTTAAAAAGATGAGGCCTGTAATTTGCATCATAGGTACACTTCAACTATGAGAGACAAAATTAGAAAGAAAATCACATTGTAGGATTTGTTTATGAATTTATTTGCAAATTATGGTGGAAAATAAGTATTTGGTCAATAACAAAAGTTTATCTCAATACTTTGTTATATACCCTTTGTTGGCAATGACAGAGGTCAAACGTTTTCTGTAAGTCTTCACAAGGTTTTCACACACTGTTGCTGGTATTTTGGCCCATTCCTCCATGCAGATCTCCTCTAGAGCAGTGATGTTTCAGGGCTGTCGCTGGGCAACGCAGACTTTCAACTCCTTCCAAAGATTTTCTATGGGGTTGAGATCTGGAGACTGGCTAGGCCACTCCAGGACCTTGAAATGCTTTTTACGAAGCAACTCCTTTGTTGCCCGGGCGGTGTGTTTGGGATCATTGTCATGCTGAAAGACCCAGCCACGTTTCATCTTCAATGCCCTTGCTGATGGAAGGAGGTTTTCACTCAAAATCTCACGATACATGGCCCCATTCATTCTTTCCTTTACACGGATCAGTCGTCCTGGTCCCTTTGCAGAAAAACAGCCCCAAAGCATGATGTTTCCACCCCCATGCTTCACAGTAGGTATGGTGTTCTTTGGATGCAACTCAGCATTCTTTCTCCTCCAAACACGACGAGTTGAGTTTTTACCAAAAAGTTATATTTTGGTTTCATCTGACCATATGACATTCTCCCAATCCTCTTCTGGATCATCCAAATGCTCTCTAGCAAACTTCAGACGGGCCTGGACATGTACTGGCTTAAGCAGGGGGACACGTCTGGCACTGCAGGATTTGAGTCCCTGGCGGCGTAGTGTGTTACTGATGGTAGCCTTTGTTACTTTGGTCCCAGCTCTCTGCAGGTCATTCACTAGGTCCCCCCGTGTGGTTCTGGGATTTTTGCTCACCGTTCTTGTGATCATTTTGACCCCACGGGGTGAGATCTTGCGTGGAGCCCCAGATCGAGGGAGATTATCAGTGGTCTTGTATGTCTTCCATTTCCTAATAATTGCTCCCACAGTTGATTTCTTCACACCAAGCTGCTTACCTATTGCAGATTCAGTCTTCCCAGCCTGGTGCAGGTCTACAATTTTGTTTCTGGTGTCCTTTGACAGCTCTTTGGTCTTGGCCATAGTGGAGTTTGGAGTGTGACTGTTTGGGGTTGTGGACAGGTGTCTTTTATACTGATAACAAGTTCAAACAGGTGCCATTAATACAGGTAACGAGTGGAGGACAGAGGAGCCTCTTAAAGAAGAAGTTACAGGTCTGTGAGAGCCAGAAATCTTGCTTGTTTGTAGGTGACCAAATACTTATTTTCCACCATAATTTGCAAATAAATTCATAAAAAATCCATTAGAAAATTCATTTTTTTCTCATTTTGTCTCTCATAGTTGAAGTGTACCTATGATGAAAATTACAGGCCTCTCTCATCTTTTTAAGTGGGAGAACTTGCACAATTGGTGGCTGACTAAATACTTTTTTGCCCCACTGTATATATACATTTTAGAATAAGGCTGTAACATAACAAATTGTAGAAAACGTTAAGGGGTCTGAATACTTTCAGAATGCACTGTATGGTAGCGGCTTCATTCCAGATACTATTATCTTAATGTACATTAGTACTCCATTTCAATAGTTTCCCTGTGTGCGTGTTCACTCCTGCAGGACTGTAATGGAGTGTAATGTGTAATGTATGTTGTTCTCTCCTACAGGACTATAAACCAGAGGAGGACCCTGCTCTGTTCAAATCTACAAAGACAGGCAGAGGACCACTCTCACCTGAATGGAAGGTACAGGATTTCACCTACTTTCATCCATCTCAACCATTTTAGACTCCCTCCCTCCTGTCTTGTCTGTGGTAATTGGTCATGTTGACATTTGACCTCGTTAGAAGAGGGTTAACACGCACTGCCATGCTTTTCTCGTTTGTGTTGCTGGACGTTACTGGCCCAAAATCAACATAGTAGAAAATGTCATTTGAAATGTTTCCTCTTCATCCTTCCTGTGTTTCTCCTGTGACAGAACGATCTGATGAACAAGACAGACTGTCCTAAGATGTGTGCCTACAAACTGGTCACTGTCAAGTTCAAGTGGTGGGGCCTGCAGACCAAAGTAGAGAACTTCATCCACAAGGTACAACACTTTTATCTCTCGCTCTCTTTTAGCCTTTTCACTTGCTTTTAGGGCTTCTAATGAGATAAGACGGATGCCTAATATTGTCATTCTCTGATCTCTCTCCTCTCCTCCCTTCTACGTCATCTCTCCTACCTCCACCTCTCTCTTCCCTCTTTTAGCAAGAGAAGCGTATTTTCACTAACTTCCATCGCCAGTTGTTCTGTTGGATCGACAACTGGGTGGAGCTGACCATGGCAGACATCCGACGAATGGAGGAGGAGACCAAGAAAGAGCTGGAAGAGGTAATATACATATATATATATATATATATATATATATATATATATATAGTTAATATCTGCCATTGTTTCGTACGTTTTAGACTTGTGCCTTAGAGTTTGAGAAAGTGCTTGTATTTGTTTTGTAATGCATAGACTGGGAGACTTTTGATGTTAATGATGGCGATGAGGAGGTAACTAACACCTGATTCCAAAGGCATTAAGGGATCAGGAACCACCATAAACAACCCGTTCACCTATCTAGGACTGACCGTGACCCTCACTAACCCCTAAGGCCCTAACCCTAACCGTTGACCCTCCTATGGAGTTCTGATTGGTCCAGCTGACAGTTCTACTCTGCTGCCTTTAGATGCGTGAGAAGGGCACCGTGCGAGGAACCTCGGCAACCTCGGAAGAGTAGCCCCGCCCCTGTAGGTCAAAGGTCAGAGGCAGGTTGAGTAAGTTCCCCGACAGGACACAGGAAATGACTCATGTTGTCATGTGGACTCATCCCTTGCCTGCGCTCATCTTCATTGCATCTTTCTCCCCCCCACTCGTTTGTTGCTCATCGCCGTTTTCCCCCCCACACTTTTTGCCAGCTGCATGTTGCCAGTCTAATCAAACGTTCTGGTTCAGTCTGTCCTTCTGTCTTTGGCTCTGTGTCCATGTGTCGGTCTCATTCTC
Source organism: Thymallus thymallus (assembly GCA_023634145.1). Lineage (NCBI taxonomy): Eukaryota > Metazoa > Chordata > Actinopteri > Salmoniformes > Salmonidae > Thymallus > Thymallus thymallus. The sequence continues at coordinate 23,546,017 of CM042403.1, forward strand.
TTTCTTCCATCAGGCCTGCCTTCCGTTCCTTCTCTCGCTCTCTGCAGTTCTTCTGCTCAGCGCCTGCTGCATGACTTCTTATCCTCCTTACCTCCTTTTAAAACCTTCATTAGTTTTTTTGGTTTGTCTACTTGCTGTCTAACTAACATGGTCTGTTCAGTGTGTGTGGTTCCAGGTGTTGGCAGCGCAACAGCTCTGTTGCTGTCTGCCATCTTTCTGCATGTCATGTTGCCTAAATAGGGAATTATCTGTAACGTGGAAAGAGGAGGATAAGAGTTTTCACTGTGCTGGAGATGGGTTGATGTGCTGTGAAGTGACTGCTAGTAAAGGGGAAATACTCTTCTGTATTTCATGAACGGAACATTGGCAGTGTAGGAGAAAAAAAGCTGTTAACTCCTCCATCACCTCAGTCTCATCACAGACAGACTGATGTCCTATAGGGGGTACTGTGACACCCGCATTGTGTTAATCTCTTTTATTTCTCCGCCCTCTTTTTTCTTTTCTTTTTCTCCCTCCTTCCTGCCCCAGCTGCGTAAGTCAGGTCAGGTTCGAGGCATGAGTGCAGCTCACGAGCAGTGAGGTTGACCAACCAAAACCCTTCCATGATGATGATGTCACCATGCCCACAAAGAAGAGGAAGTCTCTGCTCTACTTCCTGTCTCCCATGATTCATCAGGGGGTTTGTCCTGATTGGTCAATATTATTGTACTGACCCCCAATCACATGCCTCCTATTCACACAGAAAAACAAAAGCGGTTTTGCATTTAAAGAAGATACAAATGTAAATGTAATTGTTAGTTGATTATAATACGGGCTTTGTTTGTATCCAGAGACACAGAAAGCCAAGCCTTTTAAACAGATAAGAATGTTATTTGTTATTTTACAGTTCTCAGTATGTTATAATTTCCCCCAAAATTGGAATAAGATAATTTATTAACAAGTATTGGACCAATTTCTTTTTTTTCATATTTTGTTCTGTGTTTTATGATACTCTGTCATTCTGCCGTGGCTCTGGTTGGTTTCAAGCCTTGTTTCAACCCCCTCCTGAGACTAAGGTCCTTATAAATCCTTATCTGAGTTGTAGTGGTCTGCAGACTTGAAATGCATCCAAAATGTCACCCTATTCCATATAGTGCACTACTTCTAGCCAGTGCGCTGGGTCTGAATAGGGTACCATTTAGGATGTAGATGAAGCACTTCAACCCCTGGTCTCTGTCCTGTATGTCTGACAGGTGACTGGGGGACAGTTGTTTGCTTTTGATTTGACCCAGGTCTTTAGCTATCTCTCGTAGAACGTGATGCTTCTGCATGACTTGATTATCCTTTGCTACCTTACAATATAAGCCAGGCTCACACACACACACACACACTTGTGATTGCATGTGTATAACTGCAAGCCGCAGTGCATGTGCATTCAGATGCCTCTGTACTCTGACGTTAGGGAGAGTGTGTCCAAACGAGAGAGGGTTAGGATCCTCTGTGGTCACAACTATGGCTACATATGTAGTTGTGTGTGTGTGTGTTTAGGATGCTGCTTCTGAGTGGTTTTGGCACAGCTCTGCTTCCCGCTGCTACCTGATCCAGCCTGTTTATATACTAGTCTTGCGCTGTGGCTGCACCCCTCTCCTTCTGTAAACTAGGGCTTCAATACCAGGGCTGGGGGACGGGTCTACTTCAGCTCAGTCCTTTAAGGAAGTCAACCGGAAATTTCAACATGGCATTTCTTGGATTGGACTTTTAATACATTTCCTGATTGACTAAATTGAAATGGAATTTACCTCTGGTTTTAACAAGTGGCCTGGGCTGCCCCAGGGCAACCTAGCTTCTATTTTAATATAAATTATGATGATGATGAAGAGTCAATGTGTATACTGTAAAGGGTTTTGTATGTCCTCTTGTAGATCTATTTGTCATACTGTTCTGCTGTGCTCCCTCCTCACCACTGTCCCAGGAAGCAAACATCTCTCTAACAGATAAGGGTTGTGATCGAGTGGTTTGGCATACTTATACGATTCTTGTATGTGTTTTATTTTTTTTGCTGTGTTTTTGTTGTTGCATTACTGTCTATTGATCAAGTATGTTGTCGTCATTTCCCTTTTTTAATGTGTTAAGGTTTTAAACATTTCATACATTTTTGGCCACGAGTGTTCGCTGAGTCCGTACATACTGTATAAGAGCTGCTAGATCAGCTGTATGTAGTACTTCCTTCATGCCCCTTTGCGTTCCGCCTACTTGATGTCACATCACGTGTTAATGACATTGGGGCGAGAGCTAGACTTTGGTGGCAATATATATATATTTTTTATATATACTTTGAAGTATTTCATAGATTATACCCAGGTCTGCTACATCATTACCTGTAAAGGGACAGAAAGACATGGTCTTTGTGACTGACGTCTCTGGCTGTCCTGTGGTACTACCCTACTAGTTCTACTACTGTAGTGTTGACTGTCCTCTTATTTCATATTGATGATTCTACAACATGGTCAGGTCTACTCGAGACACCCTCCTGTCTGTCTCCCAGTACTGTAATTATATACAGCAGGGCGTTGGCTCAAATGGAACCCTGTTCCCTATGTAGTGCACTACTTTTGGTAGCACAATACTGTAAATAGGGTGTTATTTGAGGTGTAAAATATAATACTTTTAGCCAGCTTGACTTCAGATCAGTTTACTGTTTAGACACTGCTTCGAAAGATGAGCTTTTTCCTGCTAATGGCTAAGGTTAGGATTGGAGAATAATCTGATCCTAGATCTGTGACTGTGGTAAGTGAGGTTCTGCCCCATGGCTTTCATCAGTACTGTAGTTTGTATTACCTCTGTGAATGTACAGTCAATGTGTCTGGGATAATGAATGTCTCTTAAGTATGCAAAGACAATATTTTAGTGCAGATTTACAGTAATACATTCTCCATGGTGCAATGCATACTTGGTACAGCGTTAACAGATAAGGTTATATAAGTATCTCTGTTTAAACTAAATTAACATTTTGATACAGTTTATTCCCACTGTTAAGTGAAACGGAGAAGTGTTTTTTTTTTTTGGCTATTTGTATTGTTTCTCCTCTTTTTAATGTTTTGTCTTTTAGATTTTAGCCATTCCTGTTGGATCGTTGTCGAATGCGACTCATAATGGTCGCAGATGATGATGGGGGTTAGTCTTTATAGAAATACCAGTAACGTCATCCAGGGTATGACTATGAGGGGAGGGGTTAGATAGGCTTAGTGCAGTGTCTCTCAATCAATTTGTGGTGGGTGGGGACACCTTTTTTGTTTTATCCCAGCACTAACACCTGATTCAACTACTTATCACCAAGCCACTGATTAGTTTAATCGGGTGTACTGGAGCAAACACGTGCACCTCTGTGGATCCGCCCAGGAATGGATTGAGAAACACTGGCTTTAGGGCTCTATTCAATCCGTATCGTGGAAGTTCAGCATTACGCACGATTGAAATTTAAAGGCAATGTTCCCGCGTTAGCAGACTGCATTCACTGTAAACACTGCATATGTCGACTAAAATGAAAATTTGATTTACATTTCTATCACGGAATCTGTAACGCTTCAATACAGATTGAATAGAGCCTTAGCGACAGTGCATAACATACTGTATCTGTCTCGTCATGACCAAGCACTTGCAAAATCTACTGTTAATTTCCTATGAAATAATTTCTGATCATAAGGTTAAATTCATGGGAATTTAGTAGTGAATGTAAAAATATTTTGTTTAACAGCTGCTGAGCTGTGGCAAGGTCTAGACAACGGAATTTTAACAGAATATCTAATAAAATGTAACTCTACCCTGCTGTGTCCTGTTGATTTGACACAATGCTCTTACAATTTTAGTTGATAGTTAGCCTACTCATTATTTTTGGTTAAGACAACATTCATACAAGACTGAAACAAAACTGATATTTATTCATTTTATATATATATATATATATCTCCTTTTGACATTCCAGTGTTTTTTGGTTTACATTTTTTACCAAAAGAAAGAGACTGGGTGGGTATCAGATGAGATGACACTCCAGATTGTCGACCACTTCTCTGCACCTCAACATTCTACTCAGTCCGCTAACAGCTTCAAGAGGCCGTCCGGGGGTTTGGGCACGAGTCGTCCAAAGGTCATCTTTAGAGGGGTGCATTGTGTGTTTGTAGGAGGATCAAACTGTTGCTCCCCTTTTCATTCTTGTTTTGTTCAAACAATGAAAAGCTAAACAACCTACAAATCAAATCAAACTAAGCCAAAGCGTATACTTAAATATTAGTCAGTGCTGCCTGCAGTGGATAGTCTTTCAGTGTCCCCTGGTGGTTGTGGCTGTAAACATGTCTGCTAGTTTCGTCTGCCTCGCGCGGGGTCGTACAGCATGGTACTAATGAACGTTGCAGGTAAATGTAATGAGTACAGCAGACATGACTCCGCACTCAATGTTAGTCTGTTATAGACAAGGCATTTTTATCTGAACATGCCCCTAATGTCTGTCTGATACAAGTCTCCTCTCTCTGCTTGATATGTCTAGCTGTAGCTGTCAGTTAAATGCCATAGCAACACACATGTTTTGTATAGGTACATATGCACTGACAGGATGTTTTGACAGTGACAGTTTGTTAGTAAAATTAATTGTGGGGTATTCAGTGCAGCTCAAACGTTGACAAGCTAGGAGTGAGATATTTTTCTGGATCTTTTCAACAACAAAACACATTCAACACATTTCACCATAATTGCAATCTGACAGGTTGGTTGTCTTGTCGCCTTTACATTTTGATATCTTAAATTCGGGGTTTAGCCGTTGTCAGAGAGAACCGTTTCTACCCAGATAATGTTTGATGCAGTTCTACCCGTTTATTCAGAGACATTTGTCAGGTTTCTCTCCTACGGTGTCAAAACCATTCACTCTGTTGTAGGTGTTACCTAAACCAGGCGAGCCATACATACATACATACATACACAGTTCTTTGCACCGACACAGAATACAAAAAGAAGCGTTTGCAAATATATTTAAGTACTGTATGTATTTTCAGATTCAGGTATTATCTTGTCCCGTGATTGCTTTTTTATTTGGCTTTCCAATAACTACAGAGGGGGTTTCAAAGAAAGACAAAATGAAAAACAAATAAAAATAAAACACAACAACCAAGTTAAAAAGGAGTTTGGGATTGAGGACTGAAATCAGACGGGCATTGATTGGTGGTGAGTAGGGAGATGCATTAACCACGGGTGTACCACACCCAGAGGAGGACTGATCCCCCAGGGCTGTCTTCAGTTCACCCCAGCTCTTTACTGACCATTCAGTCACTGGTTACCCGTAGAAGAGTGCACACAGCTGGTTTCTCAGGTTGCTGGCTAAAAGGCAAGGCCTGAAAACACTGCAGCCATCGAGCACTGGAGTTGTGCACTACTGAAACAGAGTTGAGGCTTTTCCGAGTTGGCCCAGCATTCAGCTTTCCTTGCGTGTACAATTCACTAAAAAACATCTTTGTTCAGCTGTCCTTGTTTTTCATACAGTAAGCTAAGCACCATCTCCACCCCATTTGTTATAATGAGTAGAAGAGTGATTGATAACCGTGTCCATGTCTGTGGGAGTGAGGTCCAACGTGGAAAACAGGAGCATATATTCTAACTGGGTTTTACCATGAAAACAGAGACTGGAGAAAAAACAAACCAAGGGGAAAATGAAGCTTATATCTCATTTCATTCACGTTCAGTCAAGGAGTTGATGTGGTAGTTGATGTTCTGTCATCTGCGGACTACGTACAATCAATTATTGGAGTAGTTCTTCTAAAATTGCTTATTTTGTTTGTCTATCAGTTGCTGTAGTATGTTTGAGAAGCTTCTCTGTGATGTTATCACATAATAAACGTTAGAAGATCTGTGGTTCTGTGCTGAGCGAGAGCAGTGATGGTTCTCAGGGTGAGATATGGAGAAATGGCAGGAGAGGAGAGTCCTGTGTTATATAAAGAGGGACATGTGGAGAGGAAGGGGGATGAAGTGAAAGAGGGTGTGGCAGGCAGCACTCCTTTGAGAGGAGCAGGGGGAGAAGGCTTTGGATGTGGGTGGAGATGGATGATAACGGTGATAGTTGGGTATGACGATGTTGATTGAAAGGTGATGGTTGTTGCGGGTCAGATCTTGAGGCTCTTCAGCAAATCAGCCCTTTTCCTTAGTAGATCTCCCAGCTCCTGCAGCGAGCCAAGATAACTACTTTGAACCTTGTCCATGGCTGCCCTCGTAAACCCACACTCCTCCTGGGAGCGAGAGTGTGAAAGAAAGACAGGGTAGAGGTACAGATGGAGACAGACAGAAAGAGAGAAAGAACAGCAGGGATAAAGAACAGAAAGAAGCATGCATTGAAGTAAGGAACTAAGCCAATGCTTAGGCACAAATCAAAAATTCATACACACACCCAGCCCTACCAACCTGTGTCTGTGAGTGTCCCTCCTCCAGGGTGAGTGCTGCTAGTTTTAGGGCAGTCAGGCTGGCCTCCTGCCCCTTCACATGATCCAGAGCCTGGGTCACAACGCCCTGCAGGCTGCCTGTCCACTCCTGGAAGCCACACAGCACCACTGGCTATAGGGACAGAGGGAGGGGGGCAGAGAGCTAATGCGTGAATGGCTATGGTGTAGGGATGTGAATAAACATAACAGTTTAACATCTCAAAGTATTGCCACACAACCTGGTCTCAGAGCATTCTGCATAATTCTGTATGTAAATTCAACACTCCATTTAGTATGATGTTAGGTTTCTTATGGTATGTAATTATTTGTGGATGTCCATCACCCATTTCGTAAGATATGTTCTGAATTACAATTTGCATTATGTTACGAATTTCCATCCGTACAATATGTTACGAATTCTAGCTAGGTGGCTTAAGTAATCAATCGTCTTATGTAACCATACCAAACGTAACATATCATACTAATTTAAGAAACCTGCTTTTACATTTACTATGTTACGTATAGTCTATGAGATCAGGCTGCATTAAGGACTTCACTGCTGTTGCTTGCCTTTCTCTGACATTTATCAAGCTATTAATGTAGATGTGGTATTGGTGGAGAGTCAACTACAAAATTATTGATTCCTCGACTCCTTGCACATCGGACCGGACTCACAGTGTCGACTACCATTTCTGTGTCAAGATTCGATTCTCTAGTAATTGACTGCTAAGATTCAGTATTTTTGGAACGGAGGTGACATTAGTTGCCTTATTTCCAAGAACACAAACAATCGCATCTTTCATAGCGAACTAGCGAGGGATAGAGAGAGAGGGGAGGGGCACAGTATAGGCAATTTCTTGTCTTGCATGTGTTGTTTCGCAACTTCAGTAAAGCAGGGCCTATCATCAATGAACATGCTTGGATATTCTACACACAACAGACCGAAGACTGAACACACAGAAAGAGCAGGAGTGTAATCATTAGTCCAAACAGTTGCAAAACGTTTTGCCACTAAAACGAGAGTTTCTATTGGACAAATGCAGGTAGGTCCCGCCTTGTTTCGTTTGCTTCCATTTAAAAAATGTTTTGCAACAGAATCAGCTTAATGAATATGGAAGAAATTTTCCGAAGTAGCCTAAAGTTCGATTGAAAATTACACAACTTTCCCCAGACCTTTATAGCCTATCGTCTAGTTAGGCTATAACACAGAAAATAATCATTGTTTTTCAGTTTGGGACTTTTCTTAACATTAAGTATCCCAATTCTGTTTAAATATTTGAACATTTAAACATTCACACCCCTTGTATGGTGTGAATGCTGATGGGGTCATGCCAGAGAAGGGTTGTAGGAGGACGAAGGTGAGGATGAGAAGGTAGTAACTGTGTACCATGGCTGTGTTGCTGTCCTTCTTCTTCTTCTTCTTCTTCTGTAGGCTGGACTTGAGCGGTCGCAGGACGCTGGCAGAGTAACTGGCCACCCACAGCACCACACACACCGTCTGACCAGGAGACACACACACACCATTGCTGTGCATCTGCATGTTTCATATTAAAATACATTTACATTTTAGTGATGTATATTTAGCGTGACTAAGTGTAGTACACTGACCTCCACGAAGAAGACCAGTGTTTCTAATAGGGAGGGTTGGGTCTTCAATCTGCTGTCTTTCATCTCCAACACTTCTCCTTTACATCTGGATAACATCTCTGGACGGTGAGAGAAGAGGGGAGGGGGCACAGATCAGCATGGGGAATAAGAATGATCCACTACACTAGTGATAACTCGACTAGGGATCTGAAGCCATGACATTTCCTGTGGCTGACTAGACCGTCATTATTACCATGGACATTTTGTAATCTTTATAAAATACTGTATGTCTGATGGCTTACCTTGGAGTTGTACTACTAATGATTTGAAGGTGTTACAGATCTGGGTTTGGAGTTCCGATGAGTCGTCTTGAGAGAAAAATAAATAGAAAGAAGAGCATGACAAAGATCTCCATCCTTTCTCCATCATTCCTTCTCTAGCCACCCACTCTCCCTCCCTCCATCTCCTTCCCAGTCCTGCTGCTCCTGTAGATGGACAAACGGTTGGAAGCAAGTGGTACGGGACCCTACATCTCACTCTCTCTCCATCCCTCCCTCTATCCACCCCCCTAACCCTAACCCCCCCATCTCCCCTCATCTCCCTGTCTTACCCAGTCCAGTGGTCTCTAGTTCTCGTAGCGTCAGTGATAGTTGCAGAGCAGAGGCCTGACAGTGACAGCTGCCACTAGACAAAGCAGAGGCCAGGCGGGAGGAGGGAGGGCCCAGGAACGGGTACTGGAACAACACAACAACAGTTAGTGGTCCTGTGTGGCTCAGTTGGTAAGAGCATGGCGCTACCAATTTCAGGCTCGTGGGTTCAATTCCTGCTGGGGCCACCCATATGAACATGAATGCACTGATGTAAGTCGCTTTGGATGAAAGCGTCATCTAAATAGCATACATTACATGATGCATTACTGCGTATGTACCTGTGTCTGTTTCTCTGTGATCTGGGCTGCGGTCTCTAGCGTCTGATCTAGCTGGGAGAGGAGGGTCAGGAGGGTGGAGCTTTTGACCGATATACCGTTCTCATTGGTCTTATCAGAGTTCCGTGGCAAGGGGGCGTGTCCGAGCAGAGCCAATGAGGCAAGGAGGCGGAGTGTGAGAGAGCGAACCTTCAACCAGACGGACTCTTCTTCTAGAGACAGACGACGATGCTCCTCAGTCAGCTCCCTGGAGCACACACACATCGTTTTCACAGAATGATATATGTGAAATGTAACGTCAACAAATAACGTGTTATACAAGTGTTACCTCTAAAAAATATATATAGCAGTGGGGGAAACCTTCACGGAGGGGGGTTTAAGAGGTTGTCCCTCCCCCTCGTTTTTGGGGTCAGTTCAGGTGACTTTTAAAAAGGACATTCTACTCCAAAATGAATGAAAATTGTTTATAATGACATCATATAAAATATAATTTCCATCTCCAGCTAATTGCATAATTAGCACTCACAGCTAATTGCGACATGCTTAACCATGCCGCTGCTAAAAACTGCAGTTTGTGCATATTTAGGAGTTGATAGATAAAGTAGGAATGGAAAGCGGGGATCCCCCTATTTTAACAAAGGCTGTTAAAAATGCTGTTCTCCCCATGATTGCATTAGGAATTGTTGTGCATTGCCTTCTTGTCAGAATGCATCTTTCCCTCCCTATGGTACTCACAACTTGAATGTGCCTTGAGAGGAATATTTATCTTGCATAGAACGCACAACAAGATGACTAGTTAAATAGATCAACTATTCTATTTTGGGTTTGTCTGCTTTTTCTATACATTTACTCATTCTGTTTGCAGAGGAAAAGTCTGTGGACTGATTGAGCATTTTCAAAGTACGCCTCGGCAGAAATATTTTTTTCATGTTCCATATTTTTGGTGGCCACAGCTAAATGACTGCAGGAGAAACACTGATTCAAGTCCTTGGTATATGTGTGTGTGTACCTGTCTTTGGGGTCCCAGCTGACGAGGACAGTCAGGTCTCTGTTGTCTCTCATGTTGTCCCAAGGAATGTCATCCTCCTCAGGACACACACCCATAGCCTTCACACTCTCCTCTAGGCTCGATGTGCTGGAACAAAACAGGAATGTGTTACAGGTGTGTGTGTGTGTGTGTGTGTGTGTGTGTGTGTGTGTGTGTGTGTATGTATGTATGTATGTGTGTGTGTATGTGTATGTATGTATGTATGTATGTATGTATGTATGTATGTATGTATGTATGTATGTATGTATGTGTGTATGTATGTATGTATGTATGTATGTATGTATGTATGTATGTATGTGTGTATGTGTGTGTGTGGGGGTACTAACACGTCAGCCTCGGTGTACAGATCCAGTAACATCCTCTCTGTGCGGACCTGAGCGAAGTGCAGCGATTGGTTGAGCCGGGTTCTAAACGCTATGAATTCTGGGATCTTCTCAAACGCTCCATACTTATAGGCCTGGATGATGTACTCTGAGGTCTGGGGTAGGAGGAGAGAATGAGAAGAGACAAGGAAAGAGGACAGAGGTGAGAAAGGACTAGGGGAACATCATCCGAATACAATACATATGTATGACGTGATATATTTAGATGTGACAGGGACTCACATCTTTCTGGTTGGAGTGAAAAAACCTGAGGGAGAAGTTACAGGACTGGGAGGCTGCAGCAAACTGCCCCAACGAGCCAGCATAACGCGTTAACAGATACCTGAGAGAGAGGAGAGAATATATGGATTAGTGCATTGATTATGGTAATCCTATTGTATCGTGACGCGTGTACTAGAGACCCACCCTATGGTGTCATGCTGTACGTGCTTGGCGTCCAGGCTGGAGTAAAGGTCCACTACGGGCTGGAAGGCTCCCAGGCGACAGAAGAGCAGCAGCAGCAGCAGTTTGAACTGAGCGTTGGAGGGACTGAAGGACAAACCCTCCTCTAACACACCTAGACACTGCCAAAGCATGTTCTCATCGCCTAACACACGCACACACACACGAGACACACACACGTATGTTTGTATGTTAACAAATGCAGAGAGACCGTGAGAGTAGGAGACAGAGGAGAGACAGAAAGAGTACATCAAGTGAGAGGGCAGAGAGAAAGAGTGTACATCAAGTGAGAGGGCAGAGAGAAAGAGTGTACATCAAGTGAAAGGGCAGACAGAAAGAGTGTACATCAAGTGAAAGGGCAGACAGAAAGAGTGTACATCAAGTGAGAGGGCAGACAGAAAGAGTGTACATCAAGTGAAAGGGCAGACAGAAAGAGTGTACATCAAGTGAGAGGGCAGACAGAAAGAGTGTACATCAAGTGAAAGGGCAGACAGAAAGAGTGTACATCAAGTGAGAGGGAAGACAGAAAGAGTGTACATCAAGTGAGAGGGCAGAGAGAAAGAGTGTACATCAAGTGAGAGGGCAGAGAGAAAGAGTGTACATCAAGTGAGAGGGCAGAGAGAAAGAGTGTACATCAAGTGAGAGGGCAGAGAGAAAGCGAGAGCGACGACTCACCAGTTTCTGTCCACAGGTCGATGTAGACGTGAGCGGCCATGAGACAGTACATATCAGAGAACTGGAGCTCTGTCTTCAGACACGACTTCCCTGTTACACACACACACACACACACACACATTACCTATAGTCAGACTCAAACCATATCTGGGTCTCCCATTGTCATTGTATCTCTTCCAGCTGTTTTTAAGCTAGATGCATAAAGTGTTGGATAGACGCATAGACAGAGAGGGATGGATAAAGATAGCTAGAGACAGATAGAGGAATCTGTAGCCCAAATAGTGGTAGCGAGCGAGCGAGCGAGTGAGTGAGTGAGTGAGTGAGTGAGTGAGTGAGTGAGTGAGTGAGTGAGTGAGTAGGATGAATAGAGAGAGACAGAGGGGTGCTGCTGTTCTTACCAAACTGTAGTCCGTGGTGGTAGTGGGCTTTGAGTTCTGTGATGAGACATAGTTTGCCCTCTGTGTCCAGAGCGTGTTGCAGTCCCAGCGCCCGGCTCAGCTGACACATACACAGGTGTCTCTGCAACGCCTTCGTATCCCCCGGAAACCCAAAGCCATCCTCACCCGCCTCCCCCAACGGAACCAACTCCCCCAGGCGGTTTTTGAACTACAGTGAGGAGGAGAGGAAGAAGAGAGAACAAGAGAGGGAAAGGAGAGGAGCAAAATGGATATTGTCATATTAAACTGATGAAGGGCTTGGTTGGTGATCAATTCCCACTACTGGTGGGATTCTGCAGGTGAGAGAGTGTGTGTGTGTGTGTTTACCTGTGAGCGTTGCTCAGGCGGCAAAAGGTGTAGGTATATCTTCAGGTCAGTAATGCAGCAGGGTTTGTCTCCAAACTTCCCAAAGAACTGAACCATCAGCTCCAACGGATCACCTGAAGACAACAACCAATGAAAACGGTCAACGCAAACAGTCAACAGCCAAGCAAACTGTGGTGTGTGTGTGTGTGTCTGTACGTACCAAGCTCTTTCTCATCTGGGCAGCCTCTCTGTCTCAGTCTGTGTATGAGTTCCAGGCAGGCCAGGTAGGGCCCTCTGAGAGGACGTGACTCCTTCTGGTCCTGCTCCGCCATCCTGTCCGCCACAAACTTCACTGCCTCCGCAACCGTGGTCTGCACTGGACCCTCCACACAGCTAGCGGGGGGAGCAGAGGAGATAGTCAGATTCTGGTTCTTGTTTGATGAGCCCATCTTGTCTTCTCTTACACAACACAGTACTCACTGCTCTCCATCCTCAGGCTGGCTCCAGGACTTGTCCATCAGATGGAAGAGAGAGTCAAAGTAGGAGAGATAGAACTGCCAATCATCAGGACTGGAGAGGAGAGAGAGAGAAGAGAAAGGAGAGAAGAGAGAGGGAGAAAGAGAGAAAGATAGAGAGTTAGTGGGGGAGAGATTTAAGACACAGAAATGCTGAATGTGCATAAATGTGACTATTTATATGAATTAGGGATGAAATTATTACTGGTTTCACGATAAACCACAGTAAAAAAAAAACGCTGCGAAAGGGGGCAACACCTCAAATCTCTTGAGTCATCTTCATGACCACCATCCACTACAATAGCGAATGCAAGACAAGTTAACTTTTAGCTCAATGCATGATGTGGGGACTTCGGAATGGGGGAAAATGTCATGGTTTGTCTGTCTAACTTGCTAATAGCTTGTCAATAATGTAAACTGAAGCTTTCAGTGTTACCTACTCTTATAAAAACACTACACGTTGTTTTCTGCTGCTGTATGCGTCGTGTGCCTGCAGAATCTATTCGCCCATTGCACACAATAACACGTTATGTAGTTTAGTCACCCAACCAACATATTTTGTTCATTTAAAATCCGGCAGTCGTCGACTTGGTTGGAGAAACACTATAGACTCCTATATTTATGTCAATTGTTGGGCTCACTGCAATTACTATCATAGTCTTCTTAAGACTTATTTGTATTTATGTAAATTGTGCATGGGGTCATTGCATATACTCAAATGCAACACAGAAGATAGTGTGAGTGAGTGAGTGAGTGAGTGAGTGAGTGAGTGAGTGAGTGAGTGAGTGAGTGAGTAATAATTATTATAATGTAACATAATAATAATAATAATAATACTACTACATTTGCTATTCCCTTGTTTACAGAGTGGCCACTCTGTTCTACTGGTCCCTCCTCATCTACAGTTGTGACACAGACACTCGAGCAAGCATTTAAAAGGCAGGCTGCTTATGCACCCACATCAAAAAATGCTCAAGACCTCACTGCAGCCCTTTCATATTACATTGCAAAGGACATGATACATTTTTACATTTCAATCTCAAGTGAACAAAGATGCATACATAAAGGATGTTAGGCCAGTAGCACCTTATTTCTTTATGAAGGAGAGAACGGACATACAATCAGTGCTGTTCATTTGATTTGTTTACATATTTTGTGTTGTTCTTACATGCACATTGCTTTACTTGTGTTGCTTTTATATGCACATTTGATTTGTTTACTTAAGGTTGTGTTCATTAAAACTTGCACTAGGGAAACTTTTACCTCTCATGGCCACATGGTGCCATCTTTAATGTTAATGTTATTATTTTAATGTTTATGGACACAAAGTGCATAGTGCTGCTAATTTTGTTTGTTGGTTTTCAATATAAAACTTGATGAAATTATTTCAGTGTATCAGCACTTTTTGAACATTTCCAGCACATTTTAACAATACAGTGATAATACTGATAACCGTGATACTTTTGTGACTATAATCGTGATATGAAATGTTCATACCGTTATCTCTAATATGAATGTGTGTGTACTCACTTTTTCAGCAGTAGCTTGTAGGACAGAGCGTTGCATTCAGGCCAGAGCTGCAATCGTTGGTACATCATCATACACTTATTCTCCCTGCTCCGTAACTCACTGGTCAACTTCTCTATGGAACCATGCACATACACAAGAGTAGAAAGACATGAATACGTCACAACCTATAAGCTGCACAAATCCTCTCTCTGGGTCTCTCTCGAACACACACAATCTCTGTTCTGCGTACACACACACACACACACATCACTTACCTCCCAGTGGACCGCGGACCACGTCGAGAGCCTCCACACACTTCCCCAGTCGCTCCAGGATCATAAAGTACAGCTGCACCTCTGCCTCAGCCTCGATCTTCTCCTCCTTGACCATCTTCTCCACCATGCGTTCAGCCAGGGGCAGGAACATGGTCTGGGCCAGCTTCTCATCGTGCGCAGAGATGGCCTGAAACAACACAGAGCAATTACACGCGTGCAAGCAAACAACCATCCACAGTCACACATACAGACTCACACAATCAAACATACAAAGTCACACAGTCACATACACAGAATCACACGGACAGACTCACGGTCTCACACACTCAGTCGCCATTTTATTAGGTAGAGCCATCTAGTACAGGGTCGGACCCCTTTGCCCCCAGTACGGCCTGAATTCTTTGAATTCTTCAATCATTGCTCAATTGGTATCAAGGGGCCAGGAAAACTTTCCCCACACCAGTACGCCGGATGGGGCAATGGGTCAATGGACTCAGGCTGCTTACGACAAATCATGACTGTCATCAGCATGACGCAACAGGAACTGGGATTCACAGGAGCCGCTTCTTCTTGTTTTTAGCTGATAGGAGTGGAACCCGGTGTGGTCGCCTGCTGCAATAGTCCATCCGTGACAAGGACTGACGAGTTGTTCCTTCCAAGATGCCGTTCTGCACAACACTGTTGTACTGTACCGTTATCTGCCTGTTTGTGGCCCGCCTGTTAGAATGCACGATTCTATACATTTTTCTTCGACCTCTCTCCTAAACAAGCTGTTTTCGCACACAGTACTGCCGCTGACTGGATGTTTCTTGTTTGTCGCACCATTCTAGTTAAACCCTAGACACTGTCGTGCATGAAAAGCCCAGGAAGGCGGCCGTTTCTGAGATACTGGATATGGTGCGCCTGGAACCGACAATCATATCATGCTCAAAGTCACTTAGGTCACTCGTTTTGCCCATTCAAACATACAATTGAACAGTAACTGAATGCATTGATGCCTGCTTTATATAGCAAGCCATGACCACGTGACTCACTGTCTGTAGGAGCGATCCATTTTCGTGTACCTAATAAAATGGCCACTGGGTATATATAGTGATAGACCATGCCTACCTGCATAACTAGACTCATGACTGACCAGAAGTAATAGGGGTTCTTAGGAACGATCTTATACAAAGCCATCCCTGCCTACAGCCAGAGAGAAAGAGAGACATTAGTTAGAACTACACAAAAGACATGAATTACTGTAGCACAATACATCATTTGTGTGTGTGTGTGTGTATTCTGACCTGCTGCATCTTCTTGTACTCTCCAACGCGGGCGTAGGCCATGAACAGGTGAGAGTGATACTCCTCACTGAGGGGAACCTTCTTCACCGCTGCTTCATACAGCTTAGTCACCAACTCAGCTACAGAGAGAGAGGGCGGGAGGGGGAGAGTCAACACCGTCACAGCATTTAAAATATCATATAGTGAGTTCTCTCTCTCTGTGTGTACATGTACTCACGGCGGTGCATCTCTCGGTACAGTATCGTGAGAGCCTGTAGTGAGTTGTCGTCGGTAGGTTCCAGGGTGGCCACCTCCTGGGCCAGGCTAAAAGCCTCATCCTGCTTCCCTGTTCGCTGCAGACCGATGGCCTTCAACACCTGGGGAGAGGGAGATCTGCCTGAGTAACATGCCGCCACCACCATCACCAT
This sequence comes from Thymallus thymallus, assembly GCA_023634145.1. Lineage (NCBI taxonomy): Eukaryota > Metazoa > Chordata > Actinopteri > Salmoniformes > Salmonidae > Thymallus > Thymallus thymallus. The sequence goes on from CM042403.1 coordinate 23,562,245, forward strand.
CATCATCATCATCATCATCATCATCATCCTCATCATCATAGGGGTAAGGAGTAGAGGTTAGTGGTATTGTTTTAGGTAGAGGCCTAGGGGGGCAGTTTTGGACCAGACCAGGAACAACTCTGGGCTCCATCTTGGGCCCTAAATACAGCCCAGAGCCAGAGTCTCACCCACCTTGGCACAGTGCAAGTCCTTGTGTTTCTTCAGCAGTTTGTCAGCCTGCTGGATCGCCATCTTGTTGTTGCCATTGTCCAGGTAGTCTGATGGGAGATGACATCACAGCATCAGTCAACCTACTCCATACAGTACATAGTATAACGCACACGCCCACATCCAGTCCCACACAAAGGGCAAGGGAGCTATTCATTCCATTTCTCTACAAACCATTCATGGAGTACTAAGACGCTGCAGCAACCTACACAGTAGTAACTCAACCAAAGACATTCTCAGGCTCTAAAAGTAGTTTCTTAAATGACATTTTCAAGATGTATGAAGGGCATGACAACAACAATTATACAGTGGTATTTAGAAGAGAACAAAAAAACAAGAGAGGAGTAACTTTCTAAAACCAGCTGAGACTACAGCATTCTGCTACTGCCTGTCTGACAAACTAAATATGCAAATACACTCTGTGGTGTGTGTGTGTGTGTGTGTGCGTGCGTGTGTTTATGTGCATCACTATGTGTACTGTCTTGAGTGGTGGTGTTCAGGCATGTGTGTATTTGTGTGAGTGCGACGAGATTAGAATGTATATTTGTAAGACCGACCGTGTCTGTGTATTCGGTCTCTGACCTCTGCCATTGTCTGCAACCTTGACACACAGAACTCTCTCACTGTGGTCCTCCCGGGGAACACAAAAGAGCACACAGGCACACACACAGTCCCTTTCCCAGTGCAAGCTTGGAGTCTAGGCTTCTAGACAGCTGGGTGCCAAAATTAACCCTGCCAGACACACAGTGCTCTACACTATGTCATCAGCCCAAATGACAGCTCGGCCTAAATCATTGCGTCTCGTGTTAGTATTATGGTTTCCCACTCTTCATGAACCGAGTTCCCCTACATCAGTGCCAACGAATATAGAGTATCTAGACCCATATAGCAGGTCTATTTTTCATTGTTTGCCCACTGTCCATTCACTGACAACATCTGTCACGTGATGATAATCAACACTAAAGGATTTTAGCAGAGCTTTTGAGGAAAGAGAAAAGTCGAGAGAAAACAGAAGCCTCAACAATGGTGAGTGTTTATTATAGCAGTCATTAATATAAATCTAACTGGATCTAGTGATATGTATGATGGAACGCGTCACTAGAATGTAATCGAATGGCCAAAAACAGAGGCTAACGTTACAGAATCAACACAACCAGGCATATAAAGTTAGCCAACCTTAATCCTCTTATACCCATCTGACACATAACGTTACCGTTAGCTAGCCATGATCATTGATCTCTATAACACAATGAGCTAACATCAGCAGAGTGATAAAGTAAGCCAACCAGCTAACTTTGCAAGTAAACTAGCTAACGTTGGCATCACAGTTCACAATCATGAACATCTTGTCTTGCCTCTGGCAGCCTTTTCTAGCGAGTTGATCTACCGCTGACGGTAAAATGTATCCGACCAATTTGTGTAACTAATAATACACCTCGATGTACTCTGTATGTGAACAACTAGATACATAACTACTTAACGTTGGTTAGCTATTGATATTTCTGCCACATGCAAAACTATTTGCAATACGGTTCAGATTCATTACGGTTTCTGCATACTAACATGGCTAGTTAGCTTAGTAGGTAGCTTACCGGCGGTGGTTAGTCAGTTGTCAAATATAGGAGACCTGAACTTTACGAGTGAGAGAGACTGATTGTTGAAGCTCTTTTGGGGATTCGTTTAATGCAAAGCTCTCACATTGTGCATAATTGGTGAGCAAACGGTCTGCAGCTGTGCGCTGTCAGAATTGTGCTGACATCCACTCAAGGTGCACTGTCATTCAGCACTGCAGGCGAATTGAGAACGGGGCTAGGACTTCGGGGCCGCGGTGCTGCCCACCGAGTCCCGGACACAAGATACTGACCAGACGACCACTCCGGTACACCGATAAACACAGACAAAACATTTAACCAGACACAGACGGGCTGTTTTTCTTCGAATTGTTACCGTAAATGGGTCTGAGTCTCCGGTCGTTAGGGTCTTGCACATGGCCTCTCGCCGCCATGTTGGAGGTTACCAGGGTACATGGCTGAGCATGCGCAGTCGCGTCAAACAGCCAGGAATTCTTCTTCTTCTTCTTTGAGGTTTATTGGCAGACTACACTAATAAAGTGTATTGCCGCCACCTACTGTACGGGGTAGAAGTAAAATATTGACAAATTCATACTAACTACCAAAAACTAAAAACACTAACCAAAATTCACGCTACTTCTTCTGTTAAAATCACAAAGTCCAATCTGACAAGCAGGAATTAAATGGGGCAGTAGCCTAGTGGTTAGAGCTTTGGGCCAGTAACCAAAAGGTTGTTGAGGTAGTTGAGGTAAATGAGGTAATATGCGCATAGCTAGGGGTAAAAGTGACTAGGCAATCAGGATAGATAGTAAACAGAGTAGCAGCAGTGTATGTGAAGAGTGGGAAAGAGTGTCTATGTGTGAGTGTATGTGGCGTCAATGTGTGTGTGAGCGTATGTTGTGTGTGTGTACAGTTGAAGTCGGAAGTTTACATGCACTTAGGTTGAAGTCATTAAAACTCATTTTTCAACCACTCCACAGATTTCATGTTAACAAACTATAGTTTTAGCAAGTCGGTTAGGACCTCTACTTTATGCATGACACACGTAATTCTTCCAAAAATTGTTTACAGACAGAAATGTCACTTAGAATTCACTATATCACAATTCCAGTGGGTCAGAAGTTTACATAAACTAAGTTGACTGTGCCTTTAAACAGCTTGGAAAATTCCAGAAAATGATGTAATGGCTTTAGAAGCTTCTGATAGGCTAATTGACATCATTTGAGTCCATTTGAGGTGTACCTTTGGATGTATTTCAAGGCCTACCTTCAAACTCAGTGCCTCTTTGCTCGACATCATGGGAAAATCAAAAGAAATCAGCCAAGACCTCAGAAAAAAAATTGTAGACCTCCACAAGTCTGGTTCATCCTTGGGAGCAATTTCCAAATGCCTGAAGGTACCACGTTCATCTGTACAAACAATAGTATGCAAGTATAAACATCATGGGACCACGCAGCCATCATACCGCTCAGGAAGGAGACGCGTTCTGTCTTCTAGAGATTAACGTACTTTGGTGTGAAAAGTGCAAATCAATCCCAGAACAACAGCAAAGGACCTTGTGAAGATGCTGGAGGAAACAGGTACTAAAGTATCTATATCCACAGTAAAACGAGTCCTATATCGACATAACCTGAAAGGCCGCTCAGCAAGTAAGAAGCCACTGCTCCAAAACCGCCATAAAAAAGCCAGACTACGGTTTGCAATTGCACATGGGGACAACGATCGTACTTTTTGGAGAAATGTCCTCTGGTCTGATGAAACAAAAATAGAACTGTTTGCCCATAATTACCATATTTATGTTTGGAGGAAAAAGGGGGAGGCTTGCAAGCCGAAGAACACCATCCCAACCGTGAAGCACGGGGGTGGCAGCATCATGTTGTGGTGGTGCTTTGCTGCAGGAGGGACTGCTGCACTTCACAAAATAGATGGCATCATGAGGAAGGAAAATTATGTGGATATATTGAAGCAACATCTCAAGACATCAGTCAGGAAGTTAAAGCTTGGTCGCAAATGGGTCTTCCTAATGGACAATGACCCCAAGCATAATTCCAAAGTTGTGGCAAAATTTCTTAAGGACAACAAAGTCAAGGTATTGGAGTGGCCATCACAAAGCCCTGACCTCAATCCTATAGAAAATGTGTGGGCAGAACTGAAAAAGTGTGTGCGAGCAAGGAGGCCTACAAACCTGACTCAGTTACACCAGTTCTGTCAGGGGGAATGGGCCAAAAATAACCCAACTTATTGTGGGAAACTTGTGGAAGGCTACCTGAAACGGTTGACCCAAGTTAAACAATTTAAAGACAATGCTACCAAATACTAATTGAGTGTATGTAAACTTCTGACCCACTGGGAATGTGATGAAAGAAATAAAAGCTGAAATAAATTATTCTCTCTACTATTATTCAGACATTTCACATTCTTAAAATAAAGTGGTGATCCTAACTGACCTAAGACAGGGACTTTTTACTAGGATTAAATGTCAAGAATTGTGAAAACTGAGTTTTAATATATTTGGCTAAGGTGTATGTAAACTTCTGACTTCAACTGTATATGTGTGTTGGAGTGTCAGTGTAGTATGTGTGAGTGTGTGGGTAGAGTCCAGTGAGATAACAGACAGCGGGTAGCAGCATGGTAAAAACAAATGTAAATAGTCAGGATGGCCATTTGATTACAAGATGTGCCACCAGAGATGTATATGTTTATATGTCCAAAAATGTATGTAGCAACTGCATGTTGCCACTTTAACCAAACTACAGCAGATCACTTGACATGATCCCCACTCCCGTCTTTACCAGTAATGTACTGTACTAGTTCCGAGTTCCCAGCTGTTTTGAACGCGGCAATAGTCCGCCACAGTGACACGTCATAATACCAATACAAATATGGAAATTGTTGCAATGGTTTTTCCGCCATACATTTTTCACATCTTGAATTTTACAAAAAATATAATGAATTGTGCGTTTGGTGTAGGCTTCTGTGTAATTCTCTCTAGGACAAGGTGACTTTTATCAATATATTAACCTCAAATTTGCTATAATAATTATTGATAAACATTACCTTGTCTGAGATATATTTAACAGTTATCAAAACGTCACGCCAGGGTAAGTTTACACGCAACACAGACCTTACATAAAGTAGTTCTAAAATCCCCGATGGAAAAATGAATGATGAAAAACGACTGGAACCATTTCAGAGTTTTATGACTCTAATGCCCCGTTCAAAACAACTGGGAAAAAACTAACTCCGATTGGGGAAAACGTTTTGAAGGTCATCCACCCTCTTTCTAGGGCTCCGACTTTCCAACCTAAACATAATTGACGCCATGATTTGACCTTTTATTCTTCGGAGTTCCCAGTTGTTTTGAACGCGACATCAACACTGTCAGTGAGTGTGAGTCCAGTGGAGAGTCAGTCACTTGGTGAGCCAACTTGTAAATGCAGAGGTTTTTTTTATTTAGTTATAAGGAATTCTTATCACTTTACAAGGTCCCTGTAACACCTAAAGATTTTGCAATTGTTTTAGATGTTGCTTTATTATTCAGGAACGTGTCAAGACCTGACCCTCAGAACCTACCTTCCATTAACCCTGTTGACTCATCAGTAGGAAAGATTTGTTTCTCTTTTGGTCCATATACAGTGGGGAGAACAAGTATTTGATACACTGCTGATTTTGCGGGTTTTCCTACTTACAAAGCATGTAGAGGTCTGTAATTTTTATCATAGGTACTCTTCAACTGTGAGTGGCGGAATCTAAAACAAAAATCCAGAAAATCACATTGTATGATTTTTAAGTAATTAATTTGCATTTTATTGCATGACATAAGTATTTGATACATCAGAAAAGCAGAACTTAATATTTGGTACAGAAACCTTTGTTTGCAATTACAGAGATCATACGTTTCCTGTAGTTCTTGACCAGGTTTGCACACACTGCAGCAGGGATTTTGGCCCACTCCTCCATACAGATCCTTCAGGTTTCGGGGCTGTCGCTGGGCAATATGGATTTTCAGCTCCCTCCAAAGATTTTCTATTGGGTTAAGGTCTGGAGACTGGCTAGGCCACTCCAGGACCTTGAGATGCTTCTTACGGAGCCACTCCTTAGTTGCCCTGGCTGTGTGTTTCGGGTCGTTGTCATGCTGGAAGACCCAGCCACGACCCATCTTCAATGCTCTTACTGAGGGAAGGAGGTTGTTGGCCAAGATCTCGCGATACATGGCCCCATCCATCCTCCCCTCAATACGGTGCAGTCGTCCTGTCCCCTTTGCAGAAAAGCATCCCCAAAGAATGATGTTTCCACCTCCATGCTTCACGGTTGGGATGGTGTTCTTGGGGTTGTACTCACCCTTCTTCTTCCTCCAAACACGGCGAGTGGAGTTTAGACCAAAAAGCTCTATTTTTGTCTCATCAGACCACATGACCTTCTCCCATTCCTCCTCTGGATCATCTAAATGGTCATTGGCAAACTTCAGACGTGCGCTGGCTTGAGCAGGGGGACCTTGCGTGTTCTGCAGGATTTTAATCCATGACGGCGTAGTGTGTTACTAATGGTTTTCTTTGAGACTGTGGTCCCAGCTCACTTCAGGTCATTGACCAGGTCCTGCCGTGTAGTTCTGGGCTGATCCCTCACCTTCCTTATGATCATTGTTGCCCCACGAGGTGAGATCTTGCATGGTGCCCCAGACCGAGGGAGATTGACCGTCATCTTGAACTTCTTCCATTTTCTAATAATTGCGCCAACAGTTGTTATCTTCTCACCAAGCTGCTTGCCTATTGTCCTGTAGCCCATCCCAGCCTTGTGCAGGTCTACAATGTTATCCCTGATGTCCTTACACAGCTCTCTGGTCTTGGCCATTGTGGAGAGGTTGGAGTCTGTTTGATTGAGTGTGTGGACAGGTGTCTTTTATACAGGTAACGAGTTCAAACAGGTGCAGTTAATACAGGTAATGAGTAGAGAACAGGAGGGCTTCTTAAAGAAAAACTAACAGGTCTGTGAGAGCCGGAATTCTTACTGGTTGGTAGGTGATCAAATACTTATGTCATGCAATAAAATGCTAATTAATTATTTAAAAATCATACAATGTGATTTTCTGGATTTTTGTTTAAGATTCCGTCTCTCACAGTTGAAGTGTACCTATGATAAAAATTACAGACCTCTACATGCTTTGTAAGTAGGAAAACCCGCAAAATCAGCAGTGTATCAAATACTTGTTCTCCCCACTGTATATATAAATAAATAAAAGAGTCAGTCAGTTGTCTATCGTCCCGTTGAGTTCTTCCCAGCTAGCTAGTTTATGCTTGTGGCTACATTATCTAGCTACTTCCCTATCCTTACTGTGACAAGCAGGAGCGAAGGATACAGCCTCATGTTGTTGTGTTGCCGGCTTGCAGTGCAAACTCTCCCCATATTTTCTTCACTCCACTTAAATGAGTAGAACATCTTTGATATGGCCTCATCAAAACAAGGTGAGTCCAAAAATCTCTTATATGCTGCTGCATAAATGATATAATATGCCAGGGAGATATGGATACTGTACCTGAGAAAGTAATACTAAGTGTATGTTGTGTAGTAAGCTGTTAGTAGCCCATGTACCTCACCCTAATAATTTGGTCTATTTTCACCTCTTAATTTCGCCTACTGTTCTCTCAGTGGTGTACATGTAACCTATAACCTGTTTTTGAGAAATGAAATTATTGAATATTGTAAGAGCTTTCATTGTCTGCTTATATGCCCCCTTCATTTATCCTACAGTTCTGACTTGGTGTACAGGGAGAACACTGTAAGAACGGCCAATGTTCTGAATTCTGTCGCTGTACATTTCAAAAGTGCTGAACAAATAGTTATATTGACTATGTCCATCCTGGCTCGCTCATTAATGTCTTAATCAAAATTACGGAATGCCTCTTATCCACTTGTCATCCCCTTATGCCATAGTTTGTACATCTCAGTTGTCAGTAGAAACCACATTAGTTTAAGCAATTCTGCCATATCAGCTATGTTTTTTTTAAATGGCAGTAAATGAGGCTGAATGAACTGTTTCGCTGACAGACAAGGCTCCACTGATTGCCAGGTGTAGCAGTGGTAAGGTGTTGGGACTGCTGTTGGGACATCTTTATTTAGGCCCTAACCGTTTGTGGGCACCGTTTGTTATCGTTATAGCACAATTAATGTTGTGTTGTGTAGTGACTTTGATGGCATGCATCCTACTCTTTTTTTTTTTTTTTTGCCCCACCAAGATTTGAGTGTCGAATTTGGCAAACCCAAAAATGTATGGCTTATTTGCAAAGTGAGGTTTATTTGTTCGAATTGAAGTTTCGTAATGCTTACGTTGTTACAGATGTACCGATATAAGTAGGACACGTGACATCCCGGCGACTTTGAGAAAAAAAAACAGTTGTCTCATGCTGGCTATGCATATCCATGACATGATGCTCTATCTCCATTGAATACAGCAGGTTGACGTCAACAACCCGCGTCGAATATAAATGAAGGATTATCAGATGTTTTTCTTTTTAAGGATTATCGGATGTGGATAGGCAGGAGCTAGGCAGCCATTGTTAGAGCGGAGAGACATGTCTCTTGTCAGTATAACCATCATCTTTGGTATAAACCGGAAACCTGGATATAGACGTCCACGAATCGGGGTCGTCCCTAGTTACCACAGCAACAAATTATTAAACCCCGCCGATTTCTACAAATTATCTTATTAAAATCAGATTTTAAACCTAACCTTAACCGCACTGATAACCTTATACCTAACCTTAAATACATGTTTGTTTTCATTCATGTTTACGATATAGCCAATATAGACTTTGGGGTTGTGGTAACTAGTTGATAACATGAATCGGTGTATGTGAACGTGAGTAGATTACCTTGAAAACAACGATCGGACATCTTGGAAGCAGTTCTTCTTCTTTAGTTATTATTATAATAATTATTATTATACATAGGCAAACGTAGTTTTGATCGTGACGTCAATTTATTAACCCGGAAGAGGTTTTTTACGGGGTCCGATCCATTTCGTAGCTAACTGGTGAATTCTTGAAATACATATTTTAAAATAATTCGGTAGTATGTGTGAGATCGTTAAAAAATGTGTTTTATTAGTGTTTCATTAAACGTCGTAATTTATCCTTCTCTGTAGCCAGACATTTGGCTTGTTAACATAGATGCTCACGTAAGTAGCTGCTAGCTAGGTTAGCTGTAACTTACTAGCTGTCAGCTAGTCTTTGTTTTGGTTTGGCTTTTCGTCGAGAAGAATCGTCATTCTTTCATAACACATGAGTGTATCACTGGTCGTTATCCGTCTGGAGCTCGCAGACCAGTCTCTCTCTCCACAGGATTTCCAATACACGGCCGGTGAGTTTAATAATTTCAGTTTTACTGCCGACGTCACCAACTTGCTAGATACTAGCAGCCGCTCGTTAGCTAGCTACGGTTATTTAGCTAGTAGTGAGATGTGGTATTTGTTTTTGCACTTCCTAACAGGAGTATGAGGACTAGGAGCACGAGGACTATCTAGCTAGGCTAAAACATTAAATATTCTGAACCTCAGCATCAGAGCAAGTCACTCTCCCCTCTAAGCAGCAGAGACCTGCTCAGGTTACGTTTTCTGGAACACATTTGGCTCAGAATAACTTCAGTGACTCCGCCATTATGGCAAATTATCTATACACACACACACACACACACACACACACACGGTTTTGCATGATGATAATAGGTATTGTATAGTTGTATGCTTTGTGTTTGCCTAGTCTCCCTATTTCTACCTGTCCTGCTCTCTGCCCCTGTAGCTGAGGATATGTCAGAGGAGGATTTGCAGGAGAAAGCTCTGGGCTCAGCCAGGCTTTCTCTAAGTGGGAAGACAGAGCTGGAGAGAGCAGCAGTCCTACACCAGCACATCGGCAGCAGAGCCATGGGAGACATGGTCATTGAGACCTTCACACCCAACCAAAGTAAAAATCTGGGTATATTAGCTATATTAATTACATATTTAATTAATGCAATTCTGTACACAAACCAATGTATGGAGTTTGTTGGTGTTTAATAATGCTGTAATAAATGTTGAGTGTATTTAGAAGGGTTGGGATGTGTTATGGCATATTCTGAGATTTCATAATGACTGACTAAAGAAAATACAGCTGTGAGTATCAGTCTTAGGAATAGAAATCTCTAGTTTAACCTCCATCTCTCCTCTGTAGATAAAGGAAAGGTTGAGCAGACTGAGGGAGAGGAGGGTGGAGGAGCCCGACCTCTAGAGAATCAACCGGACGGGAGGGACCCTACTGAGGAAACTACTAATGAGGGCACTACTAATGAGGGCACTACAGAGGGCAGTCCTGATGGTACAGAGACGGCTCCAGACTCGCCCTCCAAGCAGCTTCCAGACCAGATCTCCTTCTTCAGTGGAAACCCCTCAGTGGAGATAGTCCACGGCATCATGCACCTCTATAAGACCAAGTGAGTCTCTACTGCCATATGCAACACTCGGTCTAAACCTCTTGGCTTTATATTTCAATAACATTTCAGCCATTTAGTAGACTAGCTCAGTTGGTAGAGCATGTTGCTTGCAACATTCTTCTCTGCAGATCCTCTCAAGCTCTGTCAGGTCGGATGGGGAGCGTCGCTGCACAACTATTTTCAGGTCTCTCCAGGGATGTTAGATTGGGTGAAAGTCGAGAGCCATGCGTCCTCCGAAACAAGACCCTGCCAAGCCGCACTGCTTCTTGACACATTGCTCGCTTAATCTGTAAACCAGCCGCACCAATGTGTCGGAGGAAACACTGTCCAGCTGGCGACCGAAGTCAGCTTGATAGAGTGCGATGGGACAAGGAAATCCCGGCCGGCCAAACCCTTCCCTAACCCGGACGATGCTGGGCCAATGGTGCGCCTCCTCATGGGTCTCCTGGTCACGGCCAGCTGTGATACAGCCTGGGGTCGAACCCAGGTTTGTAGTGACTCCTCAAGCACTGCGATGCAGTACCTTAGAACGCTGCGCCACTCAAGTTGCCAGATAATTAAATGTTAATTACCAGATCTGTCTATTATAAATGTTTGTGTCAACTTTCTAATTGAGCATTATATTTCCTCCTCACATCTGAGTTTCTTCAATACCAGATAAATCATCATATCACTGTCTAAAGGAAGCTCATCTGCGTGCCTGTCGTCCTCACCAGGGTCTTGAACTGGCTTCCGTTCGACGTGTCGTAACCGACTTCAGTGGGCAAATGCTCTCCTTCGATGGCCACTGGCACGCTGGATAAGTGTGCTCCTCAAGGATGAATCCCGGTTTCAACTGTACTGGGCAGATGGCAGACAGCGTGTATGGCATTGTGTGGGCGATTGGTTTGCTGAGTGCCCCATGGTGGCGGTGAGGTTACGGAATGGGCAGGCATAAGCTACAAACAAGGAACACAATTGTATTTTATCAATGGCAATTGGAATACACAGAGATACCGTGATGAGATCCTGAGGCCCATTGTCGTGTCATTCATCCAGCCATCACCTCATGTTTCAGCATGATAATGCACGGTCCTATGTCGCAAGGATCTGTACACAATTCCTGGAAGCTGAAAATGTCCCAGTTCTTCCATGGCCTGCATACTCACCAGACATGTCACCCATTGAGCGTGTTTGGGATGCTCTGGATCGAAGTGTACGACGGTGTGTTCCAGTTACCGCCAATAATATTACAGCCATTGAAGAGGAGTGGGACAACATTCCACAGGCCACAATCAACAGCCTGATCAATTATATGTGAAGAAGATGTGCCACGCTGCTTGAGGCAACTGGTGGCCACACCAGATACTGACTTGTTTTCTGATCCACGCCCCTACTTCTTTTTTTTAGGTATCTCTGACTAACAGATGCATATCTGTATTCCCAGTCATGTGAAATCCATAGATTAGGGCCTAAAGAATTTACTGAAATTGCCAGATTTCCTTATATTAGCTGTAACTCTCAGTAAATTCTTAGAAATTGTTGCTTGTTGCTTTTTATATTTTTGTTCAGTGTACATACATAGTCTATCCTTAGTGACTACAGTATACCAAAGATATTATAGTTTATTGACAAGATATCTCACTGGCATTGAGACAATTTGGTTTCCCCTGTCTGTTCCGTCGCAGCAAGATGACATCACTGACGGAGGACATGCGTCGCAGTGCCATGTTGTGTATCCTGACCGTCCCCTCCACCATGACCAGCCACGACCTCATGAAGTTTGTGGCACCCTTTTATGATGTCATGGAGCACATGAAGATCATACGAGACTCCACCCCTAACCAGTACATGGTGCTGATTAAGTTCAGTAGCCAGGTGAGATGAGTAAGGTCATAGAACACTGCTTTTGTTGTATTTCAAGGTCTGCTTATAAACTGAGTAATTATTTACTCGGTCTCTCTCACTTTCTCTCTACCCTCCTTCCACTCCAGGCTGATGCAGATAGTTTCTACACAGCGTGTAATGGCCGTACGTTCAACTCCATAGAGGATGCAGTCTGCCAGCTGGTCTATGTGGAGAGAGCCGAGGTCATCAAGTCTGAGCAGGTGCAGTATGTACACTAGTACCTCTAAAAACGGTCTTAGGAGTGCACCTGCAGGACATAGATTATAATAATCTTTCTCTCGCTCCCTCCCTCCCTCCCACCCACACCTAGGGCGCCAGTCTTCCAGTGATGGAGCTGACAGAGCTTCCTAAGTGTACCGTGTGTCTGGAGAGGATGGACGAGTCAGTGAACGGGGTTCTCACTACACTCTGTAACCACAGCTTCCACAGCCTGTGTCTGCAACGCTGGGAGGATGCCTCGTAAGTATATACCAGCACACACACACACTTCGGCCTGATTCAACTCACAACTAGGGCCAGGACGATACTAGTATCGCAATATTTTTTCCATTGTAAAAATGAAGACACGATGTAGACCTCACTCTTTGGTCCTTTAAAAACCTGATGTTTGTAAAATATTGTGTGCTATAGCTTGGAAAATAAATAAATGTGACTCTGGATAAAAACACAATGATGTTTGGTTGCAACATTAGGGCTGTTTTCGTGTTTAGTTTCTTTCCCAGGGTACTAATGAGTATCGTGATACTGGTATCGTCCCGGCCCTACTCATAGCATGGCCTTGTGTTTCTTTCTCCATCCTTCCTCTCTCTGGCCAGCGAATGACCATCATGTGCTGCTGTTTTATCCCAGTGTTTTGGATGGGTCCTTTTTTGACACAATATGGCATTGTGTTTTTGCATGGGGACAAAAAAAAGTGGTAGCTGGTAGTTTTAAGGTGTGTGTGTGTAAAGGTGTTGACTGTTCTATTCCAGGTGTCCTGTGTGTCGGTACTGCCAGACACCAGAGCCTGTGGAGGAGAACAAGTGCTTTGAATGTGGAGTACAGGAGGTAAACACACCATTATTTACACACTAAAACAACATACATTTGCATACCTCTACAGGTACTCCTGTCATTTACAGTTGCTATTGTTGTAAAAATTAGCATGGTTAATGTTTTCCCTCCTACGCCCCTCCCCTTGGTTAATGTTTTCCCTCCTACGCCCCTCCCCCTGGTTAATGTTTTCCCTCCTACGCCCCTCCCCCTGGTTAATGTTTTCCCTCCTACGCCCCTCCCCCCCCAGAACCTGTGGATCTGTCTGATCTGTGGTCATATCGGCTGTGGTCGCTACGTCAGTCGTCATGCCTACAAACACTTTGAAGAGACGCAACACACTTACGCCATGCAGCTCACTAACCACCGTGTCTGGGACTATGCTGGAGGTACAGCAGACTGTGGAGAGTTCAGCCTTCTGTCTGTATATTTAAACTCAATGTATATAAAACACTGTGTGTAGCACTTTGAAGGTGCTTAATCGTGTGTGTGTGTGTGTGTGTGTGTGTGTGTGTGTGTGTGTGTGTGTGTGTGTATTGTAGATAACTATGTTCACAGGCTGGTGGCCAGTAAGACTGATGGGAAGATGGTTCAGTATGGGTGTGAAGGAGAAACCTGCCATGAGGAGAAGATAGACGCTCTGCAATTAGAGGTGTGTGTTTATGGTTGTGGTCGCGAGATATCAAAATGGGGTCATGGGCCAAAAAAGTTTGGGAACCCCTTACCTAACCTCTAATTCTAACCCTAAAATAGCCTTTTTCCTTGTGGGAAACCGGCAAACTGTCCACACTTTTTTCTCTCATTGTTTTACTATCCTTGTGAGGACTTCTAGTTATATAGTAATATAATATGGCAAAAAAGTGTGACACCTATTGTTAGTTAACATGGCACACGTGTTACAGAAGGTTTATCTCCCCCAGAATGATCTTTCCTCTTCTTCCAGTACTCTTACCTGCTAACGAGTCAGCTGGAGTCCCAGCGCATTTACTGGGAGAATAAAATTGTTCACCTGGAGAAGGACACAGCGGAGGAGGTAGGAATCAATACTGCATGTCTATCTGTCCATTGACCTAAGTGCCTGATTCAGTGTGTTCGGAGTGTGTGTGTGTGTATCTGTCTAGCTGAATGTCTGATTCTTGTATGGTTTGTGTGTGTTTTAGATCAACAACATGAAGGCCAAGTTTAAGGAGACCATAGATCGCTGTGATAACCTGGAGCGTCGGCTGGGAGAGCTGGCCAAGGACAAACAGAGCATGGACAAGAAGTAAGTGGAGCCTCTCGCACTGCAGCTGTCAATCATCCTGACACCGTAGAATGTTAGAATCTGTAGAATCTGCTTGTGGATTGTAGGTACATAGTCATGCTGTACGCCATCATTCTCTCTCTAAAGTAGTAGGGAGAAGGGAGAGAGGTTGCTATTTGCTATCTGTGTCTCAGTAGCACCATCTGTCTGTGGGTGGTAGGTACATATTCATGCTTTATGCCCCCATTCTCTCTCTGCGTGTGTCCAGGTGTGGTCAGCTGTCGACCCGTGTGACGAAGCTTGGTCAGGAGCTGAAGGAGGAACAGGAAATGAACCGCTGTCTGAGAGCTAATCAGGTTCAACTACAGGCCCAGCTGGCCGAGGAGGAGCGCAAGGCGAGAGAGACAGGTGAGTCAGAGGAGGAGGAAGAGACTAGAACCCTACTTTGTGGACGTAATCTCTATCTGGGAGTGTAATGCATGACAATATTATCTAAATTAAAAGTCCATCCTCTCCCTCCTCCAGGCGAGCGGAAGGACGGGGTGATAGCAGAGCTCCAGGAGCAGCTGAGAGATGTGATGTTTTACCTGGAGACCCAGCAGCAGATAGAAGGTCTTCCTCCAGAGACCAGGACTGAGATACAGGAAGGACACATCAACATCGGCGCAGCAGCCACTCCCGCCCCAGGACCCTCTGCCATAGGCAGAGGCCGCAGGGGGCGATCCAAAAGGGGGAGGTAGAGACAAGGGGGAGGTAGACACAATCAGGAAGTGGAGAGAGGAAGGGAAGTCGGATGCCGCAAGTGACCCACCAAAATTACATTATTAAAGCGTGCGTGTGAGTGCGTGCGTGTTTGCGCCTTTGTGTGTGTGTGTGTACCTGTGTTTGTGCTTTGCAAAATTACTCTGGCTCCTTTGACACTATTCGGAGATAAAGGGGTCAGAAGTTAGGTGTTTCTGCTTTAAGGTCGCAACTTTTCTGAATGAAAAAATAATGATTGATATGATTGATAGGTTTGCTCTTCTCCCTCCTTCCATACATTTATTTTGGTTGACCTGCTAGTTTACTTTCTCGAAGGTGAAGGAGAGATTCATGGGAATAAGGAAGTGAGGAGACCGGACAGTAGTGGTCGAATGAAAAAAAAATGCCTCGTTTGAATATGCGGCTTTTCCAAATTCCATTTTTGTATGTACAGGTATGTGTGTTACTACAGTATAAATGAGTTGTTTAGAACGTGTACTGGATCAGTGTGAGGTTCTGTACCAGCTGTTTCTCAGCACTTTTGTCATCTCTGTTTTATCAAACATCCGATTCTGATCTGTTTTCACGGATGTCATGAAACGTCTTGACTCAGTCTTATCGTAAGAATGAGTTCAGCACTTTTTTCATTTTGATAATTTAGCGTGTCAGAAAACTGAAGATCAGAGATTTAAGTCAAGTGCTGAAATGTTTAATTTCAAAATTGTACAAATGACCTGTTTCAGACCTGTATATTTAATAGACTGGCACAGGATTACGTGACTGATGCTTTGGCATTCCTACACAGCTGAGATGTGCACCTGTACAGTCTAGAATATATAATACCAGGGATTGACATCAAGGTCTATATCCTTGGGCAAGTGAATAGATGGTATGTTTTTTTATTTGGTGTCAAAATAAACAAACTGCAAATAATTCCAGTAGCCTAAAATCTTTCTGGTTCTTCACGATTGTTTAAGTGAAAGACCTAGACAATTTATAGCATTTTTAGTTGGGCAAGTTTAGCCAGCCTCATAAATAAATAAATACAAAGAATTCCAGTACTGATCTTTCTGTTCTTCCCCTCTGTGTAGGTGAAAGGCAGGCAATATATGGCACTTCAGCGTGTAAATAGCAAATACATTTTTGGGGGGCAAGTAATCAGAATCTTTGGACAAGTGCCTAGCAGATTTTAATGCCAATCCCTGTAATACAGTACAATACTCTAGAAATACAGTATACTACAGTTTCACTCCTGTTTCCATGCACCTACCTATATGTAACCACCATATTCTTCACTAACAACACACCTTGGGCAAGCATGAAAGTGCACCCTATTGCCTCTATACTGACCATTATGAGCTGGTTGCGTTCCTGTGTGTTTGTGTTGCATTGCTAAAAGGCTACCAGTATTTTCTGTTCAGGCACAGCTTTCCACTATAGTTTAGCATCAATATTGTTTAAGCATGGTATCCAGGTCAACATAGACATTCAAACAGTACACAGCTGCATACTACCTTTATTTTAGCCAACTTTCAGCAGCTTATGTTTTCACTGTGTGTTTTGTATTCATGTTGTTAAAGTTCTCAATAAATTATTGTTACCATTTGTACTCTGGGTGATGGTGTTTGCTGTTCAGTAATGTGCAGTTCTATCTCAGTTGAGTATTGAATGCTGTTGCTTTAGGTAGGTTGTTAGGTGATATACTTTGTATTTAATGTTATAGAGAAGCTTTGCAGGAACACAATATATATGATATACTTTATTGTCCCCGAGGGGAAATTTGATTTTGACAATAAAGAGTGCTGCTGCTTCTACATACACTGAGTGTACAAAACATTCCTCCTAATATTGAGTTGCACACAATTTGTTGTTGGCCCATGGTGACCAATGCTTCCCACAGTTGTGTCAAGTTGGCTGGATGTCCTCTGGATGGTGGACCATCCTTGATACACACAGGAAACTGTTGAGTGTGAAAAACCCAGCAGCGTTGCAGTTCTTGACACACACAGGCACCTACTACCATACCCCGTTCAAAGGCAGTTAAATGGCGTCAATAAGGGATCAAAGCTTTCACTTGGTCAGTCTTAAGTCATGGAAAGAGCAGGTGTTCCTAATGTTTGTACACTCAGTGTAGATCCATACACTACAAAGGTATGTGGATACCCCTTCAAATGAGTGGATTAGGCTATTTCAGTCACACCCGTTGCTGACAGGTGTATAAATTGAGCAAACAGCCATGCAATCTCCATAGACAAACATTGGCAGTAGAATGGCCTTACTGAAGAGCTCAGTGACTTTTTAACGTGGCACCGTCATAGGATACCACCTTTCCAACAAGTCAGTTTGTCAAATTTCTGCCCTGCTAGAGCTGCCCTGGTCAACTGTAAGTGCTGTTATTGTGGAAACGTCTAGAAGCAACATCGGCTCAGCCGCGAAGTGGTAGGCCACACAAGTGCACAGAACGGGACTACCGAATGCTGAAGCGCATAGCGTGTAAAAATCGTCTGTTCTCGATTGCAACACTCACTACCGAGTTCCAAACTGTCTCTGGAAGCAATGTCAGCACAAGAACTGTTCGTCGGGAGCTTCATGAAAAGGGTTTCCATGGCCGAGCAGCCGAACACAAGCCTAAGATTACCATGTGCAATGCCAAGCGTTGGCAAGAGTGGTGTAAAGCTTGCAAACTCGTTCTCTCTTCACTATCTGGCAGTCCATATATAGTTATATATACAGCGGGTGAAATAAGTATTGAACACGTCACCATTTTTCTCAGTAAATATATTTCCAAAGGAGCTATTGACATGAAATCTTCACCAGATGTTGGTAACAACCCAAGTAATACATACATACAAAGAAACCAAAACAAATACGTTCAGAAATTAAGTTATGTGTAATAATGTAAAATGACACAGGGAAAAAGTATTGAACACATGAAGAAAGGGAGGTGCAAATTAATATCCGCTGGTTCAGTCCCAACTGATGGCCTACAAAAAGGTCTCATTGCCAAGGTGTCACACAAGACACATCTCATGATGGGTAAAAGCAAAGAGCTGTCTCAAGACCTTCGCAACCTAATTGTTGCAAAACATAATGATGGCATTGGTTATAGGCGCATTTCTAAGCTTCTGAATGTTTCAGTGAGCGCTGTTGGGGCCATAATACGGAAGTGGAAAGACAATCATTTCACCATAAATTTGCCTCGACCAGGTGCTCCTCGCAAGAGTTCTGACAGAGGAGTGAAAAGAATAATCAGAAGAGTTGTCCAAGAGCCAAGGACCACTTGTGGAGAGCTTCAAAAAGACCTGCAATTAGCAGGTACTGTTGTCTCAAAGAAAACAGTAAGTAATGCACTCCACCGCCAGGGCCTGTATGCACGCTCACCACGCAAGACTCCATTGCTGAAAAAAAAGCATGTTGAAGCTCGTTTAAAGTTTGCTGCACAACATTTGGAAAAGCCAGTGAAATACTAGGAGAATATAGTGTGGTCAGATGAGAGCAAAATTGAACTGTTTGGATGTCATAATACACACCATGTTTGGAGGAGAAATGGCACTGCACATCACCCTAAAAACACCATACCAACAGTGAAGTTTGGAGGTGGGAACATCATGGTGTGGGGCTGCTTTTCAGCAAATGGTACTGGCAAACTTCACATAATTGAAGGAAGGATGAATGGGCATATTTACAGAGACATTCTTGACAAAAATCTGCTGCCATCTACCAGGATGATGAAGATGAAACGAGGGTGGACATTTCAGCAAGACAATGATCCCAAACACACAGCCAAGGAAACTCTCAATTGGTTTCAAAGAAAGAAAATAAAGCTGCTAGAATGGCCCAGCCAATCACCTGACTTAAATCCCATTGAAAATCTATGGAAAGAACTGAAGATCAAGATTCATAGAAGAGGCCCACGGAACCTTCAAGATTTGAAGACCAAAATCACACCAGAGCAATGCATGCGACTAGTTTCTCCATACAGGAGGCGTCTTGAAGCTGTCATTACCAACAAAAGCTTTTGTACAAAGTATTAAATAAATATCAGTAAGTGTGTTCAATACTTTTTCCCTGTGTCATTTCACATTATTACACATAACTTAATTTCTTAACTTATTTGTTTTGGTTTCTTTGTATGTATGGATTACTTGGGTTGTTACCAACATCTGGTGAAAATATCATGTCAATAGAACCTTTGGAAATATATTTACTGAGAAAAATGGTGACGTGTTCAATACTTATTTCACCCGCTGTAGTTGTATATGGTAGCTGAATGGTTTCAATCCTTCCAGCTGTGTATATGGTAGCTATCTGAATGGAGCTAAAGATGCACGCAAACAGGCGATCCTACCCCATTGTCTTGGCGAGAGATAACACGTCTTCTCACGCAGTGTGATCATGTACCGTTTTCTCTTCAGACAACTAGCTCAACTGCCGGGTGAGACCATAGCATCATTTGTCTCCTTTTTGAGAGAGCTCGTGGGACCACTCAAAAACAAATTTGTACATGATCAGTTCTTTGAAAAAACTAAATGTGCTGCACTGAGGGAGAATTTGTTGTTAGAGACCAATGATCTAACACTGGAGAAAGCGCTGACAATCATAAAACAAATGGAAGTTGCTCTCACTGACCTACATAAACTACAGAGTGCATCTCACCCACAGCTGAGGTACCAGTTCACAATGTGCAGGAAACCACTTGAGGCATAGCCTAATAAAGTAATTTAAAATACAAATTAGTGCACTGGGCCTTTACTAGTCCTGTATAAGCAGACCGATATAGCTGCACAGGCAAAACATTTTGTGCTTTTTGTGCTAACAGTGGCTCCAGTGGGCATGTTACAAGAGCATCTATATGTCTAGCAAAGGGGCAACGCTGCAAGAACTGCAACAAATAAAATCACTTCGCCTGTTGTTGTCGTTCAGCAGCGGCAGGACAGCATCCAGCATATGTACATGGGGACTCAGTTGCATTCAAGCAATGTCAATGCTACCTTGAAAACCTCTTTGGTGATTGACACTGGAGAAAAAGTGTAACTTTTGAACAAAGCCACTTATGACTCATTCTTCTCACAAGTGCCATTGCAGCGATGAGCAGTATCCCTCTACAGCTACAACCACACACCAATCTCAAGCATTGGGACTGTTTCACTGCCAGTCTGTTACAACAACAAAACTAGACCCGCCTATAAATCACAATTCAAGTTTAGTGTCAAGGAATTGTGTGGCCTTATGGCAGCCAGCATATAACATATTCAATACTAATAAGTGCTATGTTAAATGCAAAATGTTGTGTCGCAACGCCACCTAAGTGTGAGACACTTTTTGATATTAAAAAGACTTTGTGATGTGGTAGAGAATACTGTAATCATATTTATGTTTGATGGTTGGACATGTGCACTTTAACCCAGGAGGCATTTCATGCTAATGTGCACTGAGAAATACATTCTCATGTCTCTGGACAATGATACGTTAATAAACTAAGTTTCAAAAACCAGTGTACTGCTCAGGCATTCATTAACGTTAGACTCAAGCACAGGGAAAGAGATGTTGATGATCTAGGTGGTAGAGAAGAGTGCAATACATATCAATGTTTCAGGGTTGGATATATACGTTTTATTTAATTTAGATTTTTTAGATTGATAGTGGATGGATGGATGTATGGAGATGGGGAAAATTTATTTATCCCCATCGGGAAATTGTGACATTACAGCTGGAAAAAAAAAACACCTTAAAAATACATACGGTTGAACATAGGGCTGTACACTGGGTAATACACAGTATTAATTCACAAGGAACACAGGGAATGTAGAATACAATTTAACGCAAGTGACACACAATACAAAAGTAACACGTTTTCTTATCTTTATAACACTAGAGCAGTGGCTGTGGTGCAGCCAGTGATCATCATGGTTGGTTAGTCGATTCGGTGACACACAGATCGCTTAGCCTTGCGATAGCTCATGGTGTGCGATACAAGGTTGGGAAGCTCGGGCCTGGCCTCGCGATAGCTCATGTGGCACTTGGTCTCACGATAGCTCATGGTGTGCGATACAAGGTTGGGAAGCTCGGGACTGGCCTCGCGATAGCTCATGTGGCACTTGGTCTCACGATAGCTCATGGTGTGCGATATAAGGTTGGGAAGCTCGGGCCTGGCCTTGCGATTAGCTCATGTGGCACTTGGTCTCACGATAGCTCATGGTGTGCAACGCAAATAATTAATATTGTTTTGCAATTCAGGTCTACAGTAGCCTCAACAGCACTCTGTAGGGTAGCACCATGTGTAGCCGGAGGACAGCTAGTTTCCGTCCTCCTCTGGGTACATTGACCTCAATACAAAACTTAGAAGGTTCTCACCTCCATCCATAGACTTTTTTATTTGATTTATTGAACCTTTATTTAACTAGGCAAGTCAATTAAGAACAAATTCTTATTCACAATGACGGCCTACCAAAAGGCAAAAGACCTATAAATATAAATATAGGGCCAAACACACATCACAACAAGACAAAACAACACTACCAAAAAGAGATACCTAAGACAACAACACAGCAAGGCAGCAACACATGACAACACACCATGGTAGCAACGTAACATGACAACAACATGGTAGCAACACAACATGGTATCAGCACAAAACATGGTACAAACATTATTGGGCACAGACAACAGCACAAAGGGAAAGAAGGTAGAGATGACAATACATCACGCAAAGCAGCCACAACTGGCAGTAAGTGTGTCCATGATTGAGTCTTTGAATGAAGAGATTGAGATAAAACTGTCCAGTTTGAGTGTTTGTTGCAGCACATTCCAGTCACTAGCTGCAGGGAACTGAAAAGACGAGCAACCCAGGGATGTGTGTCTGTGTGCTTTGGGGACCTTTAACAGAATGTGACTGGCAGAACGGGTGTTGTATGTGGAGGATGAGGATGGTCATCTGAATCAGGGTTAGTTTGGCAGCTGGGGTGAAAGATGAGCAATTACCAAGTCTAGATTTAACTTTAGCCTGCAGCTTTGATATGTTTTGAGAGAAGGACAGTGTACCGTCTAGCCATACTCCCAAGTACGCTAAACCCTCAGAGGTAGTAATCACACCTATGGGGAGAGGGGCATTCTTCTTACCAAACCACATGACCTTTGTTTTGGAGGTGTTCAGACACTAAGAAAGCTTTGTTGTAGAGCATTTAACACAAAATCCGGGGAGGAGCCAGGTGAGTATAAGACTGTATCATCTGCATATAAATGGATGAGAGAGCTTCCTGCTGCCTGAGCTATGTTGTTGATGTAAATTGAGAAGAACGGGGGGCCTAGGATTGAGCCTCGGGGTACTCCCTTGGTGACAGGCAGCAAACCAGACCAAAGACCCCTCAGAGACACCAATACTCCTTAGCCAGCCCACAAAAATGGAATGGTCTACTCTACCGTATCAAAAGCTTTGGCCAAGTCAGTAAAAATAGCAGCACAACATTGCTTAGAATCAAGGGCAGTGGTGACATCATTGAGGACCTTTAAGGTTGCAGTGGCACATCCATAACCTGAGTGGAAACCAGATTGCATACCAGAGAGAATACTATAGACATCAAGAAAGCCAGTCAGTTGATTATTGACAAGTTTTTCCAACACTTTTGATAAACAGGGCAAAATAGAAATAGGCCTATAACAGTTAGGATCAGCTTGATCTCCCCCTTTAAATAAAGGACTAACCATGGCTGCCTTCCAAGCAATGGGAACCTCCCCAGAACGGAGAGACAGGTTAAAAAGGTTGGAGATAGGTTTGCGATGATAGGGGCAACAACCTTAAAGAAGAAAGGGTCTAAACCATCTGACCCAGATAGTTTTTTGTGGTCAAGTTTCAGGAGCTCCTTTTAGTACCTCGGTACCTCAGTAACTGCCTCCAGGGGAAAACTTTGTAGCGGTGCAGAATTGCCACTCCCCCACCTTTGGAAAATCTGTCTTGCCGAAAAAGGTTATAACCAGAAAGGTTAACATCAGTATTCAAAACACTCTTCCCTAACCACGTCTCAGTAACGCCCAACACATCTGGATTGGAGCTGTGAACCCACAATTTCAATTGATCTATTTTAGGTAATAAGCTTCTAGTGTTAACATGCAGAAAACCCAGGCTTTTACGAGAGCAGAAATCAGTTAAGCAGATATCAGAGCACAAGTCAGAATTGGGGCTAGCAACAGTAGCAACAGTAGCAACAGTATGGGCCAGGGTGTACATGGGTCATTGACGGATAAGACTTTTTAATAGGCCAATTTTAAAATACCAAAAATATGGATATGTTTGGCCATTTTCTAAACATTTGGAATGTAGTGTACACATGCCTTTATGAAGAAAAGTAAAACAATTGACATTTTAGTGTTTTTACACTTAAGTTAATAATACATAGCCTTAAAAAAGTCATCTGGGGCGACCGTAATATATCTCAAAATTCACATTTTTATGTATCATTAAGACTAGTTGAACTCATATCAGTAAGTAGATAAACTGATGAAGAAAGATAAACTTTAGTGCCCTTTCATTTTATGAAAACCATTATTTCACAAGTTTATTCTATAATATCAGTCTCCCTCATAATCCAGTTACAATACTGATTTTTACTTTAAAAGCAAAAAAACTGAATTAGCATTTATACAAATATTACACATTCAACAATAGCATACCACTGATTAATATTTGAGGCAAAAATGATGGATATTTGGTTATAAATTTATTCATTTATTCATTCATTTGTTGGTTACCCCACATGACATATGGTCGCCCCAAATGATAAGAAAACCACAGGTATAAAAATTTCAGTTAAAATGTACACAAAAGAGTTCAAGATGAAAGAAAATTTAACTCTTTTTATTCAAATAACATTTCAACATTTTAAAACATTTTGTTTATATAACAAATCAGAAGGACATTAACATTTAAAATTATATAATTTTTATTGCAACACACATTAAATGCTTCAAGAACTTAAGAAGCTGAGTAAATAATCACTTTTTTGGAACCTTTTTGATTCATTGGACAGGGATGAACACTACTTGCATCTCAATTAACCTTTCAACATTCAAATATCACAAATAATACGTTTCTTTTTCTGGACCCATTTAGCCACATAAGGCAGTGATGAACACGACTTGCATTTATCTAAGCTGAGGTATTTCTGAACTTCACCCAATCTTGGAGAGTCAGCTTTGAGAAGCGTGATGTTGCTGGCTCAGGCTCTGAGATCACAGCATGCACATCTTTTCTGTAGTAGAAAATTAAATCTACAGTTTGTGGCCACATGAAGAGGTTTTTAATTCCAGGTCACCTTAGTGAACCCAGAAAGGAAAGGGACAGTACTGAGGAGGTAGAAGTTGTTTTTATTCCGGTACTGTGTAACCGGCCCATCACTCTGAATGTGGAGGGTTGTGATCTGTGGGAAGGTTTCACGAAGCTCTCCTAAGATGGGCTCTAGATGTGCCCACACCGCCCGCTCGTCATGGCGCAGGCTGTCAGAGAGTGTTGCATAGGACTTTGTTCCATGCACAGTGTACAGGACTGCTGTGTTGATAGTCG
This sequence comes from Thymallus thymallus, assembly GCA_023634145.1. Classification (NCBI taxonomy): domain Eukaryota; kingdom Metazoa; phylum Chordata; class Actinopteri; order Salmoniformes; family Salmonidae; genus Thymallus; species Thymallus thymallus. The sequence continues at coordinate 23,586,942 of CM042403.1, forward strand.
CTTGCTGTCTGCTACCTCCAAAGTGAAATGCCTGAACCTCTGTGTTCAGCTTACATGCATAATTCTCTGAGAAGTCAACATGCAGAACAGCTTCACACCCTGTGATGTTTTGTTTAAGGTAGCGGAACTGCTCTGTCTGGTGCAGCCAGTTAAACTGATGTATCGCCAAGGACTCTAACTTCTGAGAGAAAAGCTCCATCAAGTCCTTGATGGTTCCACTATAGATCTGTTTCACCATGTTGCCAAACATTCTCTCTCCATTTGTGGAAGTTACCCTCTTCCACTGCTCCCAGGTGACTTCTGAGCTGCTCTCTGTCTCAGGGAATTCTACCTCCTCAAAGCAGAACTTGGCACAAACACGGTCCATACAGTCCTTATTTTTTGGATCACACACTATCATAACCAGCAGCTCAGAAATGCTTTTTGTTTTCAACAGCCCTCTGCTGTAGAGCTTGTTGGCCAGCAGGTGGACATTTTCGTGGTCCATGCATGCACATGTGTCCCGATCCTTGGCTTTTGGCTCAGTGATATAGAAGGGGCGTCTTCTAGCAAACTACCTGTAAGATAGGTGGAGGCTCTTCTTCATTTCACTATTGTACAGCCCATGGAGCTCTGTGAGTGGCTTTGTGAGAATTCTTCACTGTTGTTTTATTTTGTTTTTTGTGATGGTATCTTTTTTCCCTGGTAAAAGTCGACTATTCTCATCTCTAGTCAGAAAACTAACAACAGCCAGCTTTCTCTCTTTTGCCAGTTTCTTCCCCTCTTTTGGCTTGAGCCTCTCACTGTGGCTTAACCGTTCTTTTGCCCTCGTTTTACCTTTTCTGGCCCTTTCCTTTTCTTTTCTCATCTTTGCAAGTTGTTTCCTCAGATTTATGTTTAGCTTTCTTAATTCATACTTCTCAGCCTGCAGTCGTTTACAACGTTTCTCAGCTTTCTTTTCTCTATCTTTTCTCTCTGGTGTGGAGAGGTGGAGCATCCACCACCACACACCCCTCTGGACTCTCTTGCTGCCCCTCCACTCCTTCTACATCTGCTGGATCTGGCAGAGTGTTCTCTATGGATTGAGGTGTCAGGTCCAACATTGCCTTCTCCATCTTTCTTCTCTCCCTGTATCCTCTGGATGCAGCCTTCCACTTGTTTCTCAGATTATTCCTCTCCCTCTCTGATAACTCATCTGACTTCACATTTGGATTCTTCCCCTCATGCTTTCTTTTTTGGTAGCTGAAACAATAGTGTACAGAGTTGTTCATCAACAACAAGATAAACATTCCACACCTGTGCTCTTTCCTCCTTATCCTGAACCTACTCTCTTTAGAGAACAGCTGTTTCGGTGACCAATGTTTAATAGCTCATTGTAGCATACAGTCTAAACTGTTTATTTGATCTACCCTGGTCTCCTACTTTCTGTAGCTCTAGTGACTCTAGCTCACTGCTACAATAGCTCTTTTTTCTTTACCTCTCTCTTTTCCTTGCAAGATACTCTGCTCTTGCTGCAGGGTCGGAGTTATAACGAGCAGTCTTCTCTTTGCTTGTTAATCGTGCCATCTAGGAAATAGGTAAAATAGGTTAAAACTTGTTTTAAATGACTAATACATGTATAGTCACATAAATAGAATGTCATTGTCATTGTTTTTTTTTACATTTTTCCTGTAGGATTGTACTACAACAAAAAATAAATGTTTATCCCTATAAAAGGAATGGAAAATGGCTGAATTTAAAGAAAAAGATCAAATATACAAATAATTATGCTTAAACAATTAACTCTACAAATTTACAAAATTAAAACTACAAATATAGGACATATATCTATCATTTAAAACACTCAGCAGTGGTCGCCCCACATGATACTCGGTCGCCCCATATGATGTTTTCAAGTTCACTCAAGTATAACAGGCTAACAGTTAGCCTCAGAAACCAAACTTGCTTCTTCAAGTGACAAAGCACTATCAAATTTATCATCAAAATATAGATTTGTGGGAAAAAAATTATAATTCACAGTTTTGGGGTGGTCGCCCCACATGATGACCAAAAGTGACTATGACATTACAGCAGTTAAAAAACAGCTTTTTCTTACTATATGAGAGAGACTGATTTACCTTACAGTTGTTTCCAGGGGGTCTTCACTTGTGTCTGGCTGATGCAATATCCCATCCTTGAGATGTTTTTCAAAATAAAGGTCCCAAAATTGTGGTTTGTTGATGGTCGCCCCGGATGATATGGATAGAATCAACTTAATTCGGACAACATTCGTTTGTATATCATGATAGAAATATATGTGCAAATGCTTTATAGTTTTGTCAATGGATGTAAAACATTATGCCAACTAGGAAAAGGGATATATTTAAGTTGATTTAAACTGTTTTTAAACCAGTTGTCCTAACAAACGTCAAGGCTGGACGGTCGCCCCATATGATGTTTTGGCACTTCGGATAGCAGAAAAATGATGAAAAACTTTGAGAAGTTAGAGTGGTTTAGTAGGTGAAGAAGGTATAACAAGTAGATGAGAAATTTTTATTAATTTTTTATTTTTTTTCTGCAAAATAAAATTAACCCGGACAGAAAAAGGGGGCGTCACGTCATTGACCCACATGCACATTACCAGATATCATCAATTTACACAGTAATTATGACAACTTCCGGAGGACGTTCTCCAACCTATCAGAGCTCTTGCAGTATGAACTGACATGTTGTCCAACCAATCAAAGGATCAGAGAATGAATCTAGTTCTGAAGAGAACGTCCTCCGGAAGTTGTCATAATTGACACAGTAATTATGACAACTTCCGGAGGACGTTCTCCAACCTATCAGAGCTCTTGCAGTATGAACTGACATGTTGTCCAACCAATCAAAGGATCAGATAATTAATCTAGTTCTGAAAGCATAAGCTACAAATAGCTAGTCAAAATTAAGACTTCCTAGTTCATAGTTTATTTACCACACAGGCTGCCCAGTCACTTCTGTGTTACTTCCATGTAAAAAAAGCTGTAAGTCAGGTTAAATAGAGTAAACTATAAACTGAGTCATAGAGTCAAGCCCAGAACTATGAGATTTGCCAGTGAGAGAACAAGGCTACAGTAGCTGTGGGTTGTGGCTATTTCCTTGTGATAAGACACGTACAGTTTATATGTACATGGTGTGGTAAACTTTCTAGGAAGATATTTCAATATCATTATAACTCACTTCCTGAATTGATAACTAAATTCACTCCAACCTTGAAGGAGATTAACCTTCTCTCTGATCCTTAAGATAATCACTGATCAAAATTAATGTGAAGGCAATACAAGGTTGAAGACAACCCAACTTTGTCAACTCAGTGGTTACTTACAAAAAAAATATTAGCAATATTCTTAATCTACACATAAAACACACAGACCCTTTTCCTGTTTCAAAACGACCACACCAAGCCTAAACTCACTATCTCATTAACACACATTCATTAAAGGCCCAGTGCAGTCAGTAGGTACATGACTAGGAGAAGAGTCATCGTGGCCTGACTTTTACTCTCTTCTCAACAACATGAATGGAAGAGCCAAAGGGGCGAGATAGTGGGTGGAAAGACAGAGAGAGAGAGAGAGTGAGAGAGAGTGAGTGAAAGAGAGAGAAAAAGAGGAAGGAAGAGGAGGAGTCTGCAGAGGACAGAAGCAGGAAGGGGGAGGGTGAGATAGAGGGATAGGAGGAGTTGTATAGCAGTCGTAGTTGTTCTGAAACCAACTCACTATCCAGGGATAGAGTTCCACAGAAGGAGTTTACTGTTCTCTCCACAAAACTCATGGAGCGAGTCTAGTAAAGAACTGCTATTACCTATACGTTCAAGGTAAGCAGACTGGTTTTCCTGAATTTCTCTTTCTGCATGCTATTCTCCTTCTCTTCCCTCTCCTCTTTCTCCCCTTCCTTGACTACACAATTTTCTAGGTGAGGTATTTGCGGCTGTGTCTCTAGGCCTCAGGCCAACTTTACTCTCTCTCTCTCTCTCTCTCTCTCTCCCTCTCCCTCTCTATCTCCCTGTCTCTCGATCTCTCTCTCTCTCTCTCTCTCTCTCTCTCTCTCTCTCTCATTCTATATCTCTCTCCCTCTCTCTCTCTCTCTCTCTCTCTCTCTCTCTCCTTCTCTTACTCTTGGGGTTAGAAAAGCTTCCACGTAAAACACAGAACCAGAACTTGAAAATCTATGTGCTGCAATGGAAATAGTTTATGTGAAGTAAGTGAGAACTAGTGTGTTTTAGATTCATTAAAAAAATGAATCTACACAAGTACACAAGACAACCTATATGTTACACAAGACACAGAATAACATTTCTGCTACTCTCTCTCTATTTCAGTGTGTGTGCGTTTACTAGGAAGGAAATGTAGTCAGCAGAGAGCAGTGAGGGTCTGAGAGAGGGACAGAAAGCTTCCTGGAGAGCTACCTCCTGTAGATTTTCTAAATGTGGTTATGCATCAGCAGTTGTTCTCTTGTTATGTCAGTCACTGACAGCCAGGGTTGGGTAGGTTACTTTCTAAATGTATTCCGTTACAGTTACAAGTTACCTGCCCAATATTGTAATCAGTAACATAGGATAAATCAATGTTAAAGTTTACATATCAGGCCATATATGGATGTTCAATTTTACTTTATGGGTTGGTAATGTAGGCTTATTCTAACCCATCACTTTCTACTACATATAATAATACGATTCAATTATGTCTTTACATTCAAAACCAAAGTCTATCAGAATTCCAGTCATTCCAATAAATGTTATTCCCCCTGATCTTCAAGAATAGGACTTGGAAATATGGAAGTATAGATTATCCAAATTGTTTTACCTGAGCATGACCCCAAAACTAAGGACTTATTAGCCAGCCCTACTCTGTTGTTTATGATTGTGTTGTCATGGAGGACTGATTGGGCTCATTGATTCAAGTTGAAAAATAAATGCTGCGCTGATGGAATGGCATGCTTTGCCAAGAGTGTGCAAAGCTGTCATCAAGGCAAATGGTGGCTACTTTGAAGAATCTAAAATCTAAAATATATTTTGATTTGTTTAACACTTTTTTGGTTACTACATGATTCCTTATGTGTTATTTCATAGTTTTGATGTATTCACTATTATTCTAGAAAATAGTACAAATAAAGAAAAACCTTTGAATAAATTGTGTCCAAACTTTTGACTGGTACTGTATATTTAATTTATAAGTCCAAAAATGGATGTAGCTACTACAGATTGCCCCTTTAAGTCTATCAAAAGTTTGCAATATTGAGCATGTGTACATTAGGCCTATCGATTTTTTAAAAATCAGGATCAATTAGATTGAACAATAAAAGCCCCACTTTTAGTCCATAGGCTTGGATCCGCACTATGCAGCTGTTGCAAGAGCACATTTTTCACTGGCTGTCCACTGGTTTCAAAAACAATGATTGATAGGCAGCTTAAACTTCTTGAACCATTCTTGGGTTCAAATACACATTTAGATTTGTGAACAGCCATCCACAACAACCAACCACAATACGTAAGGCGCAAATAGTTAAACGATATAGCCGCAGTGTGTCAATGCGCTATGTAGACATCAATAATAAGTGATATCCGTATCGCCGTAGACTACACCACTGGTGTAATCCTTACCTCCAAGCGTTTATTCGTTGGATAATCTTTGGATGCAGACAGCAGCCGCGCCATTGGAAGACATAGCTTGGACTGTAGCATAAAAAGCCTATTCCTGCTCTTTTCCCGCGATCCATCAAACACATTTGGTGTGTCATCATAGTGGTCTCTGACTTGTGGCCAGACTTGCTCAGGTGGAACAAACTTGAACTTGCGTCTTTTTTCACTGCTGATTTCAATGTGATCATCTAGTTATTGTAATTTGATTACAATATTTTTGCTGGTAACGTAACGGATTACAGTTACCGTTTTTCTGTATAATCCCTTACATGTAACGGATTACATGTAATCCTTTACTACCCAACCCTGCTGACAGCTAACATTTTAATCTAGCGGCTAGCTATCTAAACTTGTAGTAATTATGGTTGAATTACCGATTGCAAATATTTCTCTCCGTCCCATGGCAAAATTTGTAGAATTGCATGAAATGAGTTATACAATTGCTAAATCTTCTCTCCGCCCCATAACAAATTGTGTAGAATTCTTGCAGGCCTGATGCGGTTTCAGGCCACTGTATTATGGTAAAACCAGGCTCTCAAAATAAGGCCTCATGAAATACGTGTTATATTGTTAGGGGAGGGTTTGGCTGTGCGGGATGTCCTTGTCCCATCGCGCTGTAGCGACTCCTGTGGTGGGCCAGGTGCATGCAAGCTGACACGGTGTGCATTGTGTCAAGAAGCAGTGCGGCTGGCGGGTTGTGTTTCAGAGGACGCACGGCTCTCGACCTTCGCCTCTCCCGAGTCGGTACGGTAGTTGCAGCGATGGGACAAGACTGTAACTACCAATTGGATATGACGAAATTGGGGAGAAAAAGGGGTAAAAATCACACAAAAACAAAATAGTAGTCTTATGTAACCCGACCATTCTAATTTGAGTGTCCCAGTTTAACATTTACTATGTTACTTCTAGTCTATGAGACCAGGCTGGTGAAGGAGGGGGTTAATATGGGGGTTAAAGTCCGTCCTCCGTCCTCTCTCCTCTCTCCTCACAGAAACCAGTAAGCGGTTAAGTGGTCGAGGAGTGTGTCAATTAGTTAGTAGACAAACGGAAGTGTCCTCCCCTCCTTGATGGCCACCTTTCATTGAGGATACTCATGTGTATCCTACTGCTTTTTGAAATTTGCCACACCCCCTTTGAATCAGCTTTTGTTTTGTCAGAGGAAAAAACATGCACACGTTTAAAAACAACATGCTACTTATTGTTTTATCTATACAATGTCAACTAACTTAATTAGTTTTGAGCACTTTACACATTCATTTTGGGATCTACTCCTGTAAATGTGATTTGCCTAATAATGTGCAAATGTAGAAAAGGAAGTGCATACACGTTCACTGTCCTCGCCGACTCTACTTGATTAACTTTGAAAAGGAGGCAAGAGAGGACGGAGGAGAGAGGACGCAGGAGGGGAGCAAATCTAATTCTATCACCTCACCTGGCTGCAGGTAGGGTGGGGAGTAACTGTTACGTTAATCAGTTACGTTAAATATTGTAATCAGATTAGATACTTTTGAAAAACTAGATGATTACTTCTTGGATTATTTTTAAATTTAATTCAGTATTGAAAAGGGTGCAAGTTTAAGTTTGTTCCACCTGAACAAGTCTGACCACAAGTCAGAGTCCACTATGACACACAAAATGTGTTTGATGGATAATTTTTGTTTTCTTCTATAGAACTCTTAAGGGGAAAGTAATCAGATTACATGACCTAGTTTGGGTAATCCACATGTTACGTTACTGATGACAATTTTGGAAAGGTAAGTAGTAACTGTAACTGATTACATTTAGAAAGTAACCTACCCAACCCTGGCTGCCGGACACATTAAGGTGAAGTCTAATCCTATTGTACTTGGGCAGAGAATGGCTGACACTGACACTTACACTGAGCAAGTAAAGCTTCCTGGCAGCAGTGCCAATGTAAACTAACTAGTCAGACTAGCTTGACTACCTGGACACACTTGGTGGCAGAAAACAGCTACTTTCAACATTCACTCTCTTGTAATGGTTTTATTTGTTTTTGGTCCAGCTCCTGTGGCATGTTTGATGTGCGTAATTCCTCTGTTTCTGAGCTCTGCATGCCAGGCCTGCACAAGGTCGGTGGGTGAGCCTGGTGCCAAGATAAGTACAGTGATGCTAGGTTTAGCTAGGTTTATGGGTTTATGGGTTCTCTTGTTTGCTTTACACTCTTTAGTTGGAGAGACTAAATACAATAGTTAGCTCTAGCTGTATGTGGCTGATGGTAGAGGTTGTCCTTAGGCAGTAGACACAGATCTACAGATCAGCTTATTTGACTGTGGTAGTTCACTTTGGTTTTTGCGTGGAGGCCAGAAAGATTGAACAGGTTTCCATCTGTTCTGTATTGTACATTGATTCCTGAGTGCTGCACACACACACACACACACACACACACACACACACACACACACACACACACACACACACACACACACACACACACACACACACACACACACTCACACACACACACTCACATACACCCATGAGCAGCACATATGCTTTATAAAAAATAATTCACAAAGAACAAAAGGTTCACTGTATTCTCGTAATCTTTATCTGTTAATCAGCAGAGAAAATGATCTGACACCTTCTTAGATTATTGTTAATGTACTGAGTTAACATTATTTACAATCTAAACTGCAAAGATGATAATCAGTATTTCTGAAAATGTTCCATGTGTAAGGCTGTTTCATCAGTAGTAACTGAGTGACATCACATACAATATGAATGGGATCACAGAGGTGTCAGAGCTATTTTCTGAACATGACTCAATCCTGTCTTTAACACTATAGACACTGAGTGAACAAAACATTAGGAACACCTTTTGCCCTCAGAACAGCCTCAATTTGTCAGGGCATGGACTCTACAAGGTGTCGAAAGCATTTCACAGGGATGCTGGCCCATGTTGACTGCAATGCTTCCCACAGTTGTGTCAAGTTGGCTGGATGTCCTTCGGGTGGTAGACCGTTCTTGATACACATGGGAAACTGTTGATCGTGAAAACCCCAGCAGCGTTGCAGTTCTTGACACACTCAAACAGGTGCGCCTGGCACCTTCTACCATACCCCGTTCAAAGGCACTTAAATCTTTTGTCTTGCTCATTCACCCTCTGAATGGTACACATTCACAATCCATGTCTCAATTGTCTCAAGGCTTAAAAATCCTTCTTTAACCTGTCTCCTCCCCTTCATCTACACTGATTGAAGTGGATTTAACAAGTGACATCAATAGGGGATCATAGCTTCACCTGGATTCACCTGGTCAGTCTGTGTCAAAGGAAAGAGGAGCAGGTGTTCCTAATGTGTTGTACACTCTGTGTATCTGTTTGATATAGAGCCCCACAGTGGATGTCTCATAATACCCATAAAACCTATCGGTCAAACAGGGAAATGTGATAATGCCCTCAAAGACGGTGTATTGGGGATATATTGCCAAGGGTGTTGTTAGGCCCGAGACAAAGTATATATACAATATATATACAGTATATTCCAAACACTGACTTCGAGGGCATTATCACTTATACAACGGGTTACCAACATATTCAAATAACGCAACCTAGTCTTTCAGTCTTTTTGTTCTGTATCTATGGATGTGACACAGTCGTTCGTTCAAAATGTTCCATTGCCACACTGGCTGGCTACGTTCTTATCCCTTGCTTGCTAGCTAGTCAAATGCAGCTAACTTACAGTCATGTCAAACAGTGCAGCCAGAATAACAACAAAGTAGCTGCATTTGCATTTGTTTTCTAGTGACATTTGTTTGGATACATCCATAACAATGAGCTAATGAGGCGCGATTTTGCCTGGTATAGAAAATGTGCTCTCTGGTCAGGACACTGTTGTTTAGAAGAGCTAGCCAACAACACAGCTGACACTATCACTTCAAAACTGAAGCTGGAAACACTGAAAACTAGCTGCACTTTGTTGTACCTCTCTTTGTACATATCCATAAAAATTATGCCAGCTGATTCATGATATGGACTGGCTGAGAAACGCTGCCTGCCTGTCTGTCTGTCTCGTTCCGACTTCCAACACATTCATTACTATGGGACAGCTGGAGATCAAATTTCAATATTGAAACAATGTTGCAATTGTTGGAGAGACAGACAGCAAGGTTTACAAGTACAAATCTCTGCTGTTGAAAACAATATTTTAGACTAAATATTAGTCTAAAAGAAATGTGAGATAATATCTAGAAGCTTTTTATAGTGGAGATCAAGTTTATAAATTGCCTGGCTGTGCTGATGAGACAATGGATTGAGCAGTCAGATGGAACAGAGTAAATAGACCTTTTAACATCATCGATTTAGCCGGTGGTAATTTGTGGAATAGACACCGGCTGGAATTAGGTTTTAACCAATCAGCAATCAGGAATAGACCCACCCGTTGTATAATATGCTGATTACATGCTTTTGATAGCAGGGCTTCACCTGTGAAAGGCCAGGATGTAATTGTAATCTACCATCATACACTCTGTAATCTCAGAACAAAACAAGTGTTACAAGAGACAATACACTAACTCCCTCCATATCTCCACTCAGTCATACAGTGCATTCGGAAAGTATTCAGACCCCTTCACTTTTTGCTCATTTTGTTACATTACAGCCTTATTCTAAAATGGATTAAATCATTTTTTCCCTCATCAATCTACACACAATACCCCATAATGACATAAGTATTCAGACCCTTTACTCAGTACTATGTTGAAACACCTTTGTCAGCGACTACAACCTTGAGTCTCCTTGGGTATGATGCTACAAGCTCGGCACACCTGTATTTGTTTCTTCCATTCTTCTCTGCAGATCCTCTCAAGCTCTGTCAGGTTGGATGGCGAGCGTTGCTGCACAGTTATTTTCAGGTCTCTCCAGAGATGTTAGATCAGGTTCAATTCCAGGCTCTGGCTGGGCCACTCAAGGACATTCAGAGACTTGTCCCGAAGCCACTTCTGCTTTGTCTTGGCTGTGTGCTTAGGGTCATTGTCCTCTTGGAAGGTGAACCATCGCCCCAGTGTGAGGTCCTGAGAGCTCTGGAGTAGGCTTTCATCAAGGATCTCTCTGTACTTTGCTTCATAAATTTTTCCCTCGATACTGACTAGTCTCCCAGTCCCTGCCACTTAAAAACATCCTCACAGCATGATGCCGCCACCACCATGCTTCACCGTAGGGATGTTTCCATGTTTCCTCCAGACGTGACGCTTGGTATTCAGGCCAAAGTGTTCAATCTTGGTTTCATCAGACCAGAGAATCTTGTTTCTCATGGTGTGAGAGTCCTTTAGGTGCATTTTGGCAAACCTCAAGCGGCTGTCATGTGGCTTCTACTGAGGAGTGGCTTCCGTCTGGCCACTCTACCATAAAGAGCTGATTGGTGGAATGCTGCAGAGACGGTTGTCCTTCTGGAAGGTTCTCCCATCTCCACAGAGGAACTCAGGAGCTCTGTCAGAGTGACCATTGGGTTCTTGGTCACCTCCCTGACCAAGGCCCTTCTCCCCTGTTCAGAGTGGCAGAGCAGCCAGCTCTAGGAAGAGTCTTGGTGGTTCCAAACTTCTTCCATTTAAGAACGATGGAGGCCACTGTGTTCTTGGGGACCTTCAATGCTGCAGACATTCTTTGGTACCCTTCTCCAGATCTGTGCCTCGACACAATCCTGTCTCGGAGCTCTACGGATAATTCCTTTGACGTCATGGTTTGGTTTTTGCTCTGACATGCATTGTCAACTGTGGGACCTTAACTATACAGGTGTGTGCCTTTCCAAATCATGTCCAATCAATTGCATTTACCACAGGTGGACTCCAATCAAGCTGTAGAAACATCTGTACGTTGAACAATGGAAACAGGATGCACCTGAGCTCAATTTAGAGTCTCATAACAAAATTATGTACAGTAAATACGTTTTTAGTTTTTTTTGTTTTATATAAAAACCTGTTTTCGCATTGTCATTATGGGGCATTGTGTGTAGATTGATTATGATAATTTTTTATTTAATACATTTTAGAATAAGGCTGGAATGTAACGAAATGTGGAAAAAGTGAAGGGGTCTGAATACTTTTTAAATGCACTGTAGAGTAAGCAAATTAGTTGAATTCATCATTCAAGAAATGTTCACATCATAACACTATTTATTTTTTTGTTTATTTTTCCCCCAATTTTCCTTCTTGTCTCATCGCTGCAACTCCCCAACGGGCTCGGGAGAGGCGAAAGTGGAGTCATGCGTCCTCCGAAACATGACCCGCCTAACTGCACTCCTTAACACCCACCTGCTTAACCCGTAGGCCAGCCGCACCAATGTGTCGGAGGAAACACCGTTCAACTGGCGACCGGGGTCAGCCTGCAGGCACCCGGCCCGCCACAAGGAGTCGCTAGGGCGCGATGAGCCAAGTAATGCCCCCCCGGCCAAACCCTCCCCTAACCCGGACGATTCTGGGCCCATTGTGCACCGTCCTATGGGACTCCCGGCCACGGCCATCATAACACACTTTAAACTAAAGTAAGTCATTATGTCTAACTCTGAGTGGAGATCATTGTGCATTGTGTAATCCACTATGTGGAGACTAGAGGATGCCAATTTCAGCTGGAACATCTGAAAAATATGTGAGGACCAAGTCCCTGTAATTAGCTGTAAAAATAGTTGTGTGTCTCTGTAAAACTACAGCAATTTGTAATGATTAAACAAATGCACTATAATGGTTGAAATAACATACGGGCTATTACTATCGGGGCAGCAGGTAGGGTTTTAGGGTGTTGGGCCAGTAACTGAAAGGTTGCTGGATCGAATCCCCAAACTGACAACGTAAATAATCTGTCGTTCTGCCCCTGAACAAGGCAGTTAACCCACTGTTCCCCGGTGTAGGCCTTCATTGTAAATACGAATTTGTTCTTAACTGACTTGCCTAGTTAAATAAAGGTTAGAAAAAATTGCAACTATATTGGGGCAAAGAATGAATTTAATCATCCACACAAGGTGCACAACCAGTAGTGGGCCTCCAAGCACTGTCTTTCGAGACACACAGGCCAATATATGATTGTAGTGTTTTGGGGTGCTGAAAGAAATATGTTCTATTGGAGAACGTTCATGTCTTTGATCTCCTTATCTGAAAGTGTTCTGAAATCTTGCCTCAGAACCCTTGCCTCAATTGCAAGATATGATCAACAGCTTCACTTCTATTCCTATAATCTTTATCTGTCAATCAGCAGACAAAATGCTCTGATGCCTTCGTAGATTAATGTTAATGCATTGAGTCACAAGTTATGTGAACTGAGTTCTCACAGTCTGCTACCTCTCAGTATCTGACCCTATATCTGACTAGAGGAAATGGCTAAGGGTAGCACTACACACCAAGTTTGACTACAGAGTCAGTTTGCACATCAATATACAGCCTGAAATATCCACGAGTTGCAATATCTCAACTATATCTCAACAACTATAGTTGTCAACTATAGTACATCTAACACCATAACATTAGAATTCACATCTACAAGTACATTCGTCAATAGTTGGCATTTCTAAGTATCTTTTCTGTCCTCTTAAAAAAAGAAAACAGATCATAATTCACTGTGACTGTAATTTAATGATTAAAGCCACTCTCTCTCTCTCTCTCTCTCAGATGGGCGACCAAGATGTTTATGAAAGACTGTCGGGGTCCCAGACAGATGGAGAGATGGACAAAGAGAGAGAAAGAGAAAGCGAAGGAGAGAGTGAAAGGAGGGAGTCGTGGACAGGCACTAAGAGTTTCTGCCAGTTCTCATCTCTACGTGCTGTGGTTCGCATTAGACAGAAATACCAGACCATGAAGAAACGACGGCTGGAGTTAGCCGGGCTGGGTGGAGGAGGGCCAGTGGTAGGGACTGGTCTCCTCACTGGGGCCCCTGTTCGCAGCAGCCCCAAAATCTTCACCTTTGAGGGGTTGACCCCCTCCAGCGGCACCACAACCTTCTCCTCACTCCTGCAAAAGAAGAAGAAGAGGTCGCGGCGGGTCATGTTCCCCAGTGGAGGGGGGTACAGGGCCCCCATCGTACAGGAACACAGCCGAGCAAAGAACTGCCTCTTACTCCTCTGCACCATCCTCTTCCTCCAGGTAATGAGTGAATGTGTGTATGTGTGTGAGGTTCATCTTCATCATTGTCATCCTCTTTGTTTATGTCTCATTCTGTACTTTCTCCCTCCCTCCCTCCAGGTGTATAATGCCATAGAAAACCTTGACGACCACGTCCTGAAGTATGACCTGGAGGGATTAGAGAAGACTCTGTGTAGGGAAGTGTTTGGCCAGCAGGGGGCGATGGAGGCTCTGTTAGCCCAGTTTAGAGACTACCTCTCTACCTACGTCCACAATAAACCCCTTGTCCTCTCCTTAAATGGGCCCAGCGGTGTGGGGAAGAGCCACGTAGGGAGACTCCTGGCTGGGCACTTCCGCTCGGTGGTGGGGGAGCCCCTGGTTCTCCAGTACTTTGCGTTGCACCACTGCCCCCTGGAGGATGATGCCTGGCGCTGCGCCCGAGCACTGACGATCTCAGTGTCAGAGACAGTATTGAGAGCAGAGGAGGAGGAGAAAATTCCGGTATTCATCTTTGACGAAGCAGAGCACCTTCACCCAGAGCTGCTTGATGCGCTGAGGGATCTGGTGCAATCAGAACGCTCCAACGAATACCTGAATGCAGTCTACCTGTTCCTTAGCAACCAAGGACACACCCACATCACTAAGCACCTGCTGCACAACTCCTCCAGCGACTCCATGATGAGGGTGTCTGGGTACCACAGCAACCTCGTCAAGGAGCTGACCCCGTTGTTGCGGAACACTTTGGAGAAGCTCCACCCACTGTGGGCAGAAGTTGAACTCCTACCTCTGACCCTGCTGGAGAAAGGTCACGTGACAGAGTGCTTCCTGGATGAGATGACAAGGGAGGGGTTCTACCCGGACCGTACCAACATTGACAGGCTGGCGGAGGAGATAGAGTACTACCCCGTGGTAGGGGGCCGGGTGTACGCCCAGACAGGCTGCAAACAGGTGGTGGCGAAGGTCAACATGCTATGAGAGGTCTACAGGGGGATGTTGAGATTACAGAAGACAGGGACAGAGAAAGACGTGTCCTGAGAAAATATACTTCTGGACAGTGTCAGTGGAGGTTCAAAAAACTGTTTGGCCCATAGCCTTTTGGAGCTTCCTGTGATCCACCAAGCAAACAAAGCCAACGTTACCAGCCGAGAACCCACCATTGGGGAAAAACTTTGTGATATGTCTGAGAATGAGGAGTATATCCATGATGAAGCTAATTATGTCAGATAATCATCCATTTTCTAGTCTGTAACTTAGTACCAACCTGAACGAGCCCCTTGGTTACTAGATAATTACCATTTAGGTATGAGACATTATAGGATAGGTAGGGCTAATATCCTAGCCTGCACATCTGCAGAGTGGGAGTCAAAATCCAGAGTCAAACTACTGACAGTAATACACAGACCTGCTACCAATAGAGCCTTCAAACTCAACTCTGGACCTCAATGCCAGTTCCACTGCATTGTTTTATTGTTCCGTTCTAATCAAGGACTGATTTAGACCAGAGGCAACAGGTGTGTGCGCAATTAATTATCAGGTAAAACAGAAAACTAGCAAGCTCCAGACCTCGTAGTGTAAGAGTTGAATACCGCTGCAATAAAGACATAATTGGACCAAATGAGTGAATAACCGCAGGTTCAGGAGCAGCACAGGAAGTGATGCTGTATTTTATGTATTTTGTTGACAAACATACTGTATTGATTAAACTATCATTCTTTCTAAATTAGTAATCTTTCTGGTCAACAGTGACCAAGGGGTTTGTGGCATAATACTTCTGAAGCCCCCAGAAATAATTCTAATTAAAAATACATATGCAAGTTATTCCAACTGAACCAAATACTGGAATTCAATGGAATAATCAGGCTGATATGGTACAATCTCAGAAACACTCTGCCCCTGTTCATCACATCTATAATCTCAACTCCCTATCACTTCTATTCTAACTTGTGTTAATGGACCATGAAAATATTCTCAAAATAACATTGAGAAACAAAAGACATGACATCATCAAGACAAGTTTTTATTTATTTATTAGAATTCCATGACTTGAGGTCTGAACCCACAAATCAAAAAGATTCATAATTATGACAAAACTGGAAAGAAAACAAAGCTAAATGGATTCATGGTTTATGACTTGGTCAAGTGTTGTCTAACCGTACGAGTGTTGAAACTCAGAAGAGAATATGTATACTATGTACAGACAGTGGGACGTACAGGGAGTGTCGATTGGCTCCCGAAGGGGACCCATGACAGCCAGGAAGGGGTGTAGGTCTAAAGCAACATCAATAATTCCAGATTGTAGAATGGCGCCAAGATTCTCATTCTATAACAGACCAAATGGAATCCCTGAACAGAAATTCAAACTAAAAATCCTCTCAGATGGCGTTATGGCCAAATCCCTCTGGCCACAGATCTTAAGACTAGATAGATAGATATAAGCAACACTGTAGAAAGGCCATCCACCATATTCTTTTCACCTACCAGCTGTCCTCTAAAGAAGAGTGGCCTCAGAGCAAAGACAAGGAGAGGAAGACATTTTTAGAGTTTTGGGACATGTAGAACTGTATTCACCCAATAATACTCCTAATAGGTCCTTCCCTTTGTAGAGCTGTATGTGTAATGTAGAATCTTCCTTAAACTCCCCTCTTGTTCAATGCAGTTGCAGCAGACTGTAGTGGTGGTGAAACGGTTGGTTCCAATCTCAGTTCGGTCAAGTCAGGAATTGAATGAAAAATTGGCTGAGCTGGTCTTACTCCAACCCTGTTGCTTCTGGCTGTAAAATGCCTCTTTTCACCAGGCCTATGACCAAAACTAACTCAACGGTTTACGTCCGTGATATGAAAGTATACAATTGAAATCGTACACATCCAAAAATCACAAACATCCTATGATCACACTGGCTTTAACTGACACTGTGGTCCACAACTGAATACAGCACAACCAAAATACACCGGAACAACGTTTTATACTCAAACCAATATAAAAGAAACAGACAGGATTCTTTTTAAACCAAGAGAACACTGGGCTTCAAATGCTTCCGGCATCCATCCTTACTAAGCTTTCTGTCCTACACCCAATATTCATTCAGACAAGGGGAATATATACGTATATAAGCTTACATGAGCAACATGTTTATCGAGGACTACACAGCCAAACTCCTACTCAAATATAATAGTGCCTGAAGATAAAACTTAGCCACAGTGTTTCTGTACAATGTCAGTTAAAGGGGAGGTATCCGTCTCCAGTGCCTGCCTTTATCCACTCAGACTGAAACACTCCATTTCAAACTAGATGACCAGTAGTGATAATTAACTAACTTAACCAAAAGACTAGAATATAACGGCCATGATATTACAGAATGTCTCTCTCAGTCAATGTATTCATTCATGTATTTAGCTACTTTAGTCAAGATGGACAAGGCGGCCACAGGTTTGACTATTACTGCCAAAACACTCAATGTGTGTTTGTGTGTGTAAAGGGACTGTGGTGTGTGTGAGAGGGGGGGGGGGGGATTGGTTCTGGGCTCTTCTCTTGTTCCCGCCTCTCTATGCCTCCAGCTCGAAGCCCAGGCCCACCTTGTGACCGCCAGTGTTGAAGTTCTTCCCATCGATGAGGGCTGACAGAGTCACCTTCACACCTACACAGAGAGGAATATTACTGGAGATGTAAAACAATATAGCCAGACCTAAAATGACAGTTGTGCTCAGAAAGCTAGCTCCAAGGATATAATGAAATGTAATAAATCATTAGATCACAATCTTGTCTGTTGTGATTGTTACTCACCTGGTCTGAGGCTCTGGGTGTAGCCCACTCCAATCAGACTGGCGTTGTTCACTTTGGCCTGCAAAGGGAGAGACACAGACAGTCATTGAATGTGTGTTAGTGTAAATCTAAATTAATTGTAAAGCGCTGCATTCCTGCTAGGGGTTCGGCTACAGCAAGACTAAGATAGATAGTATGTTTGTGTGTTTTACTCACAGACAGGGAAGCGTCTTTGTCCAGAGCGTATTTGGCTGCGATGCCGAAACGTGTGTTGTTGCTGCCGGCCGTCCAGGCCAGAGTGACCGCCGTCTCCAGTTGGTCATCCACCTTCTGGTAGATAGAACCTCCAAACTCAGTCCCATCATTACTGAAAGATGAGAGAGAACAGTTACAGACATGCCCAAATAAACCCCTAGTTCACACCCCCTGGTGGATGGAACCTATAAAACGCTGTTCCATTGTTCCTGAAGGAGAAAGGGCAAGACATAGTAAGAAGCAATCCTAAATTAATGAATACCCCCCCTACTCCATAACATTATTACTGAGAAAGAGAAATATAGATATATAATCCATAGAACGGGCCCCCCTATTCATGTCAATGGTGGCATTATGGGTGGACTGGCAGCAATTTTGAGTGTACCCATGAATTAACCAGCCAAATTGCCAGGGTTAGAGGTTCTAAGGCCATTCTATGGATTCTATTTCGATGAGAGAGAGACACATGACAACGAAGGCCACGGTTACCAAAATTTACCATCTAACACATTTCTACATTTCTTATTACTCACAAAAACAAAAACAGTGTTTCTAGCCATGACCCACTGCACTAAGATACTCACACGTTGGTGTGGAGCTGGAAGTCTCCAGCCTTGTATCCCAGGGCGAAGTTGTTCTGGGCCAGTTTGGACTTGGCCGTATCGAAGGCCATCTGGTACCCGGCCAGCCAGCCCTCATAGCCCACCACGGCTGCTGCGTGGATTATGGGACCCTCGAAGTCAACATCACAGCCCACATTAAGGAAGTCACGCTTGTAGCCAGTCTTCAGCTTGCCACTTTTCTTGCTGAGGACAGATGGAGAAGAGACAGAGGACAGGCAAATTAGACACCCAACAAATATCCTTTCATATCTTGAGTCCTTGAGTGGCCCAGCCAGAGCTCGGACTTAAACCTGATCTCTGGAGAGATCTGAAAATAGCTGTGCAGCAACACTCCCCATCCAACCTGACAGAGCTTGAGAGGATCTGCAGTGAAGAATGGGAGAAACTCCCCAAATACAGGCATGCCAAGATTGTAGCGTCATACCCAAGAAGACTGGAGGCTGTAATCGCTGGAAAAGGTGTTTCTATGTGTTTCTAAAAAGTACTGAGTAAAATGTGGAGTGTGAAAAACCCAGCAGTGTTGCACATTGACACAAACTGGTGGGACTGGCACCTATTACCATACCTCGTTCAAAGGCACTTACATGTTTGCCCATTCACCCTCTGAATGGCACACACACAATCCATGTGTCAATTGTCTCAAGGATTAAAATCCTTCTTTAACCTGTCTCCTCCCCTTCATCTACACTGATTGAAGTGGAATTAACAAGTGCTATCAATAAGAGATCATAGCTTTCACCTTGATTCACCTGGACAGTCTATGTCATGGAAAGAGCAGGTATTCTTAATGTTTTGTACATACATACATACATACATACATACATACATACATACATACATACATACATACATACATACATACATACATACATACATACATACATACATACATACATACATACATACATACATACATACATACATACATACATACATACATACATACATACATACATACATACATACATACACCATTCAAAGGTTTGGGGTCAATTAGAAAATATTGCCAAGAAACGGAAGATCTCGTACAACGTTGTGTACTACTCCCTTCACATAACAGCGCAAACTGTCTAACCAGAATAGAAAGAGGAGTGGGAGGCCCCGGTGCACAACTGAGCAAGAGGACAAGTACATTAGAGTGTCTAGTTTGAGAAACAGACGCCTCACAAGTCCTCAACTGGCAGCTTCATTAAATAGTACCCACGGAACACCAGTCTCAAAGTCAACAGCGAAGAGGTGACTCCGGGATACTGGCAAAGAAGTTGCAAAGAAAAAGCCATATCTCAGACTGGCCAATAAAAATAAAAGATTAAGATGGGCAAAAGAACACAGACACTGGACAGAGGAAGATATGCCTTTTTCTTTGCAACTGGTGTTTTGCGGGTACTATTTAATGAAGCTGCCAGTCACTGTGAAGGGAGTAGTACACAGCGTTTCAGTTTCTTGGCAATTTCTCACATGGAATAGCCTTCATTTCTCAGAACAAGAAAAAACTGACAAGTTTCAGAAGGAAGTTCTTTGTTTCTGGCCATTTTGAGCTTGTAATCAAACCTACAAATGTTGATGCTCCAGATACTCAACTAGTCTCAACTAAGGCCAGTTTTATTGCTTCTTGCTAACATAATTGCAAAAGGGTTTTCTAATGATCAATTAGCCTTTTAAAATGATAAACATGGATTAGCTAACAACGTGCCATTTGAACACAGGAGTGATGGTTTCTGATAATGGGCCTCTGTACGCCTATGTAGATATTCCATTTAAAAAATCAGCCATTTTCATCTACAATAGCCATTTACAACATTAACACTGATCAATTTCATGTTATTTTAAAACGGACAAGAAATGAGCTTTTCTTTCAAAAACAAGGAAAATTCTAAGTGACCACAAGCTTTTTAACGGTAGTGTACATACATACATATCCGATCGATGTCTCTCTCTCACCCTGTGTTTGGTACGAAGGATGTGTCCAGGGCCACCTTGAGTCCCTGAGCCAGCTGGTCCTCCACAGTGACCTCTGTAGCCAGTGTGTTGTCTGTGTTCCACTTCTGGTTGAAGCTCAGGCCCAGCTCCTTCATCTTGTACTTGGTCTCCAGGTTACCTGCTGCCTTCCCCGTGTCTGTGTTACTGGAACCTGATGTGTTGAACTCCTGAGATGGTGAGAAGAAGAGGGAGATAGTTAAATAAAGAGTAAGAGGGTGAGAGAAAAAGAGCATGGGCAAATGTGTGAGAAAAGAGATGTGTGGGGAGATGGGGTCAAAGAGTCTGAAAGGACAGAGGGAGTGAGTAATTAGGGTGTGAGTGAGAGAAGGAGAGAAAGAGAGACATCTAGAAGAGCAGATTGTTGAAACAGGCAGTTGTGCTGACTGCAGAGGACACCCTGAAAGATTCACCCACTATGTGAGGAGAAACACAGAAAACAGATTACAGGTGATAAGAAAGGTGCGCCAAGAAAATAAAAGGTAAAGAAAGTGAGGGATACAAGGTGAGGAGGGTGGATGACTGGATCACTGGGAGAGAGGAAGAATAGATGATAAACAGGTGGGCATCAATTCTGGCAGATTGGTGCAGCAAACCAGTGAGTGGAACTTGATAAAGAAATAGATGACAGACTAAATGTAATTAGTTGAAGATACAAGAATTAAAACAATAGGACAGCAACATTGATGAAAACCGTATCACTGACAACAAACAGTAAATGGACAAAAATGGATGTGAAATCAATTAAAATTTGGTAGGGCTGAACCCATTTAGTCAACTGGTCCGATTGTATGATCGATAGGCTATTGGTCAACCAATATTTATTTTAGTCGAGCAGTGGCAAAAATAGACTTTTTGCCTTCAGAACTGCCTCAATTCTTTGTGGCATAGATTCAACAAGGTGCTGGAAACATTCCTCAGAGATTTTGGTACTAAGGGGCCCAAAGTGTGCCAAGAAAATATTCCCCCACACCATTACACTACCAGCCTGAACCGTTGATACAAGGCAGGATGGATCCATGCTTTCATGTGGTTTACGCCTAATTCTGACCCATCTGAATGTCGCAGCAGAAATCAGGACACATCAGGCAACGTTTTCCAATCTTCTATTGTCCAATTTTGGTGGGCCCGTGTAAATTGTAGCCTCAGTTTCCTGTTCTTATATGACAGGAGCGGCACCTGGTGTGGTCTTCTACTGCTGTAGGCCATCTGCTTCAAGTTTCGACATGTTGTGTGTTCAGAGATGCTCTTCTGCATACCTTGGTTGTAACAAGTGGTTATTTGAGTTACTGTTGCCTTTCGTTCAGCTCAAACCAGTCTGGCCATTCTCCTCTGACCTCTGCCATCAACAAGGCATTTTCGCCCAGAGAACTGCTGCTCAATGGATATTTTCTCATTTTCGGACCATTCTCTGTAAACCCTAGAGATGGTTGTGCGGGAAAATCCCAGTAGATCAGCACTTTCTGAAATACTCAAACCAGCCCGTCTGGCACCAACAACCATACCACGTTCAAAGTCACTTAAATCACATTTCTTCCCCATTCTGATGATTGGTTTGAACTTCAGCAGATCGTCTTGACCATGTCTACATGCCTAAATGCATTGAGTTACTGCAACGTGATTGGCTGATTTAGATATTTGCGTTAACGAGCAGTTGAAAAGGTGTACCTAATGAAGTGGTAAAAAGAATGTATGGCACACGAGACACCTGTCTGATTCACGCCTGTATAAGTGGACTAATCCATTGCGGAGGCCGCTGGGATGGCACACCAGTAGTACATTTACCGTTAATTCTCTTTTCACCCCCTTTTTCGTGATTACGATCTTGTCTCATCGCTGTAACTCCCCAACGGGCTCGGGAGAGGCGAAGGTCGAACCCCAGGCTGTAGTGAGGCCGCAACACTGCAATGCAGTGCCTTAGACCGCTTGCACCACTCGGGAGGCCCAATTCCCATAATCTACAATGTTTGTTTGGTACGGTAATTTCTTATAATGCATTCAATATATTATTATATTACATTCTTATCGTTGTCATTGTAGGAGTGGACATGTTTGCAGAGCGCACAACCTAGGCTACACTTGTGAGAAAAAAAGTTTTGGTTTATTTAATTCCATTTAGGAATTGTCAATTTATTAATTGTCTTTGTTTGGAGCGATCCTGTCAATCTTGAGTAAGTACACGCACCTGACTATACATAGAAGTAGGCCTAGGCTACCTGTTCTGCATGCAAATGTAGGCCTATAAAATATGCCGATTTGTGGATATGATACTATTTCTGATTGCCTTAACTCACCATCACGGTGTAGCTTCTCAAAGCAATTATTTATTCGCCTCAAACAGCAAGTAAACTAAGTCTGTTTTGACATCCATGGATAACGACAATAGTTCCTCAATGTAGTCTATTTGAAAAATCTTGGCCCTTTCGATAACCACTCAGCATGAAAGGGGGAACAAATGTCATGCTCTGATCCGGTGGAAACATAAAATAGGCCTACCTGATTACTACTTATCCCTTGTGCAAATAGTCTACAGCTGTGTCTGTCTGTCTGGAGCTCACTGTTGCTGGAAACCCTGAGGGCCCAGAATATTTAATACAATGTTGCTAGCATGAGCGGACTGGACCAAGTTAAGAGCGGATAGAAGTTCCTTGCAGACAGGCCATGCATAGCCAATGTGATTTATAGGATATTTATTTTTTAGCAGGATATTTTCTACCTGCAGGCTGCAATGTTTTAATTTGTTGGTTTATGTAGGCTATTTTTACATATTGACAATAGAAGTTAGAATGTTGATTAACCACATGACATTGATTTTAAAAGATGAAGACTTTATTATAAATGTAATGGTTCCACGAAAATGTGCATATAAAAATCATAACTGATGTGCAGATCAGTAAATGGTACGATAACTTGGCACTCCAAATGGAAAAAAGGTTGCCGACCGCTGGTGTTGCCTATTACCGGCAACTTCAGGTGCGTAATGGCAGAATCTGCGAAGATCAGCAGCAGCAGGCAGTGGGAGATGCAGGGTCGGGAACTGTTATTTTTTTAGGCTATATTGATCTCTGGCTCCCTCTTTAGTAATTTGTGTGTCTTCATTTAAGCATCAGACAAGCTCAGTAGCTACATATAGTTTATTTTATTCAAACATAAGGTGTGTCTATATATGGGAAAAAATATATTTTAATTTCAACAAATCGATTGGTCTAAAGAATGGACGACAAAGATTTTTCTATTTAATTGTATTAATTTTAGTCGGGGACAACCATAAAATTTGGACGGAGACAAAAATAATTATAATATTCACTGGACAGTGATGAAGATGCAAACAAACCATCATTACCATCAGCTGGACATAAGAGGATGCAAAAACCAAACTGAACAGTGAGATCAGACAGTCTGCATCTCCTGGCACGTATTACGTATCATGCTGTATATACATATAGACATTAGTACACTGTGGGAAAGAGTCTTACCATCTACAATAGAGAGCATTCCAGGCGGCAGCAGAACAGAGCAGGGGTTAGGATGGCAGGTAGGGTGGGAAGGAGGGAGGGAGACAGACAGACACCAGATCTGTCACATCACTCTATCCTGAAGCACAGAGCCCCTAGCAACCTGTGAACCTTAGAGCTCAGAATTACAAACAGTTAGAATGGTTGTGTTATTACAGGACCATAGACAGGATTAGAGAGCGGGAGAGAGAGAGAAAGAGAATAAGAAAGAAAGAGAGAAGCTGGGGCAGAGCAGGTGGGACAGGGGAGTAGAGAGGGGGAAGGAAAGGACAGTAACAGAAGACTCACCACTCCGCTCTGAGACTTGGTCTTAAGGTCCAGCTTCACAATGCCGAAGCCTGGATGGTTAAACAAGAGGTTTATGAGTTAATGGTACATCTGAGTAGACTCGTAGTCATTAAACACACATATGACTGCGATAGTCAAAGACTTGTGAGAAAGTACGAATGACAATTGGTTTATGATGTGTTGAATAACATATCATGGTTTGCTTTGCTTTGCTTTCTAACAACCCATAACAATCGCCAGCCAAGTGCAATTTAAAAACTTTATACATCACATTGGCTGATTCCCAGTTGACTTTGACGTTTCAAATTTTGGCAAGACCAGGCTATAAACAGTAACTTCATCTGTTCTTTCCTGTTTTAGCCAACTCCACTGACTGTCATTTGTTGTGTGTGGAATTTTGGCTTCTCCTCCTTAGCCTTACTGTTCAGGTGTGCAAACATTTTTACTATTAACTCACCATAGCCCTTGCTGAATATGTCCTTGGCAGCCTTGCCCAGGTCTGAATATGAAGGAGGAACAGCCATTGCACCTGGAGAGGAGAGAAGACAGGACATTCAACCTGTGTCCCACTGCAATACTTGACTCAGTTCACATAGATCAGGTGGTTGTTCAGTGGAGTGTGATTATCTAGAATGTTGCAAACAGAGGTGATATGTATTTTCTTGACTGAGGAGAACAGTACCTTGCAGAACAGGCTGCAGTATTTGAAAACCTAGGCCCTTGTTATGGCTTGACAGGACTAGGCACAGACATATACTGTAGTAACAATATTTGCAGGCATCACAAAACCAAAACAAATGTGTATTTATTAGGGATCCCCATTTATTTCCTGGGGTCCAAACATATGAAGGCACTTACATCACACATAAAACAAAAGATAAAACAGCACATCATATAACATTATTATTTTGTATCTACAATACAAAATGTATGATACCACCATACAACAATATTACAACGTACATGTGTGAGTATGTGTGTGTGGCTATTCACTGTCTCCACTCTTCCATAAGGTGTATTTGTATATGTTGAACAGTAGTAGAATTTTACAGAGATTTCTATTCATGCGTATTTTAAGATAACTTGAAATGTCGCAAAGCATTCTATTCAATAGAATTATCAGGTTAGTAATAATAAATAAATGTATTTATAATATGGAAAAATGTAATTTACTGTACTAGTTAGTTAGCTATTGTTCAAAGCTATAAAATGGTATTATCCTGCCAACTACCTAACAGTGGTACTCTGGTTAATCCACTCCTGATTTGGGTGATGTATCTTTCAAATTGAGAACGCAATGATAGTTAAGGTTAGCTAGCTTTCGTTCAAAGACGATTTTCTGGATTTTCTTCATATATTAAGCCATTGTAGTAGTTTATATCTTGAGTTAACACAAAATCATACTTGGGATTAGACAGCACGACATTGCCAAACAACATTATGTAACATTTGCTAGGGGACTAGCCAATGCTCAGAACTAGTTTGCTAGCTCACCACATTACTCAACATATAGACATTGGAATAGTCCCTTGTAGCGGGCTAGCTAGTTGGTGCAGTGGATAACCTTGGACAAACGAACTAGTTAGTTACATGCATTTCCATGATTATTCCATGCAATAAACCTTATTATAACAGATAAACCGTTGTGCTTTATATTAACTATTTCAACAGCAGCTAGATTGTTCATACCGATTTTATGTTGTGAAGCGTCTGAGCAATGTTCTTCCTTCACCCTGTCAAAGCTAGCGTATTTCAGCACTCTCCCACCAACTAGAATGAAGCATCTGCCTTGCAAAGATCGGGCACAGTGAAGGAGACACAATGAGCATGCGCAGTTTACATGGGCGAGGGCATAAATGACTGCAGCAGAATGTTTTAGCTACATAATTTGTCAAATTAATTCCAGCATTTGCCAATAATACAATATATTCAATTTATTCATAGTCAAATTGCATCTCAAAGGGCTTGTGAGGGACACTGGCTCTTTTGCAATCTTCAGGCTTTTTGTAGGCTACAATTTATTTGGCCACTGGTCGTCACTAGTTAACTCCGCCATAAACACTTTTCTATTTCTACAATTGATCTTTAAATTTGTTATTCTTCTTCTTTATTTAACTAGGCAAGTCAGTTACGAACAAATTATTATTTACATTGACGGCCTACCCCGGCCAAACCTGGACGACGCTTGGCCAGTTGTGCGCCGCCCAATGGAACTCCCAATCACGGACGTATGTGATTGAGATTCAGTGCCTTAGATCACTGCGCCACTCGCCTAACCTTAAACCTAACCTTGACTCTAATCTTAACCACACTGCTAACTTGATGTCTAACCCTAACCATAAATTAAGATCAAAGAGCACGTTTCTTGTTTAAAATATTTTTTACGATATAGCCAAAGCGTTGCATGACTAAACCAAGATAGACCACAGCCTGTCGTTTCCAATGTGAACAAATTAGTCATAGTGTGTAGAACAAGCAAGGAGGTGGGCAGAGCTAAGCACGAGCTAGGGAGATCCTATTGGCGTGTTCTAGCAGACATCTGCATATTTCGTTAGGGAACGCCTCCTCTGTGAAGTGCACATTTGCAATAACTCAATTCGCCTTTGCGCGCCTTCTAAACAACGCGATTTAAAAAAAAAACTTTTGCAAAGGGCCAAGTCTACAAAACTCAGTCCACTTTGTTCGTAACAGATTATAATTTTGGGAACAGAAAACTGTATTGAGATCAAATGCTTCATCGATGAGAAAATGTGCAGAATCTCCACCAAAATCCATCTCGTTCCATCTCCTCCCACTGCCGACCAGTGGGCCTTCTCTCACTACCATATTTGGTAGGGAGTGGACACGCTAGGCGGACGCTTCACATTTATACATCACTGTTCTATCTGTGATATATCCATCTTTGACTTTGTGGCTGTGGTAACTAGTGGAAACCGCATTCACTGGAGATCCATAGCGCCAACTAGCGGCTGCGCAGGCTGTAACTCCATTAGGTTATAGTTGGACGAAAATAGCATTATGTTTAGTGTCAAATGATAGGATAAGAAAGATAAGAAGTCATCACCACTGTTGTTGAAGGCTATATACATTTGGGGATGTATTAGGCTTACCTAATATAGGGCCTAATGACATATCAGTGTCAAAGGCTGCCTATAATTTGTGTAAAGCCCAATGTGTGTATCATATTTTTGTTTATACCTACATTGCAGGCCACCCTAAGAAATGTTTTTAAAAAATAGTAATTTTAAGTCTATAGTAGTTGGGGTCAACAAGGGCCATGGGCCCCCTATGAATAACACTAGGTTACTGATTGATAGGTTTCTTTAGGGGAGGCTACAGTTATTCTGTCTGGACAATGGCACATTGAACTACTAGGCTAATCAGAGCAGGTGAGTGAATTTCCCGTTCCACCTTAAATCGGGTTTGTGTGTGAAAAATATGGCGCTTTTTTCCTTTTACGTTGAATGGTGAAAACCCGCGCCACGCCCTGTAAACACTGGCCACTATGGGCCGATACAATACTGGCAATGGAGGAGTGAACTTCAACTGTCAAAAGTGGAGGCAATATTAGCTTTAGAGCTGTGCGGAGTCCAATTATCAACACCGCCTTTGTACGTGATCGCACATCAAGGCACTGTAGGTGTGATCGAGGCGGAATTCGTGCACAAAGCGTTTGAGTGCACAGATGCTGAATATCGGGAGGGATAACGAGTGTCGTCCTAAAAGTGAACAAGTTCTATGTTGTTTTGGGGGACCGATTGTTGCCAATATGTCCCGGAATCCCATATTTGTGAGTCCCTTCCACAGACCCCACTGTTTGGCCGCCGCCGCCCCAGCAGGAAAAGCCAAACTCACCCACCCTGGCAAAGCCATTCTAGCAGGTAAGGATACCGTCATTCATCTTTCCTTGTGTAGGCTGCTGATATTGCTTTGTATCACAATTCAGGTAGCGTTCATTATAGCGCCTTGCTACGCTGTAACGCTGCAAATAATTGTCACTGACAATGCAGGATATTATAGTGTTTTCTTTTTATTTTTGTAGTTTGTAGAAAGATATTTCAACATTATTGCCTGCCTATAGAACTTGCCATGGGAGTGATGACGTGAATTTGGTGTAGTAAATTTATTTAAATCTACTAATCTATTCAGACTTATTTTCTTAATTTCTTCATGAACTACGTGTCAGTTGCTGGGGAGTAAGGCACATTTGATCACAATATAGCAACACAATTATGTGCTGTTCTTGACAGGATGTCCAAACCGCCTCTAAAACAACACCAGTGGCAAGTAAGTGTCCGATGTGCTTTGGCATGAGATATTCTGTATCTTGTCATACGCCTTGTTTTTTGTGACTAATGGTGGGAGGGGGAGGTCTGTAGATACAAAGTAACTAGTCACTTCAGAGGG
Source organism: Thymallus thymallus (assembly GCA_023634145.1). Taxonomy (NCBI): domain Eukaryota; kingdom Metazoa; phylum Chordata; class Actinopteri; order Salmoniformes; family Salmonidae; genus Thymallus; species Thymallus thymallus. Next base: position 23,615,468 of record CM042403.1, read on the forward strand.
CGATGAACTGTGGAACTTGATGAACGTGTAGCCTGCCTGCCTGGTTTGTGTGTGTAAACACCTGGAGATGCATATGAGACTTTAGGAATACAATACAGTATTCAATTGTTTGGAAATAAAACGAGTCTGCAATGTCTATGCCTGGATTGTCTTCAAACTGTTATAACACTCAAAGTGGACACCTCATTTCGTTCGACTATAGTACAGGAGGACTGGCTTCATCTTCTGAACTATCAATTTGCCCTTTTAGCCTTTGCTTCAAAGTGTGTGTGTGTGTGTGTGTGTGAGAGAGAGAGAGAGATATCTGTTATTCCTCTTGAAACCCAGACAAAAATACAATGATTTGGGGTATTTTCACAAAATGTAATCAATAGCATGGTCCTTTGGATGAAGGATTGATATTTGTATCTATACACATAATAAATAATTAATCACAGTTGGCATATTTATGACATTTTAGCCATGCCCAGGCCTCCTTTAAGACTCCATGTTGGTGCTACAAAGCTAAAATGTGTGTCATATTAAGCTTTACCGCTTGCTCTGAAATATGAGTAGTACACTGATTTCAATAAAAAATCTTCCATTAATGTGTTAATATAGTAAAATAAACATGAATATTGAAAATATAAAATGTTTCACTTGGCAATTAAAAAATATATATATTGTTGAACATAATATACTTTATGGCAGCGTTTCCCAAACTTGGTCCTTGGGAACCCAAGGGGTGCACATTTAAGCAATACGGCAAGAGGGGGTGTGGGATATGGCCAATATACCACAGCTAAGGCCTGTTCTTAGGCAAGACACATCCCTTAGTCGTGGTATATTGGCCATATACCACAAACCAAGGTGCCTTATTGCTATTATAAACTGGTTACCAACGTAATTAGAGCAATAAAAATACATGTTTTGTCATACCCATGTTATACGGTCCGATATACTACGGCTGTCAGCCAATCATCATTCAGGGCTCGAACCACCCAGTTTATAATTTGTTTTTTTCCCTAGCACTACACAGCTGATTCAAATAATCAACCATTTGAATCAGCTGTGTAGTGCTAGGACAAAACAAATTATGTGTACCCCTTGGGGTCCCCAGGACAGAGTTTGGGAAACGCTGCTCTATGGCCATATCAAAGTTTCAGAGTGGGATCTCTGAAACTTTTGAGTTATGATCCAATTTGTAAGCATTACCAAAGGAGTGAATGGGAAAATAGATTCAAAATGGTTGCCCTCTGCTGGTGACTTGCAGGATGTGCAACGATACAAGTAAAAGGAAGGCTGTCATTGGTTACATTGCCTAGTTGTATGCCAGTTTCTCTGTATAAAATGTGCCAAAGCTTTTAAACTAGCAGAGATCCCACTCTGGAGCTTTTGATATGTTTGACAATATATTGAAACATTTGCTAAATCAATAATGGTGTATTTTCAATATTCATGTTTATATTTTTCCATATTCATAAATTAATGTAAGAACTGTTATTGAACTCAATACTAGTAATATTACAGAGCAAGCGGTAAAGCTTCATATGACAACCTTTTTTGCTTTGTAGCATCTACACACAAAATATGACTGAGTCTAAGGAGGCTTTGGTAGGTCCAAAATGTCATTAAACTTTGATGAGTTATTATGGGACACATGCTCTGCTCTGGTTGTCAGTTCCAGGGCGTATATAGAGTTAATTTGATGTGTTGTGGTCATTTTCTCTGATAATGACTGACCCCATGATCCTACTGAAGCCCTCTTTCCCTTAGTCCAGCAGAATGTGGTTATCATGGCTTATGAATGGGAGTTAGGCAGACTCTCCTTGCACAGTACAGGGGGCTGTGTGGGGTGTGCCGGACACTGTAAAGTTAGGCTACAGACATACAGAATCCGGCAAAGTGGGGTTGAGACACTCAAATCTGAGTGAGTTCCAATCTGGGAAAGATTCTGTTAGAATTTTATGGAACACTTGGTGCAAACATGGTTGGCTGTTCTATTTCTTGCTCAGAGTATAACCTTGGCTATGGCCTTGTGTGCTCCAAGCCAACCATGTCCTTGTGTTGCAAGGCTGTGTAGAGATTTGTAGCCATAGTAAGGCTGTGTAGAGATTTGCATGCAGCCTGATGATTAAGGTCCTTCGATGGAAACGTTGCTGCACAGGTATCCTTGAATGCAGTTGCACTAATTGGTTTGTCTCTTTTTAGGACAATACATGCTACAGCATTATTGAGGGCATTCATGGTTGATAACGGTGTGTAAATTGCTTCTGTATCTTGCTTCTTGCAAGAGTAACAAGTGAACACTGATCCATTCCAATTCCTTGATATACTAGAAATATCACTAGACTATTTCAGGTGATAGAAACCATTTGTCTGTCACTCAGTTCTCTGGCACATTTTTCAGGCCTGTTTTCCCATGTCTATCAGTCTATCCTTGTCAGTCAACTACGCTTTCACCTGGAGTAAATTGTGAGCTATCGTGGCCTAATATGGGGAGAGCAATATGATGTATGTCTACCAGGAATTGCTTTCACAATCAAACCAGATAAAGGAAACGAGATGACAGGAAACCTTTTACACTATCAGTGAGATTCACCCAATAGTGTGAGTGCTTGACAGGGGGCTGAGGCCTGCAGTGCAATACAGTGTTGTGTGCCTGAATCCATGAGCCATGATGACACAGCATAAACTGCACACACTTCTGCAGTTCAGAGAGTACACACACACTCCCGCACACACTATACACACACACTGCTTCACACACGGCACACATGCAGCTGGTTTACAATACCCTTTCACCACATACAGTGTGGAGAACAAGTATTTGATACACTGCCGATTTTGCAGGTTTTCCTACTTACAAAGCATGTAGAGGTCTGTAATTTGTATCATAGGTACACTTCAACTGTGAGAGACAGAATCTAAAAAATCCAGAAAATCACATTGTATGATTTTTAAATAATTAATTTGCATTTTATTGCATGACATAAGTATTTGATCACCTATCAACCAGTAAGAATTCCGGCTCTCACAGACCTGTTAGTTTTTCTTTAAGAAGCCCTCCTGTTCTCCACTCATTACCTGTATTAACTGCACCTGTTTGAACTCGTTACCTGTATAAAAGACACCTGTCCACACACTCAATCAAACAGACTCCAACCTCTCCACAATGGCCAAGACCAGAGAGCAGTGTAAGGACATCAGGGATAAAATTGTAGACCTGCACAAGGCTGGGATGGGCTACAGGACAATAGGCAAGCAGCTTGGTGAGAAGGCAACAACTGTTGGCGCAATTATTAGAAAATGGAAGAAGTTCAAGATTACGGGGATGGATGGGGCCATGTATCGCGAGATCTTGGCCAACAACCTCCTTCTCTCAGTAAGAGCATTGAAGATGGGTCGTGGCTGGGTCTTCCAGCATGACAACCACCCGAAACACACAGCCAGGGCAACTAAGGAGTGGCTCCGTAAGAAGCATCTCAAGGTCCTGGAGTGGCCTAGCCAGTCTCCAGAACTGAACCCAATAGAAAATCTTTGGAGGGAGCTGAAAGTCCGTATTGCCCAGCGACAGCCCCGAAACCTGAAGGATCTGGAGAAGGTCTGTATGGAGGAGTGGGCCAAAATCCCTGCTGCAGTGTGTGCAAACCTGGTCAAGAACTACAGGAAACGTATGATCTCTGTAATTGCAAACAAAGGTTTCTGTACCAAATATTAAGTTCTGCTTTTCTGATGTATCAAATACTTATGTCATGCAATAAAATGCAAATGAATTACTTAAAAATCATACAATGTGATTTTCTGGATTTTTGTTTTAGATTCCGTCACTCACAGTTGAAGAGTACCCATGATAAAAATAACAGACTTCTACATGCTTTGTAAGTGGGAAAACCTGCAAAATCGGCAGTGTATCAAATACTTGTTCTCCCCACTGTACATGGGCACATACTGAAGGCGGGGGGGTAGTCCTGCAATTTTATAATTATTCTTCAATGTTCACTCTTTAGTGCACTTTTTGCACTTGATTACCCCCATAGAATGCAAAGTACTCTGAGACCCTATAAAAGGTACTATAAATGCCATTGAACTCATTGGTAATGTTGTTGAGCATTACTATGACACTCAACACGCCCTCATCTACCCAGATTAAGTTATATCTGACTATACATGCAGTCGTTTGGCTTGCTCCTTATCTCTAACTCAGGTTGTGTGCCTTTTTATAATTCAGCTGAAACCTGCTTCCTTCACTGCTTCCTCAGAATAGTAGAGTTGGGAATGAATGAATGGCCTGTTACGAGGAAACAATTAGACATGTCTAATTCTAAAACATCTAACGGTATGACAGGAAGAGCTGGGACTGGGCAGAATTTCTAGCCTACTGTGTAATAACAAGATAATGAACATGAGCCTGTGTTAGTCTTGAAAACCTGACTCTTTTGGCAACTTTGATAAGGGAAAAAAGAATTGTTCCGGGGTGGGTCCTCTTCAGACAGACAACTCTCCCAACAAATCATGAGGCAGACATGCCAGAACATTGTGATTTGAAACCAAAGTTTGCAGTTAAAACTTTGAAGTGGTATTAGGTGAAGCTAGTTGATGCAAACTAGCCACTTGCGAAATGCACTCATTTTCTAGCTTCTATTTTGCATTTTATTCAAGCAGATAAGGTAGTGAAGTAGACAGTGACGTAGTTCCTCTATGCCAAACTTAGGTTTTCTATTATGCACAGACTTGTTAAGTCGGAACATTTGAAAATTGTGGGAGGCAACCTGTCTAGAGAGACCGGTGGTGTGTATTCATGGATGCCAAGGGAAGCCAGGCTTCCCCAACAAATGTAGCAAGAATAAAACAAACTATTTATATCTTTCGTCTCTCTGTGTTTTTCATAATTTTCCTTCAATTCGCAAGAGCCTGAATGTATTTCACCGGAGAAAGCATCCGAGCGAGTAAAACGGCGCCGATCTGTCTTTGTATGTGTAGGCTATCGGATGCTTTCGGGTCAAAAAGAGTGAAATTGTTGCCGTTCGTAGCATCGAATGCAAGGGAAGACAGCGAGCAAAAAAAAAAAAAAAAAAAGAAAAAGTATAAAACAATAGCCTATGAGTGTTGAGCTAAGCCGAGTGAGCTCCACTGTGAATGGTCTGGCGCACCCAAAAAAAAGTCTCACGGGAAGCCAGTTTGGATTTGGATTCACTCCTATCACATTGCTTCAAGAGATACATCATTGACAGAAACCGCGTGAATTGTTGCATCTTGTTGTGTCGCATCTTGTTGTGTTGTTGTCCTTTCCTAAATTAGCCATGGATGTTGATAGGGATTTGGACTTTTTATTTAATTATCCGTACTGGCCAATGATTATAACGGCAGTTCTGATTCAACTATAAATTCATACATTGTGCCTCTGTACTGAGAGGATGGTTTAATATGTAGCTAGATGTAGAAGGCGAATGTCAACTAGCTAACGTTGCCCATGAAAGAAAGTTAGGCTAGCCAGCAAGCATTTTAGCCAGTTAGCCTAGGACAACAAAAAATAATAGCGTGTACTGTATGACAGTCATAGACCGTTTTGTCAACAAGAAAGAGATGAGGATGGCACATGTTCTTTCTACTTGCGCACACACACACATTTGCGACTTGCGGTAACTCTGTTTTTTTTTCAAATCAATATTTGTTTAGTAGTCTGAAAATGACGGAAACATTTAACTTGCTTGACCATGCTGTAGGTCATGTACAGTTGAAGTCGGACGTTTACATACACTTAGGTTGAAGTCATTAAAACTCATTTTTCAACCACTCCACAGATTTCATGTTAACAATAGTTTTGGCAAGTCGGTTAGGACATCTACTTTGTGCATGACACAAGTAATTCTTCCAACAATTGTTTACAGACAGATTATTTCACTTATAATTCACTATATCACAATTCCAGTGGGTCAGAAGTTTACTTACACTAAGTTGACTGTGCCTTTAAACAGCTTGGAAAATTCCAGAAAATTATGTCATGGCTTTAGAAGCTTCGGATATGCTAATTGACATAATTTGAGTCAATTGGAGGTGTACCTGTGGATGTATTTCAAGGCCTACCTTCAAACTCGGTGCCTCTTTGCTCGACATCATGGGAAAATCTAAAGAAATCAGCCAAGACCTCAGAAAATAAATTGTAGACCTCCACAAGTCTGGTTCATCCTTGGGAGCAATTTCCAAATGCCTGAAGGTACCACATTCATCTGTACAAACAATAGTACGCACGTATAAACACCATGGGACCACGCAGCCATCATACCGTTCAGGAAGGAGACGCGTTCTGTCTCCTAGAGATGAATGTACTTTGGTGCGGAAAGTGCAAATCAATCCCAGAACAACAGCAAAGGACCTTGTGAAGATGCTGGAGGAAACGGGTACAAAAGTATCTATATCACAGTAAAACTAGTCCTATATTGAAATAACCTGAAAGGCCACTCAGCAAGGAAGAAGCCACTGCTCCAAAACCGCCATAGAAAATCCAGACTACGGTTTGCAACTGCACATGGGGACAAAGATCATACTTTTTGGATAAATGTCCTCTGGTCTGATGAAACAAAAACAGAACTGTTTGGCCATAATGACCATTGTTATGTTTGGAGGAAAAAGGGGGAGGCTTGCAAGCCGAAGAACACCATCCCAACCGTGAAGCACGGGGGTGGCAGCATCATGTTTTGGGGTTGCTTTGCTGCAGGAGGGACTGCTGCACTTCACAAAATAGATGGCATCATGAGGAAGGAAAATTATGTGGATATATTTGAAGCAACATCTCAGGATGTTGGGTCTTCCAAATTGACAATGACCCCAGGCATACTTCCAAAGTTGTGGCAAAATGGCTTAAGGACAACAAAGTCAAGGTATTGGAGTGGCCATCACAAAGCCCTGACCTCAATCCTATAGAAAATGTGTGGGCAGAACTGATAAAGCGTGTGCGAGCAAGGAGGCCTACAAACCTGACTCAGTTACACCCGTTTTGTCAGCAGGAATGGGACAAAATGTACCCAACTTATTGTGGGAAGCTTGTGGAAGGATACCCAAGTTAAACAATTTAAAGACAATGCTACCAAATACTAATTGAGTGTATGTAAACTTCTGACCCACTGGGAATGTGATGAAAGAAATAAAAGCTGAAATAAATAATTCTCTCTACTATTATTCTGACATTGCACATTCTTAAAATAAAGTTGTGATCCTAACTGACCTAAGACAGGGAATTCTTACTAGGATTAATGTCAGGAATTGTGAAAAACTGAGTTTAAATGTATTTGGCTAAGGTGTATGTAAACTTTCAACTTCAACTGTAACTGTTTGTTACATGCAATATGTTTTGTGGACTTCACCGGATAGAGTTTGCTCTCCTGTTTTGTGATGAAAAGGTGTGGTTGAATTTACTGTGTCTTCTTATTGTCTCATTCTTAGGCCTATAAGGTCGCAAGGCATATAAACTTACAGGTTATAGAGCAAACAACGCAATTATCTCAACACATACACTATATATACAAAATATTTAAATTAGTGGATTCAGCTATTTCAGCCACACCCGTTGCTGACAGTTGTATAACATCGAGCACACAGCCATGCACTCCATAAACAAACATTGGCAGGGACTCCCAAGTGGGGCAGTGGTCTAAGACCGAATCCAGACTGTATCACAACCGGCCGTGATTCCCATGGGGCGGCGCACAATTGTCCCAGCGTCGTCCGAGTTTGGCCGGTGTATGCCGTCATTGTAAATAAGAATTTGTTCTTAACTGACTTGCCTAGTTAAATAAGGTTAAATAAAGGTCAAATAAAAAAGTAGAATGGCCTTAGTGAAGAGCTCAGTTACTTTTAATGTGGCAGCTTCATAGGATGCCACCTTTCCAACAAGTAAGTTCGTCAAATGTCTGCCTTGCTAGAGCTGCCCTGGTCAATTGTATGTGCTGTTATTGTGATGTGGAAATGTCTAGGAGCAACAACGGCTCAGCCGCGAACTGGTAGGCCACACAAGCGCACAGAATGAGACCGCCGAGAGCTGAAGCACGTAAAAATCATCTGTCCTTGGTTGCAACACTCACTACCGAGTTCCAAACGGCTTCTGGAAGCAATGTCAGCACAATAACTGTTTGTCAGGAGCTTCATCAAATGGGTTTCCATGGCCAAGCAGCCGCACACAAGCCTAAGATCACCATGCTCAATGTCAAGCGTCGGCTGGAGTGGTGTAAAGAATGCAGCCATTGGACTCTGGAGCAGTGGAAACGTTCTCTGGAGTGATGAATTACGCTTCACCATCTGGCAGTCCGACCAACGAATTTGGGTTTGGCGGATGCCAGAGGAAGGCTACCTGCCCCAATGCATAGTGCCAACTGTAAAGTTTGGTGGAGGAGGAATAAAAGGGGGGCACAATTCCATATTAAAGCCCATGATTATGGAATGAGATTTTCGATGAGCAGGTGTCCACATACTTTTCGTCATGTAGTGTAGGTTGTAATATGGCTATTTGTTTTTGGCTTGGCTTCCCCAGTTATTTTACTCATGCACTGCTACTGAGAGAGACTAAGTGTGTGTGTGTTTGTGGATACTGTAGTGCTGAGTGTCCATTCCTGTGTGGTACTAACTGCCCTGTATGCTTGTGTGAAGAGGTGAAAGGCATGCTGAAGTCCAGAGCCTCAACAAATGTCTCTTTCAGAAGCAGCATCATGGGGTTGGTTTAGATTCAACCAGGACGTTTCCAGCATATACATTAGGGTCAGCTTTCCCCAATTCAGATCTAACAGATTGTCCATGGGGAGTGTTCAGTTAACTGGTTAGAGATCAGTGGTTTTACGCTATATTATCACAGAACTGTTTAAGAACTTGGAAGACCGTTTGATCAGCTCTTCTGGAGTTGCCCATTGATCCAACGCCGTTTGTTTGCTACCAGCAACAAACTCTAGGTTTATGACTACTCTCTGTGAGAGAGGCATTCACATGCTTCCCAGTCGAAACAGTTAGGTAGAGTTTGTGCATATGTTATGACGACATTTTGTGACGGTTTTGTTCGTATGGACTTTGGTGAGGGTTTTTTCGGCTGTTCGGCCACAAAACGTTTTCTCTGGAGGCAAGCCGAAGTTCCCGAAGTCTACGCCACTTCGTCGGTGACTGGTCAACAGTAGGGATTTTTCAATAAAGTCTTTGTTGTCATTCAACGAAAGACTACTCATTTTCATGCAAATGTTTTCATAGAAAAATACTGCACCAAACAGTTAATATATGCGAGCACACTCGTTCAGTTCGCCTAGGCGCCAGCCGAAATGAAACATGCTGTTGCCTTAACTCCCTCTCTCTGTCAATGGAGTCACCCACGCTGATCAGAGCAGAGCAGAAGCGAGTATCATATGGACAGAATCCCAGCTCAACCAATCAGAGCCCTCCTTTCTGTTTGCTGTTGATCTGCAGATGTGTGGAGCTCCGGCTGTTAAGGTGGAACCAGGAGGTTACCGGTAAAACTACAGTTACAGAGAAAAGTCCTCTTACACTGTTGATCTTTAAAAAATGTTCAGTTATTGAGACTGGTGATACTTTATAATATTTTAACATATTGTATGTTTTATTTGTGGATGTAGTAATAACATGTTAGACATATAATTATGGCATCTATTCAGTCAGCAGAGAAAACCCATGCCTTTAACTGAAAACGTGTCTGTTGCAGATGGAGCAGGGGGTATAGAGATCAGCCTAACGACCGTAACTTCTTTCTCTCCCTTTCTCTCTAGGTGGTATTGCTGGAGGAATAGAGATCTGTATTACATTCCCTACAGAGTATGTGAAGACTCAGCTGCAGTTGGATGAGAAGGCCAACCCTCCCAGATATAAAGGCATCGGTGGGTAAATCAAATCAAATCAAGTGTTGTATGTCACACGCTACATGCTTCAACAGGTGTAGACTAACAATGAAATGAGTAATTACGGGTCCTTTTCCAACAATGCAGAGTTAAAGATATTTTATTTATTTAAATAGAAAGTGACGAGTGATAAATACAGCGAATTACAATAATGAGTAAAAAATAACATGACTATATACAGGGAGTTCCAGTACCGTGTCGATGTGCAGGGGTGCGAGGTAATTGAGGTAGTGTGTACATATAGTAGGGGTAAAGTGACTAGGCAACAAGATAGATATGACAGTATCAGCATCAAGTGGTGAGTGAACGTGTGTGTGTGGTGTCCGTATGCATAAGTGCATGTCTGACACTTTATGATGAGGGAGGACACTTTTCTTTTAATGAGCATGGCCTTATTTCAATTACAACATGTTGGATGATTGTCATTCATATTCCATTCACCAAGTTCAATGTAACATTGATAGGTTTAGGTTACTACATGATACTCAAATTTTCCCTATACCCATCATGAGGTTGCTACAACCTAGCCAACCTAGTTTACAATGTAGGTGCACACAGGTCGAGAGAAAAGGTACAATTATTTAACCTTTTTGAGATGACAGAGAGTGACACATTCAGTATCGCCTTGCACACTCTTGCCTGCATCTAGCTTATCTAGGGTGTAATCATTAGTGCAACAGTTGCAAACGAGAGTTTCTATTGGACAAATTCAGGTATTTTTTTTATCTCTGTTTCCTTTGCTTCCGTTTACGAAACGTTTTCAAACAGAATCGGCAGAAGGAATACACCCCTGATCACGCATAAACACAGCCACGTTGTATTCATTCTAGCCTCTATGCACTCTCCTCCTCTCACATTTTCCCTTCGTTTGTGGACTTAAATGAACAACACTGTTGTGTTGCCTGGTCAGCTGTATATGACCAGGCGAAAAAACCTTTCCAAGCCAAACCATGGTACTGTAGACCTTCATTGCAAAACAGTGTGTTTTAATCAATTATTTGGTATATATTTAGTATAGTTTTATCTAAAAAGGATAACTTTTTCAATGTTTTACTATTTTTATTTTTATGAAATTCACTGAGGAGGAGGGTCCTCCCCTTCCTCCTCTGAGGAGCCTCCACTGGTGCATATGTTATATGTGTGTGTGCGTATGTAGTGTGTATGTGTGTGTTGGGGTGTTATTTAAGTATGCGTGGGTAGAGTCCAGTGTGTGTGCGTAGTCCGTGCAAGAGAGGGTCAATGCACGTAGTCCGGGTAGCCATTTGATTAGCTATTTAGTAGTCTTGTTTAGCAGTCTTATGGCTTGAGGGTAGAAGCTGTTAAGGGTCCTGTTGGTTCCAGACCTGATGCACTGGTACAGCTTGCAAACAGTTGCTCCTAAACAGCAGAGGGAATTATTTGGTTTATTTGACAATCTTTGCTATATTGTTACTAGTCATATCTGGGTAAATCCATTTGAATTCAAAACAATTTTTTAAAGAAAACTTCCCATGGAAGAAGATCAGGTACCTTTTGGACCTGAATGCCAAAACATTCAGGAGATAAAGTTGCTCAAAGTTTACCCATTTTGCATACCCCACCCTACCATGAGACATCCATGTCTTTATCACTGGAAAAGAAAAACAGTTGAGTTTGATATAACTTAAAAGCTTACAAACAGGGTTGTCAAACTGTTTCAAATAGGAATTGTCATTTAACCTTTAACGTCAATTATCTAAAAACATGTCAACTTTGATTTTTTTCTTCATATTTGCATATTTTGTAGCTTAGACCCTATTTTTATTTACGTCATCTGAGGTTTTTGTGTTGTGCCTGCCATCGGTTGAGACACAACATGCTCTTGAATACTGGGTGGCTGTCATCAGCTGTTTGCAGGAGGCCTTACAGTAGGCCTTTACATGGCAGATTAATAAAAAGCCTTGAGCAAGGGATCTGTTAATCAATAGGAGAGGTCCAAAGTGGAAATGTTGTGTGTGTTTGTGTATTAAAAGAGCAGCTCTAATCTGCTAGTGAGTGCCAGCCCCATTCCTGAGAACTGCAGAGCTTCCTGTGTCTGTGTGTGTTCAGAGTCACTGGACTCTGGCCTGGAGTCTGTCTGAAACAACATTTGTCAGTCAATCGGTACTGAAGAGTTCACACTCATGGACTTAACTGTATCTGCTAGCACCATGACTCTCACTAACAGTTTCCTATACCCATACAATGCAGTAAGTTTAGTTAAAATACTGTTCAATGTTTCACAGGTAACATGTACAAAACACGTCAAAGTGATTTCAAATATTCTGCAGCTGACTGTGGTATGTTTGTGTCCTCTCTCACCCTGATTCTCTCTCCCTCTTCATCTCTTCCGTTCACTTCCTGTAGTTGACTGTGTGAAGCAGACGGTAGACGGTTATGGGGTGAGGGGTCTGTACAGAGGGCTTAGCTCATTGCTCTATGGCTCCATACCCAAAGCAGCTGTCAGGTACACCCAGACACACCACACCTCCCACACATCACATCATACCACACACTGTCTCAGTCTCATCTTCTGTCTCGGTCCATTTTAAATATGTCCCTGACATCCTCTCTCTCTCTATCAGGTTCGGTGTGTTTGAGTTCCTCAGTAATAAGATGCGTGATGAGAGTGGGAAGCTGGACAGTACCCGGGGTCTCCTCTGTGGTCTGGGGGCCGGAGTGGCTGAGGCTGTGTTGGTGGTCTGCCCCATGGAGACGGTCAAGGTGTTTGTTTGTGTGTGTGTGTGTGTGTGTCTTAAACAGCTTTAGGAAATGCATGTGTTGGTGTGTGATGTTACTAGTTTGTAAAACAAAGGTCTGCATATCATTTCAATCTGTGTCGTCCTCATGTTATTTCAGGTGAAGTTTATCCATGACCAATCCTCATCCAACCCAAAGTACCGGGGATTCTTCCATGGAGTCAGGGAGATCGTCAGAACAGAAGGTAAGGAAGGAAGGGAGACAGACAGACAGACAGACACTGTGAGTTTACTGCCACACAGTAGACCGAGACTGCCTCGCAGCTCCCACGGAACTGCTGCACAGAATAAATATCAGCCCACAGAAAGAAGCACGAGATTGAACTTCACTCAGCTTTCTAGAGCACTGGTCACCAACCAGTCGACCTCCAAGGCATTCCTAGTCGATCGCCAAATATTTATGTTAGAAACCCAACGATAAAGCCTTGTTCCTATTCTTTTTGTAGTTGTCTGGGGCTGTTGGCGGTAGGTGCACCCGATTCAGCTGCCCTGCGCACGGGGTAGGCAAACTATTGCCATTTTGAACCATTTCATGTGTCTGAAGGTAAAAACTCGACCTTCCCGGCGGCCCCGGACAGCAAATCAAGTGCACTATAGGCCTACCGCTGGCCAATCGGATTTCTCAGATTACAGTGTCTGCAGTAACGTAGCAGGCATAAAAGAAGGCTACAGCAAAGTTGATACTGTGAGATTTCAAAACGTTTTCAACCATGACTAGAAACTGTCAACTAATACAGCAAAGAAGAGATGCTGTTTTTATGAGTGAGTTCATGTTTAAGTTCTTACTTTGCATTCTACACTTGTATAAACCATAAAATGCGCGTTCTTCCTATTTCAACGCAGCGCTATAACAAGCACTGCAGCAGTAATGAATGAGTAGGACAGTGTATCTATAGGCTTGAGATGTTATTATTAGCGGCTTGGGTCTTTTTTAATATTAAGGAATATTTCACTTTCTCTGTTCATAAGATTAACAACATGAATTTGTGCATGACGCAAACAATTATGCGGTGCGACTCGAGTTTCGCCATCAGATGCAAGACGGTGTCCCTTTTTGGTCAGTGTCAGCGGAGGGATGTTGAGAGGCGGACCCTCAATCTGCTGCTCTCTCTCTCCACTGAGACTGACCATCAGATGCAGGCACTATCAGCCCAGTAAAATACAAATAAAAAGCAAATTACAGCCTACCTAAAAATGGCCGGAACAACAATGACAGGGCAATTCTAAGAAAGCCAATATGCAGTGACAATGTATTGGGCCTATAGCTTACTGCACCTCATTGCTCAGTGCTACAGTACTGTTTTTAATTGGTTAATGTTGCATTGGCTTACGTTTTTTAAGTGATGTAAAAACAAATCTGAGCTGTAGATCTCGGCTTGCATTTTGACTCAGAAAGTGATCTTGACTCAGAAAAGGTTGGTGACCACTGTTCTAGAGTTTTCCCTGTTAACACGATCAACGTTTCCCTTTACTGTGGCAATTTGTGATTGAATCAACACAATATTTTTTATGGTTATTGGAGTGTTTGATGAGAGGTTGTGGGATGGTTGTTTTCTGGTTATTGGCTGTGTGTTAATGTGTTATGGTGTTGTGTTATCTATGTCTCCTCCAGGCCTGAGGGGGACGTACCAGGGTCTGACAGCCACAGTACTTAAACAGGGATCCAACCAGGCAATCCGCTTCTACGTCATGACATCTCTAAGGAACTGGTACAAAGGTGTGTTGTGTGATCGACCGAGTTTGAACCCTTCTCTCTTGTGTTTGTTGTTTACCTGCGTGTGTGTCCAGAGAGTCTCACTGCTCTGTCTCTCTCTCTCCGTTCCCTAGGTGATGACCCTAACAAGGCCATTAACCCTCTGGTTACGGGAGCATTCGGAGCCTTCGCTGGAGCTGTCAGTGTGTTTGGAAACACTCCTCTGGATGTAATCAAAACCAGGATGCAGGTACACACCACCGTTATTAATGACCTGGTAACGTGCAGTGAATTGTATCTCTTACTATACTTGTATTGTATCGTTTTATTAGTTAAACCCCGTCCCTCTCTCTACTAACAGGGTCTGGAGGCTCACAAGTACAAAAGCACCCTGGACTGTGCCGTCAAGATCATGAAGCATGAGGGACCTAAAGCGTAAGTGTCTCTGTACACACTAACTTTGTGACCTCCTGTCTCTTTTTTTTATCAGACCTAATGGTATTGATCCTGTGTCTGCCTCCTTCCTTCCTTCCTTATTTCCTCTCTCCCCAGGTTCTATAAAGGTACAGTCCCCAGGCTGGGCAGGGTGTGTATGGACGTAGCCATCGTCTTCATAATCTACGAGGAGGTGGTGAAGGCCCTTAACAAAGTCTGGAAGACGGACTGAGATCACGTTTCCGTGACGACCAGTGGAGTGGAGAACACCTGGGAGGGTGGGGCCATGACCTGATTACAAACCCAATCCTTCTGCCCTTTCCTTAGGCTATCCATGACTTGCTACCTCCTTACAAATCGGACATGACTGCCATTGTTTACTTTGTTAGTTGGAATGAAATGCAGCCATGATAGGTGTAAACAATCTGGGGATGAGTGCACTTCGCCTATGATCCTATTGGAGATACTACTATCATATTGTTTATACCTACTGCCTCTGTTCTTCTTTATATCCGCAGGGGGAGTGAGCAAGGGCACAGGGGTAGGGTTAGGGATTTGGCCTAAATGTCTGTAATAATGATAACACTGTGTCATTCCAGAGAAGTGTCTTAGAACGACGGTGCTTCAGTTCACTAATGGCTATTATTAACATCTCATGTTGTGCGTTAACATTAATCAAAGAAGGAAAAAATACTTATAGCTAAAACTCAATATAATGTGATGTAGATCAAGAAAAAAAAACTTGAAATGAGAGAGAAGGAGGATCAAAGGCTTTTAACTCCGAAGACCATGTTCTACATTTAACATGATGGTATGACCCAGTGAACTGAGTCTGGTAGAGAAGTGGAGGCTGTTTTTACACTTGATGGCAGTATAACAGACATATCTGTTCATGTGTCACATGGGTGTTATTTTCCAGGTTTAATGCAGGTCTGAAACAATTTAGCTGCTTTACATACCTGAGTGCAATTACAACACAATGCCTTATATATCATTATATTCAGAGGTATCTTTATGGTATACCTGTATGTAAAGTGCCGTGAAAAAGTATTTACCCCCTTTCTGATTTTTCTCTTATCTTTGCATATTTTTTCATTCTGAATGTTATTAGATATTCAACCAAAAGGGAACCTTAGTTTACAAATAACAAAACAAAATTATACTTATTTTATTTATTTAATTAACATTTTGCTTACTGGGACTTCTAATTTTGCGAGGGGCAGCATTTTTTAGTCTCGCCTAGGGTGGCAAAACGGCAAGGACTGCCCCTGCTTCCAAGAGTCTTGATGATCTTCCAGGTGCTTTTTGGCAAATTTGAGTCAACCTTTTGGAGGACATGGGTCCCTATATGCCTGGCGAAAACCAAACAAGGCATTCCACAGTAAGAACCTTATACCAACGGTCAAGCATGGTGGTAGTAGAGTGATGGTTGGGGATGCTTTGCTCCCTCAGGACCTGGACGACTTGCCTTAAGAGAAGGAACCATGAATTCTGCTCTGTATCAGAGAATTCTATAGGAGAATGCCAGGCCATCTGTCTGTGACCAGAAGCTGAAGCGTAGCTGGGTAATGCAGCAAGACAATGATCCAAACCACACAATCAAATCTACATACAAATTGCTAAAAAGCAACACATTTGAAGTTTTGGAATGGCCTAGTCAAAGTCCAGACCTAATCCCAATTGAGATGTTGTGGCAGGACTTGAAATGAGCAGTTCATGCTTGAAAACCCACAAATGTTGCTGATTTACAGCAGTTCTGCATGGAAGAGTGGGCCAAAAGTCCTCCACAGCGATGTGAGAGACTGATCAACAACTACAGGAAAAGTTTAGTTGAAGTCATTGCAGCTAAAGATGGAACAACCAGTTATTGTGTAAGGGAGCAATTACTTGTTCACACGGGGGCATTGGGTGTTGCATAATTTTGTTTATGAAATACATTAAATAAGTATGCAATTGTTATTTGTTCACTCAGGTTCCCTTTATCTTATATTAGGTTTTGGTTGAAGATCTGATAACATTCAGTAAAAGTAGAAAGGGTGCAAATACTTTTTCACAGCACTGTATGTAGTAGTAATAATAATAATTGTTGTGACCATATAATTAAAATAAGAACTCAGTCTTTAATTACTACCCATGCTTATTGTATGGTTATCATAACTGTGTTTTGGCATAGAATTAAGAATGACAATATTAGTTAAATTCAATAGTAATTGAATAGGACCTCTGTTTTTTGGTGTCTGTCAAATACAGAGATTAACATGTTGTACAGTACACTCCGACATTCTGCAGAATGCACCAACACTTTTCATGTCAATTCCATAAAAAGGACCAAGATTGAGATGGGGGTGAGGGACTTTGCAGTTGTAAATGTGAAACATCATAAATATATTTACATAATGATTATTTGTGCCTGCAAATGTATTTTATGACGGTTTTAGAAATCTGGTATAACATTGCAAGTGTTACTAAAGTTGAAATGTTTAATGTTGTATGTCTTAGCTGGGTCAGTTTTTCCTCACTGACTTGATACAATAATACTTAATCATTGTTTTTAAGGTGTTTATTTTATATAGACAGTAACACAGTGCAATGATACCTTGCTGAGATGTTTTTACTGACAAATATGATCAGATCTACTGGTACTAGGGTGGCAGGTAGCGTAGCGTTTAGAGCATTGGGCCTGTAACCTAAAGGTCGCTGGTTCGAATACCCGAGCCGACAAGGTGAAAAAACCTGTATGTGTTCTTGAGCAAGGCACTTAACCCTAATTTGCTCCAGGGGCTGACCCTGTAGGTAGGCTGTCATTGTAAATAAGAATGTGTTCTTAACTGACTTGCCTAGTTAAATAAAGGTTAAAAATAAATAAATACTAGTTGATAGTATAGCTTACCATCTTTGTAATGCATCCTTGAGTAATTCGATGAGATATTGCTTGGTAATGTTCCCTGTCAGTTATAGAGTAGGTATAGATGGAGGGGGAGGGGACACCAATTTGTATTTCTCGATTTATATCTTGCTAAACCTTATAGACATGTGCCACTGTTATGGTCTGCCCAATGTAAGATACACCTATTTTTGATGCTCCTAGACAAGATCATATGTAAGCATATTTTATTGAAAGACCATGCACAGTCATTGCAGATTGTATTGGCTGAGAGACATTTGTAACATTTGCATTTGGGATTTTGAATATGCCATGTGTGCATTAAAGAGGGTAAAGGATTGTGTACAAGATGAGTCTGTTTTGCCTCTTATGACTTGATTGGTTTTAAAAGTGTGTGCATTTTACAACTGGAGTATTGTTTGCAGACCACCATACTACCATAAAAGAAGAAGTAGTTATCATGGTCCTACAAGCTGCATCCTCCCAAGTCAAGATGTTTGTGTGTTACCACATGTACCTTCACACCTATTGTTTATAATCCCCTATTCACTGTCAACCCAACTGGAACATTTGACATTTAAAGATTCCTATATAATAATTCAATTTCTGGTTCAAACTGTTTGATTTCAAAACCTTGGTCATTGTTGCCCATTAACAACGCCTTTTTCTGATGACCTTGTACTGCGCCGCATGAGTTTACGTGCTCGCCGTAGTTGTTGTCCGCTAGCTAGTTAGCCTGTCCTCTTCGCAGCGTTAAGCGCTGTAAAAATGTTCTTACTACCTGTTCGTGTTGAATTATAAAAATGTCTGCGAAAGCAACAGGAACCAGAGGATTTTATTTCAATACTGTCTTGTCCTTGGCGCGCTCTTTGGCCGCACACCGCCCTGCGCCGATAGATAAGGTGAGTCTGAGTGATTTTAGAGCATAAGCATTAGTGAGCTAATGCTAGCTAAGTTGGCTATTAGGTTCATTTAACATGACATACATTGTTGCTATATGTACATGGCTAAACTATAGTGATGTGCGATGCTATCGAGACCAGCTACTAGCTAGGTACTTGTTTTCCATGAGCTACATAGCTGTTGGAGAAACGGCTAGCTAAGTTAGTAAACAAACGTTATGTTAGTCATTCATTCTCAAACAAGGCCCTTGCTTTGGCTTGTCATTTCACACCGGAACACGATACAGCAACAAGGCACTTTTACACATTGGGCGAGTTCATTTTGCATAGCCCGGTGCCGGAGATGGTGGAGATTTCACATACGGACCAATGGAAAGGTCTAAAATGAAGACACTGTGCCGAACCGGAGCACCGGGTCATGCAAAACGAAATCGCCCATACTGACAACCTAGTTTATTAACTCTTAACAAATAATTTGCTTGCTACTTAGTTGTCTGTCGATGATATGGCGGATTGTCATTCCATCAGAATGAGGAAGTTAGTATAGCCATTAGTTATCTAACTAGCTGTCAAACGAGCTAACGCCCCCATTTATTTGTCAACATTGGTCATTGATTGATTTACTATTTACTTGAATGTGCTGTATTCTTTATACACAAATAAATAGCATTAGGATATATTTATGCATCTTGGAAATGTAGACATGTAAACATACAGATACAATTGGCCAAAATATAAACTGTAAATGTAAACTTCACTTTTTTCCCCTCGATCAGTGCTGTATGGTCATACCATACGTTTTTGTTTAGAATTGTGTACAATAGTCAGGTCTATAAAGACTGTTGGTGTGAATACATTTGATTATGAATCCAATATAGCCAATATGATTACATCTTCATCTGCATATAAGTAGCCCTTGTTAATATTGTATTGTTTTATTCTGTCTTTAAAATGGTTTCATAAGGCTCTTGGTATATCTAGGACTATGAGTGGCACTGCCATTCCTCCATTGTTTGAATAGCCGAAGCCAACTAGTTTTTCGATGTATGTTCATGTTTTAATTTCAGCTAAATGGTCATTCTGGGCAAGTTGCAGCGATAAGTGTTGTTTTATTCCTGTATGACTGGCAGGGTATTCGGGCTGAGGGGTGATCAAATGTGAAAATGAATGCACTCACTACAGTATGTCGCTCTGGATAAGAGCGTCTGCTAAATGACTGAAATGTAAAATGTAAATAAAGGCAGTCAGCAGATGCAGCTTGCATACAAAAGAGACCCATTGACTAACTGGAATGTTATTCCACCTGAATGTTGCTGGGGATACTCAAGTAGTGGAATGGTTGGTTGTCTGGTTGTGAAAGAAATTCTGTGAAATGGCTGTAACAAACAGATTTGCCTTTAGATCTTTCCAACGCATAATTGGCCTGCGTTTTTATTAAGTGTGGGTGGTTGGCATTGATTACCGACTGGGGCACCCCCAGCAGGAGATGTGGAGAGTGACAGAACCTGTGAGGGTGTAGCTATGTCATAGACTATGACTAAGAAGCGTTGGTTGTGAGGGACATGGCACAGCTCCACACACATACATTTGAAGATGATCCCTGTGCTTTGATGGACAGTAAAAGAGTTGCAGAGGAGGTGGAGCAGATCAAGCATGGTGCACAAAGACCACTCTCTCACAGTCAACCCCAAGCCACCATAAACTCACATACAGCAAGTTTTCCAGACCAATGCATGAATCACCCAGCATGAAAGATCATTCTTCAAATGCTAGTCCAGTTCAGGTGTCACATGGGCTGGCCAGCCATGGTTGGTAGCAAAATACCTCTATGTACAGAGCCTTGACTTTTTCCACGTTTTGTTGTGCTAAAGCCTGAATTTAAAATAGATTAAATTGAGATTTAGTGTCACTGGCCTACACACAATATCCCATAATGTCAAAGTGGAATTATGTTTTTAGAAATTTTTACAAATGAATAGAAAATGAAACGTCTTGCATCAATAGGTTTTCCCTTTGTTATGGCAAGCCTAAATAAGTTCAGGAGTGAACAAGCCACATAATTAGTCGCATGAACTCACTCTGTGTGCAATAATGGTGTTTAACATGATTTTTTAAATGACTACCTCATCTCTGTACCCCACAGAGTTTGCGGACAATGTGACCGGGTAGATTTAAATTTACCGGACATTTGAGAAATTTACCGGACATCCGTATGCATTCAGATTGACCTGGATCAGCCAGCGCCATCAATAAACAAGTGATATTGGCCAAATGAGCCATATTTACGTGCCCTTAAAAACAGCATATCAAAAACTATTCCTTGTTTTTCCGATGTGTTTTTTTGTTTTGTTTACTTTCCTAAAACAATAACCGTCCACATCACGGTTCAGCCGTCTGAGATTTGAGCACTACATGCATCAGAGCATTGCATGCATAGGCTTATAGGCTTAAGGTCCACTCTATGATATTAATATTAAAAACTAAATATACATTCACCGACCAGTTTATTCTAGTACTGGCTGGTCGGACCCTCCCTTTGCCTCCACAACAGCCTGAATTCTTCGGGGCATGGATTTTACAAGGTGTCAGATACGTTCCACAGGGATGTTGGTCCATGCTGACGCGATGGCAATATGCAGTTGCGGCAGATTGGATGGCGGTACATTCATGCTGCCAACAGCCCGTTCCATCTCATCCCAAAGATGTTCTATTGGATTCGGTCAGTAACAATGTTCAGTTACACTGTGGCGTTCAATCGTTGCTCAATTGGTATCAAAGGATCTAACGCGTGCAAGGAAAACATTCTCTAAATCAGTACACCACCAGCTCCAGCCTGTACCGTTGACACCAGGCAGGATGGGTCCATGCACTCATACTGCTTACGCCAAATCCTGACTGCCATCAGCATGATGCAACAGGAACTAGGATTCGTCAGACCAGGCAATGTTTTTCCACTCCTCAATTATCCAGTGTTTGTGATCACGTGCCCACTGGAGCCGCTTCTTCTTGTTTTTAGCTGATAGGAGTGGTACCCGGTGTGATTGACGAGTTGTGCATACCGAGATGGCAATATGCACACCACTGTTGTACTGCGCCGTTATTTGTCGGTTTGTGGCCCGCCTGTTTGCTTCCACAATTCTTGCCATTCTCCTTAGTTAGTGTGCCTGCCTGTGAGATATGAGAATCTGACTAGTAGCTGATGTTTTCGCTGAAGCATACACTCAAACATAGAAAAACAACCTAGCTTGTGAACAAAACAATGTAATTAGCCAAGAAACACAAGGACAAAGTCTCACTTTAGTGGACTTTCCTTTCAAGTAAATTACACCAACTTTTATGCCTGTGCACAGCGCTTCTAAAAACAAATCTTCACTTCAATCACAGTGATCACAGCTCCCCATTCAGGCAGTGTTGTCGATGCGCATTGCTGGATATGTAGGATTTGTAGGTCAAGCTGGCAAATCCATGGTTACTAACGAGTATAGTATTCTCTGTGATGTTGTCCTGCAGGCCAGGGAATCTAGGGATAGTTCAGTATATTCATTTGAAAAGCTGGAGCAGAGGCCAGCAGTTAGCCTCTGTGACTGGCCTACAGCAGGGATCATTAACTAGATTCAGGCAGCCGCAGGCCGATTTATTTTCTTGAGTGGATGGTCGGGGGGCCGGAACATAATTACAAATAATTTGTAGACTGCAAATTGATCACAAGAAGCCCAAACGCATATCATATTTGTCTAAAACATAATAATTTCAAACTTTGCTTACATGTGCCTCTTATGCGTGGGAATACTTGGGAACAGATTTCTTCAATTAAAATCCCTTGTAGATGATTTCCTGGTGTTTTTAGTCTTTTATGTCCAACAATGGAAATTCCACACCAAAAAAAAGTTATTTATTCATTTTTGCTCAGAACTTTGGGAGGGGGCAAATAAAAACGCCCCCAGTTGGGGAACCCTATTAGGGAGAAGTCACCTCGAATTAAGGGATGCGTTCGTAAATTGCCTCCAGTGAGTCAGAGTGCACTCTGGAATGTTAATAAGTTCAGACCGTTGTCAGATTGTCTGTTCGTAAATGCGTTTCACTCTCGAAGCGTTAAGAGCGCACACTGGACGCTCTGGCCGAGGAGTAGGGTTGATCCGAGCGTTCTGACCTCACACCGGCAGTCAAGTACCCAAACTAACTTGCTGAAGTTTGCTAGCTTACTAGCTACTTTCAGACAGAAATGAGAGAACGCCGTTTTACTCGCTCTAGCAGAGCTGCTTAGGCTGTTTTCATGTTATCTAGAGCGTTATGGACTGTAACTGTGCTGCTGGCAACAATTTAATTACTTTTTTTGCCCGTGTTTGGAGGATATATTGGCAGTTTGCTCGACTTCGTCTCAGGCCTAACAACACCCGTGCCAATATATCCTCCAAACACCGGCTTCAAGAGCATTATCACGTTTATACAACAGGTTACCAACATATTGACTTGCCTAGGTAAAATAAATAAATAAATAAAAATAAAATACCAACATTCAAATAATGATTGACATATTTTCATGAACTTGTATTTTGATTAATTTATTGATACTATTTAATCCTTACACAAGATATAGTCCCGACACAAATCTAGTGTTGCTACCCAAATCCGACTGGTCATTCTTTCTATCGGTTCGTTTGCCAGAGACGTGACCCAGTCGTTAAGTCTTTTTGTTCTGTATCTATGTACACAACCCAGTTGTTCGTTCTAAATGTTCCATTGCCATACTGACTGGCAATGTTCTTATCCCTTGCTTGCTAGCTAGCAAACTATGGCTAACTTACAGTCACGTCAAACAGTGCAGCCAGAATAACAAGTAGTAGTTGCATTTGTATATTTCTAAGCAGTTTTCTAGTGACATTTATTTGGATACATCTGTAACAATGAGCTAATAATGCACAATTTCACTAGAAAATGTTGTTCAGAGGAGCTAGCCAACAACACAGCTAACACTATCCCTTCAAACGGAAGACTGCAAACTAGCCGCACTTCGTTTTGTTTTACCTTTTTTCTATTGATATTTATTTGTATATATCCACAAACATTATGCTGATTCATGATTTCGACTGGCTGAGAAAAGCTGCCTGTCTGTCTTATCCCTACTCCCGAAACGTTCATTACGATGCGACAGCTGGAGATCGATTTTGAATATTGAAACAATGTTGCAAATGTCAGAGAGACAGACAGCAAGGTTTATACAAGTCTCCGCTGTTGAAAAAAACCTTAATGTTAGTCCATAAAAAACTGTCCTAATGTCTAGATGCTTTTTATAGTGGAGATCAAGTTTATATATTGCCTGGCTGGGCTGATGGGACAGTGGATTGCGGCGTGAGATGGAACAGATTTAAATAGGCATTTCAACGTCATAGCTTTAGCCGGTGATAACTTGTGGAAAAGACACCGGCTGGAATGCTGTTTTAACCAATCAGCATCCAAGATTAGACCCACCCGTTGTAAAACTGCGATATAGGACAAGATACTGTGTTTGTTTTATTCCCCTAATGGTGAAGGTTAGGACTTATGGTCTGACTAGTTAGCAAAATACAAGCCACATGTTTGCTGTTTATTTCTTTTTCAGGTCCAGAAGCTACAATGCATGTGTCCAGTAGATTTCAGAGGGGTGTTCCAGCTGGACGAGAGGAGGAGGGATGCGGTCATAGCTCTGGGCATCTTCCTGGTCGAGTCGGACCTACAGGTACATTGAACTGGAGCAGCTAGGCCTACTCCCTGACGCTGTTAATGGTTGCGTTTATATAATGCTTTATATGGGACAGATGTTCCGTCAGACCAATAACTGGCTCCTATCCCAGCACCTTCTGTGCCCCCCCCCTAGCTGTTTAGCACCTATCCCAGCACATTGTATGCCCCATTAGCTGTCTAGTGGTTTGTAATTTTATGTTTTTATTGCAGCACAAAGACTCTATCGTCCCCTACCTGTTGGGGCTGCTGAAGGGACTTCCCAGAGTTCAATGGATCGAAGAAAGCTCTGGAAGCAAGGGACTTGGTACGGAAGGAGACGCAAGCATTTGTCTGTCTCACAGCAGTCAGTATGATGTCTAATTTAGCTTGTTTGACGATACATCTTCCTGTCCTACAGAGATCCTGCCGGTAGCAGAGAACTTCTGCTTCTGTCTGGGCACTCTTCTATCTGACGTTGCCCAGCGAGATGGCACCTTGCGAGGACAGATCCTGGAGGCCATCATGGACATAATGCAGGTCCTGCTGGACATCTGCCTGAAACCAGAGAGCCATGATAAAGGTACCAGCATGCTCTCTATGCCACCATTTCACTTTCACCAGTGTTTAATGAAAATGTTAGCTCCTGGTTAGTTATCAAGTTATTTTCTCTTGTCCAAAATGTGTGATATATGTAGATGGACACCGAAAAGCAGTCGTTCACCTGTCTGTCTCTTTCTCTCCTTCCTCTCCCTTCCTACCTAGAATACCTGTGCCGGTACACTGTGCCCTGCCTGTTAGGTGTGGCCCGGGCCTTTGGTCGCTACAGCAACACAGAGGAGCCCCTGCTGTCCAAGCTATTTCCGCGGGCGGGAGCCCCGCCCCTATCCGGTGCCGATGAGGCTGACCCGTCACGACGGCGCTCCTTCAACGACTTTCGCTCCATCATGCCGGCCTCGCTGCTCACAGTTTGTCAGGGAGACACCCTCAGACGCAAAGGAAGCTCCGTGTCCAGCATATCACAACAGGTACTATTAACATACTATACCAATACTACTACTATTACTACTGCTACACCATGGTACTGCCATTATTGCTCATTGTGTGTCAGGGAGACACCATAAAACGCAAGGGCTCCTCTGTTACTATTTCTATATCACTACAGAGAATACAACTGTACTACCATAGCCTCCAACTAGAGGTCAAAGGAGGCTCGTATTTGAAATTGTATTTTCCTCTGTGTCTGTAAGGCCAGTCCAGAGAGAGCAGGACTGACCCTCAGCTCCCCAGCTGATCCCTCTGCACAGTACTTTGAAGGTGAGAAAATATAAGAAAGGCAATATATTTCTGAAGTATTTCAGTTGATTATTTAGTAGCCCATTTCTCACTTTTTGACTGATACTTTTCTCACTGTCTATCCCTCCCTCTCACCCTCCCTCCCTCTCTCTAACCCTCCCTTCCTCCCTCTCTCTCTCTCTCTCTCCCTCTCCCTCTCCCTCTCCCTCTCACCCTCCCCATCACCCTCCCTTCCTCTCACCCTCCCTCTCCAGGCTCCTATCTCCCTGATGGTAGTGCTGTGGACCCAGACTATTATTTCTCCACCATTAGTTCTAGTTTCTCTGTGTCTCCTCTGTTCACGGGCAATGCCCAGGGAGAGTTTGACGTCCCTCTGGACATTCTGCGCCAGCTCCTCAACATGGTCAGTTCATGTGTATAATCAGAATGCGTATAACTATAGAATTAGATTGGATAGAATTAGAATGGGTAGAATTCATTTCTGAGTGTTCTTTTTGTCTTGCGCAGGTTGAGCAGTTTGTCGCTGAATCCTTTCTGAAAACACTGGATGACAACCTTCATGAACTTTTGGAGGTAGGTTCATTTCCCCTCTTTTAGTTAAAGCACTTCCCTGTTTAGTCCTCGATCATGTTTGTTGTGTTCTCTCCCTCTAGTTGAACCCAGGTATGCACCTGTACTACAGGACCTTTAGTGATCCTCTGTATGTGGCCATCTTCAAGATGCTCAGAGACACGCTGTACAACCTAAAAGGTAACAAACCCACTGGTCTCTCACCCTAACCTTTTAAAGGGGGAACTCTGCAGTTGCTACATCCATTTTTGGACGTCTAAAATAATGATATACCCATTTGTTCTTGAAGAATATAACTTATAAATGCCTTATGAACTCATGCATGGTCAGTCCTCGCGTCCGTAGCTCTATTTATACGTTTGAGAGTGGTTATGTTATTAATGTTGGTGTGATGGTGTTCCCAGACCCTGCAGACGGGTTATGTGAAGGAGGTATATGTTATTAATGTTGGTGTGATGGTGTTCCCAGACCCTGCAGACGGGTTATGTGAAGGAGGTATATGTTATTAATGTTGGTGTGATGGTGTTCCCAGACCTGCAGACAGGCTATGTGAAGGAGGTTATGTTATTAATGTTGGTGTGATGGTGTTCCCAGACCTGCAGACGGGCTATGTGAAGGAGGTTATGTTATTAATGTTGGTGTGATGGTGTTCCAAGACCTGCAGACGGGCTATGTGAAGGAGGTTATGTTATTAATGTTGGTGTGATGGTGTTCCCAGACCTGCAGACAGGCTATGTGAAGGAGGTTATGTTATTAATGTTGGTGTGATGTTGTTCCCAGACCTGCAGACGGGCTATGTGAAGGAGGTTCATGACTTTGTGCTGGAGCAGTTTAGTAGCAGCCAATCGGAGCTGCAGAGGATCCTACATGACGTAGAGTACCTCCACAGTGAGCTGAGTCCTCTGAAGCTACGTTGCCAAGCTAACGCTGCTTGTGTCGACCTCATGGTCTGGGCTGTCACTGAGGAGCAGGGTAAGAGAGAGTGTGTGTGTGTGTGTGTGTGTGTGTGTGTGTGTGTGTGTGTGTGTCGATCCGTGTGCATGTATTGGAAAACAGGTCATGAATTTGGAATGAATTGGACACGTGTTGAAAAATTGAATAAACACAAACCAACTGTTGTTCATGTGTTTTTGTTTTGATCAGGAGCTGAGAACCTGTGTACCAAGCTGTCAGAGAAACTGCAGTCGAAGACGTCCAGTAAAGTCATCATCGCTCACATGCCCCTGCTCATCTGCTGTCTACAGGTAGGGCCTGTAATGCCTCCAAGTCTGTTCCTGTTTTTATCTGTCTTCACATTATTGTGTTGATAAGAGTGCCATAATACAAGTATCATCATACCTAATATATTTTTTCCGGTGTTTGTGTAGGGTCTGGGTCGTTTGTGTGAGCGGTTCCCGGTGGTGGCCCACTCTGTCACCACGTCTCTCAGAGACTTCCTGGTGGTCCCCTCTCCTGTCCTGGTCAAGCTGTACAAATACCACAGCCAGTACACCACAGGGACTGGAGAGGTCAAGATCCACGTGACCAATGAGCACTCCCAGTCTACGTTTAGTGCTCATGCTAATAAGAAGAGCCAGCCCTCGATGTACGAACAGCTCCGAGACATCTCCATAGACAACATCTGCAGGTGAGGAAAGACGACATGCTGTATGAAACTACTTTTGTTTTTAAAGAAGAGATATGTTTCCTTTCATTCGTTGCGGTAACCAAGTATGCGTTCTGTTATTTTCTCTTCTCTCCTCTCTCCCCCCTTTCTCTGCCCCCCCCCCCCCCCCACCCCCTCTCCTTCTCTCAGGTGTCTGAAGGCAGGTCTGACAATGGACAGTGTTATAGTGGAGGCTTTCTTAGCCAGCCTGTCCAACCGTCTATACATCTCTCAGGAGAATGACAAGTAAGTTTATCTGATCCCTCCCAACATTACCTCTTACTTTACCTATTAACAGGCTGTACAACCTCTGAGAAATAACTGTCAATGTTAGCTAGATAGATAGATAGATAGGTACTTTAGTGAACCTCAGGTGATCTTGCTACCTAGAAAGACTATCATGCAGTGATTGACAGGAGCTCTAACCAATCCCCATCTCTGTGGCAATGACTGGCAGCCATTCTGACCAACCGTATGTCTCTCTCTCTCTCTCTCCCCATAGGGAGGCCCACCTGATTCCAGACCACACCATCAGAGCACTGGGTCACATCGCGGTGGCTCTGAGGGACACGCCCCGCGTCATGGAGCCCATCCTGCAGATCCTACAGCAGAAGTTCTGCCAGCCACCGTCACAGCTAGACGTACTCATTATAGATCAGCTGGGATGCATGGTCATCACTGGGAATGTGAGGCAGACACACTTGATCCTGTCTTTTGTACTCATTCCTTTTTCCCTCTCTCCCCTTTTTAGCAATACATCCCTCAGTAAACCCCCCCTCCTCTCAGTAAACCCCCCCCTCTCTCTCCTCTCAGTAAACTCACTCCCCCCTCTCTCCTCTCAGTAAACTCACCCCCCCCGTCTCTCCTTTCAGTAATCTCACCCCCCTTCTCTCTCCTTTCAGTAATCTCACCCCCCCTCTCTCTCCTTTCAGTAAACTCACCCCCCCTCTCTCTCCTCTCAGTAAACTAACCCCCCCCTCTCTCTCCTCTCAGTAAACTCACCCCCCCTCTCTCTCCTCTCAGTAAATTCACCCCCCCCCCCTCTCCTCTCCTCTCAGTAAACTCACCCCCCCTCTCTCTCCTCTCAGTAAACTCACCCCCCCTCTCTCTCTCTCCTCTCAGTAAACTCACCCCCCCCCCTCTCTCTCTCCTCTCAGTAAACTAACTCACCCCCCCTCTCTCTCTCTCCTCTCAGTAAATTCACCCCCCCCCTCTCCTCTCCTCTCAGTAAACTCACCCCCCCTCTCTCTCCTCTCAGTAAACTCACCCCCCCTCTCTCTCTCTCCTCTCAGTAAACTCACCCCCCCCCCCTCTCTCTCTCCTCTCAGTAAACTAACTCACCCCCCCTCTCTCTCTCTCCTCTCAGTAAACTAACTCACCCCCCCTCTCTCTCTCTCCTCTCAGTAAACTCACTCACCCCCCCCCCCTCTCTCTCTCCTCTCAGTAAACTCACTCACCCCCCCTCTCTCTCTCCTCTCAGTAAACTCACTCACCCCCCCTCTCTCTCTCCTCTCAGTAAACTCACTCACCCCCCCTCTCTCTCTCCTCTCAGTAAACTCACTCATCCCCCCTCTCTCTCTCCTCTCAGTAATCTCACCCCCCCTCTCTCTCTCCTCTCAGTAAACTCACTCACCCCCCCTCTCTCTCTCCTCTCAGTAATCTCACCCCCCCTCTCTCTCTCTCCTCTCAGTAAACTCACTCACCCCCCCCTCTCTCTCTCCTCTCAGTAAACTCACCCCCCCCCTCTCTCTCCTCTCAGTAAACACACCCCCCCTCTCTCTCTCCTCTCAGTAAAGTCACCCCCCCTCTCTCTCTCCTCTCAGTAAACTCACCCCACTATCTCTCCTCTCAGTAAATCCCCCCCTTCTTTCTCTCTCCTCTCAGTAAACTCATCCCGCTCTCTCCTCTCAGTAAACTCATCATTTTCTCTCCCCTCACAGCAATATATCTACCAGGAGGTGTGGAACCTGTTCCAGCAGATCAGTGTGAAGGCCTCCTCCATGGTCTACTCCACCAAGGACTACAAGGACCATGGATACAGGTATCCTTAGCCCCTACACCTTTACGGACCATGGCTATAGGACCTAGAGGGACCAAAAATCTTCCAATACGTTGTATCAAACAAAACAAATCCCGAAAATAACAGAAAACATAGCATCGCTTAATGCGCCCGACATTATATCTTCTGTAGTCGGACCATTCTAGTTCTAGTGAAGGATGACATTATGAATGAATCAAACAGGCCTGGCTGTGGCTGCCGCACAAACAGAGACAGAACCAGCACAGACACAACGGTACACAACGTGACACAACGTGACACACAGCATAAAATAATGTGACTAGCAAAACAAAAAACACAGTGACCACATCTACATGTGCACAGTATTCCAGGTAGGAGCTCAAATCCCGCTTAAGGTCTTATTCGGGATAAGCTGTTTACATGTACCTTTGATATCCTGTAACTGAAATCTGGACACTGACTATAAGCCTATAACCTCACATGTAGCCTAATATAATATCAACTCCTGCAGAGGGGAGGTGTAACGTGTTATCTTTGACACTGTTATGCAAGCAGACAGTATTTCAGTCACATAAAATATGCACCCAAGACGAACTTTTAATTCATTTCTCAGCTTTTAATTTGCTTAAAACCGGTCAAACTGATTACATTTGGACATTTTGCACAGTTTTCTCCCCGTTCCCTAAACGAAACAGACAACTTTACTGGTGTCAACTAGATGACTAATGCCTTCATTCTATCGATGTAAGACATTCTGGTGAGCACTGCTTTATTTAGTCTTCTGCGGAAACAAGTTATGACAGAAGAGAAGCTGCATGTATCTATCTAACTATAGTTGACAAACAAATGGCCTACAAAATGTCTGAGATTATAAGCAAAAACGTATTTAAATTAGACGTGAAAGTAGCATAAGCCAGTAGGCAGGCGTTTCCCAAACTCGGTGCACGTTTTGGTTTTTACCCTAGCATTACAGCAAAAAAACTAAACGTGCACCCCTTGGAGTTTGGGAAATGCTGCAGTAGGCTATATGGTCCAGTAGCTTGCGGAGTGTCAGCAACACAAATTATTCTAGATTTATTATGAACTGCGCAGGTAGCCCACTTTTTTTAAGTGATTTGTTTGACAATTAGATAAAAACATAATCACACAACACCCGTAATATGCGAAACTGAGCCTGCGCAGACTCCGGAAAAAAACAAGTCATAAGTTATTGTAAATGGGATATGATGTTTATATTTTTAAACTTGCTTATCCCGAATAATAATGGGATATTGGTGTGCATGTAAACGTGGTTACTGTTTACACAACCTATGGTGGCCTAACACCACTATCGCACCAATAGCGACAATAACAGTGTCACATCAAAGGTGACAGGCTCGTTGTGCTGATAGGACAGCGACCATAATCCCTGTGCACTCCATGGCCTGAAGAAGAGACAGTTTTGGTCAAACACATAGACAAGGCTGATAGACAGGCGACAGCAGTCACACAGAGCGTTAAATTAATGTTAAAGAATAAGCTGCCCATTCACACCAGTAGGAACCATGAAATCAGAACAATACAATTGGTAGAGGCCTTCTGTCCAGCTTCTGAAGGCCTAACCAATGGCTGGCTGAGCTAGCTAGATTTTTCTATTTTCTATCCAGAGACCACCAAAGAACAATTCTAAACAGAATGATCCCACTCGCTTTCCGACTCAAACTGAAGAAATTAAATCAGAATATCATGAAAATTATTGTAAAGACGAAATAGTAATTCAAATGAAATAAATACATTTTGTTTAAATCCTTAGGCCTTCACTGTTCCCCACGGCCACCCACTGCCTAACCCCTACTCACTGCCCATAGCCAGCTCCATCACCCACTATACTAAAAACGACTGTGTTTAATCTCATGTGTGTTTCAGACACTGTTCCCTGGCGGTGATCAATGCGTTAGCTAACATAGCAGCTAACTTGGCCGCAGAGCAGATGGTAGATGAGCTGCTGGTCAACCTACTGGAGCTGTTTGTTCAGCTTGGACTGGAGGGCAAGAGGGCCAGCGAGAGGGCCTCGGACAAGGGCCCTGCACTGAAGGTACACCCCTTTTACACAGTAACCGGGACTAGACTATAGGGTTCCTCGACAACAGGCCTGTGTTCGTTTGTTTTGCTTTGACCTTGTTTAGCTGTACTTTTTTTTTTTTTTTCAGGCGTCAAGCAGTGCTGGAAACCTTGGAGTACTTATTCCTGTTATTGCTGTGGTATGTGGGTTGCCTCTATACATTTAGATTTTCAACAGTACTGCCTCTGTGCCTCGAGTGTCTATACAGTACTACATACATCATCTATACCACTAGTGCTGATCTAGATCTCCTCTCTCTGTGTAGCTGACAAAGCGTCTGCCGCCCATCAAGGAAGCAAAGCCTCGTCTGCAGAAGTTGTTCAGAGACTTCTGGCTCTACTCTGTTGTGATGGGCTTTGCTGTTGAGGGATCAGGTGGGTGTTTTAAGATTATATTAACGTATACTACAATATACTATCAGGATTGGTATACAATATATAGAATTGAATAAACATATTTCAAATGGTGGGCTAATACCCATCTGATGGAAAGATGAAAGTGAGTTTATCAGGCTAACATAAATTCTGCTGTGTAAAAGTGCGTAGGTTTATTAAGGATTTTGTGTGCTGTGTAGGTCTATGGCCAGAGGAGTGGTATGAGGGAGTGTGTGAGATCGCCACCAAGTCCCCCCTCCTCACGTTCCCCAGTGGAGAACCCCTACGCTCTGAACTACAGTACAACTCTGCCCTGAAGAACGACACTGTCACAGCAGTAAGAAACGCAACCACACACACACACACATACATACAGATTGTGTACAGACGCACGCACACACACACACACACACACACACACACACATACAGATCGTGTACAGACAAACGCACATACATACATACATAGATACATACATAGATACATACATAGATACATACATACATACATACAGATCGTGTACAGACAAACACATACATACATACATACATACATACATACATACATACATACAGATCGTGTACAGACAAATACATACATACATACATACATACATACATACATACATACATACATACATACATACATACATACATACATACATACATGCATACATACATACAGATCGTGTACACACAAACACATACATACATACATACATACATACATACATACATACATACATACATACATACATACATACATACATACATACATACATACATACATACATACATACATACATACATACATACAGATCGTGTACAGACACACACACACACACACACACACACACACACACACTTGGCTGACGTCCCTGGTTGTGTGTGTGTGTGTTTCAGGCAGAGCTGAATGACCTGAGGAGCACCATTATAAACCTGCTAGATCCTCCTCCTGAGGTGGCTGCTCTCATCAACAAACTAGACTTCGCCATGTCTACCTACCTACTGTCTGTCTACAGGCTGGAGTACATGAGGTAAGGGAAGAAGGAAAAGCAAGCCACTTAGGACTATTGAGATGCACCCTGCTGTTTCTGAGCTGTCTAGAGTGTAGCGGTTGGAGGGTAGGTATAGATGGAGGAATCTCCAAGTCGTTCATGCCTTTGGTCCCCTCTTCTCTCACTAGGATGCTCCGTGCTCTTGACTCTGAACGTTTCCAGGTGATGTTCCGCTACTTTGAGGACAGAGCCATCCAGAAGGACAAGTCTGGTAAGCTGCATTATTATGTATTAGACAGTTATTACACATGTATTAGACAGTTGTTACACATGTATTAGACAGTTGTTACACATGTATTAGACAGTTGTTACACATGTATTAGACAGTTGTTACACATGTATTTGACAGTTATTACACATGTATTTGACAGTTATTACACATGTATTAGACTGCTGTTACACATGTATTAGACAGTTGTTAGACATGTATTAGACAGTTGTTACACATGTATTAGACAGTTGTTAGACATGTATTAGACAGTTGTTACACATGTATTTGACAGTTATTACACATGTATTTGACAGTTATTATACATGTATTAGACTGCTGTTACACATATTTGGCATTTATTCCACGTTTTAGGCAGTGATCTAATGAATGTCTCTTCTCTGTTTGTCTCCAGGTATGATGCAGTGTGTGATAGTGGTTGGGGACAAAGTGTTTGAGGTCTTCCTACAGATGATGGCTGAGAAGGTAAGGTTGTCAGATAACATTTAACATACAATGAATATTTGAGGACCATCATAAGATTCGATCAAAACGGAGAAACTCAAAAACATCTGAAAGTCAAGAACAACTGATCGTCTGTCTTTCTCTCCCCAGCCGAAGACTAAAGCCCATGAGGAGGAGTTGGAGCGCCATGCTCAGTTCCTATTGGTCAACTTCAACCACATCCACAAGAGGATCCGTAGGGTGGCCGACAAATACCTGTCCGGTCTGGCCGAAACGTTCCCCCACCTGCTGTGGAGTGGCCGTGTACTGAAGACCATGCTAGACATCCTGCAGACCCTCTCCCTCTCCCTCGGCGCAGTATGGACACACTCTCTTCTAACCACATGTCACTGTTATTCTCTTTGATCCCTCAATGTATTGAGTTGTGCTCCTACTTTGTATAAAGGACATCCATAAGGACCAGCCGTACTACGACATCCCAGACACCCCCTACAGGATCACTGTACCAGACACATACGAGGCCAGAGAGGTAGGAATGGGTGTTTGGTGTGGGTGTGTGCGTGTTTTCTGAATGTTGCGTTGACATTTCTCTGTGTTTGTAGAGCATAGTGAAGGACTTTGCTGCTCGCTGTGGAGAGATCCTGAAAGAGGCCATGAAGTGGGCCCCCTCTGTCACCAAGTCACACCTACAAGTGAGCTACATACACACACATACATTTTGTAAATGAAAAGCAGATGGAAACGCATTGCAGATGTTCTGTCCAATCATTGTTCATAAAGAGCTTCTAGATGGCTTTTTGAGGAAGTCCGGGTTTTAGATGAATCTCCTCTTATTCTTTGATGTTTTCTCCAGGAGTACCTGAACAAGCATCAGAACTGGGTGTCAGGTCTGTCCCAGCACACTGGCCTGGCTATGGCTACAGAGAGCATCCTGCACTTCGCTGGCTACAACAGACAGAGCACTACGCTAGGGGTGAGAACACACACACACACCTATTTTCCCTAACACTAACCCTTACCTTAACCTTAATTTCCACGACAGGTTTTAGGGGTTATTTTAAACACAGGGTCACTCAAAGTCAATCTTAAATGAATCATTGTTTATTGTCAGCACGCTGGAGAGGTTCCAACCAACTCAATGCACCATAGTACACATATCTGTCAGTCTTATATACGGCTATACACAGACAAGTTATATTTGCATGATTTAGCATAATTAATTAATCATTAACATTTGCTTTGTTCATGTGACCGGCCAATACTGGTTCATAACATGTGACAGACCAATACCTCACAAGGCTTCTCTCTCTCTAAGCTGAGACCTTGAAACTGAGATATCTTTTGTTCTCAAAACAAGGTCTGGGCGTACTGCCAAATTGCATATACTGATAAGTGAGGATTCGTCCAATCAGTCACTTGCATGAACACAGAAATTGGTTATTAGAACAGCACATGTATAGAATAGAAAAGCACCAACATTAAACGTTCCATCACACCCTAACTCCTAAACCTTACCCCAATTTTAACCCTAACCCTAAAATAGCCTTTGTCCTAGTGGGGACATGGAAAGTGTTTCCTTGATTTACTATCCATGAGCACTTCTGGTGATTTCTTGTATCCTCGTGGAGACCTAAAATGTATTTCCATTCAAAACCTATTTTCCCTAAACCTAACTTGAATCCCTAAGCCTAACCCTAACTCCTAAACCTAACCCTAATTTTAACCCTAAATTAACCCCTAAGCCTAAAACCTAAAAAAGCCTTTTTACATCTGAGGGCTAGCAAAATATCCTCACTTCTCAGAATTTTAGGACTTCTGGTACTCACAAGTCTAGTAAAACGTGTACACACACACGGTAACAAAGTCCCTTCCTCCCCTCCAGATCACCCAGCTGACAGAGAGGCCAGCCTGTGTGAAGAAAGACTACTCCAACTTCATGGCCTCACTCAACCTGAGGAACCGCTATGCTGGAGAGGTACAGAGAGACTCTACTACAGTTCTAGACAGGACACTCACGTCTTCATAGACTGGATATTTATTCTTCTGAATCAACAGGATGCTGTCGTTAGTGGTTCACATTGTGTGTGTGTGTGTGTGTGTGTGTGTGTGTGTGTGTGTGTGTGTGTGTGTGTGTGTGTGTGTGTGTGTGTGTGTGTGTGTGTGTGTTGCTCCCTACAGGTGGCAGGTATGATCCATTTCAGTGAAGCGGTGCGTAGCCAGTCAGACCTGTCCAGGCTGATGGTCAGACAGATGACAGAGGCTCTGGACACCCAGAACCCTGAGGCCTTCACTGAGAACATGTTCAAACTGGCTGCTCTGCTCATCAGCACTAAAGGTGTGTGTGCTGACAAGTGAACTTTGATTTGGAAGGCAATAAAGGCATCATCTAGCCCAGGGGTGGGCAATAATTTTGCCTCTAGGTCCACATCGGGCTTTCAAAATTCAGCGGAAGGGCTGCACAGATTCTTTCCGGACCTATTTGTTTGTCAAAAGTAATTTGCGGGCTAGAAAAATGGCAGCTATTTGAAAACGTATAGGTCTATTATAATTTCTACATACTTTCTATCTAGTTTTAGACGTTCAAAAGTAGCCTGGATGTATTATATATATATATATATATATATATATAATATACAGTGGGGAGAACAAGTATTTGATACACTGCCGATTTTGCAGGTTTTCCCACTTACAAAGCATGTAGAAGTCTGTAATTTTTATCATAGGTACACTTCAACTGTGAGAGATGGAATCTAAAACAAAAATCCAGAAAATCACATTGTATGATTTTTAAATAATTAATTTGCATTTTATTGCATGACATAAGTATTTGATCACCTACCAACCAGTAAGAATTCCGGCTCTCACAGACCTGTTAGTTTTTCTTTAAGAAGCCCTCCTGTTCTCCACTCATTACCTGTATTAACTGCACCTGTTTGAACTCGTTACCTGTATAAAAGACACTTGTCCACACACTCAATCAAACAGACTCCAACCTCTCCACAATGGCCAAGACCAGAGAGCTGTGTAAGGACATCAGGGATAAAATTGTAGACCTGCACAAGGCTGGGATGGGCTACAGGACAATAGGCAAGCAGCTTGGTGAGAAGGCAACAACTGTTGGCGCAATTATTAGAAAATGGAAGAAGTTCAAGATAACGGTCAATCTCCCTCGGTCTGGGGCACCATGCAAGATCTCACCTCATGGGGCATCAATGATCATGAGGAAGGTGAGGGATCAGCCCAGAACTACACGGCAGGACCTGGTCAATGACCTGAAGAGAGCTGGGACCACAGTCTCAAAGAAAACCATTAGTAACACACTACGCCGTCATGGATTAAAATCCTGCAGCGCACGCAAGGTCCCCCTGCTCAAGCCAGCGCATGTCCAGGCCCGTCTGAAGTTTGCCAATGACCATCTGGATGATCCAGAGGAGGAATGGGAGAAGGTCATGTGGTCTGATGAGACAAAAATATATTTTTTTGGTCTAAACTCCACTCGCCGTGTTTGGAGGAAGAAGAAGGATGAGTACAACGCCAAGAACACCAACCCAACCGTGAAGCATGGAGGTGGAAACATCATTCTTTGGGGATGCTTTTCTGCAAAGGGGACAGGACGACTGCACCGTATTGAGGGGAGGATGGATGGGGCCATGTATCGCGAGATCTTGTCCAACAACCTCCTTCCCTCAGTAAGAGCATTGAAGATGGGTCGTGGCTGGGTCTTCCAGCATGACAACGACCCGAAACACACAGCCAGGGCAACTAAGGAGTGGCCCAGTAAGAAGCATCTCAAGGTCCTGGAGTGGCCTAGCCAGTCTCCAGACCTGGACCCAATAGAAAATCTTTGGAGGGAGCTGAAAGTCCGTATTGCCCAGCGACAGCCCCGAAACCTGAAGGATCTGTATGGAGGAGTGGGCCAAAATCCCTGCTGCAGTGTGTGAAAACCTGGTCAAGAACTACAGGAAACGTATGATCTCTGTAATTGCAAACAAAGGTTTCTGTACCAAATATTAAGTTCTGCTTTTCTGATGTATCTAATACTTATGTCATGCAATAAAATGCAAATTAATTACCTAAAAATCATACAATGTGATTTTCTGGATTTTTGTTTTAGATTCCGTCACTCACAGTTGAAGTGTACCTATGATAAAAATTACAGACTTCTACATGCTTTGTAAGTGGGAAAACCTGCAAAATCGTCAGTGTATCAAATACTTGTTCTCCCCACTGTACATTACATATTTGGACAGATGGATATGTAATCTTCACATCAACACTATTGACAGATAAAGGTTACCCAATTTAACAAATCACACACACAAAAAACACTTTGAAAATGTTATGCAATTAAAATAAACAAAACTGCCTTTTCCTTATGGGAAAAAGTTAGGACTCCCCTACGTTTACCATCACATAAAATGTCTAAAATTAGAATTAGGTGTACCAAAACAAGTGCAAATGATTAGAAAACATTAGAGAGAAACTTGTTTTGGTCTTAACCATATGGGTGTGTGGTAACACATCATTCAAAGATCAAAAGACCTACCCGAGGCCCTCAGAAGAAAGATTATTGATGCCCATGAGTCTGGGAGGGGTTACTAATCCATTTCCAAGCAATTCGAAGTACATCATTCCATGTCCAAGCAATTCGTAGTACATCATTCCACTGTCCGACGAAAATTCCAGACCACTGGCAAACTACCTAGGACAGGTTGTCCTACCAAAGTCAGCCCAAGAGCTGACCGAAAGATGCTCATAGAAGTCTCTAAGAACCCCAGGGTAACATCAAGGGATCTACAGGCTTTTCTTGCCACAATCAATGTCGAATTGCATGGGTACACTGTCAGAAAGAGACTGCACAAGAAGCCTCCGCTCTCAAAAAATAATATCAAGACACAACTGACTTGCCAGACAACACTTATATTTGAGATTCTTCAAATAGCCACCCTTTGCCTTGATGACAGCTTTGCACACTCTTGGCATTCTCTCAACCAGCTTCACCTGGAATGCTTTTCCATCAGTCTTGAATGAGCTCTTGTTGGCTGCTTTTCCTTCACCTTTACTTCATCTCAAATTTGGACTCCAGACCAAAGGACAAATTTCTACCGGTCGAATGTCCATTGCTCGTGTTTCTTGGCCCAAGCAAGTCTCTTCTTCTTATTGGTGTTCTTTAGTAGTGGTTTCTTTGCAGCAATTCGACCATGAATGCCTGATTCACACAGTCTCCTCTGAACAGTTGATGTTGAGATTTTTCTGTTAGTTGAACTCTGAATCATTTATTTGGGCTGCAATCTCAGTCTGGTAACTCTAATGAACTTATCCTCTGCTGCAGAGGTATTTCTGGGTCTTCCGTTCCTGTGGCGGTCCTCATGAAGCTGGTTGAGAGAATGCCATGAGTGTGCAAATCTGTCATCAAGGCAAAGGGTGGCTACTTTGAAGAATCTCAAATATAAAATATATTTAGATTTGTTTAACACATTTTTGGTTACTACATGATTCCGTATGTGTTATGTCATAGTTTTGATGTCTTCACTTTTATTCTACAATGTAAAAAATAAAGAAAAATGAGTGAATGAGTAATATTCCAAACTTTTGGCCCCCAGTGTATATATATGCCTCCCCAGGCCAGATTGAGTTGATCAGGTCCACATGCCTTGTGTTGTCCACCCCTGATATAGCTGATTGGGATGCATCTTTTCATGTGTATATAGACCTTTGTCCACTGTCACCTGTTATAATTAAGTTTTCCCTGTGTCGTAGTGCTCTCTGTCTCTGTCTTTGTCTCTCTCTCTCTCTCTGTCTCTCTCTGTCTCTCTGTCTAACCCATTATTTTGAAGGCCTGTGTTTCTCTCTCTCTCTCTCTCTCTCGCTCTCTTTCTCTCTCTCTCTCGCTCTGTGTAGAGTGTGATCCTCAGCTGCTGCACCACCTGTGTTGGTCTCCTCTGAAGATGTTTACAGAGCACGGCATGGAGACTGCTATCGCCTGCTGGGAATGGCTGCTGGCTGCTCGCACTGGAGTAGAGGTCCCGGTAAGCATATTGTAGACGTCTATTGCTGGAGTTGAAGTACCATTGTGTATTTGTGTGGAAATAGGGGTGGGACCCGGATTTAAACCCACACGAACACGGGTTTTCTTTCTCTTTTTCTCTCTTTCTGTCTGTCTCTCTCTCTCTCTCTGTAGTTCATGCGTGAGATGGCAGGAGCGTGGCAGATGACAGTGGAGCTGAAGATGGCCTTGTTCTCTGATGCTCAGGTGGAGGCTGATCCCCTTGCAGCCTCAGAGGAGAGTCAGCCTGTCCCCTGTCCCCCCGACGTCACCCCTCACTGCATTTGGATAGAGGTGTGTGTGTGTGTGCGTGTGTGCGTGTGCGTGTGTGAGTTCAATCCGGTTTGTTTAAAATACTAGAATAAGAGGAAATTACTGCATGAGCAGCTGTTTAAATGTTTTCATTTCATGCTCCCTCCCTCTTCCAACTCCTCTTCTGCTTTCTCCCTCTCTATCTCTCCCTTCTCCATCTCTCTCCAGTTCCTGGTTCAGAGATTTGAGATAGCTAAATATTCCAGTGAAGACCAGGTGGAGATATTTGGGAGCCTATTACAACGCTCACTTTCCCTCAATGTGGGCGGGGCCAAGAGCAGCCTCAACCGCCACGTAGCCGCCATCGGACCCCGCTTTAGGTCCACACACACACAGACACTCATACACATACATACATACATACACACACACACAGACACACACACTAGATCCAGTTTCTGATTCAGAGCAAATTAACCACTCATTGAGGCAATCTCTGTGTGTCTGTCTGTGTGTCTGTGTGTAGGCTCCTTACTCTGGGTCTAGCACTCCTCCATTCCGACGTAGTCACCAACACCACCATCAGAAATGTCCTCCGAGAGAAGATCTACTCCACCGCCTTCGACTACTTCAGGTACACACACACACACACACACACACACACACACACACACACACACACACACACACACACACACACACACACACACATAGTAAGATAGTAAGGAAATTATTATTTTTATTTTATTTCACCTTTATTTAACAACTGCGACCTGGCCAAAAACAACAACACAGAGTTACACATGGAATAAACAAAGGTACAGTCAATAACACAATAGAAAATCTATATACAGTGTGTGCAAATGTAGTAAGATTAGGGAGATAAGGCAATAATGATGTGCAAATAGAGATACTGGAGTGCAAATCAGCAAAAATAACAATATGGGGATGAGGTAGTTGGGTGGGCTATTTACAGATGGGCTGTGTACAGGTGCAGTGAACGGTAAGGTGCTCTGACAGCTGATGCTTAAAATTATTGAGGGAGATGGTAGTCTCCAGCTTCAATGATTTTTGCAATTCGTTCCAGTCATTGGCAGCAGAGAACTGGAAGGAATGGCGGCCAAAGGAGGTGTTGGCTTTGGGGTTGACTAGGGAAATATACCTGCTGGAGCGTATGCTACTGGTGGGTGTTGCTATGGTGACCAGTGAGCTGAGACAAGGCGGGGATTTAACTAGCACTTATATTAAGACTTATAGATGACCTGTAGCCAGTGGGTTTGGCGACGAATATGTAGTGATGGCCAGCCAACGAGAGCCAGCCAACGAGAGCGTACAGGTCGCAGTGGTGGGTAGTATATGGGGCTTTGGTGACAAAACGGATGGCACTGTGATAGACTACATCCAATTTGCTGAGTAGAGTGTTGGAGGCTATTTTGTAAATGACATCGCCAAAGTCAAGGATCGGTAGGATAGTCAGTTTTACGAAGGTATGTTTGGCAGCATGAGTGAAGGAGGCTTTGTTGCAAAATAGGAAGCCGATTCTAGATTTAATTTTGGATTGGAGATTCTTAATGTCTGAAAGGAGAGTTTACCGTCTAACCAGACACCTTGGTATTTGTAGGTGATGTTAGTCCG
This sequence comes from Thymallus thymallus, assembly GCA_023634145.1. NCBI lineage: Eukaryota > Metazoa > Chordata > Actinopteri > Salmoniformes > Salmonidae > Thymallus > Thymallus thymallus. The sequence continues at coordinate 23,657,370 of CM042403.1, forward strand.
GTGGGCGGGTGCGGGCAGCGTTCGATTGAAGAGCATGCATTTAGTTTGACTAGCATTTAAGAGCAGTTGGAGGCCATGGAAGGAGTGTTTTATGGCATTGAAGCTTGTTTGGAGGTTTGTTAACAGTGTCCAAAGAAGGGCCAGATGTATACAGAATGGTGTCGTCTGCGTAGAGATGGATCAGAGAGTCACCAGCAGCGAGAGCGACATCATTGATATATACGGAGAATAGAATCGGCTCAAGAATTGAACCCTGTGGCACCACCATAGAGACTGCCAAAGGTAGTTAACATACACTTTAGCCAAATACATTTAAACTCAGTCTTTCACAATTCCTGACATTTAATCCTAGTAAAAAGTCCCTGTCTTAGGTCAGTTAGGATCACCACTTTATTTTAATAATGTGAAATGTCAGAATAATAGTAGAGTGATTTATTTCAGCTTTTATTTCTTCTATCACTTTCCCAGTGGGTCAGAAGTTTACATACACTCAATTAGTATTTGGTAGCATTGCCTTTAAATTGTTTAACTTGAGTCAAATGTTTCAGGTAGCCTTCCACAAGCTTCCCACAATAAGTTGGGTGAATTTTGACCCATTCCTCCTGACAGAACTGGTGTAGCTTTTTCACTTCTGCCCACACATTTTCTATAGGATTGAGGCAAGGGCTTTTTGATGGCCACTCCAATACCTTAACTTTATTGTCCTTAAGCCATTATGCCACAACTTTGGAAGTATGCTTGGGGTCATTGTCCATTTGGAAGACCCATTTGCGACCAAGCTTTAACTTCCTGACTGATGTTTTGAGATGTTGCTTCAATTTATCCACATAATTTTCCTTCCTTGTAATGCCATCTATTTTGTGAAGTACACCAGTCCCTCCTGCAGCAAAGCACCACCACAACATAATGCTGTCATTATGGACAAACAGTTCTATTTGTTCCTCAGACCAGAGGATATTTATCCAAATAGTACGATCTTTGTCATCTTCACAAGATGCTTTACTGTTGTTCTGGGATTGATTTGCACTTTTCTCACCAATCACTCATCTCTAGGAGACAGAACGCATCTCCTTCCTGAGCGTTATGAGGGCTGCGTGGTCCCATGGTGTTTATACTTGCGCACTATTGTTTGTACAGATGAACATGGTACCTTCAGGCGTTTGGAAATTGCTCCCAAGGATGAACCAGACTTGTGGAGGTCTACAGTTGTCTTTCTGAGGTCTTGGCTGAATTATTTTGATTTCCCCATGATGTCGAGCAAAGAGCCACTGAGTTTGAAGGCAGGCTTTGAAATACATCCACAGGTACACCTCCAATGGACTCAAATTATGTCAATTAGCCTATCAGAAGCTTCTAAAGCCATGACATAATTTTCTGTAATTTTCCAAGCTGTTTAAAGGCACAGTCAACTTAGTGTATGTAAACTTCTGACCCACTGGAATTGTGATATAGTGAATTAATCTGTCTGTAAACAATTGTTGGAAGAATTACTTGTGTCATGCACAAAGTAAATGTCCTAACAGACTTGCCAAAACTATCGTTTGTTAACATGAAATCTGTGGAGTGTTTGAAAAATGAGTTTAAATTACTTTAACCTAAGTGTATGTAATCTTCCCACTTCAACTGTACACCCATTGGTTGAGAGAGAGGAAGGTGATAATGGCAAGAGTGATCCCACAGGTTAAACAGCAGGCATGAGGAATGTGCATTATGGTGCCATGCTTATAGTCTGTAAGGTAAACAGGGGAATGACATTCTGCACATGGCTAATAGGAAAGAGGAGAAGAAACAGGAAGCTATGCTGATGAAGATACGTTTGGATTCATTCCCACTATGCCTGTAGAATAGGAAACAAGGTGAATCATGTTATTCTTACTGGATGAAGTTAAACGAGCATTCAGACCAGCCTTCCTGATTTGAACTTTCGTAGACTACATTATCACAAACAGAATTTGTGTAATAAGAAGTTTTAAGAGTACATGCCATTTTTTTCCCAACTGCCCCTCATTCACCGCAAGTCATTCCCTGACAGCTGATGATGGCCTATCGAAACTAGAGGTGTGCCGACATGGCCATACTCTAATTCATAATCATATCCGTAAATTGAGAGTTGATAGTCAGATTGGATCGGATGTTACTCGTGATCGTGTTTTAATATGCCTAAGTACATTTAGGCAAAAAACCTCCCTCCGCGTTGTCAAAGCTGCAGATTAGAAGCAGTGCACGTGGGGGTGGGGGTGGGGGGTGTGTCCTCAACCAGCAGCTGGCAGCCAAGTTTGTTGTCACTCAGTCAGAATGCGCATTAGTGTTTCCTATTTTTTTCCCCACTTGTTAGATATTATGCACATTGATAGCTTGATAGCAAACGTCCTCGTCATGTGATTTATCACAGTAGCAGCAGCATTCACAAGACGTTTTGATGTCTATATAGTATTAGAAAGAGCAGATTCTGCCGTTTCCAAATCACGTATCTTTGCCAAACAATGAAAATGACCCCTTCAGCTCTATTTCTAAATATAGCTTTTTTGCAGAATTACTGCGATTCCATGAGCTCCCCACGTGAACTTGCAACACTGAAAGCACAGTAATATATTTAAACTCAAAATATGCCATTCTGTTCTTTTGAAATGTATTTTATTAAATTCATAATGTTCCTTAAGACCTGTACTTAACTTCATAATGAATGATATTGGTGATGGTGTTTATTTAATGGATTTTAACACTTGAATTGTGGTGTTTTAGTGGTTTTTCCATTTGTACATATAGCGTACAGTTACATAAACGAATAAAAATGCTATTGTGTTCTTTGAAATACATTTGATTTAATATTCTAATGTTACCTAAGACCCTCAAGCTGACTCTGGCCATCAGTCTAACAGTGTTTCCTCCGACACATTGGTGCCGCTGACATCCGGGTCAAGCGAGCAGTGTGATAAGAAGTAGGCAGCCAGGCGGGTCATGTTTCGGAGGACGCATGGTTCGACCTTCGCCTCTCCCGAGCCCATTGAGGGGTTGCAGAGATGAGCCAAGGGACCTAATTCAGGGACAAAAGGGGGGGGGGGGTTGGGCCTGGTTAGTACTGGGACGGAAGACCGCCTGTGAATACCAGGTGCCATAAGCTAAAATAAAAAAGTATTTATTAGGCAGTTGTAATGTTGACATTCAAAACAAATGTCATTGGCACGAAGGGGGATCCTACAATGTCAGGCTTTTCTTGTGTTAATGAATTGTATGCTCTCTCTCCCTCTCTCTCACTTCCCTCTTCCCCTTTCCCCCCCCCCTCCCCCTTTAGCGCCCCTCCAAAGTTTCCTACTCAGGGGGACAAGCGTCTGCGCGAGGACATCAGCTTCATGATCCGTTTCTACGCCAGCATCCTGTCGGACAAGAAGTACCTGGCGGCGTGCCAGCTGGTTCCTCCCGGTGAGCTAGGCGCCGTGCCCACTCCCAGCACCCTCTCTGCCGGGATATTCGGATCACTAATCGTGTCCAGCACTTCTCCGATATCGATGCTAAGTAAGCCTACAGCGGTGGAGACACCGGCTGATTAACAACAGCATTGCAAGACTACAGGAGCATGTTTTTACACAGGTCAAATCTGACGCCTGATCAGGCTCTTGCTACGTTGCTCATAGATCGATTAATCTTTTTAGTTTGTAGAATCTCTCTCTGTATCTGTCTATTTCACTCTATCCATCTATTTGTCTGCTGCGGAGCAAGGCGCAGATTTGCCACCTCTGATAAAATGCATGATTTATTATTATTCTACACATTATATCATGTCGATCCGCCCCTCAGCTCGATTTGTCAATTTGTCAACAAAAAGAAAACAAACAAATTGAGAAATTTGAGACGATTTTCTTCTCCACCACCCACACCGCTCCTTCCTCCTCTCCGTCCCTTGCGACCCCGAGAACAACATGATCTCACTTCATAACACATCGGATCGCGCCAGGTAGAAACTAGCACTAACCACAGATCTAGGATCAGATTACTCTACCCTCAATTAGGTGGGTGAAATAATGTCTGACTCTGTGTCAGCGGTTAGGGCTAAATTCTACCACTGCCTGTGGGAACAACGCATGGCCATCTCATATAATACAGGACGAACGCTGTAAACCTCATCATATCGCTCTTCAAAAACTCCTTCCTCTCCATCGAATACTGAGACAATGCTCACTACCTCATTTATATTTCCCTCCTACTCACAATGTCTTGTCCATGGATGGTGATGCATGTCAGTGTGGATTTAGACGAGAATGAATGCATTGAGTGGTCGAGAGAGAGGGATGCATGCCTATGTTGTTTTAGATGAACACATTGAGGGATGGAGCGAGAGAAAGATGGAGCTAGAGAATGTGAAGGACTTAGGCGTTAGATAGACAGAGATAGTTGAGTTTGTAATGGAATGAGAGAGCGCGATCAAGAGATGTGGATAGAGAGCGTTCAATGAGGAAGGACCTGCTTTTTTGCTTAGTAGATCATATAGTCAGGAAAACCCCAGGGCCCAAATAATGAGGGATAGAAAGACGTAGGGTGTGTGTCTCAGCCTGCTGTGTATCCCTGTGTGTGTGTTCCTGTGTCTGTCCATCCATCTGCGTGTGTGTATGTACAGTGCATTCAGAAACTTTTCACACCCCTTTTTCCACATTTTTGTTGTGTTACAGCCTGGATTTATAATGGATTAAATTAAATTAAATTAAATTTTTGTCACTGTCCTTCACACAATACCCAATAATGTCAAAGTGTTATTGTGTTTTTAGAAATGTTTACACATTATTTAAAGCTGGAATGTTTTTGAGTCATTAAGTTTTCAACCCCTTTGTTATGGCAAGCCTAAATAAGTTCAGGAGTAACAAGTCACATAATAAGTTGCATGGTCTCACTCGGTGTGCAATAATGGTGTTTAACATGATTTTTTGAATGACTACCTCATCTCTGTACCTTAAGCATACAATTATCTGTAAAGGTCCCTCAGTCGGGCAGTTCATTACAAGCACAGATTCAACCACAAAGGCCAGGGAGGTTTTCCAATGCCTCGCAAAGAAGGACATCTATTGGTAGATGGGTAAAAGTAAAATAAAAACAGACATTGAATATCCTTTTGAGCAAGTTATTCATTACACTTTGGATAGTGTATCAATTCACCCAGTCAATACAAAGATACAGGCGTCCTACCGAACTCGGTTGCCGGAGAGGAAGGATCCTGTGATAGGAGAAAACTGAGGATGGATCAACAACATTGTAGTTATTCCACAATACTAACATAAATGACAGGTTAGTATTTTGTATAAGGCACTAAAGTAAAACTGCAAAAGTGTTATGTTTTGGGCAAATCCAACACATCACATCACTGAGTACCACTCTTCATATTTGGTGGTGGCTGTTATGGGTATGCTTGTCATCGGAAAAGACTAGGGAGTTTTTGTAGGATAAAAAGTAACAGATTGAAGCTGAGCAAAGGCAAAATCCTAGAGGATAACCTGGTTCAGTCTGCTTTCCAACAGACACTGGGAGATTAATTCACCCTTCAGCAGGACAATAACCTAAAACACAGGGCCATATACTCTGGAGTTGCTTACCTAGAAGACATTGAATGTTCCTGAGTGGCCTAGTTACAGCTTTTACTTAAATTGGCTTGAAAATCTACGGCAAGACTTGAAAATGGCTGTCTAGCAAGGATCAACAACCAACTTGACTGAGCTTGAAGAATTTAAAAAAGAAGAATGTGCAAATATTGTACAATCCAGGTACGCAAAGCTTTTAGAGACTTACCCAGAAAGACTCGCAGCTGTAATCAATGCCAAATCACTGTGATTTTGTATTGACTCAGGGGGTTGAATACTTATCTAAACAAGATGTATTAGTGTTTTATTTTTAATTCGATTCGTTTTTTTACAAATGCTAGAAGTTTTCTTCTACTTTGACATTAGAGTATTTTATTTGTAGATCATTGACAAAATAATGGCATCTATTTCAATCCCATTTTTTAACGCAACAAAATGTGGAATGAGTAAAAGGGTGTGAATACTTTCTGAAGGCACTGTATGCCTGTCTGTATAGACAACCAGGACCCGTCTTTGAACAGTCTGTCGGTGATGACGGCCCAGGACCCCAGGAGCACCATGTCTCATGACTCCAGCTCCCGCTCCCAGCAGAGTGGCCAGAGTGGATGGATCAACACCTACCCTCTGTCCTCTGGCATGTCTACCGCCTCCAAGAAGTCAGGTAACACACACACATGCACACAGACAGACGCAACACACACACACATACAAACAGAGATCTGACCATGTCCTTTCTGTCCCCAGGCATGTCTAAGAAGAGTAACAGAGGGACTCAGCTCCATAAGTACTACATGAAGCGCCGGACCCTACTGCTGGCCTTACTGGTGAGAGATACAGTGGGGATTTTTACTGTGGAAGGTTCAGTTCAGTTCAGACACAGTGATAACCTTGACAGAACATTCTTTTTGACTCTCCCTCCTTGCTATTCAATTACTGTTAGTCTACATTCTAACCTTCCCCTTTGTTGCTAGGACTAACGTCCTTCCTATCTCTCTCACTCCCTCCCACTCTCTCTCTCTCTCCGTCCCTCCCTCCCCCTCTCTAGGCCAGTGAGATTGAGCGGTTGACTACGTGGTACAACCCTCTGTGCACCCAGGAGTTGGCCATCGCTACGGAACAGTCAGTGGAGACAAGCATCGCCAACTGGAGGTCCAAGTACATCAGCCTCAGTGAGAAACAATGGAAAGACAATGTCAACCTGGCCTGGAGTATAGCTCCTTATCTGGCTATGCAGCTACCTGCCAGGTATACACACATAAGCTGTGTTCGAATACTCATACTAACCGGATGTCATACTACATTCACCACTATTTCCGTGCTTTTAGGGCCCATAATGCAATTCTTCAGAAAATGGGCGTGGCTTCACATAATTTTCAGATTTGAAGAAAATGGCGGAAAATATGCAGTCGAAGTCCAACTAGAGCGGATACAAATTCATTGCTTTAACTAATTTTGACAAATGTCAAGAAAATGTTGAGCGATGTAATAAAGTAATGACTTACACCTTATGTTAGCTGACAATTTGTTATCTACGCTATCCTTACCAACCACAGCATATCATTACAGCAGTATGTACCGGTATGTTAGCTAGCTACCTTAGTTGGCTACTAATACATCAAACTTGCCAGTATATTAACTATATGCTATCTAATTAACTACCCAACGTTTATTGACTTGATTATTCCCGTCATTCTTAGTTAAGTGGTATAGTTGTTGTGCGTTCTCAATGGACATTCGGGTGCTTTTGTAAATTCACTCTGGTTATCTACTCCAATTTCAGAGCACTCTCGTCTGAGTATACTTGTGTGTAGAATAACTGATGAATTTACGAACGCTCAACACCCGTTGAATATGGCCGGTGTCAGTAAAAGTCGGCAAAAAATAGTAATTTAATTGTTGCCAGCAACACAGTTAGTCACCAACGCTCTGGATAACATGAAAACTGCCTAACCAGCTCTGCCAGAGCATCCAGTGACAGTGTGAGCTCTGAACACTCCCAGAGCTAAATGCTCTGAATTTACAAATGGACAATTTGACAACGCTCTGAATTTACAAACCCCCAGAGTGCACTCTGAGCACACTCGGGCACTCCAGATTGAATTTAAGAACACACCCGAAGTCATAAAATGTCTAGCTAGTAATTTGTTACGCTAACAAGCTAGCAAGAGGTTGCATAGCAACAGCATCAACTTCCGGTAGACAGGCGAAACGCTAGTATGCTCAACTGAAAGGATATTGGTCGTTTACAGTATACTAAAATTAACTAATAGTATGTAGTGTATATACTCAATTAAGTATGTAGTATACAGTATGTTAGTATGGGTATTCGAACACAGCTATAGTCTCACACAGACACATATACCCTAAGTGGAAACGTGGAAAAGCTTTAGATGGTTCCACCTGAATAATAACTATTGTTGTCAGGTTTAAGAACAATGTGATTGTGGCAATTTAGTGCTAACCCTCGTGTGTGTGTGTGTGTGTGTTCAGGTTTAAGAATGATGCCATCGTGGCTGAGGTGACCCGGCTGGTGAGGCTGGACCCTGGAGCGGTCAGCGACGTACCTGAGGCCGTCAAGGTGAGTCAACCTGTAGTTCAGCAGTCATCTGCTACACAGGAGTGACCAATGCTTATCATACCTCAAAGATGTTTGTTGAAATACATTTATTTTTATGTCAGAGCCACAAAGTTCAGTTTTAAAAGTGGTGGTGTTTCTAACTGGAGGTTTTTTGTCATTCAAGAAAATGTATAATTATGTGTGTTTTTTCCAGTTCCTGGTGACGTGGCACACCATTGATGCAGACTCTCCAGAGCTGAGCCATATCCTGTGTTGGGCTACTGCTGATCCTCCCACCGGCCTGTCCTACTTCTCCTCCATGTACCCCCCGCACCCCCTCACCGCTCAGTACGGGGTCAAAGTATTACGGTCGTTTCCTCCGGTACGTCACATACACACACATATACACACACACACACACACACACACACACACTTTATAACGTCACTTATCCCAATGTATTTGTTTCTTCTCTAGGATGCCATTCTGTTTTACATTCCTCAGATAGTTCAGGCCCTGCGCTATGACAAGGTGAGCGACACCACTAACTGGCTGTTTCTACATTACCCTGTGTGGTGTGTGAGAAAGATAGCAAGTTTGTGTTTGATTGGCAGATGGGCTATGTGAGAGAGTACATCCTGTGGGCGGCCCAGAAGTCTCAGCTGTTGGCCCACCAGTTCATCTGGAACATGAAGACTAACATCTACCTGGACGAGGAGGCACACCACAAAGACCGTGAGACACACACAAATACAGTCACGACCAAAATGATCGGCACCCTTGGGCTCCCGAGTGGGGCAGCAGTCTAAGGCACTGCATTTCTGTGCTAGAGACGTCACTACAGACCCTGGTTCGATTCCAGGCTGTATCACATCCGGCTGTGATTGGGAGTCCCATAAGGCGGCGCACAATTGGCCCAGCGTCGTCCAGGTTAGGGTTTGGCAGGGGTAGGCCGTCATTGTCAATAAGAATTTGCCTAGTTAAAAAAAGGTTTAAAAAATTAAGATGAGCAAAAAAATACTGTATAAAATAAATAATACAAATACTGACCTAAATTGTGTGCTCTATTTTCATGTCATCCAACAAATGTAAATGCCTGGAGTTTTCTAAAAGGCATTTGCACTTGGATTGGAACCGATGCTATGGTCAGATGACATGAAAATAGAGCTATTTGACCAACCAGTGGTGGGTTTGCTGTCGAAAGAAGGATGCATATGCAAAAAAGAACCCCATACCTACTGTAAAATATGGTGATGTATCTTTGATGTTATGGGGTTGTTTTGCTTCCACTGGTCCTGGTGCTCTTGTTAATCATGAACTTTACCCAGTACCAGGACATTTTAGCCAAAAACCTGGTTGCCTCTGCCAGGAGGCTGAAACTCATTTTTTAGAACATACGATATACTGTAGCATGGTGTTTTTATAATTGATTTTATACAGTATTTTGCTCATCTTTATCTCATCCTTGTGATTGTGACTGTACGTACGTACGCACACACACACACACACACACACACATATATGTACAAACATTCCCACTCAAACTTACCATTTCTCTCTCTCTCTCAATTCCAATTTCAATTTAAGGGCATTATTGGCATGGGAAACATATGTTAACATTGCCAAAGCAAGTGAAGTATATAGTAAACAATAAAAAGGAACAGTAAACATTATACTCAGAAGTTCTCTCTCTCTCTGTGTAGCTGACATCGGGGATCTGTTGGAGGAGATGGTTGAGGAGATAATAGGTGCTCAGTCGGGTGCCGCTAAAGACTTCTTCCAGAGAGAGTTTGACTTCTTTGACAAAATCACCAACGTATCTGCCATCATTAAGTAAGACTAACACCCATTGTGGCAAATCTTATCTGAAATCGCAGCATATATAGTCCACTACTGTTAACCAGTTAGTTTTTGGACGTTGAAGTGTTGGTGTTTTTCAGGCCCACCCCGAAGGGAGATGAGAGGAAGAGGGCGTGTCTCAAAGCTCTGTCTGACATCAAAGTCCAGCCAGGTAACAACAGCTGGGACACATCCGTAATCAGGCAAATTACATTTACAGTGGTGAATCCCAAAATAAATGTGTAAAGTGATAAGAACAAATAAAGTTATTTGTGCAATACATTTTATAGATAAAACAATAATTATTATATTGTCTTTAAATGTGTGCATGCTTTCAAAGGGGGTGTGCATTTTTTCAAAAGCTGATTCAAAGGGGGTGTGGTAATATTTTTTAACTCTTCCGCGAAGGACTCAGGTAGGATACACATGACTGTCCTCGATGAAAGGTGGCTATCGAGGAAAGGTGGACACTTTTTTTTCCCCCCGTTCGCTTACTAAGGAATTGACATCTTGACCACTCAACCACTTATCGGTTTCCGGGTCACAGGGGAGAGAGGGTGGAGGACAGACTTTTGCCCAAATTAGAAAAGGCCTATATCTGTGCGGGTGCATGTTTGATTACAGTGAGGTGTATGTGAATAGTTTTGCCCTAGGTGTTTTGACCTCTATATCTGTGATTGTGCTTAGTGGAAGCAGTAGTGTAAGGTATGTGTGTGTCTCACTATGTATGTCTGTCCTCCCCTGGTGGCCATCCTCCAGGCTGCTACCTACCCAGTAACCCAGAGGCCATCGTACTAGACATCGACTACAAGTCTGGAACACCCATGCAAAGGTACTGACTCACTGACATTGCAATAAAGTATACAGTAGCATTCTATGGTGTGTGGATATATATTCCTTTCTAAGGCTATTTGAAGAAAGGATTTTTTTTATTTTAATTTTATTTAACCTTTATTTAACTAGGCAAGTCAGTTAAGAAGAAATTATTATTTACAATGACGGCCTACCCCGGCCAAACCCTCCCCTAACCCGGAAGACGCTGGGCCGATCACGGCCAGTTGTGATACAGCCCGGGATCGAACCCCGGTCTGTAGTGACTCCTCTCGCACTGCAGTGACCGCTGCGCCACTTGGTCCCAATATAAACCCATCTCACAGGATGTATATCTGACTGCTTTCTCCGGTCTCCCCCAGTGCTGCCAAGGCCCCATATCTAGCTAAGTTTAAGGTGAAGCGTTGTGGGGTCAGTGAGCTCGAGAAGGAGGGTCTGCGTTGTCAGTCAGACTCTCAGGACGGGGAGGACGGGGAGGACAGCGAAGACGTAGCTCGCAGGATTGTCTGGCAAGCTGCCATCTTTAAAGTGGGCGACGACTGCAGACAGGTAGGATAGATGGACCAACACACACACACACACACACACACCACAATAATATTTTACATACTCAGCACTTATAAATAATACAAAAAAATCAATCAGCATTTTTTCATAATCGGATTCTCTCCATACCTTTCTATTTTCCCTTCCTCTCTATTTCCCTCCCTCTCTATTTCCCTCCCTCTCTCTCTCTCTTTCCCTCCCTCTCTCTTTGTCCCTCCAGGACATGCTGGCTCTCCAGATCATTGGTCTATTTAAGAACATCTTCCAGCTGGTGGGACTGGACCTGTTTGTGTTTCCCTACAGAGTGGTGGCTACCGCCCCCGGGGTAAGAATACACTCTACATCCCTTTTTGCAGGCTCACTGATCAATTTCAGAATTGCACCTGGTGTATTCTAACTCTGAACAGTAAGTTGAGACCGAGACTTTTTTTTTTTTTTACCCATTCGCAATTGGTTGTTCATCAGCAGTTATTTTTTCTCTTGTTATGTCACTCAATTGGCCATGTCGGCTAAGATTTTCTTTATTGGTAAATTAGTCTAGCCTATCTAATCATGGTCGAATTAACGACTGAGGGGTCCCCCATTGATTTTGTTAGTCACTCTCACTCTGCAAATACATGTATTTCTCTCTGCCCCATGGCAAAATTAGTAGAATTGCAAAAAATTGTACTCTAAAACTTCAATTTTTACTTTCTGCTGTCAAGAAGGGGCCGCTAAAATGTTTTGCTCACAAGGTGGGGGGCTCTACACCCTAACCCTTAGACCTTACCCTTTGTCTTGTTACTCTGTGCTGTGTAGCATCACAGTAATGGTTTCCCTGTATCTGTCTATGTCCAGTGTGGTGTGATCGAGTGTATCCCTGACTGTAAGTCCCGTGACCAGCTGGGCAGACAGACAGACTTTGGGATGTACGACTATTTCAGGAACCAGTACGGAGATGAGTCCACTCTGGCCTTTCAGAAGGTGAGATGACTGTCCATCAAACCCCAACCCCTGAACCCTCATCCCTGACCTGACCCTCTGTGGTATGCTTTCACTTATTTAGCAATATACTTACAGTGCCTTCAGAAAGTATTCACACCCCTTGACGTTTTCCACATTTTGTTGCTACTTCCTGAATTAAACATTTATTAAATTTAGATTTTTATTTGGAGTCACTGGCCTACACACAATACCCCATAATGTCAAAGTAGAATTATTTTTACTAATTAATAAAAAATTAAAAGCTGAAATGTCTTCTGTCAATAAGTATTAAACCCCTCTGTTATGACAAGCCTAAATATGATCAGGAGTTAACATTTCCTTAACAATTCACATAATAAGTTGCAATACACCCAGGCACTAGAAAGATACAGGCATCCTTCCTAACTCAGTTGCCGGAGAGGAAGGAAACCGCTCTGGGATTTCACCATGAGGCCAAAGGTGACTTTAAAACAGTTACAGACTTTAAGGGCTGTGATAGGAGAAAACTAAGGATGGATCAATAAAATTGTAGTTACTCCACAATACTAACCTAAATGACAGTGAAAAGAAGGAAGCCTGTATAGAATAAAAGATATTCCAAAACATGCATCCTGTTTGCAACAAGGCACTAAAGTAATACTGCCAAAAATGTGGTAAAGCAATTCATTTTTTTTCTTGAATGCAAAGTGTTATGTTTGGGGCAAATCCAATACAACACATTACTGAGAACCACTCTACATATGTTCAAGCATAGTGTTGGCTGCATCATGTTATGGGTATGCTTGTAATTGTTAAGGACTGGAGTTTTTCAGGATAAAAAAAGAAACCAAATGGAGCTAAGCACAGGCAAAATCCTAGAGAAAAGCCTGGCTCAGTCTGCTTTCCACTAGACACTGGGAGATCTTTCAGCAGGACAATAACCTAAAACACAAGGCCAAATCTACACTGGAGTTGCTTACCATGAAGACAGTGAATGTTCCTGAGTGGCAGAGTTTTGATTTAAATCTCCTTGAAAAGCTATGGCAAGATTTTTTTATAATAATGGGCAAATGTTGCACAATCCAGGTGTGGAAAGCTCTTAGAGACATACCTAGAAAGACTCACTGCTGTAAATTAGCTGTGTTATTTTTGTATTATATTTTCAATACATTTGCTAATATTTCTAAAAACATGTTTTCACTTTGTCATTATGGGGTATTGTGAGTAAACTAACAAAATGTGGAATAAATCCAAGGGGTATTCTGAAGGCACTGTATGTCTCTTGTCATTAAAATGGACCAGTTGCCTTAATATACATACTTCAACTCTTTTACCTCACCAAAATTGTGTATAGAAGGCACAACCTATTCTCTCTCTCCCTCACCCACAATTTCTAGGCGAGGTACAACTTCATCCGTAGTATGGCAGCCTACAGCCTGCTGCTCTTCCTGCTGCAAATCAAAGATAGACACAACGGGAACATCATGCTGGACAGCAAGGGACACCTCATCCACATAGGTACAAAATCATAACATAGTCCACATTGGTACACAATCAATCATCCTTAACCTCATCCTTAAAGCCTCTTAAGGATTGACCCTTTTTAAAATGTTCCCCTAAAATGACATATGCATATTCTTGATATCATTTGAAAGGAAACACTTTGAAGTTTATGGAAATGTTAAATTAATGTAGGAGAATATAACACATTAGATCTGGTAAAAGATAAAATAAGAAAATGCGCCCCCCCCCCAGATGGCAGCAGTATTAGTGCAAAGTTTTTGACTGATTCAATAACCATTGCATTACTGTTCAAAATGTTGTATCAAGTCTTCCCAAATGTACATAATTGGTTTATTGATAAATGTTCAAGTACATAACTGTGCACTCTCCTCAAACAATAGCATGGTATTATTTCACTGTAATAGTTACTGTAAATTGGACAGTGCAGTTAGATTAATAACAATTGAAGCTTTCTGCCCATATAAGATATGTCTTGGACAATTTTCTTGTTACTTACAATGTCAGTTATATTATTTTATAATACAAAATGTTTATCAAAAAGGTAGGGGCCAAAATTGTTGTATAGAGTGAAGACTCAAACGGACAACTAGTGAAAGCTCAAACCAAGTTTATTCAAACCACTGGAGGCCTCACTTTGCACATGATCAAACAACCATTTATATGTCACAACGAGAGTAGGGGTTCAACTTCTTGGAACTTCTTATGTGTTGCCCAACTGTTGCGCTGTTGTCGTCGAGGTCGAGCAGTCTGGTAGCAGGTCCTCTTTATCCGGTCACTTCTCCATGTTGTTTATCAGTGACATCTTACTCAACAGACTGGGGTCATATACACTCTTCTCCTTTTCTCTCACAGTAAATTTCCATTCACCCTTCATTGACGCCTAACACCAATAACATTTGATTTGAATATGTACATCTATTCTACATGTATTGTAATCAATATGTTCTAATATAGTCACTGGAATAAGTATATTTCAAGTTTGTTTCTCTGATTATTTTGTGCTCAATAGAAATGAATGGTAAATCATGTATTGTGTCATTTTGGAGACACTTTTATTCTAAATAAGAATATAATTTTTCTTAACACTTCTAAATTAATGTGGATGCTACCATGATTATGCATAACCTGAATGAATCGTGAATAATGATGAGTGAGAGAGGGTCACAGATCATATCCCCAAGACATGCTAACCTCCCTTGTTATTGTTAATGGTGAAACGTAATGTCAATCATTTTGACCCCTACCTTTTTGAGAAAAACAAATATTACTTGTTTAAACCAAATGTATTTCTCTGAGTAATTGCATTAGTATGAGAAAAAAGAAGAAACCTGAGAATTAGTCAACATAAAAATTAAATCAGGAGAAATTATTATCCAGTCCAGTACATTTTAATGACTAAAAACATGACATTTCTACCTTTTAGATTGTGTGGCATAGAGAAAGCCAAGATTTCAGACAGGTGGATGTGATATAAATAATACTCTGAGCAAAAGAGAATGTTTTGGGCTTTTTTACCCTCCAGACAAAAGGTCTTAGTGATGAAATGCCTGTGCATGTTATGCTATAAATGTGAACATGAATGAATGGCACCACTTCAGACTACTCTGAAGTTTTTTCTTGCACTGTTACCCAATGATTTATGGAAACTTACTTGATAGGTCAATGTCCTCGTTGTTTTACAGTCTTGTTTGATACGTTTCATGTACACATGTACACATTATGTTTTGTTAACTCTTGCTTATTTTCTCTCGACTCCAAACCCATTCGATGCATTGAGCGGATGTGGGTGGAGCTATGTCTACATAGGGGTGGAGGTTGTGAACGCTCACAAAAGCTCTGACGAATGCCTTGAGGCGATACCTAAAGCTTAATAAAGAGCAGTGATTCTAGCAAGAGCAGTGCGCAGGTTTCTTATTTTTTCTCATGTTATTCAAATGTTACCATGCACCTGCAACAAAGATACCTCAGATGTGCGAGTGCCTAATTGTATTAGTATAAAATACAATTTCCCCAAAAAAATGTAACATACAATACAGCTCACTATTTTAGTTATTTATTTGATACAGTCATTATTGCTCATCTTTATCAAGGGTGTCAATCATTTCAGACCCCACTATATACGAGTTGTCTAAAAAAATCATCTACTTTCAGACTTTGGCTTCATGTTTGAGAGTTCTCCTGGTGGTAACCTGGGCTGGGAGCCGGATATCAAGCTCACTGATGAGATGGTGATGATCATGGGAGGCAAGATGGAGGCCACTCCCTTCAAATGGTTCATGGAGATGTGTGTCAGGGGATACCTGGCCGTCAGGTGAGAGAGAGAGAGAGAGAGAGAGAGAGAAGAGGAGAGAGAGAGAGAGAGAGAGAGAGAGAGAGAGAGAGAGAGAGAGAGAGAGAGAGAGAGAGAGAGAGAGAGAGAGAGAGAGAGAGAGAGAGAGAGAGAGAGAGAGAGAGAGAGAGAGAGAGAGAGAGAGAGAGAGAGAGAGAGAGAGAGAGAGAGAGAGAGAGAGAGAGAGAGAGAGAGAGAGAGAGAGAGAGAGAGAGAGAGAGAGAGAGAGAGGAGAGAGAGAGAGAGAGAGAGAGAGAGAGAGAGAGAGGAGAGAGAGAGAGAGGAGAGAGAGAGAGAGAGAGAGAGAGAGAGAGAGAGAGAGAGAGAGAGAGAGAGAGAGTGTCTCGGTCTTATTTGTATCTTTCTTTGGGGTTAGCTGATTGTTGTTTTCTCCTCTCTCCATCAGGCCCTACATGGACGCAGTGGTGTCTCTGGTCACTCTGATGCTAGACACTGGACTACCATGCTTCAGAGGGCAGACCATCAAACTGCTCAAGTCAGTACATCAATAAACCACCATTTTTAGATTACATTTAGCAGTCTCTTTTGACCATTTCTGAACATGTGTGTTTGTGTTCGCAGGCAGCGGTTCAACCCCAGTATGAGTGAGAAAGAGGCGGCTGCTTTCATCATCAAGGTCATCCAGAGCTGCTTCCTCAGCAGCAGGTAACACAAAAGGCCCTGTCCCTTTCCAGTCTCTAGCGCAGTGGTCACCAACCTATTCTGAGTCAAGATCACTTTGAGTCAAAATGCAAACCGAGATCTACCTCTCTGATTTTTGTTTTTTTCTGACTTAAAAAAACATAAGCCTATGCAAAAAAAACAGTACTGTAGCAATGATCTTTGTGAAGTAAACTATAGACCCAATACATTATCGCCTCATATTGGCTTTGCTTGAATTGCCATGCCAATGCATTGTTGTTTGGGCCATTTAAAAATATATATATTTCAAAATGTGAGGTAGGCTTTACTGGTAATAGATCCGTTGTTGTATTATTTGCAAGGCACAGCTAAGTGAGCATACATTTAAATAATTTGCTATTTATTTTTATTTTACTGGGCTGATGGTGCTGATGGCAAAACTCGAGTCGCACTGCATTATTTCTGCCTCTTGTTGTTACTCCTATGAACAGAGAAAGTGAAATTATCCTTGATATTAAAAAAGACCCAAGCTGCTAATAATAACAACAACACAAGCCAATCGCTACAATGTCCTACTCATTCATTACTGCTGCAGTGCTTCTTGTAGCGCTAAGTGGAAGTGGAAATAGGAAGAAAGTGCATTTTATGGCTTATAAAAGTGTTGAACACAAAGTTTTGACAGTGCTGAGTAACAACTTAAACATGAACTCACTCACACAAACTGCATCTCTTCTTTGCTCTATTCGTTGACAGTTTCACTCTAGTCATGGTTTTAAACGTTTTGAAATCTCACAGTATCAACTTTGCTGTAGCTTTCTTTTATGCCTGCTACGTTACTGCAGACACGGTAATCTGAGCAATCTGATTGGCCAGCGGTGGCCTTTAGTGCACCTGATTTTCTCTCCGAGGCCGCCGGGAAGGCAGAGTTTGTACCTTTAGACACATGAAATGGTTCAAAATGGCAACAGTTCACCTATCAGGCATGCAGGGCAGCTGAATCGGGTTGTACCTGCCGCCAATTCAATTGATTTTTAACCTTATCAATCTACACACAATACCCCATATTGAAAAAGCAAAAACTGATTTTAGAAAATGTATCAAAAATAAACAAATGAAATATCACATTTACATAAGTATTCAGACCCTTTACTCGTTGTCTTATTGGAAGGTGAACCTTCGCCCCCAGTGTGAGGTCCTGAGCGCTCTGGAGCATCAAGGATCTCTGTACTTTGCTCCGTTCAGCCTGACTAGTCTCCCGATCCCTGCCGCTGAAAAACATCCCCACAACATGATGCTGCCACCAACATGCTTCACCTTAGAGATGGTGCCAGGTTTCCTCCAGACGTGACCCTTGGCATTCAGGCCAAAGAGTTCAATCTTGGTTTCATCAGACCAGAGAATCGTGTTTCTCATGGTCTGACAGTCCTTTAGGTGCCTTTTGGCAAATTCCAAGCAGGCTGTCATGTACCTTTTACTGAGGAGTGGCTTTTTATTTTTTTTATTTCACCTTTATTTAACCAGGTAAGCCAGTTGAGCACTAGTTCTCATTTACAACTGCGACCTGGCTTCCGTCTGGCCACTCTTCCATAAAGGCCTGATTGGTGGAGTGCTGCAGAGATGGTTGTCCTGGAAGGTTCTCCCATCTCCACAGAGGAAGTCTAGAGCTCTGTCAGAGTGACCCCGATTGGTCAGTTTGGCCGGGTGACCAGCTCTAGGAAGAGTCTTGGTGGTTCCAAACTTCTTCCATTTAAGAATGATGAAGGCCACTGTTCTTGGGGACCTTCAATGCTGCAGGAATGTTTTGGTACCCTTCCCCAGATCTGTGCCTCGACACAGTCCTGTCTCGGAGCTCTACGGACAATTCCTTCGACCTCGCTTGGTTTTTGCTCTGACATGCTCTGTCAACTGTGGGACCTTAACTAGACAGATGTGTGCCTTGCAAATCATGTCCAATCAATTGAATTTATCATAGGTGATCAATGGAAACAATATGCACCTGAGCTCAATTTTGAGTCTCATAGCAAAGAGTCTGAATAGTTATGTAAATAAGTTATTTCTCTTTTTTGGGTTAAATACATTTGCAAAAAATTCAAAAAACCTGTTTCCACTTTGTCATTATGGGTTATTGTGTGTAGATTGATAAGGGGGAAAAAAATATTTAATACATTTTAGAATAAGTCTGTAACAACAAAATGTGGAAAAAGTCAATTTGAATACTTTCAAATGCACTGCACATGCTAACTAACTGTCTGTATACACGTTATACATGCTAACTGTTTATATATACACATGCTATACATGCTAACCAACTGTCTATATATATACATGATATACATACTAACTGTATGTTTTCTCTGTCTGGCTTTATTCAGGAGCAAGACCTACGATATGCTGCAGTATTACCAGAACCAGATCCCATACTAAAGAGTTGCTGCAGTATTATCACATACTTGGACCTGTCTGATATGAGTCTTTATTCCCTATATATATGCCGCAACCTCTGCTTTATCCTGTCTGTAAGGTCAGAGGTTGTCCTGTACAAAGTAATTATCTTCGGCTAGCATTAAGCATCTTGTGCACTTTATAGATCATCGTGTTTCTCCCACCTGATTGGACCCTGATCAAGAGCTGTGACATAGGACTAGAGAATTCACATTAACCTATCCATCAACTAACCAACCAAACAATCAACCAGCCAGCCGATTCCTGCGAAAGGCAATCACAACCGGTTACTGAACTCCAATACAATCAGTAAATCTCACGGTCATAATACATATCACTTCAATCATATACTAATACTGTGTGTGTTTGTGTGCGTATGCGGGTGTTTCTAGTAGTCAAAAGCGATAAGAGTAGATCTTCTCTCGGGGGACATTTCTAATGGTGGCGCTAGTGACTATATCTGTCTTGAGTCAATCATTGTGTGTGTGTGTGTGTGTGTGTCAGCTCCAAGGTGGTTGGGTCCAGTCCAAGATAAACCAATGTTCTTTGTTTACCTACTAACTCTGCATGTCTCAAGACCAGATCTTTACTAGTATTAATGTCTTACATGGATTTAGTTGCTGTTTTAAAGGTGTGTGTGTGTGATTTCTATTTGGAGACATTCCTCTTTCTGTACAAAGAAAGATTTTTCACCTTCAACCCTCTACTTGAATCTCCAGGATTTGGGTTAAGTATTACGACGATGATGATGATGATGGTGGTGATGATAATAATGATGATGATGAAGACCCAAAAAGCCATTTCTCAAATCCTTGGCACCAACAGAAGTGTAATTACGTAACTGCTCTCCTCTGATGTTATGTAAGATGTTACCGTCTTAATGTGTGTCAACATATGAGATTTCTGTCATTATCCCATTGCTGTACTTGTATACATTTTCGGTCTTCATGAAGATGTTTTACTTGATAGTCTGTGAAGATAATTAATCTTACATCTGTAATCTTAATCATTTTAGATTAGATGTTATGTATTATTTTTGTTCTGAATATGTTATAATGAAGATGAAATACCCTATGTATGTATTACAGATTTGTAATATGAAGTATATTACAGAGTGCTGTATGTTTGTAATGGCGAACAAGACATGCATTTCAGACCAATAAGAAAGAGCATTATTATTATTACATTATTAGCCCCTAGTTGAACAAGTCTGAGTCCTTTGCTGTAGTCTTTTAATTGGACTATTATCATTTGATTTAATGTTTGTTTTATACGGTCACTGTCCTCTGTTGTCAGCCACTGTCTGCACCTTTGTGGCTATCAGGTCTAAGTTCTACAATATCACTATATCTCTCTCTCTCTCTCTCTCTCTCTCTCTCTCTGTCTGTGTGTGTGTGTGTGTGTGTGTGTGTGTGTGTGTGTGTGTGTGTGTGTGTGTGTGTGTGTGTGTGTGTGTGTGTGTGCGTGCGTGCGTGCGTGCGTGCGTGCGTGCGTGCGTGCGTGCGTGCGTGCGTGCGTGCGTGCGTGCGTGCGTGCGTGCGTGCGTGCGTGCGTGCGTGCGTGCGTGCGTGCGTGCGTGCGTGCGTGCGTGCGTGCGTGCGTGCGTGCGTGCGTGCGTGCGTGCGTGCGTGCGTGCGTGCGTGCGTGCGTGCGTGCGTGCGTGCGTGCGTGCGTGCGTGCGTGCGTGCGTGCGTGCGTGCGTGCGTGCGTGCGTGCGTGCGTGCGTGCGTGATCTTAGGAGAGAGCACATTACAGCCCTCCCCTATGTATAATTGTGATGAAGTGCTGAAACATAAACCCAGTGATCTATTTCTGCTGTTTTGAAACGTTGTCATTAAGACCTGGGTATGGGATTATCCTTGCCAGGACAGGTGCTACACTACTGCACTTAAACAGAGTTGGCACTTGTCCAAAACCGCTTTCCAAAAGATAAACAACGTTGAGTATTTTCAGGCAGCAACTCTTCTGTTTCATAGCGTTTGCTCCCCTGCCAACTGGCCGATGTAACCTTTTTTTTTTTTTATCGATGATTTAGAACATCACTTCGTGGTGAGCTGGGCTGAAGAAGAAAAAAGTCCAGTAGTATAAAAATAGGGCCTGTCCTCAGATGCTCTAACGCTTACCTTTAGAGTATTGGTTACCAACGTTCTGGCCTATCGTGCCTCTTCCTGCCCCATGCGACTCTAAATCAGGCCTTTCTACCCTGCGTGCTGATCTGTGTGGGGGTTGGTCTCAGATCCACCAGATTACTGCCTGCCACAAGCGTCTTAGGTGGCCAGTAATAAGCTGGTTGAGAACATATCTAAAACTAAGAGCATTGTATTTGGTACAAAACATTCCCTACGTTCTAGACCTCTGCTGAATCTGGTAATGAATGGTGTGGCTGTTGAATAAGTTGAGGAGACTAAATAACTTGTTACCTTAGATTGTAAACAGTCATGGTCAAAACATATAGATTCAATGGTTGTAAAGATGGGGAGAGGTTTGCTCTGCTTTTTTGACACCACACTCCACAAAGCAAGTCCAGCAGGCTCTAGTTTTATCTTATCTTGATTATTGTCCAGTCATAAATTCAAGTGCTGCAAAAAAAGACCTAGTTAAGCTGCAGCTGGTCCAGAACAGAGTGGCACGTCTTGCTCTTCAATCAGAGGGCTAATAGTATTACAACGCTTGCCAGTTTCTCTTGGCTAAGATTTGAGGAAAGACTGACTGTGTCACTTCTTCCAAATTCCAAATTGATTGCATAGCCCCTTTCCCATCTCTGTTAAGTGGTGACATTTGGATAAATAGTGGAGTGGAGCAAGATGGACAAACAAAAAGAGAAAAAATGTAAAGGTGGTGCTGTATAGCGGATAGAGAACAGGTTGAAGTCCTTTGAGGATGATTCAGCCAAATATAAAAAAAAAACGAATTATTCATTTGGTGCCGTTACCAGTCAATCATCTCAGCCTAGTGAGCCTGAAGGCACTGGCAGCAGGGAGAGCAGCCCAGCGATACCAGTTCAACTGTTAGTCAAGGTTTTGCAGCTGAAGCTGTAAGACTGAAGACAATAGGGATAAGATAAGCAATGTTTGGGTTTGGCTAGCTGGCTATATCGGGTGCTTTTTGTTGAAACAAGCGTTCATCAATGTCACTTTTTGTGAACCGACCAATCACAGCCTGGATGGGGCGGGACAGCAAACATTCAAAATGTTGAACTCATTGTTATGCATGAATAGTTATGATTTATTGACAAGTTAGTACTTAGCATTAACAAATTAGAGACTAACCACCAATGTAGACCATTTTTCTTGCACAAGGATTTAATGACGGAACAAAACCTACAAAAATTATAAATGTTGGTTGAGTATTTCTTAAACTGCTGTATTGTCCAATTGGAATTAATATTATACTAGTGGTATATAGTATACTATTATATGAAATTACAGTCGGAAGTTTACATACAGGTTGAAGTCATTAAAACAAATTTTTCTACCACTCCACAGATTTCGGTTAGGACATCTACATTGTGCATGACACAAGTAATTCTTCCAACAAATGTTTACAGAGAGATTATTTCACTTATAATTCACTACATCACAATTCTAGTGGGTCAGAAGTTTACATACACTAAGTTGACTGTGCCTTTAAAAAGCTTGGAAAAATCCAGAAAATGATGTCATGGCTTTAGAAGCTTGGAGGTGTACCTGTGGCTGTATTTCAAGGCCTACCTTCAAACCCAGTGCCTCTTTGCTCGACCTCATGGGAAAATCAAAAGAAATCTGCCAAGACCTCACAAAAAAAAGAGTAGACCTCCACAAGTGAAGGTACCACGATCTGTACAAACAATAGTACGCAAGTATAAACACCATGGGACCACGCAGCCATTATACCGCTCAGGAAGGAGACACGTTCTGTCTCCTAGAGATGAACATACTTGGGTGCGGAAAGTGCAAATCAATCCCAGAACCTTGTGGCAGACCTTGTGAAGATGCTGGAAGAAACAGGTACAAAAGTATCTATATCCACAGTAAAACGAGTCCTATATTGACATAACCTGAAAGGCCGCTCAGCAAGGAAGAAGCCACTGCTCCAAAACCGCCATAAAAAAGCCAGACTACGGTTTGCAACTGCACATGGGGACAAAGATTGTACTTTGTGGAGAAATGTCCTCTGGTCTGATGAAACAAAAACAGAACTGTTTGGCCATAATGACCATTGTTATGTTTGGAGGAAAAAGGGGGAGGCTTGCAAGCCGAAGAACACCATCCCAACCGTGAAGCACGGGGGTGGCAGCATCATGTTGTGGGGGTGCTTTGCTGCAGGAGGGACTAGTGCACTTCACAAAATAGATGGCATCATGAGGAAGGAAAATTATGTGGATATATTGAAGCAACATCTCAAGATATCAGTCAGGAAGTTAAAGCTTGGTCCCAAATGGGTCTTACAAATATCTCAAGGTATTGAAGTGGACATCACAAAGCCGTTACCTCAATCCTATAGAAACTTAGTGGGCAGAACTGAAAATGCGTGTGCAAGCAAGGAGGCCTACAAACCTGACTCAGTTGCACCAGTCTGGGTCAAGAGGGGGCAGATGCTCTCTAATCACACTATTATCAAAGACTACCATCGATAACGTCATTACCACCATCCAACACACAATGCAGGCCACCATAGCAAGCGAAATCCAGGAAGCTGGTATGTTTTCAGTCCAGATTGGCACTATGCAGGACATTACAACACAAGATCAAGGCTCTGTCATAGTCCGATATGTGACAAACGTCATCCATGAGAGACTTGTGGCTGTGGTGAAATGCAAGGCATCCACTGGACAATACTTTGTCCAGGTACTGAGTGAAGTACTGGAAAACATGAAGTTGACATCAGCAAGTGCATTGGAAATTCCACTGATGGAGCCTCCAGTATGCAAGGCCAGTATAAAGGCTTCTCTGCCCTGCTCTCTGCAAAGTCCACCAATCAAGTGCATGTGCGGTGCTATGCACACATTTTGTGTTGCTACCGTGTTCTGAAGGAAATTAAGACGAGGTGGAGATTGTGAACAAGAGCTGTTCATCTTGCAAGGACTGTCCAGTGTGTTGCTACTGTATTCTTAGTCGGTACAACCTATTGACCGACGCATACCACATCCTGGGCCATGCTTACAAGTTCCTACTTACCCTGTCAGTAACCCAGGTAGCTTGCAAGCGGAGCTTCTCTACTCTGAAATTCATCAAGAGTAAGCTCAGGAGCACTCTATCTCAACAGCACCTGGAGGCTTTTATCCTCATGGCTACTGAGCAAGATGTTTGAATGACCCTGTACAGTGACCTGGTTATAGATGGCATTGCTGAAAGAAGTGAGCTGCTGCAGAAATTGCTAATTTAAGGAGCTGGAAATATGTTTATTTTTATTTTATTCTGTGACTTGCCTACTCACCAGTCTTTTCACCAACACATTTCTTCCTGTATTATTTATTTTACTGGTCAGATGGTTCCAGGGATTCTTGCCACCTTGCTACCAGTGCCATTGTGCCAATATGTGCTCCTTCTAGCCAGCCTCCTGCTAAGAGCAACACATTCCCCTTGTTCTATTTTACTAAAGTTATTGTTATAAATATTGTCCAGTAATCTTGTTTACTGATTCCGAGGGGTTGGGTTAAATGCGGAAGACACACTTTGGTTGAATGCATTCAGTTTTGAAACTGACTATGTACAGTGGGGAGAACAAGTATTTGATACACTGCCGATTTTGCAGGTTTTCCCACATACAAAGCATGTAGAAGTCTGTAATTTTTATCATAGGTACTCTTCAACTGTGAGTGACGGAATCTAAAACAAAAATCCAGAAAATCACATTGTATGATTTTTAAGTAATTAATTTGCATTTTATTGCATGACATAAGTATTTGATACATCAGAAAAGCAGAACTTAATATTTGGTACAGAAACCTTTGTTTGCAATTACAGAGATCATACGTTTCCTGTAGTTCTTGACCAGGTTTGCACACACTGCAGCAGGGATTTTGGCCCACTCGTCCATACAGACCTTCTCCAGATCCTTCAGGTTTCGGGGCTGTCGCTGGGCGATACGGACTTTCAGCTCCCTCCAAAGATTTTCTATTGGGTTCAGGTCTGGAGACTGGCTAGGCCACTCCAGGACCTTGAGATGCTTCTTACGGAGCCACTCCTTAGTTGCCCTGGCTGTGTGTTTCGGGTCGTTGTCATGCTGGAAGACCCAGCCACGACCCATCTTCAATGCTCTTACTGAGGGAAGGAGGTTGTTGGCCAAGATCTCGCGATACATGGCCCCATCCATCCTCCCCTCAATACGGTGCAGTCGTCCTGTCCCCTTTGCAGAAAAGCATCCCCAAAGTATGATGTTTCCACCTCAATGCTTCACGTTTGGGATGGTGTTCTTGGGGTTGTACTCATCCTTCTTCTTCCTCCAAACACGACGAGTGGAGTTTAGACCAAAAAGCTCTAATTTTGTCTCATCAGACCACATGACCTTCTCCCATTCCTCCTCTGGATCATCCAGATGGTCATTGGAAAACTTCAGACGGGCCTGGACATGCGCTGGCTTGAGCAGGGGACCTTGCGTGCGCTGCAGGATTTTAATCCATGACGGCGTAGTGTGTTACTAATGGTTTTCTTTGAGACTGTGGTCCCAGCTCTCTTCAGGTCATTGACCAGGTCCTGCCGTGTAGTTCTGGGCTGATCCCTCACCTTCCTCATGATCATTGATGCCCCACGAGGTGAGATCTTGCATGGTGCCCCAGACCCAGGGAGATCATCAACTTGAACTTCTTCCATTTTCTAATAATTGCGCCAACAGTTGTTGCCTTCTCACCAAGCTGCTTGCTTATTGTCCTGTAGCCCATCCCAGCCTTGTGCAGGTCTACAATTGTATCCCTGATGTCCTTACACAGCTCTCTGGTCTTGGCCATTGTGGAGAGGTTGGAGTCTGTTTGATTGAGTGTGTGGACAGGTGTCTTTTATACAGGTAACGAGTTCAAACAGGTGCAGTTAATACAGGTAATGAGTGGAGAACAGGAGGGCTTCTTAAAGAAAAACTAACAGGTCTGTGAGAGCCGGAATTCTTACTGGTTGGTAGGTGATCAAATACTTATGTCATGCAATAAAATGCAAATTAATTATTTAAAAATCATACAATGTGATTTTCTGGATTTGTGTTTTAGATTCCGTCTCTCTGTACCTATGATAACAATTACAGACCTCTACATGCTTTGTAAGTAGGAAAACCTGCAAAATCGGCAGTGTATCAAATACTTGTTCTCCCCACTGTATCTGTCACGATTGGGTGCAGAGAGAGACCAAGACGCAGCGCATGGATAGTAGTTCGACATTTTATTTTATTATTATTATGTATAATCGAAACAAATGGCGAACTACAGGACACAAACAAACTATATAAACTAACGTCACGTTCACCAAAAACACACGGAATGAACGGACGTAAAAAAGGCACACTTACTTTCACTGTGACTGCGACATAATACGACAACGACCCACACCAGAGTGAAGGACAGACTCAACATATATGGGATCCCTAATTAGAGACAATGCGGTGCAGCTGCCTCTTTATTTTATTTTTTTATTTCACCTTTATTTAACCAGGTAGGTCAGTTGAGAACAAGTTCTCATTTGCAACTGCGACCTGGCCAAGACAAAGCAAAGCAGTGCGACAAAAACAACACAGAGTTACACAGTAAACAAACAGTCAAAAACACAATAGAAAATCTATATACAGAGTGCAAAATGCAGTAAGGTTAGGAGGTAGGACAATAAATAGGCCATAGTGGTGAAATAAATTACAGATTATCATCATTAACACAGGAATGAAGGATGTGCAAATTATGATGTGCAAATAGATATACTGGAGTGAAAGATTTGTGAAAATAACAAAAATAAATATGGGGATGAGGTAGTAGTGTGGGCTAGTAGCGTGACGTTAGTTTATATAGTTTGTTTGTGTCCTGTAGTTCGCCATTTGTTTTGATTATACATAATAATAATAAAATAAAATGTCGAACTACTATCCATGCGCTGCGTCTTGGTCTCTCTCTGAAGGGCTATATACAGGTGCAGTGATCTAATTAGGGATCCAACCCAAACCCCACACAGAAGCAGAAAAGAACGACACTGTCAGACTCTGACCATAACTACATAGAGAAGCCTATTTGCTTCTCTATGGCCAGAGCCTGACAGTATCCCCTTTCCCTTTCCAAAAAGCTGGAACATCAGGGGAACATTACGGGTAACATTACAAAAACGTTCTCTCTCCCTAGAATTGTTAGCTGGGATGGGTGGTCTAGAGGCTTGGTATGAACAGCCAACAAAGTAGACATACACACGTAGACATACTATATGTCCTGTAAATCATTTGTGCTAATTCTAGAATAAATCAAATACGTGGAACAGCTGGGGGGTACTCAAGGAGAGGTTTAGTCTCCCAGTCTTCCGGATAGAGATTAAACCTCTTAGTATGAGATCAGTGGGTTGGGTCCAGGGCACTGAAGGCAGGGCCTCCTGTTCCACCTCTAAACCTATACTCTCTCTGCCAGTCAGCTTACCAGAGAAGATTACTTCCCACTGGGCACACCACGCAATTTCAACGTGGATAGTTGGGTAATGTTTGGTTGAGACATTGGTCACTGAGATTACAACCTATATTTGCCCACTCAAAAATGAGTTGAATTTGCAAACCCATTTTGATATAAAAACAAATGCGCAACCAAAAAAGTGATGTACTCAACAGCCAATGTTTACTTTTTTGATTGGGGCTATGATAGTCTATTACAAATCAGTCTGACAGTACTTTTGACCATATTTTAAGCTGAAGGAACTATGGTTTAAACTGACTGAAGTGCATCAGAAAGATATTGGGAAGTTTTTCTGTGTAGTCTGATTTAGCGCCTGGTCTTGTCCACTTGCAGTCAACTGCAGTCAAAACTTCCTGACCTTTGATCACATTTTTGTCAAGTTAATGCAGTCAACATGAAGGCGCAAGTTGGACAATTTTTATCCACATAATGCAACACACTTTGAAAGGCTGTGGCCAACGATGGTCACCGACAAAAGTGATTCACTTGAACGTGGCCAAGATCTCCACAGACCTGTGATGACCTATGAAAGCTTTATATGATTACATAGGAAGACATTTATAGTTACAGGAACTTCATAATGTAGCCATGGATGTGTTTCTCATTTTAATGTTCAATGTTACATTAGTTAGTAAGAGAGCCTTCATTTCAGGCTGTTAACTATATTACAAAAGTTATATGAAATTTAGTTTGGTTGACAACACAACCAATTATCAACATTTTGTTTCAAATATGTTCTATTATGAAGCAATGTTATTCATGTAAACAGTTGGACAGTATGTTTTGAGACCCCCCCCCCCCCCCCACTGCGCATACCAGTGCCGACGTTGGAACTCAGAGATGAGGTCTGGATCCAGGATGTCCCTAGCAGGGACCCAGCACCGCTCATCTGGGCCGTACCCCTCCCAGTCAACCAGGCACTGGAATCCCCTGCCCCGAGGTCGAACCTTCAGGAGACGCCTCACTGTGTACACCGTTTGGCCGTCGATGAGCCGGGGAAGAGGGGTAGGCCTGGAAACAGGAGACAAAGAGCTGTGAGACATAGGTTTGATTTTTGACACATAGATAGATAGATAGATAGATAGATAGATAGATAGATAGATAGATAGATAGATAGATAGATAGATAGATAGGTAGGTAGGTACTTTATTGATGAATGGTGGGATGAATAATGAGGGTACGAGGCAACAGAAGGCGGATAGCAGAGGGGCTAATGATCTTGGAGATGGGGAAAGGACCGATAAACCGGGGGGACAGTTTACGAGATTCCACCCGGAGGGGCAGATCCCGGGTGGACAGCCATACCTTCTGCACTACACGATCCCGGGGAGCCAGGGTGGACAGAGGCGGACAAACATCTGGGCCGAAGGTACGTCGACCTCTTCCTCTTGCTCGGAGAAGAGTGGGGGCTGATAGCCCAGGGAACACTCAAAGGGTGAGAGACCTGTGGTGGAGCAAGGAAGGGTGTTGAGGGCGTACTCGAACCTATACCAGTTGCTGACTCCAGGTGGTGGGGTTGGCGGAGACTAGGCATCGAAGAGCCGTCTCTAAGTCCTGGTTGGCTCGCTCCGACTGGCTGTTGGACTGGGGGTGGAATCCGGAGGACAGGCTGGCCGACAACCCAATAAGCGTGCAGAACGCCTTCCAGAACCGGGACGAGAACTGAGGACCCCGGTCGGAGACCATGTCCATCGGGAGTCCATGGATCCGGAAGACGTGCTGCACCATAAGCTGGGCCGTCTTCTTGGCGGAGGGTAGTTTGGGGAGAGGAATGAAGTGTGCGGCTTTGGAAAAGCAATAATAAAACGTCTCTCATCTGCCCACTGCGTCCAAAAATCCATCCTGCCTTGGACTTCCCGTTATGACAAAAGCTGTAGACAGTAAATCGACAGAAAACAGCACACTTTTATAGTCAATAGTTGTATACGCTCCTCAAGTGAAGAGTGAGCTGGAGAAACTACATCAGTGGAAAGTGGCGGGTCCTGATGGCATCAGCCCAAGGGTGATTAGGGTCTGTGCTGACCAACTGTGTGGAATACTCCAGCGCCGCTTCAACCTTAGCCTGAGCCTAGAAAGTGCTGTGGAAAACACCCTGCCTCATCAATACAGTTGTTATATCATATCACGTGCAATATAGCAAGTAATTATTGGACTTAACTTACTTAGTCATTCACTCAGGAATGCATATTAGTATCCTGTCAGTTGTATCTTTTTTCATTGCTTTTAGTATATCGAATGTGCAATACGTGCATTTATTTCTAATTAAACCCTGCACACTAAGGACTGTATTTTAATGGAATTACTATTATTACCCTAAATTATACCATACACACATTTAGCTATTTAAGTATCTCTTCCTGTCATTTACCTGTACAGTTAATTTAACCATGCAAAATATTCACTTACCTGTTCATTTAACAAGTCTGTATATTAAGTAAACTATTATTACCCTCTCTCATATCATACGCATTTTTAGCTATTGAAGTATTTCTCTGCCATCGACCTGTATAGTATAGTTAACCATGCACCATCCACCAATGTATAGTGTACATATTCAGGGATCCACCCATACTATGCAATGTCTTTTTATAGCTTTTTTGCACTCCAGACTTCTTGTATTTCTATACCTTTTCATACTGCCGCTCTATGTATCATGTATATGTCTTTTGTGTACTTTCGTTCTGGCATTTTGCACCTGCCCTGTGTTTTTGTTGTAGCTGCTTGACAAAGAAATTTCCCCCCGGGGATCAATAAAGTACCTACCTATCTATCTAGCTATCTATTTATTTATTAATGACAGCCTACTTTTGTTATCCAATATTACTGGGCGTAATAGGATAATGTCCCGATAACCTCGACCTGTCCACAGCCGTACAAATACATTTTCAGATAATCTCACCCATCCATAAAAAAAAGGCACTACACAAACGAGCTGAGTATCTGGATGTATGTGCAAAATACAGTTATTGCACATTATGAATAAAAATGTCCCTTAGGCCCTAATGCACACAGTAAAAACATAAACAAATCATCAGTGAGTAGGCTCCAAAGTGCATCTCTGAATGGCGCAACATATTATCCAAACAGGTCTGGACAGGGTTGCTCTTTAGGCATGGATGTTTACATGTGTTGTCTTTATAATATTATAATTTTGTATTGTACATAACCTTTAGTATAGGCCTAAACAGTACCAAATGAAAAAAACAACATGCTGGGAGAACAACCGTAGTTTAGTTTCCTCCTAATAATTGATCAGGGATAATTCGCTAACGGAATATCAACATGATAACCTATTGCATGACGGTGGTCAAATTATGAAAATGCATGGATAAAAGCAGCAATCGGTAAAAAGTGCAAAGGAGCACGGATGTAAAGCGTAAAAGGCTTCAATGGGTCTACACCTTTACGCATCAGTTTGGACATATTATGCTATTTATTGAAAACTGGAAAAAGCTCAAAGATCCACAGGATATAATATGATTGAATATAATACAATCGAAAAGGATTGCATTATAATAACAATGTATTTCGTGATTACGATCTTGTTTTATCGCTGCAACTCCCCAACGGGCTAGGGAGAGGCGTCCTCCGAAACATGACCTCCAAACCGCACATCTTAACACCCGTTTGCTTATCCCGGAAGCCAGCCGCACCAATGTGTTGGAGGAAACACTGCTCAGCTAAAGACCGAAATCAGCCTGCAGGCGCCCGGCCCGCCACAAGGAGTTGCTAGATCGTGATGAGCCAAGTAAACCCCGGAGGACAGGCTGGCCAAACCCTCTCTTAATCCAGACCACGCAATTGTACTGAATATGGAACCCATGATTGTGCGCCTCCCTATGGTACTCCCGGTCACAGCCGGATCAAACCCCAGGCTGTAGTGACACCGTAACACTGCGATGCTGTGCTTTAGACCGCTGCCCCAATGTATTATTTTCATATCAGATTTAGCAACTGAAATAGACAATTCACCAACCACCCAGTCACCCAAGGTTCATTCTGGCTAGATCTAAAGGTACAGGTGGAAAATTAGACCTACCAATTAAAAGACAGCCTACTTCTCAATACTCAACTGAGAGAAGAACATAGCTGGACTGTTGTTTTTCTATTAAACTCAATGCTGATAGTAATTAATTTCATAGAGCATATTGTGTTTCTTAACCAGGCAAAGGGTAGCTAAGGGACAAATCGAAATTTACTGGGTGAAAAATCTGGCAACAGCTCTGGTGGACATTTCTGCAGTCAGCATGTCAATTGCACACTCACTCAAAGAAAGAAGTGGCCCTTTATTGTCCCTTGCACAAGATAGACCTGTGTAATGATCATGCTCTTTAATCAGCTCCTTGATATACCTCACCTGTCAGGTGGATGGATTATCTTGGCAAATAAGGATGTAAACATATTTCTGCTCAAAATTGGAGAGAAATAAGCTTTTCGTGCATATGGAACATTTCTGTGATCTTTTATTTCAGCTCATAAAACATGGGACCAACATGTCATTCAAGTTTTTGGTGTTTTGTAACAGATGTCTCTTTCCATTCATCAATTGGCCACTGCAAAGTTTGGCATGATTGATTGATTTTATTTGTCAGCAAAATAAAATACATACAGTGCCTTCGGAAAGTATTCAGACCCCTTCACTTTTTCCACATTTTGTTACACTACAGCCTTACTCAAAAATGTATTTAAAAAAATATTTGAAAATTCCTCAGCAATCTATGCACACAATGACAAAGCGAAAACAGGTTTATATAAGGTCCCACAGTTGACAGGGTATGTCAGAGCAAAAACCAAGCCATGAGGTCAAAGGAATTGTACATAGAGCTCCGAGACAGGATTGTGTCGAGGCACAGATCTAGGGAAGGGTACCAAAACATTTCTGCAGCATTGAAGGTCCCCAAGAACACAGTGGCCTCCATGATTCTTAAATGGAAGAAGTTTGGAACTACCAAGACTCTTCCTCGAGCTGGCCGCCCGGCCAAACTGAGCAAACAGGGGAGAAGGGCCTTGGTAAGGGAGGTGACCAAGAACCCGATGGTCACTCTGACAGAGCTCTAGAGTTCCTCTGTGGAGATGGGAGAACCTTCCAGAAGGCCAACCATCTCTGCAGCACTACAGCAATCAGGCCTTTATGGTAGAGTGGCCAGACGGAAGCCACTCCTCAGTAAACGGCACCGGAGCCTGAGCAGAGCCTGTCTGTCGGTCTGCCCACAGCTTGCTCCCCTGCAGCTCACCAGCTGATTTAGGCTGTGTGTCAGGTGTGGCAAGTACTTCCCACTACTGAACAGAACTGCGCTGCACATATGTGCTGCTAATATTAATTGTGGTTATTACTGAAAAGCTCTCAATCTCTCCAAAAACTATTGTCCAGTCCACTTAGTAGTCAGATTTTAGTCACAGAGATAATTTGGTCTCTTCTCGTTTTAGTCAACTGATCAGAATTTTTGTTGTTGTTTATATTATATTATATTTTTATATTTTTTTTATATTTTTTTCTGCGTCTATTTACTCACTTATAGTCTCGCAATTGCCACTGAAAAATGGGTGTCTGACGAATATTTTAGTCACTATTTTTGTTGACGGAATTAACCTCGGCTCGAGTTGGTCTTTGTTTTGGTCATTAAGAGCCCTGTTGGTTTGACTGTTAAGCTTGTTTCTGAGCTACTTAGAGTAAGGCGTTTACGCTTATGTAGAAGTAATGACCGCTCACTCTAGTCGTGGGCACTAAGACATACAGTCGTGAAAAAGTAAGTACACCCCCTGGAAAGTTATCTTTCTTTTTTTTTACATATTTAGACAGATGGATATGTAATCTTCACTTCAACACTATTGACATGTAAAGGTTACCCAATTTAACAAATCATCACTGGCTAAAATGAATTAGGTGTACCAAAACAGGTGCAAATAATTAGAAAACATTAGGAGGGTCCAGCCTTCCATAAAGATAAGAAAATTGGTCTGGTTTGGTCTTAACCATATGGGTGTGTGGTAACACATCATTCCAAAGACCTACCTGAGGCCTTCAGAAGAAAGATTATTGATGCCCGTGAGTCCATTTCCAAGCAATTCGAAGAACATCATTCCATTTCCAAGCAATTCGAAGTAGATAATTCCACTGTCCAACGAAAATTCCAGACCACTGGCAAACTACCTAGGACACGTCGTCCCACCAAAGTCAGCCCAAGAGCTGACCGAAAGATTCTCATAGAAGTCTCTAAGAACCCCAGGGTAACATCACGGGATCTATAGGCCTCTCTTGTCTCTTGTCACAATCAATGTGAAGTGCATGGGTACACTGTCAGAAATACACTGCACAAACTTGGCCTACATGGAAGGTCAGGAAGGAAGAAGCCTCTGCTATCAAAAAGGTGTTGTCTGTCAAAAGTCAGTTGTGTCTTGATATTATTTGTTTGTGTGTGATTTGTTAAATTGGGTAACCTTTATCTGTCAATAGTGTAGGGGGGGGGACTGAAAGGGCCTCTGCCAGGGGAGTGGGGGCTGGGGTGCCACACACACCCCAGCCACCACTCCCCTCCCACCACTAAAGGACAAAGAGGGTTGGTCGGGTCTGGCATCTGGGGTTAGGGTGGATGGAGGCCTCAGAGGGCAACAAAAGGATGGAGGGAGAAACAGAAGATGGAGAGAGCAGAGGACGAAAACTCATAGCATCTGCTGCTTTCTTGCTCTGTATGCTAATGGTTTGTGGATGATGTGTAGACAAAGTCATGCCCATTGTCAACTAGATGTGATTGTTTGATTGCCTGTGAACTCAGCTAGGATCACATCCCATCGCTAGAACACACATGAAAGAATGAACAAAAAACTATGTTATTTAATCTGCCTAAATCGTGGTGACCTGATGAGGTGACTGGCAGAGAGAGATTAGAGCGTTAGAGCTTCTGATAGTGCCCACATTTGTCGACAGGAGTAGACAATCAAAAGACACATCGTGATCTGACTGTGATTGGATCTTACTGACCAACGTCGGAGGTAGTCGAAGACACATCTTCTAAGGATATCCTTGAATTGTAAACGAGTCCGGCCAACGAAGTGTATGAATTTGGCCCGGGTTTGTCGTACGTTTGTCCCGCCCTCTCAAAAAAATCACACTGGCCAGATCAAGTGCCTACTGGCACTGTGGTCAGTTGCCACTGCCCAATACAGTGTCCAGCTCTAAATAAAATTGGCATATTTATAAATAAATATATTTATGAAGAGATATCGTCCCGAATGAGAGAAAATGTGTTCTCCGGTTCCCACGTCCGATGCCAGTGCACAATCGAATATTTGAAAACATCGTAGGCTATAGAAAGGCCAACGACTGTAATAGCAGAATTTAGACTGAACTACCAATGTATTGGGGATGCCTGGGATGGATTACAATGGACTCGCAGCAGAAGATCGCAGTGCATGACAAGCGTATGGGATATTTGAATGTGCTGCAACCTGGTCTCAGAGCATGTCGTATTATTCTGTACTGAAAACCGAAACTGAATTTAGTATGATATGTTACGTTTCGTATAGTATGTATTCATTTGTGGATGTCCATCACCCATTTGGTAGTTGATGTTACGAATTACAATTAATTCATACAAATTTGCAATATGTTATGAATTTGCTAAACTTATGATATGCTATGACATCTTGCTAGGTGGCTAATGTTAGCTAGCTGGCTAATGTTAGGTAGACTAGGGGTTAGGGTTTGGGGTCAAGGTTAAGGTTAGGGTTTAAGTTAGGGTTAAGTTTAGGAGTTAGGTTAAAGGGTTAAGGTTAGGAGTAGCTAAAAGAGTTAAGGTTAGGGTTAGGGGAAAGGTTAGCTAACATGCTAAGTAGTTGCAAAGTAGATAAAAAGTAGTTGTAGTTGAAAAGTTGCTAATTAGCTAAAATTACAAAGTTGTCTTTTTCATAAGATTTGAACTCACAACCTTTGGGTTGCTAGATGTTTGCGTTATACATCCACCCCTCCACCCTGACCAACCACCCTACTTTAGTTTTTTCCTTAAGTAACCATACCAAACGTCACATAATCACACTACATTTGCACTCTGTATATAGATTTTCTATTGTGTTTTTGACTATGTTTGTTTACTGTGTAACTCTGTGTTGTTGTTTTTGTCGCACTGCTTTGCTTTGTCTTGGCCAGGTCGTAGTTGCAAATGAGAACTTGTTCTCAACTGACCTACCTGGTTAAATAAAGGTGAAATAAATTTTTTTTAAAAACACTAATTGATTGTGTGGATTTACCTGTACTATATTACGTCTACTCTATGAGACCAGGCTGTACAACTAGGCTACTTGCAGAAGGGACCATTAACCATTTGTTTAGGCTACACCTTGTTCAGTCATGTTACCTCATTAGCTACAGTAGCTATAGCTAACAACCTGGGGTGGGTTCAGCAGGGTACAACCTTTTGAAACGATCAGATAGAAATATGCTATGTAGAACAAACATGCCACTCTGACATGTTGAATAAGGAACGTCTGCTCTATTTATGGAATTTCTATCTGCAATGTTCAGAACATTTTGCTAGTAATATTACTAGTAGCCTATATGTAAACATTTGGTGGCACAGAAAGAAAGGAAAAGGGATAGCAAACA
Organism: Thymallus thymallus; assembly: GCA_023634145.1. Taxonomy (NCBI): domain Eukaryota; kingdom Metazoa; phylum Chordata; class Actinopteri; order Salmoniformes; family Salmonidae; genus Thymallus; species Thymallus thymallus. The sequence continues at coordinate 23,693,787 of CM042403.1, forward strand.
ATTGACTGGGTAAATCATTTTATTTTGAGTTAAGGGGGACTCAGGCTTGAGCACTTTGACTAGGACTCGAGCAGTGGGACTCGTACCTCATCCATGGGGACTTGTGACTCGACTCGTGACTTGACCAAAGTCATTAGCCCCCGTTCTGCTTTTGGACACCAATGTGGCTATGGTGTCTGTGGAACGTTGATAACAATGGCAATGACGCAACCTAGTGATGGAGGTTCAGCTCATATTACTTACCAATACTTTGTGGCACCATCTGATGATTGTGCTACTCTCCCTCTCTCTGCACTATTGTGTGTCTGTTTGTGTGTAATGTGCAATATCTATGTATGCTGATAAGGAATTTACATGGCCAGATAACTCTTATATATTCTTATATATGTTTGTCATAGTTCTGCTGTTGGGAAGAGAATAAGAGGTTATGCAGAAAAATATGTTGGTAGAGCAAGGCTATGTATGTTAGTGCACATGGTAGTCAATAATTTATGTTTACGATAGGTTACTGAGGAGGCAATACAAATGTGATGTGACTCAAATGTGACTAAAATTAAAGGGCATTTAGTTGACTAAAATGGGCCACTGTTTTTGTCATTTTGACAATATAACCTTCATTTAACTAGGCAAGTCAGTTAAGAACAAATTCTTATTTAAAATGACTGCCTACCTACAGGGTCAGACCCTGGAGCAAATTAGGGTTAAGTGCCTTGCTCAAGGACACATCGACAAGGTTTTTCACCTTGTCGGCTCGGGTATTCGAACCAGCAAACTTTCGGTTACTGGCCCAACGCTCTAACCACTAGGCTACCTGCTGCCCCAAATAACAAAAAATAACAATAACTAAACTAAATCATTATTCAAATAATAAAAATGTGACTAAGACGTAATAATATTTTAGTCAAAATTACTAAGACTAGATCTATAAAAAGAGTGCCAAAATTAACACTGGCTCGGGCAGGCCCTTAACCGCTAATTTCAATGAACACTGGCTCGAGCAGCACCAGACCACCTTCAACCTGCAGCCTGCCTCTCCAAAATGCAAATCCCTTCACGTCCACCATCAGATTGAAATGCATCTAATTATGTATCCCTGCCTGCTGCCATATTTGGGCGCAGTGGCCATGAAAGGAGGACATAGGGAGGGAAGAGGGAGGGGGTTGAATAAAAATGCAGTCTATTGTGTTGAACCTTGACCCCTTTAAGGGTCAACTGGCATGTGACACCAGGAGGGGAGGGGCTTAACATGGGCCTCACATTATCAACCGCTCCACTCCCCCAGGGGCTAGGGTGTGTGTTTAAGTGTGTTGGGGGAGTAAGTTGGGTGCACAGGTTACAGTATACATAGACAAACACAGGCAGGCTATGACCAAAAGGACTGCCATTCTTTCCATTGAAAATGTCTAATGAAGCTTTGGAGTGTACTACTGCTTTCAGACCAATTCTCCAACTATAATCCTCACCGTTGTGGTAACTGAACTAGGAGTGCTGGAGGGGGGGGGGGGGGGGCAGAGAGAGAGACAGAAGGAGTCAGTCTGCTGAAGGAAAGCCTATTTGACTTGGGCACAATAGACCGTCCTACAGATGGTAGACGTTGCCCCATGCCCCTCCCCACCCCACCCTTCAACCATGCCCAACGGGAACAGGGGGCCCCCAGTCTGAACCATTCCCCTCCCCCTCTCTTTCCTCACCCCTCTCCTCCACCAGTGACCAGTGAAAAAGCCCCCCCCCCCCCGCCAACACCCAACACACACACAATAAAAAATAATCATTCAGTTCTTTTCAATGAAGTTTAATTAAAATATTGTTATTTGAATACATTCACATATCTGTACATTAAGACTGTAGGTTGACCAGTGGATTCTGAATCACGTGATGGTGCAGTGTGTGAGCCACACGGTTAAAGAAACTCCTGAACACAATCTAGTTGTCAGCAAGCATGTTCAATAAAGACGGAGAGAAAATATATTTTAACAAATATTTAGTAGAACAGAAAAACTTGTTCTACAAAAAGACATACGTAAATTAATACATAGATCCAGCTTTGACATGGTTTTAGCCCAGTCGTCTTAGGAATTACATTGCCTTTGGGTGGATTCATTAGTGGCTTGGTTTGGATTCGTAGTGGCATGTGTAACAACTACAGTTGAAGTCGGATGTTTACATATACACTTAGGTTGAAGTCATTAAAACTCACTTTTTCAACTACTCCACAGATTTCATGTTAACAAACTATAGTTTTGGCAAGTTGGTTAGGACATCTACTTTGTGCATGACACAAGTAGAGTCTGGTTCATCCTTGGGAGCAATTTCCAAACGCCTGTGTAAGTGTACGCAAGTATAAACACCATGGGACCACGCAGCAGTCATACCACTCAGGAAGGAGACGCCTAGAGATTAACGTACTTTGGTGCGAAAAGTGCAAATCAATCCCAGAACAGCAAAGGACCTAGTGAAGATGCTGGAGGAAACCGGTACAAAAGTATCTATATCCACAGTAAATCCAGTCCTATATCAACATAACCTGCAAGGCCACTCAGCAAGGAAGAAGCCACTGCTCCAAAACCACCATAAAAAAACCAGACTACGGTTTGCAACTGCACACGGGGACAAAGATCGTACTTTTTGGAGAAATATCCTCTGGTCTGATGAAACAAAAATAGAACTGTTTGGCCATAATGACCATCGTTATGTTTGGAGGAAAAAGGGGGACGCTTGCAAGCCGAAGAACACCATCCCAACCGTGAAGCACGGGGGTGGCAGCATCATGTTGTGGGGGTGCTTTGCTGCAGGAGGAACTGGTGCACTTCACAAAATATATGGCATCATGAGGAAGGAAAATGTGGATATATTGAAGCAACATCAGTCAGGAAGTTAAAGCTTGGTTGCAAATGGGTCTTCCAAACGGACAATGACCCCAAGCATACTTCCAAAGTTGTGGCAAAATGGCTTAAGGACAACAAAGTCAAGGTATTGAAGTGGCCATCACAAAGCCCTGACCTCAATCCTATAGAAAATGTGTGAGCAGAACTGAAAAAGTGTATGCGAGCAAGGAGGCCTGACTCAGTTACACCAGTTCTGTCAGGAGGAATGGGCCAAAATTCACCCAACTTATTGTGGGAAGCTTGTGGAAGGCTACCCGAAATATTTGACCCAAGTTTAACAATTTAGCTGAAATAAATCACTCTCTACTATTTATTCTGACATTTCACATTCTTAAAATAAAGTGGTGATCCTAACTGACCTAAGACAGGGAATTTTTACAAGAATAAAATGTGAGGAATTGTGAAAAAATGAGTTTAAATGTATTTGGCTAAGGTGTATGTAAGCTTCAGACTTCAACTGTACATACATATTAACGCTGCCATAGACACCTTTGGTTTTCTGATAGAGATTAAACACGAAGCATCTCTGTAATAGTAACAATACCAGCCTTCAACAGAAATTGCTTTGACAAAACCAATGCTTTCTGTAAGATACAATACATATTGCGTCTGTACCACGAGTTAGGGGTCCCATTCCAATGGATAAACTAGAATATAGAACAGATGACATGACAATAAAACACAGATTACATTCTCAAAAAACACAGGAAACAATGCAGCACAATAAAAACATGTAATCTTTGTATTCTTCATGCTTTGGGGTAAAAGTGGTATAAAAAAAAACACATGAAACGCCACAAGAGCATTACATTACATTCCCACTGTCTTGGGCTGGGAGCTTGATGTGGTTTATGGTCATTTCATGTTTTAAAGGGACATTTCACCAAAGACATCATACTATAGGGTTCTCAGAGTGGTCGTCAAGTTGTTTGGGGTTAACTTAGCCCAGACCTGCCACCGGCGCCACCCGGCCTCCACAACCAACACCGACATTACGCTCAGATCATAGGCAAATGTACCTTTTTTAGCCTGATAATGACGTTGGCAGAAGACCAATGGGTGCTTGGTTTTGGCTGCAGAAAGTAACTACAAAGAAGTTCAATTTACAAATCAGGGTTCTCCCTAGGATTTTCTGACAAGGAGGTGCTAATGTAGGCCTAAGGGCAGGTAAGGGAGAGGTGACCCTCTCTGAAAGTTAGAGCTTTAAGCTTTTTTGAAAAACCTGTATAGGCCTAACTGCCATTTCTCAAACCCAGAGACTTAAATTATCTCAAAACAATATAGCCAACACAGTAGTTGATCCTGAATGAATTTTGAGTTGTTCTCAATGACTAACATTTCTTCTAGGTTAAATTTAGGGTTACTGATTATTCTAATGGAGGGGGGGGGGGGCAAATTCTGCTGTATTTGGAATAATTATGAAACAACTGAACTAGGCCTATAGGAGCTTGTTTCAGATCTCCATCCTTGACTTAATTAATCAATCTTCCTTCTCAGTTTATGTCTACTATTCATTCAATATGCCTTGTTGTCATTGGTGATCTGACTAAGCTATTATCACATCATTAGCAGCCTAGGACAGATCAAGAACTGATGACTTAGCAGAACAGCTCTCTCTGCCATGTCTGTTTTCATCCACGCTGCGACACGCACTGAATGAACTAGGCTACCGCAACACCGCTCGTGTCCTTGCTAGTCAATCCGCTCGCGTTCAGCAGCAGAGTCGTTGATGGTGCGGCTATTTAAAGGAGTTGTGACCAAATGCATGCTGATATAACATTACACCTCTACCTTTCATCACGTAGCTATTTGAAAGAAGATAATCACCCCCCCTCTCCCTCCAATATACTGCGTAGGAAGCTAGTGTTTTTGCTTTCAGAACAGACATTTGACAGTGCAGACAGTTTGACAACACAGCTAAGTGTTCTTCATTTGAAATGTGAGGAACACTCCCTGAAGATATGGGTTAGAGGTATCCCTGTCACAGCTCAAACATGTTTCTCTCGGCTCTCTTTCATTTGATTTGTCGACATATTATATTCCAAATGCCTCAACCAAATCAACCAGAGAGTGTTGATATGTATGGATGCCAGACCCTGACAGCAATGTTCCTGAGTTGAGGAGTAATTATTATTTTTTCAACACTTGAGGGATAAACATGGAGGAAAGACTATGTACTTACTAGTCTAAAACAAGAGTAATACAACAGTCTTATATTTTTGGTCTGAAATTACATGTACGTAGTCCTCCTAAGGAGAGAGTAAAGATAAGGTATGACCATGAGGTGAGGTTGGTCCAATCAACATGGGTAATTCCAATCACGTGGCTGTTTGTGTGGAACTAGGAGTGGTCTATACCGTAGACATAATAACATTGGTAAAACTTCACTTAGACATTGAAACACTTTGGTTGTTAAGTTTGTTGGTTTGCATTCATTCTCTTTGGATTTCAACATACAATCTCAGCCCTGTCATACACTAGTAATACACTGTCCAGAAAGCTATGCTCTCCTCTCCTCACAGCATTAAAGACATGCTCCGGAACTTTGGCGACTACTAAGTATTTTTTAAACCTCCAGCTTTGGGCTGGATGTGTCAATGTGTAGTTCATACATGCATAATCAATGAGCAGAATTACGGTCTTAACTCAATTAGCCACAAAATCCCTAGTTTGAAAGCAACTGTTTTTCTGGAAACTGTGCCGTGCCATTTTCCCTACATTTTTCACCATGTGGGCCACCCCGCTAGCAATTTGAGTTCTAGCCAACGAGCTGCAGCCCCTCGCCAGAGCAATGACGTGGTACACATATGTGACGTAGTACGCAATATTCGGGGACCACTTTTGGCTCGTGAGAATCTCTTTAAGAGATAGGAAGAACTTGTTGAAAACCAAAAGCAAACTTAATACAGGGGATACTGGCCACCTGTCTCAGTAGACCAGCCCTTTAAAGGAAAAACACAACAGTATCAACAGAGTATGATGCCTCAAAGAAAATAACCCCACCCCTCCCAGACCCAAAGTAGAAATACCCAGTTTAAACATTCACAAAAGCGTAGCAATAAATTCTCAAAACATTTTACCCCCAAGTTTGGCTTTTTCAAGACTTCAGATAAACTACAAACTCTGCCCTATGAACTACAAGTAAAGTAAACATCATTGCGTTAAGACCACCCCTGAAACATTTTATAATAATGCCACGTGTCAAACAGGCTGTGTATGTGAATAATGTATTATTATATACACAGATGCTAGGCTGACTAACCTGTTCCATCTAGCCAGAGAACATAATATTACTACTGACTATTAGCCAGTCATGCCTGGGGTCCAGTATGTGTCTTATAATGAGGTAGTAGAGGTATTGAGGTCCCTCATTGACCAGAGAGAGACAGCTACAACAGCCTGGAGGCACGGAACTGAGTTGGATGCTAAAAGCTATCATCAAAACACGTTTGAGCCACCTGGGATGGGAAGGAAGGAGTCTTTGGCAGATTGCTAGGTGTGGTGTGTTGACCCTGAGATGGCCAGTACAGCTGGCTGGCTGGCTCCATGTGGATTTTATGATGGGGTTCTGAAGGTGAAGTACTGGTTGGTATTAGTAAGATGGGGTTGAGGCAAGTCAGATGAACAGTTGTCAAGGGGAGGTAAGGAATTATGGTTGCCCCAGTTGCCCTGATAAGGGTGAGGCTATGGTGATGGTTTTTAAGAGGCTGAGATATGGGTGATATGAGGTTGAGGTATGGGTGATGGTTGATATGAGTTTGAGGTATGGGTGATGGTTAAGAGGTTGAGATAAAGTAAAGGAGTAGAGTTACTCAGGAGGAGTGGTTATAAAGGTGGGGTCATTCATTTCAAGGTGAGTTTCTAAAGTTGAGGTAGAACCCAGGTGTGTTTACAAGGGTGAGGAGGTACTATGGGTAACAGTAGCTCCAGATAGTTATCTGAAGATGAGGCTGACAGCCTAATAGAAGCCAGATAGTTGTGGTTCAGCTGCAGTAACCATGGTGAAGTGTCCTCTATGAGGGCGAGGTGTGCATCTTTAGATGGCTGAGGAGGTTGCGTTGCTGGGTGAACTTCCCGCCACACAGCTGGCACTCGTAGGGCTTCTCCCCCGAGTGGACCCGCATGTGCTCGGCAAGGCGGTACTGGCGTGTGAAGCGCATGCCGCACTCCTCACAGGCGAAGGGCTTGAGGCCCAGATGGCTCCTCATGTGGCGGGTCATGGTGCCTCGCTGGGTGAACAGCTTGCCACAGATGTTACAGGGGAACGGCCGGTTCAGCCAATGGCTCTTCTCATGTTCCCGTAGCGACACTGCGTCCTTGCAGCTCTTACTGCAGACTGTGCAGCGATGCCGAGGTTCGTCAGCGTCAGGCTCCACCCCCCGTGATACATAGACGTCTGTGTCTGGGTCTTCGTCCTTCAGGTATCCACCACCCTCCTCTTCTTCCTCCTGGTCTTCGAGGTAGATTTCATCGTGGGTGTGTGTGTCGACGTGGGCGTTAAGCTGCTCGGAGCTGGGGAAGCCTTTCCCACAGGGAATGCAGACGTACAGATTGTCCCCCACACCTGGCTCAAACCCTGGCTGGGGCTGACGGTAGATGTAGTTGGTGTTCCCGTTTCTCCTCCCTCCTCCTCCTCCCTCACTCCCACTGTGCCCACTCTCTTCACTCAGGTCCAGGCCGTTCTCCTCTCCATCCACCTCTCTGTCCTCCAGCTCTGGGGTCACTCTATCCCCTCTGACCAGCTTCTCTCCCCCAGGTGCCCCTGGTCTCTTCACTAGGCCGTTAGGTAGTGCCTTGCCCATCTCCCCCAGGTTGGTGGCCTCTCTGTGGGGTCGGGATCTCTTGCTAGGGGCCCTAGGCAAGACGTCTGTTGAGGTATTTGGAGGCTGCCTCTGGTTCTCCCTAGGATCTGGCTTGGCGCTAGCCATGGTGGGAGGAGTGGGAGTGGGAGAGACAGATGAGGAGTGGGGGGAGGAGCTATGGGGGAGACTGCTGGGGGACACTTCCTCTGTGGCGGTGCTCCCTGATGGACTCCTCTTGGACAGGTCCAGTCCTAGTGCCAGCCCATTAACCCTACTTCCTCCAGAGGGGCTGAGGGAGGCACACCGCGAGCCTGAAATAAACACCTCCTCCTCAGAGAGATCCTCTCTCAGCCTCCCCTCCTGGCCCCATCTCTGGTTCCTCTGGTTGCCCTTCCTGGACCCTGAGTGGTTGTTATGGTGCTGGTGGTTGGGGGTTGCTCTGAGGGGGGTGGAGGAGAGGCGGAGGGGGCCAGGGGTGTGTCCATTGGGAGTTGGGGAGGTGGAAGAGGAGGTCAACTTGTTGGAGCTGGAGGGGGTCTGGCCGTTGTGTTTGAGCTTCCTGCGACAGAGAGCAGCTAGTTCGGTCAGCTGGAGGTAGCAGGCGGCGGTCAGGAGGGACGAGACACTGTGGTCACTGACAGAGTCAGAACTGGACAGACTACCTGTATAGATGAAGTCCAACACCTAGAGGAAGAGAGGGGGTAGAGAGGAAGAGGGAAATCTTTATATTGTCCCAATTAGCAATTTGTTTCACAGCAAGTTGATATCAGAATACAGATAAAACAGCTGAGCTTTCAACGACTGATGCGGAATCTAAATTGATGAATGACAGAGCCAAATACAAATATATCTGTGTATATGTGACTACGGTCAGTGAGATGCTGCCTGTCAGGTGACCCACCTGTCTGAAGACGGAGGGGCTGACCATCTCCGTGTCCAGGTTGATCAGGTTGTCGTGGGGGACCAGCGACTTGAAGTAGACACTGCTGGCTGCCAGGACGTTCTTGTGGGCGCGGAACAGCGCGTTCTCCACCACAATGATGACATCACACAGGTACCCTTTGGCTCGCTGCTGGTTGAGCTGCAGCAATAGCTGCTTGGAATGGTTTTGCTGCTCCATCTCACACACACTTTGGTTAACACACTTGGGAGAGAGAAGGAAATAGGGAGAGGTCAGTTACTCAGTTCTGAGAAAGAAATCCAACCACTAATATTCTCTGACTAAATTTAAGTCCTGAAGGCCCAAATGTGTTCCTGAAGTTCTTGCAATGCCCAGGATTGCCCACAAATGGCCAATACATGACACCCCTCCACTCTCCCTGAAACCATCACATATAGGACCAAACAACATACTAGCAGGCGGAGAAAGATAAGCCTTCAAATTACCAACGCGATAAACTAACCACCAACCCACTAAAGACCCCTGAAATACCAACAAATATCAGAAACCTGGTAAAAATAGACAGATGAGCCCCACCCTGGCCCGTTGTATCTCCTCTGGCAGCATGAGATCTATCCGTCTGTTCATTATCAAAGCATGCAGCCATACATACACGCACAATCACACAATGCACACGTGCGTCATGTCATGATGTGTGCCAAAAGTTTCATCCCACCTGAACAGACTGAAATTCCAGGCATTTCTTTAAACAGCTCATACACAGAAAGGGCATTATCAATTTCAGAGTGTTATTTTGATCTCAGTGTGGAAATATCATTAAAAAAAACAGGAAATTGATTGTTTTTAACTGCACTGGTCTTTTAATGAATCATAAACCAAATGGTCAGTAAAAACACTAACTGGTAGGTCTGCTTTCACTTCATGAGGGAGAGAAATTAGAAAATACCTTAAAGATGTGGGTTTTTGGTAACAGAATGACAAGACACTAGGCAATATTTCTTAAATGTACAAAAGGAAAATAATTTCTGCAAAACTAAATATAATTGTTAATATTAGTCTGCATGGGTCTTGACTTCAACAAAAATCAAAGCTTTAATAATACAATAATACCATTTTTTTTTTTTTTTTTAAGTATTATTATATATGCCTTCATTTCTCAACTCTTAGCTTTCATTTGACACAAGATTGTATGTGTTCCTATGAACTTCACATGTTAGTGCCCATTGGGCTTTTTATATGGAATTACATGTATTATTTAACTGCTAATAACTGTTTGTTTATTATGTGTACATTTAAATGTACAACGTTTTAGATGCATTATTACAATCATCCACTTCGTCACATATGCATTATTTGATACTAGCACCAGCAGGAGATTATTTTGCTAATAAAGAAAATAAAGAGGCTGTTGTATATGGGACGTGAACGCACACAATGAGTACAGCGCCTTAGCAGGGGAAACTACCTGTGCCAACTAAATTGCAGTAGTCTGAAGGGATAGCTCCATTCTATAAATTATATTTCTATGATTGAAATGACACTCACCCTCATTTTCAATTTGATTGGACCAATTTACAGTAGTTATATTTACAGTACTGAGCTTCAGCAAAACCTAAGAACAAACTACTCTTAGTTACAAATGTCCATCTCCACCAACCTGTTGCCCCTCTACATCAGTACAAAAAGCAGGTTTCCTGGGGTATTTTTAGCTTTTAAACCAGGAAGTTACAAAGTTAGAAATACTACTACTGATAACAATGCATCCCATCTGTCTTGCCATACATCGATACAGTATCACACATAACCCACACCCCCCAAAAATACACGTTTGGGTAATCTGTCTATCTAACGACTGCACAACACACCGATGGTGATAAGATGCTGAGGGTCCTTTTATGGGCCTGCAGGCCCCTTGTGCCCCCCTCCTCGCCTGCCTGCTCAGAAACAGCCTCATCACTTCAGATGAGAGAACCATAGACTTCTATAAACAAGCTGTAACCGGGGTCTGGAGGAAAGAGAACAGAGAGCAGGCCATATAACCAGGTGGTCTGGTTTGGAGAGGGCGCCTGACCTACAGCATCAATGAGTTTGCCCTGCCAGCTTCTGATAAACATTCCTATTTTTAAAAAACTACTACATTTCAATGTAGGTTAAGTTAACCTGTTTTGTTCTATCCTGTGTGGGCTATACTGTGTTCTGTAACTGTTCTAGTCTGTGTTCTGGTTTGGCCTGTGTTCTGTCCTAGCCTGTGTGTCCTAACCTGTTTTCTGTTATATCCTGTGTTATGTTAGCCTGTGTCCTGTTCGGTTGTCCAGTGTTTCATCTTGTCTTCCTGGCAGAGATCACTGGCAGTAAAATCACATGATCTGGTAATTTAGCCGGGTTTTAGGCATTAGGCCTGCTACAGCAAGCAGCTTGGTCCTCTGGTAAAACCTGGAGAATACTGATCATCTAAGCCAGTCCACTTTATACTCTCCTTAATGCTTGTTAACTCAGATTAACTGTTTTCTACTGAAGATTTGTTTGGACCTGAGGTCAACCATCCTTGTCCTGGAAAACTACCACGCGTCTAATTCTAATCAGTACCCACACAATCGATTCAACCTAACCTGAGGTTAGTCTCATTGAGATAAAATCTATTTTGCAAGAGAGACCTGGTCCAAGATAGCAGCAGGGTCAATGTTTAATTGCTGGGTTGAAACTCTCCACACACACTAGAGGTAGAGAGAGGTATTTGAAGTGAGCAAGACATTGTTGACATTTTCAAAATTTGACCAGCCTCTGATCGTCAAATGTCCTCTGTGTTAATGTTGACAGAGTTGATTCTAACCAGAAACTCATGTTCCACTCCACCTTCGGCCCACCTGGTGAGTGAGAAGGGGAGGGGGGGGGTTGATTGCATTAATCACCGATACCTGAAATGAGTCTGGCTGCCACAGTAAGTATAGCACATGGGGGATGTGTGAAACTTACTCTGTCCCCAGCCTGTATCCCCACTTGCGCCAGCGAATAACTCGCCTTTTGTCCTTTACATAAGGAGTAGAGTTACCAATAACCTTCCTACCAGAGTGCCAATACGAAGTAGAGTTGGCCTGTGCAGATCAGGTCACAGATTAGAGAGAACCCTGTTAGCTGCAGAGTTATTAACCTGGCTCAAAGCGAAGTCCCCATTGTGACTCTTCCTAGGCCAGGTTCACACAGTGTTCCGGAAAGGCCACCCCAAGGTTAGCCCATTGCACATGTTAACTCCTAACTAGCTAACATAATTATGAATAAACACATGTAAACTCATAACATAATTAGTTGTAAGAATCTTAAAGGGAATGTTCACCCATTTTGAACGTTATATTGATTTTGTGCATCTCTGAACGATTTTCTATCGATCGCCTGCATGAACGGCGAATAGCTACAGATACATATGAAAACATGATTTTACCCCGGGATTCTATAGAACATCGCTCAGAGATGCACAAAAACAATATAACATTCAAAATGGTTGAATCTTTCCATGCAGGCCAGGTTTTTAAGAGTGTAGTTGGCTGTCTCTTACTACCTTGGGATAGAATACAAAAAATGTTTTTAAACATTATTTGGCAGATATTATGGTAAGGGAACTTTGTTGCATCTACGTTTGTGTATATTCTTTAAACCAAAAAAAAAGGTCAGTAGGTTTTTACAGCCACAATCCTGAGTTTGTGTTTCAGACAAACAGCAGCCCTACCACTTGGTATAAACAACTGAGGGATGTGGCTGAGGGAATGTAACCACTAAAACTCAGACAGGGACTGGCCGTACATAAGATTGATTTAACACCACAGTTTTAAACATATTGCTATACATTGTTTGTTTACAAAGACTGAAATTAAAACAAAATTATATTTTGGGTGATAATGATGATTTATTATGTATTATTCAGGAATCAAATCATTATGCCTAATTGAAATTAAACAGCAGGAAATATCCTAGATTGTGGCGGATATCAGAAAATGAATTAGGAAAAACAAACAAAAATAAACAACTGAATAACAAAATCCCCATAACCAGGGTTTTATTTGAGCTATTTACACTATTCTGAGCAAATTATGATGGATTTTGGTCTAACCTACGCAGCAAAACGTAAAATCATTGCTACTGTTTACAATGTTGCAAAAGCCCGACGTTCCTCACATATTGGACAAACGTTTAAATTCAATGCAGTAACCATCGTCATACAAGCGATTCTAAACCAGTGTTCCTCTTCGATTATTTAAAATATCTGATTCAATGACACACAGTTGAGAGAAAGAAAGAGGTAAAAACATCAAATGGGCGATAGTCGTCTTCCACAAAAGAGATAATGGTCTACGCGCTGAAGGGGTAGGGTGAAGGAAGAGATCCACCAATACCTTTTATTAAATTAACCTGCATCATATTTCAGTTCATATTTGTGTTTATTATAGGATTAAGTTATTTATCTTATTCAAAAGCTGTGAAAAACAAACCGAAGCCAGCAATGCACGGGTTAAAAGGAGTGCAGGTATAGAGGTGGTTGCCAAGCTGGTAATACTAGCTCTGACATTAGGCTACACACGGGGGAGACCCCTCTGGGCATATGCTACGAGCCAAATGTAGGTGTTTCTGGTATTTCTTCAAACATCGTAGTGCAAACTCTTGAACACGACTTCACACGCCACGTTACATCACTAAATATGCTAGGATCTGAGAAAAAAATACATAGATTTACCTTAATTCATCGATGATCGCGTTTTTAATGTACCATCCTCTCTCCTACCTCACTACCCTCGGTTCGCACTCCCCCACTACTATTCTGCTAGCAGCACTAGCGACGACGTCACTTTCTTATGGTAACGAGGAAACCTTCAAAATAAACGCCTGCGTTTCAAAACATTGCAAGGTGGCTAACTCTACACCAGGGATGGGCAACTTTGATGGGGGTGGGGCCCACAAAAAACGGAACTCATCATGAGGGGCCGCAGTTGCTCTTGGGTCTGCATACCGTGGGTAATTTCATGCAATTCTGCACATGTTGCCATAGGATGGACGCAAATGTTTGCAGTTTTTTTATATTATAACTGATGATCAATGCCCCCAACTCCTGTCGGTAATTCGACAATGCTAACTACACGTTTAGATAGCTGGCCACTAGACTAATTTACCAATCTAAAAAATGTTTTGCTGACATGGGCTAATTGAGTGACTGCTAATGCACAACCAAATTTCGAAATTACACCTTGTGTTTTCTATTATTCTAACTCTCAACAGTAAGTTGAGACCCCGACTGGTCTCCGGACAAACAAAAGAGGGGCATTGGCCGCCAGTTGCCCTCCCCTACTTTACACTGTTCCTCAATTTCAGTTTATGTGAGAAAACAAGTACTGCATAGTGTAGGGACCCCATACTCAACTGGCGGACCGTGGACCTGATCCATAACGTGGTCAATACGGACCGCGGTTCCCCAAACATGTTTTTGCAGGAAATTAGCTTTAAAACACACATCTGCTGCATGCAAAATTTATAGAATTGCGGGAGAATTTGCTTTAAAACTGCAAAAAATCAAGAGGGGTGTGGGTGGGTGTTTGTTTGTTACTCTGCTGATAAATTACATTATCCATCGGGACCTTTGCCACCTAGAACACTTCTCAAATAGTTATTGAGTACCCCTGGTATAGGGAATCATTCTGCCAATCTAAATCGCTGTGAAATATATTTTCAATAACAAAAAAGATAGTTTTTAGACTACAGCTGTTTGAAACTGGTGGACCAAAACTGCTGTTTGAAGCTGGTGGAACCAGCTTCAAACAGCTGTATAAAACGATATTTTTGGTTATTGAAAATATATTTTCGATGGTGGTTAGGGTGTTGGGTGAAAGGTTGCTGGATCGAATCCCCGAGTTGACAAGGTAAATAATCGTTCTGCCCCTGAACAAGGCATTTAATCCACTATTCCCTAGTAGGCCGTCATTGTAGTTATTTCTGAACTGACTTGCCTAGTTAAATAAAGGATAAATTAATAAAAAACCTATGCTTGTTTTGTCACATAAACTGAAATTTAGCAAACAGTGTAGATTTTAGCAACCAGGAAATGATAGGGCGATTTCCACTAGATAACCCAAGCACAAAGTTAGAGCAGTTTTCCCAGTTTGACAACAGACGCCGCTCCAGTGGTAGAAATCAATAGGAATATCACAGCCAATCACAACAAATCATGTGTGAGTTGAGATAAATACAAGTGGTGATTCGGACAGCAAAATTGAAGTGATCCTTTTCAGATGGAACTGTTAGAAGGCAAAGGTGTGCCAAAGGTGACGGCCAATACAGCACAGCTTTTCAATTTAACCTGTGTTTAACTAGGCAAGTCAGTTAAGAACAAATTCTTATTTACAATGACGGCCTACTGGGGAACAGTGGGTTAACTGCCTTGTTCAGTGGAAGAACAACATTTTTTTTTTGTTACCTTGTCAGCTTGGGAGATTCGATTGAGCAACCTTTCGGTTACTGGCCCAACGCCCTAACCACTAGGCTACCTGCCGACCCAAAATCAATCAAATGTAGCTGCAGGGCTAAAAGGATCCTCTTCAATCATCATCCAGGATAAAAAACTGGTTTACAATACATTTGAATCAATTTCGATTTTTATTGTGCTTATAAGAACTGCAAGAAGGAATTTTAAGACCACTATCGAAAAATACAATGTTCAGACTAGTATGTTGACAATGTTGGGCTTATAGTGTAAAAACTATTATTTGTGCCTATATAAATGTGGTGTTGGGAGTACTCTGTAGGGTCTGTAGAATCTATATATTGTGTCATTTAATATGGCACTGAATAATATGGAGTGTTGCTGGCCTTTTACTAAACCAATTCCATGGGACACAATCACATGTGGGTAGTAACACGCTAAAAGTCTTTACATGTACTTAAGTTCATTTTTGGAGGAACTGGTCATTTTTTTGTTACTCTCTGTGGGCTGTACTTGTACTCTTACTCAAGTAACTTACTTTTTACTCATTTACATTTGACCAAATCACTTCAGTTGCTGATATTTATATTATTGTATTGTTGCTGTTAGATAAAAACCTTATCACTCCAAATGTTATGGTTTTCTTTTTTTTCCTTTCATGAATCGATACTATTGGTCTGTAAGAACTCACGACACCTTGACCAATAAAATCTATTCAAAATAGCTTGTCATCAAAAGTCTTAAGTCCATTGGTTCTCTTAGCCATACTCGATCAGTTTTAAGTTGCACTTTAATTACCTTCTGCTTTATATATATACTATATATATATATGCTAACAGATACCCTTCATGCTAATTAGCATTGGCTCACAAAACTACCTCTAACTTCCTTCATACTGGACACAGAGAATTGACTAAATATATTTGTATTTTATTAAAAGTGTATTTATTTACATATACATGTAGGCTACACAATAGCTTTCAACATACCAGTATTGGTGTAAACTTTCTAAAGAAATGTTGTTATAAATAATACAATATTACAAATAAAAGTGTTAAATTATCAATATATTTTTTTAAAGATCGTTGCAATGCTGTGAAAAACTGTTAAAATGTGATATTCACAAAGATTAGTATTTCTTTGTAGGGGGACTCTTATTTTGACAAGAAAAACCTGTGATTGTGCTGCCAGCATAATATCCTGCTGCCAGGAGAATGGTAATGCGAACCCTAACCCCTTGACCCAAATTTAAATAAAAGCAAACTGAAAGGGGAGAGAGGAGAAAAGCCTCTCCTCAGCCCTGCCAGACCAGCCTCTGATGAGCAGAAGTGCCCAGGGGAAAACGTTTTGTGTGCCAGTTCAACCTGAACAACCAGGATACAAGCCGGATCAGTTGACCAGAATCCTCAAAGATAACAACAGCCTCTGCCACACTGTTTGTACGGCCCCTGCCCCCTGGCATTCTACAAACTCAAATATAATTTGCTTGAGCAAGGTGTGTCCTTGAAACAGACTCTTCTTGAGGGTACTTGACTTGGGCAGGAGCTGAGTACCGACACCTCAAATGTTCTACTGCTTGAGCTCCTGTTCCTCCTATAGAACATTAGCTTAAAAGTATTGTGGAGCTCCTGCACCTAAATTAAAACGGTACCGGCACCCAAAATGAGTACCGGCACCTATTTCAGTCCAAGTTAAGCACAGCTCCTTGATGAGAAAATGCACTGGTGATAAGAGGGTGTGGTGCAGGCTGATTACAGGTTACATCAGTGTTTCCCAACCAGGGGTACTTGGCCTATCCAATGGGGATACTTGAGA
This sequence comes from Thymallus thymallus, assembly GCA_023634145.1. Lineage (NCBI taxonomy): Eukaryota > Metazoa > Chordata > Actinopteri > Salmoniformes > Salmonidae > Thymallus > Thymallus thymallus. The sequence continues at coordinate 23,710,650 of CM042403.1, forward strand.
AGACTCATGAGACCATAGGCTTACTGGTAAAATGCACATGAGGGGGAACTTGGGTACTCTGGGCAGAGCAAAATGTACTTGATGGTACATTAACCGACAAAGGTTGAGAACCACTGGGTTACACCATGTCTCTGTCAGAGAAAGTACTGCAATTCTTTCATGTCTTACACCTTGCTGACGTAAAGCCTCTGTATTATTTCATCCTTGACATGTCTTATTGATTATGAGTATGCTGATAATGATTACATTGCTAATATTACATAATTTGGTGTGAGATAAAAAAGAGCACCCAAATTAATGGACCTCTATTAAATATAAATCTTTCAAAAATATAATTAATTAAAAACATTCTACTTATGAATTAAACTGTGATGCTTATTCAAGTGACAAAGAGCATAAAGATAAATAAAATAGACAATTCATTGTTGGACACCTCAACTAATGGACACCTCTCTCCATCTATCCCTTCCCTATGAACAGTGGGTGACAAGAAGATGAGGTGAAAAGAGGAGATGTGCCAATTAATCTTTAACTACTGTCACACACTTTTTGTGGATTAACTGCGTTGTTCAGGGGCAGAATGACAGATTTTTACCTTGTCAGCTTGAGGAGTCGATCCAGCAACCTTTCAGTTACTGGCCCAACGCCCTAACCACTAGGCTAACTGCCGCACTGTCTGTGTGTGTGTGCGTGCCTGCCTGCCTGCGTGCGTGCGTGTGTGTAGGTTACTTTCTAAATGTAATCTGAAACTTGAGAAGGGCTTACCAAGAAAAACATCCTGTGTGTCTGTTAGTTACTAGTTACCTGTCCACAATTGTAATCAGTAACATAACTTTTAGATGACCCAAACTCAGTAACGTAATCTGATTACTTTTATCATAGTGGCTTCTAAATTGTGGTCAGACTCGCTCAGATGGAGCAAACTTAAACACACCTTTTTCCAATGCTGAATTCAATGTCGTTAATAAAACAGAAAGGTGTCATAATTTATTTTTTTCTGTGAAAATCCTTTCTGAATTTAAAGGTAATCCAATAAGTAATCATCTAGTTTTTCAAAAGTGTCTGTAACCTGGCAACATAACTAATTACAGTAAAAAAGTAAAATATTTAACTGATTACATGTAATCAGTTACTTCCCAATCCTGTGTGTGTGTGTGTGTGTTCTCTAGAGGCTGCAAGTGATTCTAAATGGACTAGTATTCCCTCTAGAGGACAAAGTATACATTTGAATAACATCCACTTCAGTTTAAATCGTGCCATGCAACTTTTTTCAGGTATGGAACCTACAGTATACCATATCATGGTAGAAGGCTATTCAATAGCTTTTAAATAACAATTTGGATTCAGTGAGGGGGTTGGTATACAAAAAATAGGATTATTTGTACACCTTATATTGTTCCTGGTGCATAAAAATAATTTGAAAAATAAACTCTGGTATTCTTGTAGGCTTCAGAATGTTTTATTGATTAGGCCACCAGGGAGCATGGCATTGAAACCAGTGTTATATATTTTGTACCATGATCTTATCTTTTTATTTCAACATCAATCTGCTATCAGTATGTTTTTAGATGTTATATTGCCTCAGATGAATACCCTTTTACTATTTCAATCAAGTGACAAATAGTGGCCCATGTTTAGGATTCTCCCAAAATAGCCTAAATAAATGGACGAATACTCTCATTTGACAAAATCACTTCCGGATAAATGTACTAAAATCAAAGTAACCAAACACTCCGATGGACGAGAACTTGGCTCAGGCTGTTTGTTGCACCACGAGTCATAGATCGATAGTCTCATTGAGGTGGAGAGATGGCGGAAGTGGATGTAGAGCTTGAATTAAGCAGCGCGTCGAGTAAATGCAGTGAAGATGAATGTTCTGAATGGGCTACAATAGTGTCGAAAACTGGAACAAAAATAAAATAGTCTAAGATTGAAGTGAATGAGACGTGTGTAAATGATAATGTTTATTAAGTAAGGATGCATATGTGGGAAAATGGTGAAGTATGCGCTTGGTAAAGTGGAGTCTGTCAGAGTGCCAGTAGTGGTTATATTTTTGATTAAATGTGTTTCTAATGAACAGAGGAAGATTGCAATAGGCCTTAAAAGAATCCGGACAACAGAAGTATTGTGTTTTGAACTTCGGAGTAGAGCACCCGTTAAAGGAGTGATCTCAGGGGTGACGACGGATGCTCAGGTTGAATCACTGAAGATAATTCCTGGTGTCGTTGGTGCCCGGCGTCTGACCCGCTGGATGAATGGGGAAAAAGAGTAAAGTCTGTCGGTATTGTTTTTTTTTTTTTTAATGAAGAGCAAATACCTACACGTGAAACTTGGATATGTAAGATATGCCGTGAGAGCCTTCGTTCCCAAACCACTGCAGTGTCAAAATTGTAAAGGATTTGGTCATGTTGCAAGTGTGTAGACGGAACGGAGTAAAATGAAAAACGATGTGTAGAAGGACGACGGTGTTGCAATTGTGGTGGGGATCATGATCCTGAGTTCCTGGACTGCCCTGTAAGAGTGATGGAAATCGAGGTGGCGAAGGTTAGAGCGGTCAATCGAATGTCTTATGCGGAGGCGATTAAGATAATTGAGAACAAGTGATGCTAGGGAAGACATGGTAGTGAATGCAAAATATATGGTGGTGGATACAATACAGACTATAGTAAATGTTTGTTGCCAGAATAAAGACACCATGTATGTTAAAAAGGTTGATTTTGTTGCCTTCATTGCCACAGTTATAAACGGTACAGCACGAGTCTCAAAGAAATCGAATAAATTGGACATTATTGTGGCTGCGGCAGAAAGGTTTTGGGGACTGAGGGATTTTACTTCTGTAGACTTGCAAGGAGTACAGGCGACGGAAGATCCGCCTCCCGGTGTTTAACAGAAAAGTTGTTTGAGTCGTTTATTTATTTTGGGGTCTTATTATAAATTTTTTTTAGTTCCAATTTGGGGGGGGGGGGTCCCGTATAGTAGGTGGCGGAATGCACATTAAATTGTGTGATCGCCAATATACCATAGAAGAATAACAAAAACCCATCACTCTTAAGCACAGTGTTGTTTTTCATTCGGAAAGAGTGCGTACACACAGTACCGAGGAGTCAGTGAGAGTGAACATTTGGATATCGCTGTGTATTCTGGGTACAGACAGTCATTCCACGATGGCGGCGAGCAGGAGGCTGCACAAGGTACATTTCCTGATCAATCCAATTAGATGTTTGTCTTGTTAGATTAAAGATAGTCACACATTCGGACTCTCAAATCTCAGATATAATCAAAGGTGTCGTTACATTTGTTTCATTGAAGCCCCACTCTGTCAGAAACCTCATGAAACTCGGTAGGCGGAAAATGACGTTAGTATGCTAAGCTAACCAGCTAGCAGTTTTTTGGTCATGTTAGCACCGGCATATTAATAGGCTGGGTTCGAATTAAACGTTTTAATCTAAATTGATTAACAAGGTTAACCACGTGCCATAATAAATCATCATCAGTTGGGTGATAATCGCGCTTCAACATTTCTTAACATCGTCTCAGAAAAACTACGGACTGTAGTAGTTAGCTTAATACTAATTTAACAGGGAGTTAATTGTGCTAGCTAGTTATTCACAACAGTTACATGGGTCGTTAGAGGTGTGATTCAATGAGCTAGCTAGCAACACTGGTTAGTGTTAGTTAGCAAGTGTATTTTCTCAGTGTGAAACAGCTAACGTTAACCCGATTTATATACAATCTAGCTAATGTTATGAGGTAGGTACTGTTAACCAGCCGAACGCATTTCCTGTTATTTGGTTTCTTATATCATTTTTTTAGGTCACATACACGTATTTAGCTAAATGCTTAACTTAGTCGAGTGAATCGAAAGTGAAATTGAGTATATGCGGTTGCCAACTAACGTTAATTTCTTTCATTCAATCTCAATAAGCGAACTGACTAACACCGTGTTTAAAAAAACCTACTGGATGTCAACAACCCGGCCTTATCATAATTTGCATTTCTCCTTTCCCTTGTATTTGTCAGCCACCATTTGACCCTCCCTGCCTAGAATACGTATTCCTAGTAAACACAGTCCCCACGAAGTCAACAAGAATGTTTTGAACCCCACATCTTAGTTTGACATAGTCGTTTGCATTGCATTCCTGTAGCAGTGGTTTTATCCAGAGCAACATAGAATAAGGCTACATTCAAGCTCTGATTTGATAAGAAATGAAACCAGGAAGCTGTGTGCCCATGTTTTATTGTTATGGGAGTGTTAAGGGTAAGGTCCTTGTCACTACAACAATATCCCCAATCTCATGATTTGTAGTGAAAGTTTACCAGCCCTGTGATTTGAGTCAGTCCTCTGGTTTGGCAGAAAGCAGTGTTCTGTGGTCAGATCAGTGTGAGAATGCACTGGAGCACTTCCTGGTTGAGAAAGGGTGTGGCTGCTTGGTTCCAGGGATGAGACTCAGACAGTTGATGTCTTAACATATAGGTATTTTATTTGTATTTTTTTGTATAAGTGCCTTGCTCAAGGGCACATTGATAGATTTTGTAACTTGTCTGCTCGGGTATTCGAACCAGCGACCTTTCGGTTACTGGCCCAACACTAACCGCTAGGCTACCTGCCACCCTGTGTGTCTCGTTCCGTATTTCGCCCGTGTTTACATGTCTGTAGTCATTCGGTTGTTTTTGGCCTATAGGACACAGTTTGTTTAGTGGTTACTCGGACTCAGCCGACACAGGAACACGTTTTGTCAGTCCTTTATCTCTTGTTTGATAACCATTACAGGAAGCAGAAAGGTTATGCTCATGATTAACTAACATGAACTGTACAGGAGAACTTGCTCATTATGTATTCTCCCTCTTTTTCAGGAACTTGATGAAATCCGCAAGTCTGGAATGAAAAATTTCCGTAATATTCAAGTGGATGAATCAAATATTTTGACTTGGCAAGGCCTCATTGTTCCAGTAAGTCACTATTAACTACTCCTGTCTCTGGACAGACAACATAAACAGAATAACAAGTAGGACCAAGGCTCTCTCCGTGATATTACAATTCCTTTGTTGCTGTGGCATGTTCAGTAGGACATCAGCTCACCTTTTAACCAAACGTCATTCTCTCTCCCCTCTAAAAGGACAACCCTCCATACGATAAAGGTGCTTTCAGAATCGAGATAATCTTCCCAGCGGAGTACCCCTTCAAGCCCCCCAAGATCACGTTCAAGACCAAGATCTACCACCCCAACATTGACGAGAAGGGACAGGTGTGTCTGCCTGTGATCAGCGCAGAGAACTGGAAACCAGCCACTAAAACTGACCAAGGTACGGTGGAAAGATGCACGCACACTCAAAGGCAATAGACAATGGTTTCTTCTGACATATTTTTAAGTAGTAATTATTACTGCATTTATTTGTTATTTCTCATTGAAATGCTGCTAAACCCGAACCCTCCAGTCTCCTTTCCCTCGGAGGCTCCTTTCTATTTGGCTGGAGAGGTTTCCTCTACGTGGTTATGGATTTCAATGTGTTTCTCATCTGGATCATCTGGACTACCTGATGTCATCCTCCGTTTTTACATCGTTCTTACAGTCTCCTCCTTTGTTCTTGTCTCCCTGCAGTTATCCAGTCCCTGATTGCGCTGGTCAACGACCCCCAGCCAGAGCATCCTCTCAGGGCAGACCTAGCAGAGGAATACTCTAAGGACCGTAAAAAATTCTTTAAGAACGCAGAAGAGTTTACAAAGAAACATGGAGAAAAACGACCTATGGATTGAGAACGCAAACGTGTGACTCCCCCCACCCCCCTCCCTCTTCCGAGACCCCCCTACACCCCTCTCTGCTCTTACCCAATCTCCTGAAAATGCCCCCCCACACGTACACACATCCTTCTAGCCCCCCCTCCTCCTGGGGCGATATATCTCGGCTCCACTTCTCCCTGGCAACAGGACTGTGTCGTGAATAAGGCCGGTTGGTCACCTCTGGGTGTCAGCTTGTGGCTGTTACTAACTTTCTACTGATTTCTTAAATTATAAAAATGCCGGAATTGGTCCCAAGAGAGCAACTTGTTAAAGAGGGAACAAAAAAAAAAGACCACAAAGAAAGATTATAGATAAAAATGTTACGCTCAATTTGTTCATGATTTGTACACGGAAGTGTATTGATTGAAGGTGCAGACCTCTGTATAAAGATTATCAACTGTTTTGAAAACAATTTGGTAAACCCTCAACTTGTGGTCTGATTGTTAACCCTTTTCATCTCACTCCTTCCCCTCACTAATATGTAACAGAAAAAAATTCTAACCCAAAAGCAACGAAATGATGAAAAAAAACAAAACACTTAAAGCATCAAGGTTCAGGGGTGTGGCGAAATGTTTATTTTATATTTCTTTTTATTATTTTTTGCCTATGTTGCACTTTACTCTGTGGAACTAGATTTTAAGTTTATCATAACTTCAGTTTGTCACCAATTCAATGTTCCAGATGTTATAAAAGGGAGGAAAAAAAAAAGTTTGTGACAACTTGATTTTATATCTTTGAGATATTATCATGAAAAGTTTTGTTCATATATTCTATATTTTAGTCCATGTGACAGGAAGTACCGCTCTTCATGCCATTGCCCACTGGCCTCTTTAAAGGTTCTGACTAGAGGGAGTACAGCTATGACCAGAAGTGACGTTTTCTTAGCAGGTTAGGAGACTTAGGTTAAGGTGAAAAAAATGGGTTAGGTTGAGCTAAAATGCTCTCCTATCCTGCTACGAAAAGCCACTTACTGTCGTAGCTTTGCTCCCTCTAGTCAGAACCCTCGTTCATTTATCATATCAAGTTCCCATGGAAACTGCTCATCAGTCTTGCACTGTGACTGGGAGGATAGTGGTTTGCCCTCTAAAAAGCTTTCTGGGCATCGAGGAGATCAGCCCTAGCAAGGCAAGCACAAATTCACCAATCTTAATCACGTAATGAGTAGTTATTTGGCATAAGAAGTGATTTGTGAGTGATTGCAGAAGTTTAGTCATTTAAACAGCATCAGCAACAACCACCACACCAGTACCAACAGAACAGCAGCTGCCATGTGGGAATAAATGACCTAAACATTTGATTACTACTTTTAGTTATCAATTTATGTAATCGTAAGTTAACCAGTAACCACTTAGAGGCAGTTACCTATGTTTTGGAGATTACTAATGTTACGGTCCCCAATACAAGAAATAATAATACTTAAATACATGTAGTTTTGTTCTTGAAACATTTAATTGAAATACTGTAGAATTCCTTTCATTCTTATGGAGGTTTGCTCCTTCTGTGGTGAGACTGTCCGACTGGTGGCTTCAAAGCCTCTCAGTGGCCAATACATAGCATCAGCAATCCAGGGTTTATATACATCACTGCTTTATTTACATCATTGGTTAAGACCAATTGGTACATTACTGTACTGAGACCAGTGTATGTCTCACTTTTCACCACTAGAGGGCAATACTTTACAATAGAATTGGAACTCTAAAGGTCTCTGTGGGTTTTATGCTGTGGGCAGTCTCTACCCATATGTAAGTCTACCATTTAATTATAAATCATCAGTGTGTCCAAGGAGATTCGCCTGAGCAAAGCACTGTGCAGTAATCTTGATCACTTAGTGAGCTGATAGTTGAGATGCAAAATTATTTGTAGATCAGTGATTCTGCACAGGGCCTTGCTGAGACCGATTACCTCGAACATGTATAAACTCTTGTATTGGATTTGTCTCTGCAGTATGGACTCAGTTTCCCATGGTCCTCTACACCTCTCTAATAGGCCAATAGGAGTTGGCGTGTCAGTGAGGTAACTCCTCGCTCCTGCTGCTAACAATGACCTGTGACTGAGGACCATGTGGTTATGGAAAATGCATTTTTTACAGACAGCACCACACTGTTATACTGATGTAATCGTACATAGCTTGACCATTGGGTGGGTTATGTGAATTGTCCAAAGGGAAATTAAAGTCTTAGTAGAACTTAATGGCTTTTCTGATATTTATTTTCATTGTGTAATCTAGATCCCAGGCTACGATGTCATAGCTGTACTGAACTTGAGCAGAGCGTAGTGGGCTAGGCAGGCCTAGAAATTAAGATGTGACTTTGCAATCTCCCATGAGACAAACCTACAACCCTCCTCTCTCAAACTTCTGTTTCCTTTTTGGCATTAGACAGAATACTAGTGGTCAGCACGTAGACCACTGCTAAAAATACACAGACCAGATTCAGTTTCCTCTCTGACACAGACCCTCTCACACCTACACACCTCAGTCAGCAGGCCCTCTGGTCTTTCCCACATGCAATAAATATGTACACTTTATGCCCTCTGTTTCTGTGGTCCCCAGGCACTGCTCCCACTAACCCTCTTTGGTGGGTGATTAGATCCACGTCACTAAGCTGCTCCAAGTAGCCCAATTACCCTTAAGACAGACAGACGTTTTGGCACCGAGGATGCATTCTAGTCTGGGAGTCAGAGCCCTCAGTGCATAGTTCCAAATCCACAACAATGTTGGGATTTGTATTTTATCTAATTGAGAATAACCTGGATGAATAAAGGTTAAATAAGAGACTGACTGTGTGAATTCTGCTGGTAGTTTTCTGTGTATGGAATTGGGCTTCTGCCATGCTTCTCTCTGTTCATCTCATTGACCTCTAAAAGTGCTTAACTCGGTGTTAAACACTGTTACTGCAGATCAGCTGCTGGGAGACAGAGATGCACTGGAGCAACTGGAACTGTACACATTTTATATTTAGTAATTTAGCACTTATCCAGAGCGACTTACACCTAAGGCCAGACTTCCACCTATAATACAGCTAGATACAGTCAACTTCACAGTAAGTGATGCATGTATTACATAGTCATTACACATGAAAAGTCCAATGACATTTCTAGGAATGTTATGGAAAGTCCAAGTCAGTCATTAGGTATTTAAACTCTTAGTGAGGTAGTGAAATTAGTGAGAGGAGAAAGACAAGCTGTAATATCGCCTTGGAAAGCGAGCAGAGTCCGAGAACGAGTCCTTTTGTTGATCAAAGATCAGTGGTTTTATCAAGGTTGATTTTTATTGAGGTTAGTATTACATGTAAGACTTTCGCTCCTGGTAGAAGTTGCTCCTAACCACAGATATAGGATCAGATAATGATACCCCCAACCCCAGCCTTAACCACAAGGGGAATACACCAACACCTGTACCTGGACCAGTGGAAAGACATTCTACTTCTACTTTACTCCAAACGGCTGTTTGGACACAAGTGGAGGGATCAGGCCTAGCTCCTCCCCCCTGGCGCCTCACTTTTTGCTCTCTCTAACCGCAGAGCAGGTCACTTCCTCTCAGAGGTGGGGCCCAGGTGTTTTACTTCCTGAACTGGTTTATGGGGGCGGGGATCTTGATGTCCTGGCCCCTATCCAGCCTTTTTTCACAGTCAATCAGATAGTTGACTCCATCAACCAGCAACTGAACCAGCTCCACCTATACACACACACATGGATACATATTTATTAGCAGTCAAGGTGAGGTGAGTTTCATCTTTGGTCCACGAGTAGTTTGAGATGCAGGTTTACATTTTCATTCAGTCATTCATTCATCGAACAGCGGTTTTAGTTTTACCTCTGACTTTCCCAGACGGTCGTTGTTGGAGATGTCGAAGGTGTCTCCAGTTATGGCCGTGTCCACTCCTCCTGTCCCTCTCTTCTGCAGACGCATGTTGTCCAGGATCTTACCGAAGCGGGGGTCCTGCAGGGTAAGTACAGAACTTTAATCAATGCTCTGTCTTGGGAAGGAGGGGCCAATGCACAGGGACAATTCAAGTCAAAACATTAGGGAAAAGAGAGATTGTGTGTGTGTGTGTGTTTGTTTGTATGTTACCTTGCTGAGTTTGGGCAGTCTGACGTGTACTCCAGCCCTGAGTCCAGTGCCCAGGTTGGAGGGACAGGTCAGGATGTAACCCAGGTGCTCATTCCACATAAACTCCCAGCCTCTCTCCTGGATCAGCTTCTCCACCTAGCGGATGGACACATAAGGTATTATATTATATTATATGTTGTATACTGTCCACACGCAAAAAATGCAGAAGTGCCTGTTAGGTCGAGTGGAGACGAGCATCACTAAAGATGTTACATGTAAAGTACCTGTTGGAGTCCTCTGCAGAACCTCTCGAACACTCTCTTCATGTTTCCCCCCTTCTCCATGGAGATGACCCTGGTGTGGTCCTCCTCATTGACCCATATCAGGAAGGTCTTCTCATTGTTGTGCCTGGAAGAAAGAACACATTCCTAAGAATCCAGAAACATTTGTTGATTGCACTGATTATGTCAACGTCTATGATCACAGCACACACATGCTGGTTAGAGGCTTTTGCTAGTAGACCCTACCAGAGGCCTCTGCCGTCGGGCCAATCACGGGCCATGAAGGCACACGTCAACAAGGGGGAGACAGGCTTGTCAAACAGGAAGTGATCCTACAGGGAAGAGGAGGGAGGAGGTAGAGGAGGAGGAGGAGGAGAAGGTAGTGATCAAGGAAAGGGAAGTCAGGGTTACAACTACATAGAGGTAATGATACTTTGGGGAGGAGGAAGAGGAGTGAGAGGAAGACACCTTCCCCAAAGACCTCTAATGCTATGTGAACATGGTTTTGCTTTCTACTCCTTTGGTCTCACCAGATTCCCTTATTCATGGATAGTACTATCACTACAGCTATCACATACAAGATAGTCTTACAGGCTTTTAAATCTACAGAGACAGGGTCCGGCTCTCTACTGCTCTGGTCTTACCAGATTGATAGAACTAGGTCTCTACAGGTACTGTCTTGGGGACAGGGTTCGGCTCTCTACTGCTCTGATCTTACCAGATTGATAGTACTAGGTCTCTACAGGCACTGTCGTTTTGGGGACAGGGTTCGGCTCTCTACTGCTCTGGTCTTACCAGATGCCCCTGGCATCAGGCCAGTCACGGGCCATGAAGGCAGATGTCAACAGAGGAGAGACGGGTTTGTCGAACAGGAAGTGCTCCTGAGGCAACGTGAGGGTGAGAGGGCAAAGGTCAATGAGACTGAGGGTTAAAGTTCTCTCTCAAATACTAACAGCCGTCTGTGGGCTGGCCACAAAAGATTACCTCTATTTCCAATCCTTATCGTAGCTGTTAGGATTAAAAGCAATAGGATGTCATCCCAATGTGTCTAGACTGAGTGGATTAATTTGTTAACTAAAACTCTGCTAAACTTTCCTGAAATAATTGGTTGGCCTACCAATGGGGAATGAAGATAAATTAGTGCAGTTCAGATGAGTCGGGTCAAATAAAACTGATGTGACAATGCTGTCACTACAGTTCAGGTTCCAGTTGCACTGTTTCAATCTTCACAACAGTCCCTACCATTAACATGGTAATACGAATAGACAATATCATGGATAAAAGGAATCCTGGATGCAGTCAGATTACAAAAAAACATGTAGTTATGTACATTTGGGATACAGAGACAGACAAATGGGAAAGGAGAGGGGGATACAGAGAGAGATTGACAGACAGACAGACAGACAGACAGACAGACAGACAGAGTTGAAGTCAGAAGTTTACATACACCTTAGCCAACACTTTAAACTCAGTTTTTCACAATTCCTAACATGTAATCCTAGTAAAAATTCCCTGTCTTAGGTCAGTTAGGATCACCACTTTATTTTAATAATGTGAAATGTCAGCATAATAGTAGAGAGAATTATTTCTTTCATCACATTCCCATTGGGGCAGAAGTTTACATACACTCAATTAGTATTTGGTAGCATTGCCTTTAAATTGTTTAACTTAGGTCAAACGTTTTGTGTAGCTTTCCACAAGCTTCCCACAATAAGTTGGGTGAATTTTGGTCTATTCCTCCTGACAGAACTGGTGTAACTGAGTCAGGTTTGTAGGTCTCCTTGCTCGCACACTATTTTTCAGTACAATTGTTGGAAGAATTTATTGTGTCATGCACAAAATAGATGTGGAGTGGTTGTCATGACTTCAACCTAAGTGTATGTAAACTTCCGACTTCAACTGTAGACAGATAGATAGATAGATAGATAGATAGATAGATAGATAGATAGATAGATAGATAGATAGATAGATAGATAGATAGATAGATAGATAGATAGATAGATAGATAGATAGATAGATAGATAGATAGATAGATACAGTAGATAGATAGATAGATAGATAGATAGATAGATAGATAGATAGATAGATAGATAGATAGATAGATAGATAGATAGATAGATAGATAGATAGATAGATAGATAGATAGATAGATAGCAAGCAGACGTCTGTGAGTGTCTCACATCAATAAGCTGCTGCTGCTCCTTCTCGGTCATGTCTCCCAAGCTGTAGTAGTGTCCAGCCAGGTCACCCTTCAGGCCGGCCAGGGCCTGCACGGTCACACGCTCCACCTCACGGCGCTCCGAGCGGGAGCAGCACGGGGGCAGGCTCAGACCGCGGATACTACGCCCTGTGCGCACGCGAGACGACAGAACGTATTTCTCATCAAAAACACCGTTAGTGATCTGAGGAGGGAGAGGGACAGTTACTGTTAATACATCTGAGGATAATGAACTATATCATGTGAGTGTGTGTATGTGTGTGTGTGTGTGTGTGTGTGTCTGTGTGTGTGTGTGTGTGTGTGTGTGTGTGTGTGTGTGTGTGTGTGTGTGTGTGTGAGAGAGAGTTACTTTGGATGCGTCCAGATCAGTGGGGTGTTTCATTATCTTGGGGTCATAGCCGTTGTGTCTGTCTTTAATGACGGGGTCAAAGAGGTCGGCGAACACCTGGAGAGGACAGGATGGACTGTTAACAGACCTCCTTCAGATTGATAGAAAGACATACACACACAACCTCCCCCATGTACCTTGTAGCTCTCCTCGTCCCCAGCTACCATGCCGACAGTCTTGATGAAGGGGTGGCCAGGGTTGTCCACTCCGGTCTGGATGCACTGGTCCAGGGTCCAGTTGTTAGGGGTCACCTGGTCTCTCAGCTTGCTGTAGATAGCAGGGGTCAGGGCGTGCGCCATGCAGTTGTTGTGCCTCCTCAGGTCAGGGAAGTCAGCGCTGGGGATGATGGGAGAAGTAGTTTTCATTAGCGATGAAAAGATCAAAAGCTGTTCACTATAAAGGACATTTTAAATAGGGTGGGATTATGGACACAGTCCTGGCCAAGAGGACAGCTTATAGACTGCTGTTTTGGATATGATGTGGATACATTCTTTTTTTTGACAGGTACATATTGATTGATTGACTGGTCACATGATTGATTGAGACAAGTAGAGGAAGTTATTTTAGCGCATTGGTTATCTGTCTAATCTGTGGCTCAAGGCTTAGTTCCTGATCTGGTCTCTTTGTGGGTGTGTGTGTGTGTCTACTATATGTGAATGCAAGGAAGGGCAGAGGAGGTATCTACTAAACTTGTATCTACTAAACCTCTTAGGTTTCATTCCCTGGCGCGCCCCTCTACCTTTGACTTACATTTCAGACTGACTGCACACTGGGTGTCAGATTCCGTTTTTTTCCTATTCAACAGGTGCAGCTAGCTCAGGCCCAACTTAGGTCCAAATTATTTCTCCAACTCTGTAGGTCGTCTGTATACGGCCAAGCTATTTGTAGTCCACAGGCCATTAGAGACCATGTTGTTTTGTAGTCCTACCTGGGTGGGTAGAGCTTCCTCCTCTCCTCAGCGGACAGGATGTTGCTGTCAGTCATCAGGTAGCAGGTTGCCATGGTGCCTGCCCCCAGGCTGGCCAACAGCATGGCCGAGTTACGGCCAGACATCATTCTAGTGAAGGAGGACGCCATCTCGGACAGTTCAAAGGTCAGAATCAGGTCAACTGGGGGTGGGAGAGAGAGAGGAAGCGGGAAGAAGAGAGAGAGACAAGATATAAATTACACATTTCAAAGGTTCCTTGTTGTGTATGTATAACTGTGGTAAGCTGTTTAAGAACAATACACTTCTTTCCTTTAACCCTTTGGTCTGTCTGCCAGTCTTTTTCTGTGTTAGCCAGCTTCTCTATGTAGAGTCAGACAGTCAAGCTGTTAACCCTTTGACCACTACATTTTGTCCATCAAATACAGACTGTGGATGCTGCAGCTCAAACATACTCCATGTCCTCAGTTGAGTTACAATGTGCTTCCAGTTGGTTGATTGTACTGTATTCAATTGTATCATATCAAGTACATGCTTTATGTTTCGACATCTGATAGAGTAGATGTAGGTCATTGATAACAAGCTTACAGTATGAGAGGGGAGTCTCAGCAGGTGGCTTATTAAGCTCAGTCTTCTGATCTGGCCTCACATAATGGTCTCTTAACTATCGCAAAATGGCCACCACCATCAAGGGGGATTAGGTAGGATGAAGTTGCTCAAAGTTGTGGTAGTGTTTTCCCCTGAGTGGAGTATAGTAGACCAGAACACAGTAGGTGGCTGAGGATTCTCAGAGGAGGAGGGTGTCAGCACCGAAATACATTATTATTTATAGAAATCTGGAGGAGAAAAATGGTGCCAGACGGGTCTAATGCCATGACCGCTCTTTCGGGAATCCAAACACCACAGGCCACGTGTTCTGTTCTGCTCTGACATTCCGAACCGGTCACAACCTCTCAAGACAGGACACGGGCCAAGACAAGGACAGGGGGAGGGGATAGGAGAGGAAAGAGGAGTGAGAGAGAGAGAGACACACACAGACAGAAGGAGAGAAATAGAGAGTTATAGAGAGGTAGAGAAAGAGATAGAGAGATAAGAGAGAGATAGATAGAGAGATAAGTAAGTAAGAGAGAGATGAGAAAGAGATGGAGAGAAAGAGGTGGAAAAAGCAATGGACACAGAGATGGAGGAAGTGAGAGGGGGCTGAAGCTCTGATAGGAAACGGCAGTGAATCAGTGATACGGTTATGACATAAATGGCGAGCAGCTTGTATGACAGGCCTGTATGGTGGTTCAAAAACCTCAGAGCCAAACTGGTAATAAAAAGCCTTAAAGACAGGATTACACTATAACCAGGTCTGAAACCACAGATCTAGGATCAGTTTGACGTCAGGGGGAGAAACGAAATACTGACCTTAGATCAGTGTCGGGAAGCAATTTCATGCTTCTAGCCATACGGAGATCAGTGATAACACATGGTGATGGAGTTAACAGACATAATTCTACTTCTTTGTAACGCTCTCAAAAGGATGCATTATCTTGTGTTAATGACTGTAAATACTGTATATAAGGAACTGATGCTCTGCTGTCCTTCAGAACATCAGACTAGACCATATAGACCAGTCTACATTCCAACACCAAAAGGCCCCTGCTCTGTCCATCAATGTCATGTCAATATTGCAATTATAGTGACTACATCAGCAAAATCTCATAAAGATATGCATAAGGAAACTTTAACTAATAGTCTGTAGGTGGAAGGGAGTGACTCTCACCAAAGACATTTAGATGTTAACAACTACTTGGCTGCATCTACAACTTTAAAATGTATACATTTAAAACAGTCTGTTAGTACCCCCTTGTTCGAATGAGAGAAATAGGAGAGCTACAGAGAGTAAGAAAGATAGAGGGTACAGTACCTGTTTCACTGCCACTGCTAAAGATTCCTCTATCAGGAGTCTAATTCTCTTTCTGATCCCACACTCTACCCACTAACACGTGATTAGGACCTGTGCTTTAAGCCAATTAAAATGTCTGCCTTTACGCTGTGGGCCAAAGGAGAGATAAGAAGCGGTGCTGCTGACCAATCAAATGTATGCCTGGTGCAACACCTTGGATGGTCCTGGCTCTGCTACCCGTCTTGACCTTGATCTTTACTAGATGTAAAGACCCCTAACCCTCTCCAAACACAGTCTCTCTCTCTCTCTCGCGCTCTCTCTCTCTCTCTCTGAGATGTATATCAATTTACTATAGAAGTGACATTAACAACTTTTATTTTATTTACAAGCCAGTAGTGTAAATCTGTACATTCTCTAAGGAAGTGCATGGAAAAATACAGCGGTAAAACAGCAGGTTTTTGTAACAAAGTACATGGTCATGTATAAAAGCAGGACTGTAGATACTATCAGGATGTGAGAAAGATTCCTGCCATTCAGGACTGTAGAAAAAGGAAGCAGTCTGGAAAAAGCAGTTATCTAAAGAACAACACTGTAAGGAAAGAAACATGCTCTACCTCTTAAATGATCCAAAAGTTCCAAGAAGTTAAAAATCTATTAACATACTTTACAAATCAATAGTGCAAGATTTCCAATAATACTGTTTAACAAGTAATCAGATAAAAATCGAACAAATACTAATACATAAACACATCCAGAGAGAGATAAACTACAACACTGAGAAATATTCAGACAAAATATGTACGTAAACTTTAACGACTGTTTGGGTCAAGTCCCTTTACTTGAATATCGTCATCCCCAAAGAAGATATGTTACACTGAATTGAACAACATTTCTGAAACTGTAATTTGAGTCAGGACTGGCAAAGGTAAAGCCATGCATGTACATTCTCTATACACTGTCTGGCTCTGGGGAGAATTAGCTACAGTATATTAAATTGTGCATAACTACAAGGTTGAGAAAAGTGTCTCTTCATATGCGTTTACATCTTCATAAAATATTTGTTGTAACAAATAAAACCTTTATACAGACAACCTACTGGGCACACACTGGTTGAATCAATGTTGTTTCCACATCATTTCACCTTGTACCAACGTGGAATAGACGTTGAATTGACGTCTGTGCCCAGTGGGAATACAACAATAGACAGAAGTAAAACAACGTTTAAAATAATAAATAAATAAGTAAATAAATAAACATGCTAAATGACAGGATGTAAAGTCCATGCTTACATCATCAGTGTGCGTCAACCGGAACAAGGCAGGAACCAATCAGGTAATTGTTCCATAGCCACAGATAGAATGGGAGACACAGAAAGCATTACGTGGGGAATTAACACATCTAAAATGATCATGGGGTCTTCTCGGGTACAAAAAGTTTATCCGAATGTACCCAACGACAAGCAGACCTAGACCTGACTTGTATCCTAATAGGTCCGGGTCTAGACCTGACCGATTGGACCAGAGTGACAAAAAAATCATGTTTATCAGCCAAGTTGCTCTACTGGTTAACAAATAGGATTTTATATGTTGACTAGGCCTTCTATAAGTCAATAAAATCCCCTTATTAGAGTAAAACAAATATGCTATAGGCTATGCAGAGCCGTGGTCGGGTCCATTCGGCTCCACTCAAGCAACTACAGTCTATCAGCTGTAGTTACATAGACCCGAGACCCGATGACAAATATTGAGTTTTGGACACGGTTGGGTCCCGGGTCGGGTATTCAGGTTCGGGTGGACCCGTGAAGACGTCTTCATGGAAGTGCAAAAACCTTTGGGGAATGTTATCACTATTTGAAATGAGGCTGACTTTCACCAGTTCACCAGTAGAGGGTAATATAGCGACAGCCACTGTTCCTCCCCACTAGTCTCTGCCCACAGCTGCCATTAGACTGGCAAGCTAGATGTCTCTCTCATAATCTCAGCCATACCTGAATCTACCCGGGTTCAACTTGAGCCTTTTTCAGAGCAATGTAAATGTATACATGGAAATGCATGCAAGATCATCAGGAAATCATTATAACATGTTATAAATACACTTTACAGTTTATTAATATATCTTAATATGTACATATTTACAAGCAAGGCACATCTTCACCGTAGTTCTTAAGCATAATCATTGGCAATGCTGATAAAGTAACGAGAACCCTTAACCAGGTGATTCTCAGGTCTCTCCCGTCCATCGGTTCCATGGTTACCAAACAGAATATAATAAGAATATTAACTACTAAGTGTCTGATGCAGCTGGACTGAGACCAACTGTGTGGTGTTTCTCTGTGTTTAGCCAGGAGTGATGCGGGGTTCAATCTTCAGGGACAGCTCATACAAAGTGTCTTCATCCATCACCAGAGTCTTATCCAGCAGGAACTGAGTCACCTGGGAGAGAGCGAGACAGAGAGAAATCATGGTGGGGTAGTTAGTTATAATACAGTTATAGCTAGAAACAACTCCATTGATTGACTGTGTAGTGTGTGTTACCTTGGGTTGGTGCTCTATCCTGTAGGGAGCCCCCTGGAACTGACGGATCTCTCTAATGATGTGAGAAATCTGGAACAGACAGGAGAACAGGGAGGAGAGACATGAGACAGACAAAGAGAGCTCCAGGCTGACTGAATGACTGACTGTGTGTGCTTTTGTGTGTTTACCATCCTCATCTTGGAGAAGTTGACGAGTCCCTCCTCAGTGAAGTTGGGCGTTCCCTCTTCGATGAAGGCCAGGTCAGTCAGATACATCCCCAGGTAGGGCACACACGGAGGGTTGCAGCTGCACATAGTCCAATCCATCAATCAATATTCACATAATATTCAAGCTTTTCCTAAGTCCTTAAAGAGATTGAACAGGATCTTAAGCACTTACAAATTTGTTAAACATATCATACGAAATGCAGGATAAAAAATAAATAAAACACAGGATGGAACATCATACGCAATGGATGACTACATACACAATATTGTGCACCATTTCATGGGTCCCATTTTTGCTCGTGAGCGCTACTTTCCAAACTACTGGCTGAAATTATACATAACATCTATAGCATCACTTTAATTATAAAATAAATACACTACCGTTCAAAAGTTTGGGGTCCTTGTTTTTGAAAGAAAAGCTAAATTTTTGTCCATTAAAATAACATCAAATTGATCAGAAATACCGTGTAGATATTGTTAATGTTGTAAATGACTAACGGCTGATTTTTAATGGAAAATCTACATAGGCGTACAGAGGCCCATTATCAACAACCATCACTCCTGTGTTCCAATTGCACATTGTGTTAGCGAATCCAAGTTTATCATTTTAAAAGGCTAATTGATCATTAGAAAACCCTTTTGCAATTATGTTAGGACAGCTGAAAACTGTTGTGCTGATTAAAGAAGCAATAAAACTGGCCTTCTTTAGACTAGTTGAGTATCTGGAGCATCAGCATTTGTGGGTTCGATTACAGGCTCAAAATGGCCAGAAACAAATAACTTTCTTCTGAAACTCGTCAGTCTATTCTTGTTCTGAGAAATGATGGCTATTCCATGCGAGAAATTGCCAAGAAACTGAAGATCTCGTACAATGCTGTGTACTACTCCCTTCACAGAACAGAGCAAACTGGCTCTAACCAGAATAGAAAGAGGAGTGGGAGGCCCCGGTGCACAACTGAGCAAGAAGACAAGTACATTAGAGTGTCTAGTTTGAGAAACAGACGCCTCACAAGTCCTCAACAGGCAACTTCATTAAATAGTACTCGCAAAACACCAGTCTCAACGATGTAGAAAATAGTAAAAATAAAGAAAAGCCCTGGAATGAGTAGGTGTGTCCAAACTTTTGACTGGTACTGTATACCTGATAGGTGCAGTACAATGTGTTGTTTTACAGGGTCAGCCATAGTAGTACGGTGCCCAAGGGCATATCGACAGATTTTTCACCTTGTCGGCTCGGGTATTCAAATTGACCCAACGCTATACCCAACGCTAAGGGCGGCTACCTGCCGCCCTACAGCTTCTTGGTGAGAGATATCAGTGTTCGCCTGGGTACACGCTGTGGTGACAATCTGGAACTAAAAACCCAGACACACACTCTCTCCCATTCGTACTTTTTCAGGGTTTCTCTCAGGTTCTTGAATCGGCCTTCTGATGACACTGTCTTCTGTAGCCTGTCCATCAGTGACTTGGTCTGTTTGCAGACTTTGGCCCATGTCTTCTTCAGCCTGTAGATGGCGCTACGGTTGAGAGCTGAGGTGATCTCTAGAACTCCATTATAGTTGTTAAGGCAGCGACAGATATCAGCAACAGCCAACCACTTCTCTATGGAGTTAGCCCTGGAGCCCACGTCTGTATGGGCAATGATCTGAGATGCTACCAGGTTACTCATCTAGAGCAGGAAAACAGAAGAAAAACAGAGAGGGGGGGATGAGAAAAAGAGGTGGAGATACAGAAAAGAGTGACAGAGAGGGGGAGGGGACGAGAGAACGAGGCAGAGGTACAGAAAAGCGGGACAGAGAGATATGAGTATAGATCTGAAGTGCTGGCTGGTATAGAGCTATAGAGTTTAGATCTGTTTTAAATCTTACATCGTTAAAGTGCTGACTGGTCTTCATGATGTATGGAGTTCTCTCTGACTTGTCCAGCTTCATCCAGCCCTGGCCCAGAAACTCTCTGGTGGACACAGAACACACCACAATTATGCAACAACAACAGCAACAACAACAACAACACAATTCTCTAATGTAGAATATACACTCACTCGTAAGGGATGCTCCTGAACACAATGTGGTCTAGCAGGGTGATCTGTTCAGCCAGCTCCATCGCAGACAGAGACTCAAAACACTCTGCTTTGGGACACTCCGCCTGGTAAACCAATATTAAACAGTGTTCCATGTCTCCACTACAAACGGGTTAACAGCTAATATACACAAATTAGGGGAGCTTATATAAGTGTGTTTTTTGCATATCCCTCTGACAGTGAGGTCACGGCCAGGGATCAGCCTTTATTGAAGGTGACCCCGGAGCAATTAGGGTTAAGTGCCTGTACAGACTTTTCACCTTGTTAGCTCAGGGATTTAAACTAGCAACCTCTCGGTTACCGGCCCAACACTTTAACCGCTAGGCTACCTGCCACACAAAGACACAGTGGACTAATGGGGCTCTACAGGGGACCAAACCTGGGTCACATACATAGTCATGTCAAATGCTTTACAATACTTGAGATAAGCTTGATTTATTTCCCCCGTAAAATAGAAGCAATGGCGTTTTTCCAAAAGTGAAATCTCCAATCTAAAGCAAGCGCACCTCAAATACTTCTAAATGCATTCTAAAGTATTTTACATAAAGTATTGGTCGGGTCTTCAAGGGATGCTCCACCACAATACACACTAATAGAACTAATACTGTACGTTCTAATTCTTTACGGAGACAACTTCTTCAAATAGTCTTTATATCGAGACAACGTTTCTGGACAACGTCTTACCAGGATGAAGTGGAGCAACGGACTTCTCTGTTCCAAAGTCAGCATTCCAAATTACATCAACATTAATTTACTGACTAAATAATGACTAAACACACTTATTACCACTATATCCTTCAAATTAAACGGCTCAGCATCTATTCTAGGCAGTAGTTCTGTGTGTGGTTGAACCATACATACCGTCTGTATGATGTCTTCTATCTTAAGCTGAGCATCATCTTGTTCTTCTTGAGAAAGGGCACTGAGGGACAAGCAGAGTCTCATTAACAACACATGTAAATGACACAAACACACACTCTCACACGGTACACACACCACACACACACACACACTAACTCTCTCTGTGTGTGTATGTTTGTGAGTGTGTGAGTGTGTGCATGTACTTTAGCCTGCGTGTGTGTGTGTACCTTAGTATGTTGCCAGTGGCTTTCCTCTCCTGAGGCAGCAGGTCTGGGTCTCGAAGCACCTCCTCCAGAAGGGTCATTACGCCCACCTTCAGCTCACTGTTCATCTCAAAGTCCTGACACGCACGCACACACGCACACGCGCACACGCACACACACACACACACACACACACACACACACACACACACACACACACACACTTAGTGAGTAATTTCTTCAGAGGATGCTGTAAACTCACACCTACATTGTTCCCTCCCCTCCACATCATAATTGCTATAGAGCATAAATTGACCTCTTCTCTCTGTGTCAACATCAGTCTGTTTCAGCATGTAGAGTGACTTACACACTAGGACACAGCAGAGGAGGGCTGAGCGTCTCGTAACTGTGCATGTATGTCCAGGCCCCACAGAGCAGACGGAGGCGACAGTAGTGTCAAAGCTGTTCTTTGTTAAAGAGCTGCTACAGAGGGCAGGACGCCAGCCCCCCCCCCCCCCCCCCACCACCCCAGGGAGCAGGGTGACGTTTCTCTGGGCGTCACGAGAGTGGGACAGAGGACAGCAGGGGGTAGGCATTGTGTGTGTGTGTGTGGTTCAGACCTGCGAGTGCTTGGAGACCCAGTGACGCAGTACGTTGAGGACTCGGTTGGTAGCAGCTCTGCGGATGATAAACTCCTTGTCACAGGTCCTCTCACTATTATTGAAACCTGAGAGAGAGAGAGGGAGGGAGGGAGGGGAGCGAGAGAGAACTTGTGGTGAAATGGTAAATGCTACTGGTAAGACTGTTGTTATTGTTCATGTTGTCTGATACCCTGGGAACTGCCGTGTCCGGCGGCTGCCGTGGCGATAGCGAAGGCTGAGGCTGGTGACATAGTACCACGATTGTTCTCCCCCGTGGAACCTCCAGACTGTCTGTATCGCATGTGTCGGGGTGTAGAGGGGGAGCGACAGGGGGACTCGGTCAGGGGGACTCGGTCCTCGCTGACTTGAGAGTTAGACTCTGGGAGGAACTTCTCCAGAGAAACCGTCTCCAGGACAGCTGTTAATTATAATACATAGGCACTCAGTGAATGTGTGTCTGTGCGTGTGTGTGTGTGTTTGCGTGTGTGTGTCAGCTTACCCCTGCGGATGCTGCGTCTGAGTTTTCCACAGAATGCGTCGATGCGCGGCATGTCTCCTCCCTCTTCCAGCGTTGGGGGGACAGGTTCTGGTGAACCGGTGGGTCGGCTCAGGTCTAGAGGGGCTTTCGTGGTGGTGGGAGGAGAGGTGGAGATCCCTAGGACTGTTGGCAGGCTGGGAGCCCGCGTGCAGGTGGGAGGAGGGGAGGAAAACCCAGATGGAGCCCGGGTGGAGGTGGGAGGAGGGGAGGAAAACCCTGAAGGGGGCTTGGTGGCGTTGGAAGGGGGGGAGGAGATAGAGGGAGGATGAGAGGATGTGGGGGAGTTAGCAGCAGAGGAGGAAGGGGTGGAGAGGTCCAGGACTCCTGCCTTGGAGGAGACGAGGGACGAGAGGGAGAGTTTGCGTGAGTGGACCGGGGAGGAGGTGCGGGAGGAGATGGTGAGAGGAGGAGGAGAGGAGAACTTGCGACAGAGACGGGGAGATTTGTTGTTGAGGTGCTCGCCTCCCCATGTCCCCTGGTTGGTGGCAAAGAACAACTCCAGAGACCTGAGGAGGGAGAGAGGGATGGAAGAAGAAGAGGAGAATAAAGACAAAAAGGAAGCACTTGATTATTTCTATACCTATGTAACATCTATGTTAGCCCTCTGAACTATTTTTGTTTGAAAGGATGTATGAGTGAAATTAAGTAATGAAAGAGTCAATGGAGAGTCAGTGAAAGGAGGAGAATGTAAGAGAAAGAAGAAAAGATTGTTACTCTTTTTGGTCCAGAGCAAGCCTTGTGATCTTCAGACTGTAGTCAGGACAGAGAGATGTGATGGACAGACGATCGGAGGAGTGATACTGAACCCTGAGAGGAGGAGAGGAGGAAAGGAGGAGAGGACAGGAGAGTATGGGAGAGGAGGTGTTTGAGGGAAAGATGTGGATGGAGGGGAGGATAGACAAAATCAGGAGTGGAGGAGGGGAGTGGAGTGGAGGAGGAAGAATGAGAGTGGAGGAGGGGAGTGGAGGGGGAGGAATGAGAGTGGAGGAGGGGAGTGGAGTGGAGGGGGAGGAATGAGAGTGGAGGAGGGGAGTGGAGTGGAGAAGGAGGAATGAGAATGGAGGAGGAATGAGAGTGGAGGAGGGGAGTGGAGTGGAGGAGGGGAGTGGAGTGGAGGGGGAGGAATGAGAGTGGAGGAGGGGAGTGGAGGAGGGGAGTGGAGTGGAGGAGGAATGAGAGTGGAGTGGAGGAGTGGAGTGGAGGAGTGGAGTGGAGTGGAGTGGAGTGGAGGGGGAGGAATGAGAGTGGAGGAGAGGAGGAGGGGAGTGGAGGAGGGGAATGGAGTGGAGTGGAGGAGGAGGAATGAGAGTGGAGGGGGGGAGTGGAGTGGAGGGGGAGGAATGAGAGTGGAGGAGAGGAGTGGAGTGTAGGAGTGCAGTGGAGTGGAGGAGGAGGAATGAGATTGGAGGGGGGAGTGGAGTGGAGGGGGGGAGTGAAGTGTAGGAGGGGAGGGGAGTAGAGTGGAGTGGAGGAGGAGGAATTAGAGTGGAGGGGGGAGTGGAGTGGAGGAGGAGGAATGAGAGTGGAGGAGGGGAGTGGAGTGTAGGAGGGCAGTGGAGTGGAGGAGGAGGAATGAGAGTGGAGGGGCAAGTGGAGTGGAGTGGAGTGGAGGGGGGGAGTGGAGTGGAGGAGGGGAGGGGAGTGGAGTGGAGGAGGAGGAATTAGAGTGGAGGGGGGAGTGGAGTGGAGGAGGAGGAATGAGAGTGAAAGAGACAGAGAGAGTGATGGTCAGCATGCATGTCTATTATATGGGGATAGAGGGAGGAAGAGAGAGAATGGATGAAGGAGTGATGGAGTGATGGTGTGATGAGAAGACACTGTATTTACAGTATGTGTGTGTGGGTTCATACTGTATATCTTTCTACCTGACAGGTATAGAGGTAAAAGGTTTCTTGTATATGTCGGCCAGTTTGTCCATGACCACAGCAGCGGTAGTAAAGATCCTATACGTGTGGAGGAAGGTGTTGAGGAAATCGATAGAGAGGAAGCGCAGGTCAGTCAGTCTCTCCAGCAGCCGCTCCACGCTGGCATAGCGGATCTGGGGGACCTTGCAGGAGTTGAGCGTCTTGCTGAAGCAGATGTCCACATCATCTTTGTGCAGCCGTGCATCCGACCTGGTGGGACAAGTATCAATAAGATCATCAGCCATTGGGTGATCTCCCAGATGGGTGAAGGGGATTGGATAACCTGGGAATTGTAAACCCTCACTGATGTGGAAAAGGAAATAACGTTTTATTTGGGGGCTCTTACTTGATCATGTGCGGCACAGTGACTTTAGAGTTCTCCTCAAACACACTGGTCATCAGGCCATTACAGCGGATATTATCTATACACTATAGACAGAGAGAAAGAAAGATGTACAGAATGAAAGGAAGACAGAAAAGAGAGGAGTGACAGTCATGTCACTGTCCATGGTGCTGAACCTCTTTCAAAATCAGTGGTTAGAGGCTTGCAGAAGCAATAGGGGTAGGAGTTGATTTAGGACTGGGCACCTCATTCCCAGGTGTGTTTACCTGACTGATGTCACTGGTCCAGGCAGCTTTCTCCTGGCGGGAGGGAGCCAATAGGACGACAGAGAAGGCGGGGCCATCAGGGAGTTCCACCACGATCTTAAACTCCAGGTGGTTGAAGCCCTGACCTCCTGCATTGTCTACAGGGGGAAGGTGGGGGGGATCAAGGTCAATAGTTTGTTGATTTATTGATTGAATTGACTTATTAATTGATTGATTATTTTATGAAAGATACTAACAGTCCTCATCGTTGGCATCCAGCTCCTCTACAAGGGTACATTCTATCAGGGACAACACCCCGCCCTGCTGTGAGGGTTAAAGGGCAGAGGTTAGAGGCCATACATCTAACACGCATGTGTAGAGGCAAGGTCAAATGTGTCAAAATCTGCTTGACATACAAATGTTTTCTACTACATATATCAACACATTTCGTATGTACTATATATGTGTGCATGTGTGTGACTACGTGAGAGTACAGATGTTGGATCGTAATTTGACCCGCTTCGTCGCAGTAGGAAAATAATCCTGCAGCAAGAGGATTTGAATGTCTGAAGAAAAATTAAGAATCGCCAGAAAGGGGCAGCTGGAAGCGGTGTTTGTGTACAATGCAGTACCATACCTACACTGTACCATAGGCTGCAGGTCCACTAGGCGCCGGTTCAAGTAGCCTATCAAGGCTACGTGCAGGCTACAGCGCGTCTTGTGTGAATTCTAATGTGGATTATAATAAACAAGCATATTTGTAGGGGGTAGACTTATTTTTCATTATCTGTTTTTTTATATAGATTGTTTTATTATATGTTCAAGGCAAGCAATAGCAAGAATACATTATTGGTGTCCTCAGTGCCTGTGTGGTCCAGGGGTTACAACCGCTGACCATGGCACACATATGCCAGAGTTGGCATGGGTTTGAATCCCCCCCTCCTTTGACTCCCCCTCCCCTATCTTCTTCATCTTTCCAACACTGTTCTAGCTCTTCAATTAAAGCCCCAAAAATACTTAAATTAATTTAGATAGCCTATAGCATACATTAGGCCCACAAGTTAATTGCATTTATTTCAATCTTTTCAAGAAGTAAAACAAATAGTCTGATAATTTACACATCAAAGAAAAGTGGCTCAGCTCAACAAAATAGTCTTTGGATAGGCTCAAGCCATATACATCTTGACAGCTTTACAAAATGAAACATTAAAGCCACACAGTACAGGCTTTCAATCCACAAGAAGGATGACTTGCATATAACAGTTTGGCAATGGAAATCTATAAAAGGTGGGCGAGCACTGGAGGAAAGTTTATCGTTCTACAGAAGGCCTACATCTATCAACAAACTGATGGCCCAAATCATCTCATCAACTCAGCCAGGGAAACACAGTAGCCTATTATCGGTTTTCACACCTTTCATTATCTGACCATGGATAGGCTACAGAATGTATTGGAATCTAATCAAATAACAAGGGGCCTAGTGCAAACATCGATAGCATCGATAACCCCTAGGCTACCTGCCGCCTGTGATATGCATGGAGGAGCCGAAAGAAATCCTGGGTGATGGAAATACAAATGTTTTCTACTACATATATCAACACATTTCGTATGTACTATATACGTCTTTGTGGAAGGGAGGGGGTGAGATGGACACTGCACTGTATTGAATGTACAGCATGTATTCAACTGTTACATCTTCGCTGAGTAAACATTTTAAACTAAACACAGAGTTTGGGCTCTTATGTAGGATAAATATCTTTATTGTTGAATGAGATATTGGTTTTCTTATCAGTTTCCTATTTACAGTATGTTATCCATTAAATACATATGTATTGATAATAAAAGGGTCTGGTATGGTGATTTCTTATCAAGATAGGGGGTAAAATATCCCTGGACTGTCCATATTTGAAATGTGTAACTAAATCAAGTCAATTGGGAGGGGGATTGAGTTATTTGTGCCAGAAGGGTATGGGATGGAATCGAACCCACGCTGACAGGGTAGGCCTATATGTGTGCACTGAAGGCAGCAGCCCTAACAGCTAGACCAACCCAGGCCACAATTCATCTCCATTTTGACAGTTGATTTGTCAACTGTTTCTAGGTTCGCTAGAAAACTCGAAGTGGTTGATGTCATGTTTTTGTATAACATACCATAGATCTCAAAAATCATGGGCCAAGTTTTTTTTGCATAGTTTTCTAGGCTACCTCACTATACTCAATTACATCTCGTCTTTACATCTGATATTGCAGGCCTATGTGTGATTAGTTTTGATAGGCTAAAGTAGACTAAAGTTTATGTGTAGCCTACAGTACGGCTGCACTTCGGATACTTCGGATACACTTGACACTTCGTACATATCGATCTTGTGTTATTAAGCGATATAAAACAACGGTTGTTGATGTGTATCGATGCATTTCAGATAAATACATTTCAATGTTGCAGTAATAGGACCTATAGGCCTACAGTAGCATTAGGACATGTATTAATATTTTGTCTAGCTTAAGCCTGAGAGAGGGAGGATGATTTTGATAGCTGGCACCGGTCTGAATGACTCGACTGCCCCGAATACGTTTTTGAATTTTCTGTTGCGCAGGAGCATTTTACGCGACAACAGAGCGATCAAATTAAGATCTGTCATCTGTAAACGCATATGTGTAGGTGTGTGTGTGTTTGACTCTCACCTTGAGTAGGTGCAGCTTTCCCCCAGATGTGCGTGTGCAGACAAGGAAGTGTTTTGTAAACAGGAAGCACTGTCGTTCTCCTTCCTTCCTGAGGGACAGAGAGCCCAGACGGACTTTACTGAGCATGCCCCGTTCACTGCTGGATGGGAGCTGGATCAGAGAGCCTGATGGGTAGAGAGAGTGTGTGTGTTTTTGGTGGAGGGGGAAAAAAACAAAAAACATAGGTTACACATACTGTACTACTGATGACAGTTACCGGTAACCATCTTATCATGCTCTGGATTCTGGCTGGTGAGTGTGTGTGTGTGTGAGTACATTTGTATGTGTGTGTACTCACCCTGTCTGACAAAAGTCTGGCTGGTATCCAGTAATATGTCACAGCCTTCTACAATCATTCTCTCGATGGCCAGATTTTTAC
Organism: Thymallus thymallus; assembly: GCA_023634145.1. Taxonomy (NCBI): domain Eukaryota; kingdom Metazoa; phylum Chordata; class Actinopteri; order Salmoniformes; family Salmonidae; genus Thymallus; species Thymallus thymallus. The sequence continues at coordinate 23,738,838 of CM042403.1, forward strand.
GAATGTTCTCTGTATCGCTCACCTCATCATGCATCATCCTGACAACACAACCGCCATTAGCTACATTATCTACTACACAACCACTGTTGGCTACATTATCCACAACACATCCACTGTTATCTACGTTACCTACTACACAACCATTGTTAGCTACATTATCTACTACACAACCACTGTTAGCTTCATTATCTACTACACAACTGCTGTCAGCAACATTACTTACTACACAACCACTGTTAGCTACATTATATACTCTACAGCCACTGTTAACTACATTATATACTACACAAACACTGTTAAGTACATTATATACTACACAACCACTGTTAAGTACATTATCTACCAAACAACCGCTGTTAACCACAGCTCCATTATCCTCACTTTGACAGCTCCTCTAGTTTGGACTTGGCAAACTCCAGGCTCTTGCGCTCCACGTGCTCATGAGGGGTGTGTGCCAGCAGCTCATGGAGAGTGATGATGTAACGAGGGATCTGAAACACAATGGAGAGGTCACTCAGTCAGGTCTGGACCATATACTAGACGTGGAAGAGGAGGGGTTAAAGGTTGGAGGTTAATGAGGTCTGGACGTGTGTTACCTGGAACATGGGGTATGTGAGGAAGGTTTCCAGCATGCGTCCTTCACAGGCAGCGTTCGCTTCATACTGCTTCAGCAGCTTGTCAAAGTCCCTGTTCTGTTTACAGTTGGCCAGCACCTGCAGGCTGTACTGGTGGTTCCTCACAAACTCCTGGTAGATGTTCAACATGGGCAGCAGGATGTCAAACAGGTCCGCTAGACATACACACACATAAAACACATTAGTTCACTAGACATTCCACAGCAAGATAGTGGTAGAGGTGAGCTAGAGTTGATTTGACCCAACATAGATGCCTCCTATCTCACCCAGCTCACTCACTCATTGATCACTCACCCAGCACCAGCGTAGGCCAGTTGGCTATCCGAGCCTTCAGGCCCTGGTGGAAGATCTCATGGAGGAACATGATGGTCTCACTGGGGACACAAAGAAGAAGAAGATATTGCTTAGAACCATTTTAATCCTTTCAAATCTACACAAGTGTCTAGGGGGTAGGGAGTAGGGGGTAGGGGCTATGGGTTGTTTCTGGAGGGGGCCAGACTGTGCGTTACCTGTTGAGGAAGATGCTGCTGACGTCATCATGGCTGATGGGAGGTTTCTTGGAGCTTGCAGCCATACGTAGCGGCCTGAGGAAGAAGTTGACCAGAACAGAGAGCTGGCAGACGTACTCGGTCTCTGCCTCCACCATGTTGAACACGATGTGGTTCCTCTTCCTCATGTTCTCAGCGTGGGGAGAACAGATGTAGTCCTGGACGATGATCTTCCACTTCCTCCGACACAGCCAGCCTCGCATGAAACTCTGAACCTTTTTGATCTTTTTAATGTCTGGGTCTTCCTCCTCCTGGTTGGTCTGGTAATTCAGCATCCTCTCCTTCGCCTTGTTCAACAGTACAATCTGGAAGACCACAGTCAATAGTGAACACAAAACAGTCAACAGTCAACACACAACAGTCAACACAAAATAAACACCAGCCATATTCCCTTGCCTAATGGAAACCTTTAATGTGTTTTTGTGTGTGAGCATGCATATGGTGCGTGTGGCTGTGTGTGCAAGTACAGTTGAAGTTGGAAGTTTACATAGTCATTAAAACTCATTTTTCAACCACTTCACAGATTTCATGTTAGCAAACTATAGTTTTGGCAAGTAATTCTTCCAACAATTGTTCACAGACAGATTATTTCACTTATAATTCACTATATCACAATTCCAGTGTGTCAGAAGTTTACATACACTAAGTTGACTGTGCCTTTAAACAGCTTGGAAAATTCCAGAAAATGTCTGATAGGCTAATTTACATCATTTGAGTCAATTGGAAGTGTACCTGTGGATGTATTTCAAGGCCTACATTCAACCTCAGTGCCTTTTTGCTTGACATCATGGGATAATCAAAATCAGCCCAAAAATTGTAGACCTCCAGATGTCTGGTTTATCCTTGGGAGCAATTTCCAAATGCCTGAAGGTACCGCGTTCATCTCTACAAACAATAGTACGCAAGTATAAATACCATGGGACCACGCAGCCGTCATACCGCTCAGGAAGGAGACGCGTTCTGTCTCCTAGAGATGAACGTACTTTGGTGCAAAACAATCCCAGAACAACAGAAAAGGACCTTGTGAAGACGCTGGACGGAACAGGTACAAAAGTATCTATATCCACAGTAAAACGAGTCCTATATCGATATAACCTGAAAGGCCGCTCAGTAAGGAAGAAGCCACTGCTCCAAAACTGCCATAAAAAAGCCAGACTACGGTTTGCAACTGCACATGGGGACAAAGATCGTACTTTTTGGAGAAATGTCCAATTGGTCTGATGAAACAAAAATAGAACTGTTTGGCCATAATAACCATTGTTATGTTTGGAGGAAAAAGGGGGAGGCTTGCAAGCCAAAGAACACCATCCCAACCGTGAAGCACGGGGGTGGCAGCATCATGTTGTGGGGGTGCTTTGCTGCAGGAGGGACTGGTGCACTTCACAAAATAGATAGCATCATGAGGAAGGAAAATTATGTGGATATATTGAAGCAACATCTCAAGACATCAGTCAGGAAGTTAAAGCTTGGTCGCAAATGGGTCTTCCAAATGGACAATGACCCCAAGCATACTTCCAAAGTTGTGGCAAAATGGCTTAAGGACAACAAAGTCAAGGTATTGGAGTGGCCATCACAAACTTTGGAAGTATGCTTGGGAATTTTGGAAGACCAATTGTCCATTTGGAAGACCCATTTGCGACCAAGCTTTAACTCCCTGACTGATGTCTTGAGATGTTCAATATATCCACATAATTTTCCTTCCTCATGATGTGAAAAATTTAGTTTAAATGTATTTGGCTAAGGTGTATGTAAACTTTCAACTTCAACTGTAAGTGAGCATGTGTGTGTGGCTACGTATGTGTGTGTATGTGTATGTGAGTGACTGTCCATGTGTGTGTGTACCTCTGATTTGAGCCTCTCTATCTCTGTGTCCTGGTCCTCTAGCTGGGTGCGTAGCTGGTTGGCTGCCACCTTCTCTGTCTCCATGATCTGGACGAGGTGGATGTACTTCTGCATCAGGACCTCACGCTCAATGATGATGTCAGAGTAACTAGAGGTGGAATTGTAAGTGTGGAATGTTAAGTTTAAACCAAGCTGACATGGTGCACACTGACCAGGGAACACCATACAATCATTATGCTCGATACGCATTACAGAGAAACATTTAACAGTGTACATTCATCATCCCTCAGTGTACATAGAGAGAGAGAGAGAGAGAGAGAGAGAGAGAGAGAGAGAGAGAGAGAGAGAGAGAGAGAGAGAGAGGTCTGTGATGGTCCAGGCCTAAACCACACAAAAACAACACTAGACACTATGGAACACAAAGCTTTTACTATCTTATCCTCGAAAATACAAGGTCTGAGGTCATCTGCCTTTGGCCTAAAGAGCAGGAACCCAGACTTTATCGAAGACATTGGAAATACAGACATTGTCATCCTACAAGAAACATGGCATAAAGGTGACGGACCCACTGGCTGCCCTCTAGGTTACAGAGAGCTGGTAGTCTCATCCACCAAACTACCAGGTGTGAAACAGGGAAGAGACTCAGGGGGTATTCTAATTTAGTATAAAGCAGACCTAACCCACTCTATTGAATTAGTCAAAACAGGAACATTTTACATCTGGCTAGAAATTAATAAGGAAAATAACCTCAACAGAGAAAAATGTCCTCATGTGTGCTACCTATATCCCCCCAATAGAATCCCCATACTTTAACGATGACAGCTTCTCCATCCTTGAGGGGGAGATCAACCATTTCCAGGCCCAGGGACATGTACTAGTCTGTGGCGACCTAAATGCCAGAACTGGAAAAGAACCTGACACCCTCAGCACACATGGAGGTGACAGTATTACCTCTCCCATATGCCCGCCTAGACACAACTATGACAACATAACCAACAAAAACGGGTCACAACTCCTGCAGCTCTGTCGGACGCTGGGTATGTACATAGTCAATGGTAGGCTTCGAAGGGACTCCTACGGTAGGTATACATATAGCTCATGTCTTGGCAGTAGTACTGTAGAGTACTTTATCACTGACCTCAACCCAGAGTATCTTAGAGTGTTCATAGTCAGTCCACTGACACGCCTATCAGATCAAAGCAAAATCACACTCTACTTGAACAGAGCTATGCTCAATCATGAGGCATCAAAGCCAAAGGAGCTTAATAATATTAAGAAATGCTATAGATGGAAGGATGGCAACAACAAATTCAATCCCTTCTAGACAATTTCCTGGACAAAACGGTTAACTGTAAACTTGGCAGTAGAAAACCTAAACAGTATATTTGACCTCTCAGCTTCCCTATCAAATCAAAAAATTTCAAACAGAATAAAAAAAGAAAATTAACAACAATGACAAATGGTTTGATGAATAATGCAAAAAACCTAAGAAAGAAATTGAGAAACCTGTCCAACCAAAAACATAGAGACCCAGAAAACCTGAGCCTACGCCTTCACTATGGTGAATCACTAAAACAGTACAGAAACACACTGCGGAAAAAGAAGGAACAGCACATCAGAAATCAGCTCAATGTAATTGAAGAATCCATAGACTCTAACCACTTCTGGGAAAATTGGAAAACATTAAACACCAAACAACAACACGAAGAGCTCTATCCAAAACGGAGATGAGTGGGTAAACCACTTTTCCAATATTTTTGTCCCTATAACAAAGAACAAACAGCAAAAGTACATGATCAAATACAAATCTTATGATCAACTATTAAAGACTACCAGAACCCACTGGATTCTCCAATTACATTGAATGAACTACAGGGCAAAATACAAACCCTCCAACCCAAAAAGGCCTGTGGTTTTGATGGTATCTTCAATGAAATGATAAAATGTATAGACCACAAATTCCAATCGGCTATACAAATGGATGGAAAGTGGTGTTGGGGGAAAAACATACGACATTATAAAATCCATGTACACAAACCACAAGTGTGCGGTTAAAATTGGCAAAAAACACACACATTTCTTTCCACAGGGCCGTAGGGTGAGACAGGGATGCAGCTTAAGCCCCACCCTCTTCAACATATATATAAACAAATTGGTGAGGGCAGTAGAACAGTCTGCAGCAACCGGCCTCACCCTACTAGAATCTGAAGTCAAATGTCTACTGTTTGCTGATGATGTGGTGCTTCTGTCACCAACCAAGGAGTGCCTACAGCAGCACCTAGATCTTCTGCACAGATTCTGTCAGACCTGGGCCCTGACAGTAAATCTCAGTAAGACAAAAATAATGGTGTTCCAAAAAAGGATGAGTTGCCAGGACCACAAATACAAATTCCATCTAGACACTGTTGCCCTAGAGCACACAAATAACTATACATACCTTGGCCTAAACATCAGCGCCACAGGTAACTTCCACAAAGCTGTGAACGATCTGAGAGACAAGGCAAGAAGGGCCTTCTATGCCATCAAAAGGAACATAAAATTCGACATACCAATTAGGATCTGGCTAGAAATACTTGAATCAGTTTTAGAACCCATTGCCCTTTATGATTGTGAGGTCTGGGGTTCGCTCACCAACCAAGAATTCACAAAATGGGACAAACACCAAATTGAGACTCTGCATGCAGAATTCTGCAAAAATATCCCCCTTGTACAACGTAATACCCCAAATAATGCATGCAGAGCAGAATTAGGCCCATACCCTGCTAATGATCAAAATCCAGAAAACTTAAAAGGAAGCAATTCCCAAACCTTCCATAACAAAGCCATCACCTACAGAGAGATTAACCTGGAGAAGAGTCCCCTAAGCAAGCTGGTCACAAACACAAACAGACCCCACAGAGCCCCAGACAGCAACACAATTAGGTCCAACCAAATCATGAGAAAACAAAAAGAGAACTACTTGACACATTGGAAAATGTTATAAAAAAGCAGAGCAAACTATTTGGCCCTAAACAGAGAGTACACAGTGGCAGAATATCTGACCACTGTGACTGACCTAAAATTAAGGAAATCTTTGACTATGTACAGTGAGCATAGCCTTGCTATTGAGAAAGGCCGCCATAGGCAGACCTGGCTGCCAAGAGAATACAGGCTATGTGCACACTGCCCACAAAATGAGGTGGAAACTGAGCTGCACTTCCTAACTTCCTGCCAAATGTATGACCATATTAGAGAGACACATACTTCCCTCAGATTAGACAGACCCACAAAGAATTTGAAAACAAATCCAATTTTGATAAAACACCCATATCTATTGGGTGAAATACCAATCACAGCAGCAAGATTTGTGACCTGTTACCACAAGACATTTTTTGTACTTTAACTATTTGCACATCATTATAACACTTTATATAGACATAATATGCCATTTGAAATGTGTTTATTCTTTTGGAACCTTTGTGAGTGTAATGCTTACTGTACATTTTTTATTGTTTATTTCACTTTTGTTTATTATCTATTTCACTAGCTTTGGCAATGTAAACATATGTTTCCCATGCCAATAAAGCCCTTAAATTGAAATTGAATTTAATTGAATTGAGAGAGAGAGAGAGAGAGAGAGAGAGAGAGAGAGAGAGAGAGAGAGAGAGAGAGAGAGAGAGAGAGAGAGAGAGAGAGAGAGAGAGAGAGAGAGAGAGAGAGAGAGAGAGAGAGAGAGAGAGAGAGAGAGAGAGAGAGAGAGAGAGAGAGAGAGAGAGAGAGAGAGAGAGAGAGAGAGAGAGGCGGAGTGTCGAGGTTAGGGCTGTGATGTAATCTCTCTGGTGGTATGGCACCACAATGTGACCTAAATGTGAACTGCTCCGAGCAGAGCACACACTTCACTTTTGTTTATTATCTATTTCACTAGCTTTGGCAATGTAAACATATGTTTCCCATGCCAATAAAGCCCTTAAATTGAAATTGAAATTGAAATTGAATTGAGAGAGAGAGAGAGAGAGAGAGAGAGAGAGGCGGAGTGTCGAGGTTATGGCTGTGATGTAATCACTCTAGTGGTACGGCACCACAATGTGACCTAAATGTGAACTGCTCCAAGCAGAGCACACACACACACACACACACACACACACACGCTTCCAAATGCAGCAGACGTATGGAGTAGTGTGTGTGTTTAGTGTGTGGATCACTGCACAGTCACTGATGCATTTGCATGTGTGTCATGAGTTTAACAAGCAAGCCAGAACCAAATCAAACACTAACTCCTATCCTGCCCTTAGTTGCTAGCGCTTAGCCCCCAGACTCTTGTAAAGAGGCGTTGATGTAGTGTTGTTGGATAGACTCCACCCTCTTACCTGGCCTGTTGGATAGACTCCACCCACTTATTGCAGTCTGACTCCTCCTCCGTCCGCAGCTCCAGAGGCTTCTGACCGTCATGGCCAAACACCACCAGGAAGTAGTGCTGGAGGAAACAGGAAACCAAAATACTATTACCAGGAAGTATTTTATTTATTTAACCTTTATTTAACTAGGCAAGTCAGTTAAGAACAAACTCTTATTTACAATGACAACGCTACGCCAATTGTGCGCCACCCTATGGGACTCCCGATCACGGCCGGTTGTGATACAGACGGGGATCGAACCAGGGTCTGCAGTGACGCCTCTAGCACTGAGATGCAGTGCCTTAGACCGCTGCGCCACTCGGGAGAATCAACATTTTAAGGTGGTACCAGAGAGAAAGAGGCAAAGCGAGATGGTCCACTTCCGTAAACATTGGCCATGCGAGAATACAAAAAATCCGCACCTGGTCTGCTTATATTGGTTTGCTTAAACTTTTACTGCAGTGGGCTAAATCAGGGTCACACAGAATGTCCTGGAAAGCCACACACACGCACGTAGACGCACACACATTCACATTACAGTACTAGAAGAATAATGCTGTTTTTGGCTGACTCGTTTTTATCCATGTTTGTTCTTTCTCTAAAAGGAATCCGATAAACACTCCATGTTAGGCGTTCCAACCACATAAACAATACTCTCATAATATGAAATGTGAGAGAATATGTATTGGGCATGGAAAGCAGGAAACGTCATCCAGAATGAGCCCTTCTGTCTGTGACTCGGTTCCCTGACCAAGAGAACAGGAGATAGAACAGGAAATAGAACAGGAGTTAGGACAGGAGAGAACAGGAGAGAACAGCATAGGACAGGAGATAGGACAGGAGATAGGACAGGAGATAGGACAAGAGACAGAAAAGGAGATAGAACAGGAGAGGACAGGAGATAGGACAGTAGAGAGAACAGGTGATAGAACAGGTGATAGAACAGGAGATAGCACAGGAGATAGGACAGGAGAGAACAGGAGATATAACAGGAGAGGACAGGAGAGACAAGGTAGGAACAGGAGATAGGTCAGGAGATAAGACAGGAGAGAGAATAGGAGATAGAACAGGAGATAGAACAGGAGAGAACAGGAGAGACAAGGAGGGAACAGGAGATAGGACAGGAGATAAGACAGGAGATAGGACAGGATAGGACAGGAGAGAGAACAGGAGAGAAAATAGGAAAGAGAACAGGAGATAGGACAGGAGAGAGGACAGGAGATAGGACAGGAGATAGGACAGGAGATAGGACAGGTGAGAACAGGTGATAGAACAGGAGATAGAACAGCAGAGAACAGGAGAGAGGACAGGAGATAGGACAGGAGAGAGAACAGTAGATATAACAGGGGATAGAACGGTAGATAGAACAGTAGATAGAACAGGAGAGAATAGAACAGGAGAGAATAGAACAGGAGATAGGACAAGAGAGAGGACAGGAGAGAACAGGAGATAGAACAGAGGAGAACAGGAGATAGGACAGGAGCTAGGACAGGAGAGGACAGGAGAGACAAGGTAGGAACAGGAGATAGGTCAGGAGATAAGACAGGAGAGAGAATAGGAGATAGAACAGGAGATAGAACAGGAGAGAACAGGAGAGACAAGGAGGGAACAGGAGATAGGACAGGAGGTAAGACAGGAGGTAAGACAGGAGATAGGACAGGATAGGACAGGAGAGAAAATAGGAAAGAGAACAGGAGATAGGACAGGAGAGAGGACAGGAGATAGGACAGGAGAGAGAACAGGAGATAGGACAGGAGATAGAACAGGAGATAGAACAGGAGATAGAACAGCAGAGAACAGGCGATAGAACAGGAGATAGAACAGCAGAGAACAGGAGAGAGGACAGGAGATAGGACAGGAGAGAGAACAGTAGATATAACAGGGGATAGAACGGTAGATAGAACAGTAGATAGAACAGGAGAGAATAGAACAGGAGAGAATAGAACAGGAGATAGGACAGGAGAGAGGACAGGAGAGAACAGGAGATAGAACAGAGGAGAACAGGAGATAGGACAGGAGATAGGACAGGAGAGAGAACAGGAGAGAACAGGAAATAGGACAGGAAATAGGACTGGAGATAGGACAGGAGAGAACAGGAGATACAACAGGAGATAGAACAGGAAATAACAGGAGATAGGACAGGAGATAGGACAGGAGAGATAACAGGAGATAGAACAGAACAGGAGAGAATAGAACAGGAGAGAATAGAACAGGAGATAGGACAGGAGAGAGGACAGGAGAGAACTGGAGATAGAACAGAGGAGAACAGGAGATAGCACAGGAGATAGGACAGTAGAGAACAGGAGATAGAACAGGAGATAGAAAAGGACATAGAACAGGAGAAAACAGGAGATAGAACAGCAGAGAACAGGCGATAGGACAGGAGATAGAACAGCAGAGAACAGCAGGGAACAGGAGAGAGGACAGGAGATAGGACAGGAGAGAGAACAGGCTATAGAACAGGAGATAGAACCGGAGAATACAGGAGATAGGACAGAAGAGAACAGGAGAGACAAGCAGAGAACAGGAGATAGAACAGGAGATAGGACAGGAGAAGGACAGGAGAGAGAACAGGAGAGAACAGGAGATAGAACAGGAGAGAACAGGAGATAGGACAGGAGATAGGACAGGAGAGAGAACAGTAGATAGAACAGGAGATAGAACAGGAGAGAGAACAGAACAGGAGAGAATAGAAGAGGAGAGAATAGAACAGGAGAGAATAGAACAGGAGATAGGACAGGAGAGAGGACAGGAGAGAGGACAGGAAAGAACAGGAGAGAACAGGAGATAGAACAGAGGAGAACAGGAGATAGAACAGGAGAGAACAGGAGATAGGACAGGAGAGAGAACAGGAGATAGAACAGGAGATAGGACAGGAGATAGGACAGGATAGGACAGGAGATAGGACAGGGGATAGGACAGGGGAGAACAGGAGGTAGAATAGGAGATAGACCCGGAGAGAACAGGAGAGAGGAGAGGAGATAGGACCGGAGATAGGACAGATCAAGAGAGAATAGAACAGGAGAGAACATGAGATAGGACAGGAGTTAGGACAGGAGAGAGGACAGGAAAGAACAGGGGATAGAACAGGAGATAGAACAGGAGATAGAACAGGAGAGAGAACAGGAGATAGGACAGGAGATAGGACAGGTGAGAACAGGAGATAGCACAGGAGATAGGACAGGAGAGAACAGGAGATAGAATAGGAGATAGACCCGGAGAGAACAGGAGAGAGAACAGGAGAGAGGAGAGGAGATAGAACAGAAGAGAGGACAGGAGATAGGACAGGAGAGAGAACAGATCAAGAGAGAATAGAACAGGAGAGAACATGAGATAGGACAGGAGTTAGGACAGGAGAGAGGACAGGAGAGAGGACAGGAAAGAACAGGGGATAGAACAGGAGATAGGACAGGAGAGAACAGAAGATAGAATAGGAGCTAGCACCGGAGAGAGGACAGGAGATAGGACAGGAGATAGGACAGGAGACCAGGAGATAGGACAGGAGTGAGAACAGGAGAGAGAACAGAACAGGAGAGAATAGAACAGTAGATAGGACAGGAGATAGGACAGGAGAGAGGACAGTAGAGAACAGGAGATAGAACAGGAGATAGAACAGGAGATAGAACAGGAGATAGGACAGGAGACAGAACAGGAGAATGAACAGGAGATAGAACAGAAGAGAGGACAGGAGATAGGACAGGAGATAGGACAGGAGATAGGACAGGAGAGAGAACAGATCAACAGAGAATATAACAGGAGAGAACATGAGATAGGACAGGAGATAGGACAGGAAAGAACAGGGGATAGAACAGGAGATAGAACAGGAGATAGGACAGGAGATAGAATAGGAGCTAGCACCGGAGAGAGGACAGGAGATAGGACAGGAGAGAGGACAGGAGATAGGACAGGAGAGAACAGGAAAGAACAGGAGAGAACAGGAGAGAACAGGAGATAGAACAGAGGAGAACAGGAGATAGGACAGGAGAGAACAGGAAAGAACAGGAGAGAACAGGAGATAGAACAGAGGAGAACAGGAGATAGGACAGGAGAGAACAGGAGATAGAACAGGAGAGAGGAGAGGAGATAGAACAGAAGAGAGGACAGGAGATAGGACAGGAGAGAGAACAGATCAAGAGAGAATAGAACAGGAGAGAACATGAGATAGGACAGGAGTTAGGACAGGAGAGAGGACAGGAGAGAGGACAGGAAAGAACAGGGGATAGAACAGGAGATAGGACAGGAGAGAACAGAAGATAGAATAGGAGCTAGCACCGGAGAGAGGACAGGAGATAGGACAGGAGATAGGACAGGAGACCAGGAGATAGGACAGGAGATAGGACAGGAGTGAGAACAGGAGAGAGAACAGAACAGGAGAGAATAGAACAGTAGATAGGACAGGAGATAGGACAGGAGAGAGGACAGTAGAGAACAGGAGATAGAACAGGAGATAGAACAGGAGATAGAACAGGAGATAGAACAGGAGATAGGACAGGAGACAGAACAGGAGAATGAACAGGAGATAGAACAGAAGAGAGGACAGGAGATAGGACAGGAGATAGGACAGGAGATAGGACAGGAGAGAGAACAGATCAACAGAGAATATAACAGGAGAGAACATGAGATAGGACAGGAGATAGGACAGGAAAGAACAGGGGATAGAACAGGAGATAGAACAGGAGATAGGACAGGAGATAGAATAGGAGCTAGCACCGGAGAGAGGACAGGAGATAGGACAGGAGAGAGGACAGGAGATAGGACAGGAGAGAACAGGAAAGAACAGGAGAGAACAGGAGATAGAACAGAGGAGAACAGGAGATAGGACAGGAGAGAACAGGAAAGAACAGGAAAGAACAGGAGAGAACAGGAGATAGAACAGAGGAGAACAGGAGATAGGACAGGAGAGAACAGGAGATAGAACAGGAGAGAACAGGAGATAGGACAGGAGATAGGACAGGGGATAGGACAGGGGATAGGACAGGAGAGAACAGGAGATAGACCCGGAGAGAACAGGAGAGAGAACAGGAGAGAGAACAGGAGAGAGAACAGGAGAGAGGAGAGGAGAGAGGACCGGAGATAGAACAGGAGAGAACAGGAGATAGAACAGGAGATAGAAGAGAAGAGAGGACATGAGATAGGACAGGAGAGAGAACAGATCAAGAGAGAATAGAACAGGAGAGAACATGAGATAGGACAGGAGATAGGACAGGAGAGAGGACAGGAAAGAACAGGGGATAGAACAGGAGATAGGACAGGAGAGAACAGAAGATAGAATAGGAGCTAGCACCGGAGAGAGGACAGGAGATAGGACAGGAGATAGGACAGGAGAGACCAGGAGATAGGACAGGAGATAGGACAGGAGTGAGAACAGGAGAGAGAACAGAACAGGAGAGAATAGAACAGTAGATAGGACAGGAGATAGGACAGGAGAGAGGACAGGAGAGAGCAGGAGATAGAACAGGAGAGAACAGGAGAGAGAACAGAACAGAATAGAACAGGCAATAGGACAGGAGATAGGACAGGAGTTAGAACAGGAGATAGAACAGGAGATAGAACAGGAGATAGAACAGGAGAGTGCTATAGAGCAAATAATACAGAACCAGGTTTCCTGCTAAATAAACAATGCTTATTTAGCTACTGTGTTCTGCCCACCGTTTCCTTGGGAAGAAAAGGAGAGTGATTGGTTGTGCAAGATTATTTTTCTTCTATTCTATTCTATTCTATTAAACAATATTATTAGATGTTGAATGTACATGTTCTATTTTAAATGAGAATGTATTTTCATATAATTATGATTTGAATGTCACCCCTGGTCTGCTTATTTAGAAAATAAACATGTTATCTGTACCAGATACATAAAATGCTGGATTCAATTAGAACATAATTTTCATACAACTAGATTTAAATTCCACCACAAGAATTTGTTTATATCAAATAAAATCAGATGATACAAAAATGTGTGTGCGGCATGCACGTGTGTATATAAGCGGGTGTGAGACACTAGCTGGTGTGTGTGCCTGTTAAGAGTCCAGAGAGAGGCTTAAGGGCTTGTCCGTGTTGTATGTGTGTGTGTGTGTGTTTGTGTGTGTGTGTGTGCAGGTTACATAACCACCAGTGCTTGTGCAGCTCCTTACTGCTGCTAATGCGGCTTCCCCGGCCGAAGGCCTGCTGTCATCTGGGGGATAACAATGAGAGAGAGAGATGAAGGGAAAGAGAGAGGGAGAGAGAGAGTGAGAGGGACAGAGAGATTGAGAGGGAGAGAGAAAGAGAGACAGAAGGGGGAGGCAGGCCCACACACAGGACCACTCCACACCGAGCCATCAGTTCATATCTTTGGTGTCTAATCTGAATAACAACATGACATGATAGGAGCCCTAGACAGCATGTCAACAAAATAAGACACAACAGGTGCAACAAACATAATGGCCTGTGGACCAATAGTTGACTTCCATGTATGTGTCAGACTGACAAACTGGAGAGCATTGAGCCAGCAGCATCCAGCAGACAAAAATAGCCAAATACAAATGGGCCTACGATGAGGGTGTGTGTGTGCGCATGTATGTGCGCATTCATATCTATGTGTGTGAATGTGTGTGTGTCTGCATCTGTGTGTGCCCCGTATGCATGTGTGTGTTAATGTGAGGACAGATGAAGGATTTCTGCTGTTCAGCTGGGTGCCTGAGCTGCTTACAGAAGCAAAACACAAACATGCTGATTTCCACTGAATGATACAATCTGAGTGATACAACTGTGAAGAAATACATACACACATGAACAGACGCACTCACTCACTCACTCACTCACTCACTCACTCACTCACTCACTCACTCACTCACTCACTCACTCACTCACTCACTCACTCACTCACTCACTCACAGTACCAGGCCTCCACATATCCAGGTAAACAGAGAGCTCTATACAGTACGTAGACTGTGTGGCTTGGGGCTAAAGGACCAGCAAGCTGCTATTCTTAGTCAGAAGCCTCCTAGAGCACTTGTAACCTGACACACACATAGAAACACACACACACACACACACACACACACACACACACACACATACACTTTCTCACTCTAATTTTCTCTCAGGTTGATTTTTGTGGTAGTATGTGATTGTTTTAAAAGTACAGTTTAATTGCTTTTCATTGACCTAATTAGGGGGGTTTTACATTTCTCTCTCCCTCTCTCAAACAGGGTTTTCGTTTGGAAAATGTGACCCGGATGATTTTAATTTACTGGCCATTTGAGAAATTTACTGGACCCATATGCAGTGGGTGCATAACCCATTAGGGCGTCCACCCATGGTGCTCAGAATGACAGAAATCACATTTAGATGATGGTAATGCCTCTTAACAGAACATGCAACTTATGTAACGAAGCAGCCAATAAAACTTCATTTTAAAAAATCTGCAAAAATGCAATTTGCGGGAAAACACCATTCTAAACAGAGCACCTGGAAAAACACCATTCTAAACAGAGCACCTGGAAAAACACCATTCTAAACAGTGCATCTGATAGCGGTGTGAACACCTGCTCATCTCACTCCAAAATCATGGGTGTTAATATGGAGTTTGTGCCCCCTTTGCTGCTATAACAGCCTCCACTCTTCTGGGAAGGCTTTCCACTAGATGTTGGAACATTGCTGCAGGGACTTGCTTCCATTTAGCCACAAGAGCATTAGTGAGGTCGGGCACTGATGTTGGGCGATTAGGCCTAGCTCGCAGTCTGCATTCCAATTCCTAACAGACGAGCTAAAAGCCTTTTATGCTCGATTCGAGGCAAGCAACACTGAAGCATGCATGAGAGCAGCAGCTGTTCCGGACGACTGTGTGCTCATGCTCTCCATAGCCGATATGAGCAAGGCTTTTAAACAGGTCAACATTCACAAAGCCGCGGGGCCAGACGGAGTGGAAACATTGTTTGCAACCAGCTACACTTGTGAGAAATACGTTTTGGTTTATTTCATAACCAGCAATGAGCATGTCTGGTTTCTCTGTCCTGATTACGTTGACTAACGGAAACTCTGTCATAGTCAGTCTTCAGGATGTAGTGAACTGTGTGTACTCAGAGTAGACAACATCACAGCGGTGGACCACACACACAACCTTTACAACCCTCCCCTCATTCCCTCCTCCTCTTCTTCTCATCATACGTAATACTGTCAATCACACACCAGCTCTTTACACAGTCCTCTCTCTCTCTCTCTCTCTCTCGCTCTCCTCATCTACAATATTTCTCTCTATCCATCTCCAGCATCTTACTCCCTCTCTACAGCCTTCTCTTAACCTTATCATCTCTCCTTCTCTCTCTCCCTCCCTCACTTTCTATAATTCTCTTTCTCTGTGAGAACTTGTAGGCTACCTTGTATAACATTTCTTGAAGTACTACTGCTGTGTGTGTGTGTGTGTGTGTGTGTGTGTGTGTGTGTTATGCCTTCTAAAACTGTGCCACTTCAACTACCAACCCTGGTAACCATGGCAACCCACCAATCAGCTCATTAGCATACAGAACTTTGTGAGACCACAGAGAGGTAGATTATCTAAGGATTTATATAAAGAGAGAGATGGGAAAGAGAGAGATAGACAGAGATAGAATGAGAGATTTAGACAAACAGAAAACACTTACAGGCAGTCAGCATTCCCTTACTCTTTTCCTTTCATCCTTTCCCCTTTCCTCCATATAAAACAAATAAGGCTTAATTTGGTCTAATTTGCGTCTGCAGCTCTCAATGTTGCTTCAGGGTCCTTTGCAACCCTCCTCCCAAAAGAATAAGAGGAAACAATGCTTCCCAAACTGATGCCGTTTGCAAGTTTATAGTCTGCCCCCCCCCCAACCCCTCCTTTTCACCAGCAACTGAGCCTTCACACGGAACATTCCGTGACAAACTCCCCTCTCTGCACAGAGTCTACAGCCTCAGAGCCTGCAGCAGGGCTACAGACACACACTATCCTACCCTACCTCACAAGACCAGGACCACACACACACACACACGGGACAAAAGACATTAACACAACACACAGCCCAACCCTCCCTAGACACTTACAGTCGCTACAGTAGTTGATAAAAGTTTTTAAAAAATGATGACAACAGCAACTTTAACAACATGAGGCTGCGGCTCTAAGGCACGATATGAGGTTCTGTGAGGATAAAGCTGTTGTTCTATTATTCCAAACTGTACCCCTCTGTGTGTGTGTGTGTGTGTGTGTGTGTGTGTGTGTGTGTGTGTGTGTGTGTGTGTGTGTGTGTGTGTGTGTGTGTGTGTGTGTGTGTGTGTGTGTGTGTGTGTGTGTGTTTTCTATCTGAGAGGACATCAGTAGAACACACAACGCTCTGCCTCTCAATCAGCCATCGCCACTTTGAAGCTCTCTGATGTTTTTGTCTGGTTTAAATGCTTCAGTGTCTGTGTGGATTGCGTGTGTGTGTTTGTGAGGGTGTGTGCGTGCGTGCACGTACATGTTTGCGTATGTGTTTAAAACCCTCTCACTTTCCAGCCTTTGGAGCTGTGTGTTTGTAGTCCACTAAGTGTCCTTGATCCAACAGAATCAAACACTGTATTGTTTGGGATGTCCCATGAATATGCCAAGCTGAAGCCACAAGGTAGAAATCAATTAGGTTAACAGCACATATAGACATTAATACCTTAGTATTATCATTGTAATATGTGTGTAAATACAGTAGGTCTATCTATTGGTATACAACTGTTGCACAGCTGTAACAAACCTGTTTAGGGAGCATGTTCCCTAGCACATGGTGGAAACGGTGACCTCACACACAATGTCAACCATATGCATACGTCACACATACTGTACATTCACACACACACACTTCAACCATACACACCGCCGTGCACACGGCACGGTCAGAGACATAATTTATAACATGCAATCACAGGAGGAACAGAATCTGGGAAAGAGTTAGATACTGCAGAAGTCATTTCTCACTCCAAGACAACATTGACACTTGTGTGAACTGATTTGGTTTGTTCAATGTTCAATGGAGCCATTTGTCTGTTGCTGCTATAGCTGTTAGGGTCCTGTTAGTGTCCAGCTCTGTGGAGCTGGTGGTTCGCAGGGGTGTCAGACACACACACGTCAGACATGGGTTCGGGGGAAATCTAATGTGGCCAAATGTGATCTAATGTGTGTCCCCAACACCAGCACACAACACCAACCTCTAAGATAACATGACCTGATCTGATGTGACAATGAAAATCCCTCTTCCTGCTGCCTCCAGGCTATGACCTAATAGATGTCTCATTAGATGATGATTGTTGGTGATTTCTGTTGTCGCCCTACTTTCAACAATGAGCTGCCCTTCGGACACGTCTGATCTCATTAGGGTTTTAACCAAAAAAGGCACAAAACTGGAAGTTATTTTTAAAAGCTAAATTATGTTGATACCCCTGATCTAGAGCATGTAAAGTGATGTTGATAAAGTGATTATTTTTTTTCAATTGTAGTACAGTAGGCCTATATATAGTACAGTACACGGATGCAGGTTAATTTCAAAGGCAGGGGTTGAATACTGTGCCAAGGTGACAGTAGCAGCAACATTGGAGATACACAGACACATATACGATAGAGAGATAGAGAAACACAGAGATGTACACTATATATACAAAAGTATGTGGACACCCCTTCAAATTAGTAGATTTGGCTATTTCAGCCACACCCGTTGCTGACAGGTGTGTAAAATCGAGCACACAGCCATGCAATCTCCACAGACATGGCAGTAGAGTGGCCTTCCTGAAGTGCTCAGTGACTTTCAACGTGGCACCGTCATAGGATGCCACCTTTCCAACAAGTCAGTTCGTCAAATTTCTGCCCTATTAGAGCTTGGAGTTTGGAGAAGAGCCTTTCCAGTTTCAGCATGACGATGCCCCTGTGCACAAAGTGGGGTCACTAATGCTCTTGTAGCTGAATGGAAGCAATGTTCCAACATCTAGTGAAAAGCCTTCCCAGAAGAGTGGAGACTGTTATAGAAGCAAAGGGAGGGACCGACTCCATATTAATGCCCATGATTTTGGAATGAGATGTTCGACGAGCAGGTGTCCATATACTTTTGGTCATGTAGTGTACATACACAGATGTGGAGACACATACAGATTACAGGTTACTGTGTGAATGCAAAAATATATATACAGTTGAAGTCGGAAGTTTACATACACCTTAGCCAAATATATTAAAACTCAGTTTTTCACAATTCCTGACATTTAATCCTAGTAAAATTCCCTGTCTTAGGTCAGTTAGGATCACTGAACTTAACTGTACAGTAGACAAAACATTTGCAGAAATGTGCTAAAACAAAGGTAGTAGACTGCTGTAGTATACAGTATATAGATATATATATATACAGAGCCAGTGAACGTGCTGCCTCCACTCTCTAAATGTGAGGTTGTAATAGGTCAACAAGAAAACATCTGTTCCCAGTCACTGACTCCATGCAGCTCATCACAATAACAAAGATGTCAGCCAGTAATGGAGCTCTTCATATGGGGCTATTAGACTAGTGTTTCCATATTTAGCTTCAG
The DNA here is from genome assembly GCA_023634145.1 of Thymallus thymallus. NCBI lineage: Eukaryota > Metazoa > Chordata > Actinopteri > Salmoniformes > Salmonidae > Thymallus > Thymallus thymallus. The sequence continues at coordinate 23,757,762 of CM042403.1, forward strand.
TTCACTACACTCTTTGTAAAAGGTTCTACATGGAACTCAAAGGGGTTCTACCTGAAGCGAAGTGTTCTACCTGAAACCAAAAAGGGTTCTTCAAAGGGTTCTCCTATGAGGACAGCCGAAGAACCCTTTTCTAAGAGTATACATGAGAATATACTAGCTACAGCAACTGTCATGAGGATATAGCATACTGGTAGTAGCCTGTGCTGCTTCGTTCTAAAACTGTAATGCCACATTTTGAAATATTCTACATGTATTCCAGGTAGGCCTAACTATGTAATATCTAACTGCCCATGCTGTCCCTCAACGTCCCAGGCCATTAGTTATCTCTGTGACAGACACAGTAGGCTATTGAGGAAATCAATTGTCATCCCGCCATCCCTCCTCTCCTCTCAACTAAAGTGCACTTTCTATGCGTAATCCCCGTCTGTGCTGTAAATCCTTAATCTGTTTTACATAAGAAAACAGGGTGAGGGTAGGGTGCCAAACCTTAGTGTCAACACAGCAAGCAGAGACCAAAACCGAAACACAACCAATTCAGGTGGCGCACTACCATGGTCACTAGGGTATCTAACCCACCTGCTGCTTGTCCACCATATCCTTGCTGACTGTGGCGCCTTTGGGCGCGGTAACCCTCTCGCACGTGCACCCCTCCAGCAAGTAAATCCCGGAGGGCCGCGTGCTCTGGTCGTTCTCGAAGTAAAAGAGAACGTTCTGGTAGAGAGCAAAGTACTTGTCATTCCACCGACTATTCTCCGTCGTCTTCTTGCTCAGGATGCCGCGTTTCGTGCCCTCTTTGCGCGCGACAAGCGATAGATACAGAGCGTGTCCCTCATTATACCGCACGCTCTTCTGCATTTTCCGTGAGACCCCTTCTCTCTCAGTCGATTTCAAAAAGTGATCGTTGTTATTGATGTCATATCTGTGACATATCTCTCGTATTTTCGGAGAGAGTTGGATAGGAGAGAGAAAGTAGATGTGGAGGAGAGAGAACGGTAATCCAACTTCACCACAGAAGCGCAGGGAAAAGTTGGAGTCCTATCCACTCTGTGCGCCGCGAAGCAGACATAAATCAATCAATAAACCCACGTCTCATGCCTCAAACTTTTTAGAAAGGGAATCCAAACCGCCCAAAATAACGAGGAAATTATAGCCTATACAAATGGAAAATCGCGAAAGGTTTATCATGCAGGCTGTAGCAACGTAAAACCAAAATAGATTGAAGAGAACAGACGGTGAAAACAGCGGTAATCGGCTTTGACAGTAATTTAAAGAGACAGGTCGCTGTAATATATTCCACTGGACTGGAGCTACTGTTTGTCTATGTCTAATCCACTGTACCATAGCCTGGCTACTGTCTGTCTGCCGGGGGCGGGTGGGCCGATTTCTGTACAGTCTAGAGACAAGAGACAAGTCCTCGCTCTCATTCATCGTAAAAGGTGAAACTGTAGGGTTTACTATGCTGGACCTCGCAGTGTTGCTGAGCAATGGAATGAAAATGATCTAGCCAAATATATATTAACTCCACTATACCAAATCCGTGGCGTTGAGTGCAGACTGGTGTTTTTGGAGTGAACCTGCAACTCCTTCGAGTCGCTGTGAAGTCGATACTTAAAAAAATGTACATTCTTAAACCCGTACTTTGTACCTATGTTTGTCCTTTGTTGTTGCCTGCCTATGAAATCCATACTTTCTAATAAAACGTTAAAAGCAACCACTGACTGTTTCCTCGTTGAGATTCAATTTTCAGCAAATGGTACTAGCAAACTTCACATAATTGAAGGAAGGATGAATGGGCAAATTTACGAGGAGCACCTGGTCGAGGCAAATTTATGGTGAAATGATTGTCTTTCCACTTCCGTATTATGGCCCCAACAGTGCTCAGTGGAACATTCAGAAGCTTAGAAATGTGCCTATAACCAATGCCATCATTATGTTTTGCAACAATTAGGTTGCGAAGGTCTTGAGACAGCTCTTTGCTTTTACCCATCATGACATGTGTCTTGTGTGACACCTTGGCAATGAGACCTTTTTGTAGGCCATCAGTTGAGACTGAACCAGCTGATATTAATTTGCACTGACAGGGGGCTGGATTGCTTTTTAATTACTGATAGTTTTCAGCTGTTGTCTTGGCTTTCCATGCCTTTTTGAGCCTCCCTTTCTTCATGTGTTCAATACTTTTTCCCTGTGTCATTTCACAATGTTACACATAAATTAATTTCTGAATTTATTTGTTTTGGTTTCTTTGTTTTTGTATGTATGGATTACTTGGGTTGTTACCAACATCTGGTGAAAATTAAATATCAATAGCACCTTTGGAAATATATTTACTGACAAAAATGGTGACGTGTTCAATACTTATTTCACCCGCTGTACTTGACTAGAAACTATCAAACTTTAGTGACCACAGAGTCAGGACACCTGTTTTAACATCCCATCCAAAAGACGGCACCCTATGCAGGACAATTCTCTAACTACTTTGCAGACAGGGTTCAGTGTGTCAAATCGGAGGGCCTATTGTCCGATCCTCTGGCAGTCTCTATGGGGGTGCCACAGGGTTCAATTCTTGGGCCAACCCTTTTCTCTATATACATCAACGATGTCGCTCTCCTTGCTGGTGACTCTCTGATCCATCTCTACGCAGATGACACCATTCTGTATACATCTGGCCCCTCTTTGGACACTGTGTTTACTAACCTTCAAACAAGCTTCAATGCCATACAACACTCCTTCCGTGGCCTCCAACTGCTCTTAAACGCTAGTAAAACTAAGTGCATGCTTTTCTATCGAACGCTGCCAGCACCCGCCCACCGGACTATCATCACTACTCTCGACGGGTCCGAATTAGAATACGTGGACACCTATAAATACCTAGGCATCTGGTTAGACTGTAAACTCAACTTCCAGACTCACATCAACCATCTCCAATCCAAAATTAAATCCAGAATTGGCTTCCTATTTCGCAACAAAGCCTCCTTCACTCATGCTGCCAAACATGCCCTTGTAAAACTGACTATCCTACCGATCCTTGATTTCGGTGATGTCATTTACAAACTAGCCTCCAACACTCTACTCAGCAAATTGGATGTAGTCTATCACAGTGCCATCCGTTTTGTTACTAAAGCCCCATACACTACCCATCACTGCGACCTGTATGCTCTTGTTGGCTGGCCTTCATTATATATTCGTCGCCAAACCCACTGGCTCCAGGTCATCTATAAGTCATTACTAGGTAAATCCCCGCCCTATCTCAGCTCACTGGTCACTATAGCAACACCCACCCGTAGCATGCGCTCCAGCAGGTATATCTCACTGGTCACCCCCAAAGCCAACACCTCCTTTGGCCGCCATTCCTTCCAGTTCGCTGCTGCCAATGACTGGAACGAATTGCAAAAATCACTGAAGCTAGAGGTTCCTATCTCCCTCAATAACTTTAAGCGTCAGCTGACAAAGCTGCTTATCGATCACTGCACCTGTATATAGCCCTTCTGTAAATAGCCCACACTACTACCTCATCCCCATATTTATTTTTGTTATTTTCACAAATCTTGCACTCCAGTATCTCTATTTGCACATCATAATTTGCACATCCTTCATTCCTGTGTTAATGATGATAATCTGTAATTTATCTCACCACTATGGTCTATTTATTGTCCTACCTCTTAACCTTACTGCATTTTGCACTACATTTTGCACTCTGTATATAGATTTTCTATTGTGTTTTTGACCATGTTTGTTTACTGTGTAACTCTGTGTTGTTTTTGTCGCACTGCTTTGCTTTGTCTTGGCCAGGTCGCAGTTGCAAATGAGAACTTGTTCTCAACTGACCTACCTGGTTAAATAAAGGTGAAAAAAAAAAAAAAAAAAATGTCCCCTTCACTGCCTTGGGGCATTGGGATCTCTTTAGACCAGAGGGAAGAGTGCCCACTACTGGCACTCCCACACCACTTCCAGCAGCATCTGTTCTCCCATCCAGGGACCGACCAGGACCAACCCTAGCTTCAGAGGCAAGCCAGCAGTGGGATGCAGGATGGTATGCTGCTGGCGCAGGGTGGTATAGTTTCATCCAGTCCTGATTTCAGATCAGACTTTGACAAAAAGCATATGCAGATCAACGTTTGATTTCAAAATGAAGTTTTGAAACTGCCAGCCAGTTTGAGAGAACAAACAGATGTTCCTATGCTTTAGTCTCTCTCTCTCTGTGTGTGTGTGTGTGTGTGTGTGTGTGTGTGTGTGTGTGTGTGTGTGTGTGTGTGTGTGTGGCGTGCATGTGTTTGTGGGTGTGTGTTTGTGTGTGTATGCCTCCCTTTGCATTACACATGTACATTTACAGAGGTGGGGTAGCACACACAGTACAGTACAACAGAGTACAGTAGAGTATTTACTTTGAATACATTTTGCTACATGTATATGTTGTAATTGTGTTTCATAATACTTACTTAATTCTTACTATTTTGCTTCTTTAGGATTCATTCAAACAAAAAAGATTTCATATGAAAAGTGGAACCACCCTGAATAGAGTGAATGATATGGATAGATTAGATAAAGTGTTACAGAGATCCCCAGCATTGCCCACTCACAACGCAACCCTCCTACGCTCAGCAACTCCTCAGCTAAACCACACGCACACCAAACGTTTCTTCAGGTGGCCTCTAGCGCCACTAAGAACAGCTCAAAGCTTCTGACTAATGTTCTGATACAGACTCTAAGGGAAGGAAGGCGATGCATGGAGGAACAAAGAATAATGAGAATAATGCAACCACTCTCTTATACAGACTTGCTCCACCTCATACTACTGTACTGTATTTCCCTGACATGACCCGCCATCCACCAGCTAAACAACTTACAACAGCAGCCAGATAAAAAAGTCTCATAGAGGCTTAAAAACCTATAACAGGTTGAGGGGGGACAGAGAGGCATATGGAAAGAAATCATTTCACTGCGGTTAGAGGAGAGGCAAGGACATGTTTATGTTGCATCACAACGGGGGCTAGCTACAGCCAGACAGGGGCCAAGGGGGGCAGGGGAACCATAGGGAGATGGTGACAGGGTAGAGGAAGAATGGGATAATGCTACTACTGTGGAGTTGAGAGAGGTTGGAGACAGGCCATCAACAACCATCTAATACCAAGCATACAGTCAGAGAATGGCTGGTCTCCTACAATTAGGGCCAAACATACAGTCAAGAGCATGGCTGGTCTCCTACAATTAGGGCCAAACATACAGTCAGAGTATGGCTGGTTTCCTACCATTAGGACCAAACATACAGTCAGAGAATGACTGGTTTCCTACAATTAGGACCAAACATACAGTCAAGAGCATGGCTGGTCTTCTACAATTAGGACAAAACATACAGTCAAGAGCATGGCTGGTCTTCTACAATTAGGACCAAACATACAGTCAAGAGCAGGCTGTATGGTGGGATTGCAAAGGAACAATGAATAGTTCTATTTTAGATTAGTGGCAATTTATTCCCTATCATGTAGAATTGTAAAGTTTGGATGAAAAAAGTAAATATGCCCAAATCAGGCTAGAGTTCATGGGGGAGCCTTCCCCTTCCAAGCTAGCTTGTAGGGGCGGCAGGTAGCCTAGCGGTTAGAGCTTTGGGCCAGTAACCTGAAAGGTCGCTGGTTCGAATGCCCGAGCCGACAAGGTGAAAAAACCTGTCGATGTGTCCTTGAGCAAGGCACTTAACCCTAATTTGCTCCAGGTGCTGACCCTGTAGGTAGGCCACCATTGTAAATAAGAATTTGTTCTTAACTGACTTAAATAAAGGTTACATTTTTTTTTAAGTAGGCTATACTTTCTGGATAGGCCCAAGGCATACCTCCTATTCATGGGATTCACTCAGTGAGTGGAGGCTGCACTTGAGACGTTCGCTGTCCACTGTCCACCGCCGTTGCCCATAACAGTGGTGCTGAATCGCTGTGGTGTGTGACTAGCGGTGATTCCGCACCACTGAAGCAGATAGCGTCGGTAGTTCAGCACCACATCAGTGGACAGCAACAGTCTCAGGTGGAGACACAGGAAATAACCATAGTTATTGCCATAGCGGTCTGTCACAAGGAGTCGCTAGAGCGTGATGAGCCAAGTAAAGCCCCCCCGGCCAAACCTTCCCCTAACCCGGATAACGCTGGGCCAATTGTGCGCCGCCCTCCCGGTCATGGCCAGTTGTGACACAGCTAACCCAGGCTGTAGTGACGCCGCAACACTGCGATGCAGTGCATTAGACCGCTACGCCCCTCAGGAGGCCAGTTCTGTTTCTTTTGAATCTATTTTTAATTGACCACCATTGATATTAGGAACAGTTGATTCCAGATGTCAACAAAAAGAACCCCCCTCCCCAACGGTACAAATACTTTCCACTTGTACTGTAAAAACAAATTGCACAACCTCTCCCCTTTTACACTATATTACCACCATAAATAACTCTCCCTGCCTGTATCATTACACTACGATCAGAGACAGCTGCAGACAATGATCAGCTATGGGGAAAATCCGATTTTCAAAATTTTTATGCTATATTTATAATTATATAAAATATATGCAACAAATGTTCTACCAACAGGTTTCTGTGCCAAGGCACCACACACAACCAATAAGCAACGCATCATTATGGTTTACAACACCACCATCAAATAAAGTATGTCAATCTCGACAAACAGAAAATACATCCCTCCCTACTCAGTATTGAAGGCTTGGTTTGACAATCTCCGAATGTCATTAAACTTTTTCGGGGTTTGTAAGAGATGTTGTGTTTATGCCACACATAAAAGGTAATACATTTTCAAAGTTAAATTACAAATATTTAGGTTATATTGAAGCATTAGGTTCTTCGTTCAGGAATACCCACTTGGACCGGAAAAGAGGCAAAACGCGTTTTAAGCTTTCCTGAATAACTGGGCGTGCTGGGAGCATAGGCCTATATAGGAGGACTTGGAATGAGAATGAGCAACAGGCAGTGCAGCAGTATCATAAGTAAAAATACAGCCAGTACAACCTATTGCAGTGATCCACCTACCACTTCTGTCATTATGGATAGAGGGCAGGATAGAAAGTTGACTGGTAGACTACCCAGCTAGCACATAACGTTCTGAGAACCATATGTTTGTTATAGCTTGGTGAGAGCGTGGTTCTCCTATGGTTATTTTGCATTCAACTTTGATCTGGGAATGGTGCAGGATACCTGAGTACGTTAAGAAACAACATTCTTCTGTGGGAATGTGATTTTCTGCAGGTTTCCTCATGGTTCTATTTGAAGTCATGTTCTCAGAACATTAAGAAAAAAGTCCATAAAAAAACAAGAAAACATTAGTAACGTTCAACAACATATACATTCTGTTCTCAGCATTAGCAGAACTCTATATTCTATCTTGTTAAGTGTGTTCAGGTGTGTTGGCCATGCCCATTAATTGGACACATCTTAATGAGTGCTTGTTTCCTTTGCAATGGGGTCTGTTAGAATAGACAGAAATTAACAGCTTTGTATGAGTAAAAAAATTATGGAATGCAAGCTTGATCCTGGTGGCGCAGTGGACTAATTCCATGGATAGAGAACAGAAGATCATAGGTTAGAATCTCACTGATGCTGTGTCACAATAAAATATGTGTTTGCATGATTAATGCCTAAGCAAATAACATTTGTGTGTCCTATTTGTGCTTGGAGTTCAAAACAGTTAACACAAATTAAGCGCTCTCAGAACGTTAATAAAACCTCCTAGAAAGTTTTTAGGGAACCATAGTAAAACGTTCTCAGAATCTCACTGCAACTTAAAAATGTAAGTTCCCTGAACAGGCAACATTTTCACTTCCGTTCTCAGAACGTTTACAAACGTTCAGTTTTATTGGTCAGGAAACTCAAGGCTTTGTTTCCAGAACCAACGTATGTTCCCAAAACTTCCAAGGAACTGTGCTAGCTGGGCATATTGACCTGTGGTATAGTAAGCATGTGGAAAAGCATTGTGGGAAAGGGGGGGATACTAGTCAGTTGTACAACTGAATGCATTCAACTGAAATGTGTCTTCTACATTTAACCCAACCCCTTTGAATCAGAGAGGTGCGGGGGGCTGCCTTAATCGACATCCTTCAGCGCCCGGGGAACAGTAGGTTAACTGCCTTGTTCAGGGGCAGAACAACAGATTTTTACCTTGTCAGCTCGGGGATTCAATCCAGCAACCTTTCGGTTACTGACCCAACACTCCTATCCTCCAGGTCACCTGACCCAAAACACCTTGCACGCAAGTGAATTAGGAAATGTGGCTATATGGAAGGCATTATATAGTCAAACCTGCAAAATGGTGAATGTTAATCAGGGACAAAATGCCCACTACCTTCCCCTGCGCCCAATAAAAAGATACACAACCCTCACCAAAGCAAAAAAAAAGTTAGACAGCCCACCCTTATTTTGGACCAGCCCCCCAAACCCAGTAGATTTCGAACTATCACTTAGAAGAGGGGAGAGAAATAGATAGTGGTCCTGTAGGGGTATTAAAAACCTCTCTCCTCAGTGGACAGAGGCAACACTGAAGGATTATGGGGGATTACCAATACTGTACGTCCGTCAATCCTAAAATAACCCCCACTCAGGCCATACATTCCTAAAAGGACCATACCACACCACAACCTGTTTTGTTGATGTTTGGAGTGTAAACAAACCTTTAACGGAAACAGCGAGAGAGGGATGGCAAGAGAGAGAGAGAGAGAGAGAGAGAGAGAGAGAGAGAGAAAGAGAGTGCGAGAGAGAGAGAGATACAGTGGGGCAAAAACGTTTTTAGTCAGCCACCAATTGTGCAAGTTCTCCCACTTAAAAAGATGAGAGAGGCCTGTAATTTTCATCATAGGTACACTTCAACTATGAGAGACAAAATGAGAAAAGAAAATCCAGAAAATCACATTGTAGGATTTGTAATGAATTTATTTGCAAAAGTTACCAGTCAAACGTTTGGACACACCTACTCATTCAAGGGTTTTTCTTTATTTTTAAACTGGCTCTAACCAGAATATAAAGAGGAGTGGGAGGACCCTGTGCACAACTGAGCAAGAGGACAAGTACATTAGAGTGTCTAGTTTGAGAAACAGATGCCTCACAAATCCTCAACTGGCAGCTTCATTAAATAGTACCCGTAGTACCAGCAAAACACCAGTCTCAACGTCAACAGTGAAGAGGCGACTCCGGGATGCTGGCCTTCTAGGCATAGTTGCAAAGAAAAAGCCATATCTTCCTCTGTCCAGTGTCTGTGTTCTTTTGCCCATCTTCATATTTTATTTTTATTGGCCAGTCTGAGATATGGCTTTTTCTTTGCAATTCTGCCTGGAAGGCCAGCATCACGGAGTCGCCTCTTCACTGTTGACATTGAGACTGGTGTTTTGCGGGTACTATTTAATGAAGCTGCCAGTTGAGGACTTGTGAGGCGTCTGTTTCTCAAACTAGACACTCTAATGTACTTGTCCTCTTGCTCAGTTGTGCACCGGGTCCTCCCACTCCTCTTTCTATTCTGGTTAGAGCCAGTTTGCGCTGTTCTGTGAAGGGAGTAGTACATAGCATTGTACGAGATCTTCAGTTTCTTTGCAATTTCTTGCATGGAATAGCCTTCATTTCTCAGAACAAGAATAGACTGATGAGTTTCAGAAGAAATGTCTTTGTTACTGACCTATGTAGATATTCCATTCAAAATCTGCCATTTCCAGCTAAAATAGTCATTTACAACATTAACAATGTCTACACTGCATTTCTGATCAATTTGATGTTATTTTAATGGACAAGAAATGTGCTTTTCTTTAAAAAACAAGGACATTTCTAAGTGACCCCAAACTTTTGAACGGTAGTGTATGTATACAGTATATATATACATATATATGGGTGAAAAATATGGGTGAAATGTAAACAGGGGTTTGACATTCATAAGACCAGCCATCTCTCTCCCTCTCCAGACAGTCTCCTGCTGCTGCAGACAGGTTAGGTCAGACTGTGACTGGTCAACACCAGGGTATACCTCTCATCTCAACCGCAGACTATCCCATTGGGACGTGATGACATTTACAATCTATTATCCTGTAGTCATAAAGCGGGCACTTTTTTTTATTTTATTATTAAACCAAAGGATTCAACCGTAGACTGTTAGAGGGGGGTGTCATCTGGTGGTAAAATGTGGAACTGTCCTGGAAATCAATATTCATGAGAATGGCACTAGCATGACCTCACCCAGAATGATGTTGTTTAGGCCTACTGCTCCATCTGTGACAATATAATAGTGTAACAGAGGTAATCGAATTGAGTAAGCTTACCTGAGACCTTGTGTTGGCTTCCCATTGGTTCCCTGAGCTAATGCACAGGTTTTTGTTTAGTTGGTTTATGTGCTTTTTTGGAACCTGGAGACCCAAGTTCAAACCCTGCCAGTCACATTGGGCCCTAACTCGAATGGATGTCTGCAAGAAGAATGAGGTCAAAATGGGGTGAAGTGTAAAGGTAGTTTGAAACCACGATTGCGTGATGTGTAACCATACCTGAGCTTGGGCTCCCAAGTGGCGCAGTGGTCTAAGGCACTGCATTTCAGTGCTAGAGGTGTCACTACAGACACTATGGTTTGAATCCAGGCTGTATCACAACCGGCCGTGATTGGGAGTTCCATAGGGCGGCGCACATTTGGCCTAGCGTTGTCCGAGTTCGGTCGGTGTAGGCCGTCATTGTAATATAAGAATTTGTTCTTAACTGACTTGCCTAGTTAAATAAAGGATAAATAAAATAATTTAATAAAACCTGAGACCTTAAGACTTCCGTTGGCTCAACGGGCTCCTCTAAACTGTGAAACAGTTTATTAAGTATTATTAAAGGAAGCAAAGGTTTAAAACATTTATGTCCCCAATCTCCAAAGCAGACACATAGGACTGAAATAGTACATATCCAAGCGTAATTTAACTACTATTTAGCATGCAATGCCACAATCATAAACCTTTCTATACTGTTTGATTAAACTCTTTCCAGAACAGAAACTAGCGGAATTAAGCAGTTTCCCTTTAAGAGCCATGTAAACAAAGAGCGGGTTTGCTTTATGTGAGCAGTATTTTATTTTACGCAATTTTATATTCTGTAGAGTTGCACGGGGTTCACAACGATTGCGCGACTCCCGGAACGTAAATGCTTACTGAATGTGAAAATCTGCGCACATGCACTTTGTCACGGGGAGTGAGAGAGGAGCATGAATGGAGCAAAATGGCGGATCATGTGCAGGTAACCACAGCTTTAGGTTTTTGTAGTATATAAATCCACAATAAGCCTTTGAATGAGCTGTAATGGATATTTAGATACGTTATTTCATATATATAGTGAATGCATCCCCAACGCCTCATAAAGCAGTCGCCGTACAGGTTGTGTGTGATATGTAGAGGATGCGGGCGCCAGTGTTGACTTGTGGCCTGTCATCGTGTAACGTTAGCTTTCGCCGTTTAGCTAGCTAACTACCTAGAGATGCGGACAGAACAACACATTTAGGCGAATGTATCGCTTGTAGCAGCTATCCAGCTCGTTATTGTTTTATCTCGTGCCTTTTAAGGAAGTAACGTTAAACACCAACATATATTTTCAATGGATAGGCCTATCTGCTTGCTATGAGAAGATTTTGGGGGGTATGCTAACTAGCTACAGTAACGTTGGCTAAGTAGTTAACACTAATTGGTTAGCAACTCACAGCCTTCGCCGTCCTGAACTAAAATGTATCTAATGTGCAAATATCATTGTTTGAGTATGATTAGTTTGCTTGGTCAGACATCAATGTTGTGTTATTGGTTAACAAACTAGGTAGCTGTTGCTAGCTTACAATCGGCACAAGACATTTCTCCCGCGCTACCCCTTTCGAAATATCATTGAGTTTTTACACGCTGTGAGCTGGAATGTAGCTAGCTAGACAGCTCGTGCATTGTTGTTAGTTGACTACTTAAACCACACCGTGCACATTTTGCAACCAAAACAATACTATTCCATAGCCGAACTGACACGTATAACAGTAGGTAGGTAACTATCTGGCATGGAGCATAGCATTGGCAAATCAGCTAACATTTACCTTGGACAACTAGGCAGCTTTCCAGCCAATTCTACATAGCTAGCTTGTAGCTGGAAAGTCCATAAAAAAATAGATTAACTATGTTGAAAAAAGTTTCCCTGTAAATGTACAGCATTATACTGGCACTCGAGTTGCCAGCTTAATACTTTAATGTTGCTTTACAGCAGAGATGCTGTAATATGTTTTACAGTACTATTTCCATACTGTAAAAAATATGACCTGAACCCTGCTGTACATTTCGAGGGATGCTTTAATGTTTTACAGTAAGGAAAATTGTACTGTGAAATGTATTACAGCATCTTCGCTGTAAAGCAAAATTACAGTATTAAACTGGCAACTGGTGCCAGGATAATGCTGTAAATTTACAGTGAAATTCTCCTTGAAATGTAAATGTAAGACTAACAGTACATTTGTACATACAATGCATTTATACAAATTAACAACAGAATTGGAAATAGAAGTAACAACAGTTAACACATGTAACCAAATAAGAGCGTCATTACAACACTATAATGGGTGTGTGGTGGGGATTGGGTACAATCCAGGGGCAACTGTATTTGGGGTAAGGGGGTTCAGAGGCAGTGAAACACAACTGGACAGTTTGGGCAGGAGAGCAAAGTCGGCGCAGCATCAGGTGTTCCTCGTGGGGCTTCGTAACAATCATCCTTAGTTCTGATTTGTCAGCTCTTCTCACCCCTAGGACAAGCATAGAAAAATATATCAATAGAATGACCGCACTGTGGGTAAAAAGGCAGGTGACAAGGGACATATCAAGTCGGTGTGTGTACTTGTACCTCACTAGAGGTCTTTTATTCAAACTCATTGAGCTCTTGGAAGAATGGGACAATGTAGTGGTTGAGAACAGCTGTCTTCCTCTGGGCCACCTTGTCATGCACTTTGTCCCATCTTTAGGGTTCATCGTCTTGGGTTGATTCGAACCTACAACATATCCAATATAGTTTATGAAATCAATTGAGACATTGAACAAATACAAATAAGACAGCTAGATACACCTACTTTGAACCCTAGCAAACTAATAAAACATTGCTATAGCCTACACCAGGGCTCCCAACCCTGTTCCTGGAGAGCTACTCTGCTGTAGTTTTTAGCTCCAACCCCAGTTGTAACTAACTTGATGCAGCTGATCAACCAGCTAGTTATTCAAATCAGTTGCCAGGGTTTCCGTTAGCCGGTAAATGCCTGATTTTGGCCTAATTAAAAATAAATAAATGAAAAGACGATAAATAAAATTGTTGCCGGCCAAATTGTCTGGGAGATGGAAATACTAGTTGATGTGCTCCAGAATTGTCAACGATTTTGTTGATTATCCCTGTTTCCAGTGTACCTGCTGAGAGGGTATTCTTTCTCCAAAACAGAGTAAAGACCAGAGACAGAGTCAAGATCGCGCCTTGTTGAGAACAAAGTAACGAGGCTGCAAGCTGCTCCCAGGAGTTGGACAGTTTTAACTTCCCAACAGCAGCGACTCACTTTGAGCAGTCCAAGGTCTGCCGCAAATGCAAATAAATTAGAGGCAAATGATTGTGTTCCCAAGGCCCGGTCCTAGCAGGTCTGCTGCCGCCCTAGGCAAGCTGATGCTTAAAATTATTGAGGGAGATGGTAGTCTCCAGCTTCAATGATTTTTGCAATTCGTTCCAGTCATTAGCAGCAGAGAACTGGAAGGAATGGCGGCCAAAGGAGGTGTTGGCTTTGGGGATGAAATATACCTGCTGGAGTGCAAGCTACGGGTGGGTGTTGCAATGGTGACCAGCGAGCTGAGATAAGGTGGGGATTTACCTAGGATAGACTTATAGATGACCTGGAGCCAGTGGGTTTGGCGACGAATATGTAGTGAGGGCCAGCCAACGAGAGCGTACAGGTCGCAGTGGTGGGTAGTATATGGGGCTTTGGTAACAAAACGGATGGCACTATGATAGACCACATCCAATTGGCTGAGTAGAGTGTTGGAGGCTATTTTGTAAATGACATCGCCGAAGTCAAGGATCGGTAGGCTAGTCAGTTTTACAAGGGCATGTTTGGCAGCATGAGTGAAGGAGGCTTTGTTGCGAAATAGGAAGCCGATTCTAGATTTAATTTTGGATTGGAGATGGTTAATGTGAGTCTGGAAGGAGAGTTTACAGTCTAACCAGACGCCTAGGTTTTTGTTGGTGTCCACATATTCTTAGTCAGACCCGTCGAGAGTAGTGATGATAGTCCGGTGGGCGGGTGCGGGCAGCGTTCATTTGAAAATCATTCATTTAGTTTTACTAGCATTTAAGAGCAGTGGAGGCCACGGAAGGAGTGTTTTATGGGGGGTGCTCTTATTCTCCATGGAATTTACTGTCCCAGAACTTTTTGTAATTAGTACTACAGGATGCAAATTTCTTTTTTTTTTCTGACTGTGTATATTGGTTCCTGACTTCCATGAAAAGTTGCATATCGCGGGGGCTATTCGATGCTAATGCAATACGCCACAGGATGTTTTTGTTTTGGTCAAGGGCAGTCAAGTCTGGAGTGAACCAAGGGCTATATCTGTTCTTAGTTCTACATTTTTTGAATGGGGCATGCTTATTGAAGATGGTGAGGAAAGCACTTTTAAAGAACAACCAGGAATCCTCTACTGACGGGATGAGGTCAATATCCTTCCAGGATACCCGGGCCAGAACGATTAGAAAGGCCTGCTCACTGAAGTGTTTTAGGGAGCGTTTAACTGCGGACCCATTACGGACGCAGGCAATGAGGCAGTGATCGCTGAGATCCTGGTTGAAAACAGAGGAGGTGTATTTGGAGGGTAAATGAGTAGGATGATATCTATGATGGTGCCCATGTTTACAGATTTAGGGTTGTACCTGGTAGGTTCCTTGATAATTTGTGAGATTGAGGGCATCTAGCTTAGATCGAAGGACGGCCGGGGTGTGTATCATGCGGGGTGTGTATCATGCGGGATGTGTATCATGCGCAATTAGTTCATTTCAGTTGCTCTTATTCAGTAGCACTTGGAAACCAAACATCGTTGCATACTATTCACATTGGATAGTTACAATGTTGCAATCACTAAGCAGCCAACTGCCTACAGTAGGAAACCAAGTTATCAATAAGCCACGTATATGACACAAGTCAAGACCCCACGATAGTTCAAATTACAATAAACAAAAAATGTATTAACATCACCCATTAGAAGTGTAAAAAGAGTGAGATATCATGTGAGCTTTAGAAAAGTGCTGTCATAAATACATGGCTCTGTTTCACAGGATCATTGTAAAATTAGCTTTCTCTCAATGAACCAGCCTTAACACATTTTTTATTTACATATCGAATTTGATTGTCCAACATCAGTTTTATAATTTCTTCATTTCTAAAGTGGCCTCCTTCCACTGCTGTGGTGCAGAATCGCAGCGGGAGTGGGGCGGACCGGCCCAGGTGTTACTAGACAGCCATGTTACAAATTAAATTGGAGAGGCCTCGATTGTATTTGAATACTGTGTTTTTTGTTATTTCTTAATTAAAATGTTCATACAAATAGCCTATACGACAGGTCGTTCGCAAATGATATTTTACAAATATTATATTTTTACATTTGTTTTATTACTGTGTAAGCAACGATTTCTTCTAGGCTAAATGTTGTTTTTCTTAAAATATATATTAGTTTATGATTTATAGCAGGGATGAAGACGCAACGGACAATGTTTTGCTTTTCAATACAACCTGTCATGTTGGTATACAGGACGGTAGCTCTCCAGGAACATGGTTGGAGAGCCCTGGCCTACACGATACCACTGATTATTTAACCAGACTCACAACCTTTTCCATTCTTTCTGTGCCACAGAATGTTTGCATACTACTAGTAAAGTGAACAGGTTTGGCTAATACTGTAACATTATGGAACAATGATTAAATTAAACAAATGGTTAGTTGGGAGAGGCTATACGGACACTCCTGGCCTGCAAAGCGATGACGTATGTCGTGCATCTGAGAGCCGAGTGAACCAAATCACACAGAGTTGTGACAGCTGAGGAGAACACTGTGTCCCGTTGTTGTTGCTGTTCATGCTCTCCCCATTGAGTAGACTATATCAAGTTATTAGTTTTTTCTTGTTTAGGCTGCTATCCTATTTGAAATATAATCCTGCAAAAGGAAAAAATGCCCACGTTAGCTACAGCCGGCAACACTGTGATAGGCTACAGCTGCCCAGTGCCCATTGGTCATTTGCATTGGCTTTAGCGGGCCGTGAGTACGGCCCACAACGTGGTTTATGTGGCCGGTCAATCCGAAAAACCTGCTGTGCCGGTAATATGGCTAATATCTTTTGAACTGCTAGAAACAAGCCATTTTCTCTGTACTAATGGTGAAAACAGAACGGTTACGAATCTGAACTCGTGTGTATTCTCTGTCACTCAGAAGCTGTTGTACAGGGACGCCTATCATCACAACAATTATCTGGGTGATGTTTTTCAAGGTTGCACAGCGAGATATTGACGAGCAATTTAGAGCAGACAGAAAAGGATTGTGGCAACGTGAGCCAGCTAGCTAGCTCGGTTAGCTAAGAAAACATGCAGTAATTCAAAGTTGGCTAGCAATAAAGATACTTCTAAACAAGTCAATCCAGCAGCAGCTGAACTTATTATTCCACTTCACAGCCGCTTCAAGAAGAAATTTACTAAAATAGTCTGAGCTTCAGGTCTCACCCGACAGCATGAGATTGTTACCTGAAACAGATCATTTGAATCTACATTAGGCATAAGCTATTACTGAAAATACAGTATGTTAGAGTAATTTTTACCAGAGGCTTCCAATTAGTTAATAACAGTATTTTGCATAATTTTACCCATAATGCAGTCAGTGTTTTAATGCTGTAAAACACAATTACTGTTTTACTGTGCATTCTACAGTTTCTGTTGAAATCACAGAAAGGTCTTACAGTGCATCTGCCTTAAATTCTCCATAGCTACTCTTTGTGTTTATAGTAACCTCAAGCTGTCGGTGACTACTTAACTTAGCCAGCTACACTGCTGATGCAACAAAGTATCTGGCTAATTATTTTGTTGCTAGCTATGTCGGACAGTTTATTATATAGGTACCTATGTGTTGATTAAATTGTCATCACCCTACCATGTTGTTAATTCTGTGCATATAAATGCACTTCAGAGATCCGTGGTATCAGTATTTAGGTAACGTTAGCTTACCAGGCTTGTGAGATACCCGGATAGATAGCTTATCAATAATTACTACAGATGCATTTGCACTGAGGGATGCACTTTTTGATCAGGATGCCAGACCGTGTGATGTAACTGTCTCTTATTGCAAAGTCATCATGCACGGCACGCTCTAGACACGCACATTCTATATAGGCCTGCTCCGAACATTAGCTCTTGACAAGGTTCTCAGGAACCTGTATGACATGATGATCTAGCTAGCCCACATCCTTAGCCAGCTATCGACTACACAGCATTAGGACTCTGTAGTCGTAGGAGCAATATTAGTAGGTGTGTGTGCACTGTGTGTGTCAGCAGCAGCAGCAGCAGTGTTTGAGCGCTTATCTATGTCTAGCAGTCCTCATCTCTCCAGCCATGTGGCACCCACCATGTCAATACAAGTACATCCTGTACTGTATCAGTAGCTAGCTCCGAGATTCTGCTGACCAGTCCTTTAAACAATATGGTGTCAGTCAGGTTAGCTGGGAGGTGCGTGAGTGGGTAAATAGATCTTTACAATGGTGTTACTGATGGTAGCTGAGTTGAATAGTCTGCAGCAATGTTTCTGGTGTCAGTTAGGTGGATGGATATAGTTGCTGTCCGGTCCCACCCAGCCCTTATAACCACTACTACACTGTCTGTCTGGTGTCTAACCTCCTGTGTTTCTATCTAACGAGGGGCACATTCAATAGGGTGCTACTGAATGTTTATTTTGGTAAACTTTTTCCTCATTGTAAAAATTTGAGTGAGGCATATCTCTTGAGTGGAATAGGCTGTAGTCTTATTTCTGTCTGAACGTTCTACATCGTTGTGCCGTACTGAACACAGCCCAGTACACCTGTCGACACCTATACGCCTGTCATCAAGGGACGCTGTTGGGGCTTGACTCACTTCATGTCTCTCTTGTGTGTGTGTGTGTGTGTGTGTGTGTGTGTGTGTGTGTGTGTGTAGAGCCTAGCCCAGCTAGAGATCCTGTGTAAGCAGCTGTACGAGACAACAGAGACGGGGGTGAGGCTGCAGGCAGAGAAAGCTCTGGTGGAGTTCACTAACAGCCCCGACTGTCTCAGCAAGTGTCAGCTACTGCTGGAGAGAGGCAGCGTGAGTAGTACACACACGCACTATCAATAAACTGTCGATATTACGTGATGGAGAAAAAAAAAAGCTCAGTTGATGTTGCGGTGTCTCCTTCTGTCTATACCTATATTCCTTTCTCTTTCTCTAGTCTTCCTACTCTCAGCTCCTTGCAGCTACCTGTCTGTCTAAACTGGTATCGCGCACCAGCAACCCTCTTCCCCTGGAGCAGCGCATCGACATCCGTAAGACTCACTCGCACACATCTGCAGCAGTCTATATTTATGCTCTACATGTCAGTCCATAAGGCTTGTGTGTGTGTGTGTGTGTGTGTGTGTGTGTGTGTGTGTGTGCGTGCAGGGAACTATGTGCTGAACTATCTGGCGACACGGCCGAAGTTGGCAGAGTTTGTTACCCAGGCTCTGATCCAGCTGTACTCCAGGTAAACCTCTCTCTGCTCCCCTCTCGTCCTCTCTTCTCCTCATCCCTCGCGCCACCATGTGAGTGATTCTCTCCTTATGTTTGTTCCTCCAGGATCACCAAGCTTGGCTGGTTTGACTGTCAGAAAGACGACTATGTCTTCAGAAACGTCATCGCAGACGTCACACGCTTCCTACAGGTAGGAAGTGTCTGTGTAGCCAATAGAATGTGTTTTAGCCAATATAATTTGTTTTAGCCAATAGAATGTGTTTTAGCCAATAGAATGGTTTTCTTGAAATATGTAGTGAGCTGATCAAACCTGCCTGTCTCTTTGTCTATCTATTAGCAGGACAGTGTAGAACACTGCATCATAGGAGTCACCATCCTATCCCAACTGACCAATGAGATCAACCAGGTACACTACCTCTTCCCTCTCCTCTTATTTCCCCTTCAATCCTCTAATCTAAAATGGTGGTGATGGTGTTGTGTGTTTTTGAAAGTGGTGTGTGTGAGTTAAATCTGTGTTTGTTGTGTGTACAGGCAGACACCAGCCACCCTCTGACCAAACACAGGAAGATTGCATCATCGTTCAGAGACTCGTCCCTCTTCGACATATTCACCCTGTCCTGCAATCTCCTCAAACAGGTGTGTGTGTTTAGTGGTGGTGGTAGCAGTAGTAGAAGCAGCAGCCTGTGTGTGTGTGTGTGTGTGTGTGTGTGTTAGAAAGATTGTATTAACGTGTTGTCATACCTATTGACATCCATTTCCAGTCATCTTGGGAACTAAAAGTGTTTGTGTGTGTGTGTCTAGGCGTCGGGTAAGAACCTCAACCTGAATGATGAGAGTCAGCATGGTCTGCTGATGCAGCTGCTGAAGCTCAGTCACAACTGTCTGAACTATGACTTCATCGGAACGTCCACAGACGAGTCCTCTGATGACCTCTGCACTGTTCAGATCCCCACCTCCTGGAGATCAGGTAACACGTTCTGTCAATTCTGTAAAATAGCAGTACTGTGCCACCCATTACTGTGTAGTAACCCAATCTGTCTGTCTCTCTTTCTCTCACAGCGTTTTTGGATTCCTCCACTCTCCAGCTCTTTTTTGATTTGTATCATTCCATCCCTCCCTCCCTCTCCCCGTTGGTGAGTGAAGCTGAATGTGTCTAGTATGTTTACTTCAGTACAGAATGGGTGTAGTGTTTAATGGTGTGTGTGTGTGTAGGTGTTATCGTGTCTAGTCCAGATAGCGTCGGTGAGGAGGTCTCTGTTCAACAACGCAGAGCGAGCCAAGTTCCTCTCTCACCTGGTGGATGGCGTCAAGAGGATATTAGAGAACCCACAGGTAATACACTATTGCATGTTCCGTGACCCTGTACTGTGTCAAATGATGTTCTCCCTTTAGATCCATCCTTGCTTTTGGGTCCTTTTTCTTGCTGAACCATATCTCTATGATACCAAATCATATGCCGCAACCAACGAGCATGTGCTTGTGTGTTCCAGAGCCTCTCAGACCCTAACAACTACCATGAGTTTTGTCGTCTGTTGGCGCGACTGAAGAGTAACTACCAGCTAGGAGAGCTGGTCAAAGTAGAAAACTACCCAGAAGTCATCAGGCTTATAGCCAACTTTACTGTCACCAGTCTACAGGTACTATGTTTGTGTGTGTGTCCGCTCACTCACCCTGAGCTCCTATTCCTTAGTCATGTCACGTGTGTGGTGGAATGGTATGTTAGATGCAAGCGTTAACCTTGTCCTCCTTACTGATATATCAGAAAAATATTGTATGTTAACCTTTTATATTGTGTGTGTTCCAGCACTGGGAGTTTGCCCCTAACTCTGTCCACTACCTGTTGAGTCTGTGGCAGCGCCTGGCAGCGTCGGTCCCTTATGTTAAAGCCACCGAGCCTCACCTGCTAGAGACATACACACCTGAAGTCACCAAGGCCTACATCACCTCGCGCCTCGAGTCTGTCTGCATCATTCTCAGGTAACTCTCTCACACTCTCTCTCTCACAGGTCAAATTGTGGAACTTTTAAACCATTTTCACGTGTGTGTAGGGATGGGCTTGAGGACCCTCTAGATGACGCAGGGTTAGTCCAGCAGCAGTTAGACCAGCTGTCCACCATCGGTCGTTGTGAATACGAGAAGACCTGTGCCCTATTGGTCCAACTCTTCGACCAATCGGCACAGACCTACCAGGAACTACTGCAGTCTACCAACTCTAGTACCATCGACATCACTGTCCAGGAGGGTGAGTCCACTCTCGCTCTCCTATCTATCTATCTATCTATCTATCTATCTATCTATCTATCTATCTATCTATCTATCTATCTATCTATCTATCTATCTATCTATCTATCTATCTATCTATCTATCTATCTATCTATCTATCTATCTATCTATCTATCTATCTATCTATCTATCTATCTATCTATCTATCGAAAATATAGCGCTTTTAACAAACGTGTTTTGGTTACCAGGCAGGTTGATATTGTTGGTTTATTTAATTGTTTCTTTATCTACAGGAAGGTTAACATGGTTGGTATATATAATCGGGGCGGTCATTGGAGGAAGAGTGTCCTTCGCCTCCACAGATGAACAAGATGCCATGGATGGAGAACTAGTCTGTCGGTACGTCCACACAAGTAATCTCACCCTAACCAATACCACCACCTATCCATGTCCTATTGTAAATATACCTCCGGATTAGGGCTGACCCCATTTAGTCGATTGTTTGGTCGATAGTCTGTAAAAATAATGGTGCAACACTAATAAATTGAATATTTTATAACAAGTGCGCTTTCTCTCTCGTTGATACGGTTGCTGTCCGCGGTTCTGAAACATTATCTTCGGTGCGCCTTAGAATTGCCGCCTTTCCCTATGTTGCTATGTGCATAATAGCAAAGTTAACAGCATATTGGGATTGAGGCAGCAGCAGCAGCAGAGACGAGGAAACAGCCCTTGACTTAACCTAATTGTCTACGGAAATTGAGGAGAGGAAACCCCAACTTAATTAGGTCTATAATCAATAGCCTAACTGTTAAATGTGCCAGGCTTTCTAAATCATCCATATATATCTACAGAAATAAGACAGATCCTGCTTCTGTTGCCTGTTTGGGTGTTTGTTTAATAGCCTACTGATTCTGTGAGCACCAAGCCTCGTGCAACGGCAAAATGTCAGATAAAGCAATTTAATAGATTTGGCTGTTTTTAGTATTTGCTAAATAAAGTCTTTACCATCTTTTTATAATTGATTTAGTGTTCTTTACACTGTTCCAAATGAATGCCGTTATCATTAGTAGGCTTTGTATAGTAGCCTTGTATAACCACCCTTGAGTTGTAGGTCTAAGAGCGCGTCCAGTTAAGTCTTAATACTGTAACTTACTTAGGCCTATATTTCAATATATGGGCTACTGTATCAAACAAGCATTAATTTGTTCATGTCTTCACACACCATACGAGACATTCATGCTTTGAAATGCAATCAAGCCTCTTAGTTTTTAAATTAAAAGCCTAAACAATAAATAAACCACAATTCACGAATGCATGCAACTTAAAAATGTTTGATCGGTCGAAAGAAAAGGAAGACTGTATTTAATTTGTTTTAAAATCGGGGACAGCCTTAATGCAGATGAATCAATCATAGTGTGTGTGTGCTGTCTCAGGGTGCTCCAGTTAATGAACCTAACAGACTCGCGGCTGGCCCAGGCGGGTAACGAGCGGTTGGAGTTGGCCATGCTCAGCTTCTTCGAACAGTTCAGGAAAATCTACATCGGAGACCAGGTGCAAAAGTCCTCCAAGGTAAATACTTTTACTGTTACCGCACATACATACACATACACACGCAGTGTTATGCCTCAAACGTGATCTAATGTTGAGATGATCCACAGCAGTACTGTGTCTTGGACAATACTAGGCTTGAGCGGTATACCGTATATACCGTATACCAGGGTATTTGGAAAAAGCCACAGGATGTTTTTTTCAATACCGTCAACTATTTCTTTGCAGTTTTTCAATACATTTGAATATTTGTAGCTACTTTTTAAGTTAATACCTGCAGTCAACTTATGTGATAAAGCAGATTGTGTTCTTCATTTCACCAGTCAAGTTATTTTTACATTATGAAGTTTACCGTAGTTCCCCAGAACAGTTGAGCCAGTCACGTGTTTGTTTGTAAATAGCACAATGGGAGAAAGAGAGCTGGTGAGTTCATAGCGTTCTATATCTATTGGCGAGTCTCTGTTGTGCGGCGCACATGAGGTGAAGTTACACCTGTATGAAATTCACTACTAAATGATTTATAATGTATTTCTGCCAGAAGTCAGAGCTCTGGAGGAGTTATCTGTATGGCCGCCATGTTTCCCTGTGCTTCCTACTAGCGTTTCTTCCCCCATCTGTTCTTCTCCCATCTGCTCCGTGGACACATGCTGCTCTTCCTTCAGAAAAGCATGCATCACAACTTTGTCCTTTTGCACAATTTCTCTCGTTCACCTTCTCTTGTAAATGTCCACACTCACCAAAAATGACATTTGGTAGCTCTGTCTATGTCTCTCTCTCTGTCTTTCTTTCTTAGACTGTTACTAGTGAGAGTTATGTGTTATATCTCTTTTGTCCCAGACTCCATTGTCTGTGGGTGTGTTAGTGCAGACACAGCCTTTCTACAATACAACTTGACTGACTGCGTTCTCTTTGTGCTGGGCAGAGGCTGCAAAATGTGAACAGCCCAGATAAGTGGATATGAGAGAGCAGCCCCTCCCCGCTTACATGTCTGTTTGGTGTTCTAGTAATCCTCCCTTACCCCTTCCTAGTGACATGGTCAATGTTACTGTTAACATTGCTAGCCAGAGAGGTCCCAATGGAAGTGGGGTGGAGTCAGGGGAGTTCTAGAAGAATTCCTATGAGGAGGGCTCTGGAATGTTTGATATTTCAGGGTGTGTATGTGTGAGTTGGACTGGATGAGTCTGAGCTGTCAGAATAAAGAACACTCCAGACCAGCAGGTGATACATACATACCCCTCTCTGACCCCCCCCCCCCCTCCCAACCCACTTAGGCAAACCACCCTCAGCTCTTTCTAGATTTTAGTAATTTAGCAGTCACTTATCCAGAGTGACTTAGTTAGTGATTTCATCTTAAGATAGCTAGGTGGGGCAACCACATATTTCAGTCATAGTAAGTGAGCAGAGCTGATGGGTGTGTGTGTGTTTCAGTATTTAACCCTGTGGAGATGTATGGCTGGTGTCACACTGCTAGCAGATTATTATATCATAGTTCTCTCCTACTTTAGCTGTGTAGCTGCTCTCTCTCCAGGGGGATGTTCCAATGGTTAATGATGTGTGTCTGTGTTTGTCCCAGCTGTACCGGCGGCTGTCAGAGGTTCTGGGGCTGAATGATGAGACCATGGTACTCAGCGTCTTCATCGGAAAAATGTGAGTTTACTGTGGTATTGTTACTAGTACTGGTACTATGAAGTAACAACTGATTGATTGATTACCATTTTTGATTGCAGCATCACCAATCTGAAATACTGGGGCCAGTGTGAACCGATCACCTCCAAGACACTTCAGTTACTCAACGACCTCTCCATAGGATATCCTTTACCGTGTGTGTGTGTGAAAAGGGGGAGGGGGGGGGGTTTGTGTTCTGTTATATTCCAGCTCTTGTGTTGCCTCCTTGACAGTGTGTGCACATACAGCAGTGTGAGGAAGTTGGTGAAACTCAGCGCTGTTCAGTTCATGCTGAACAACCACACAGTAAGAACCCTGACCTTTTACCCCTGACACCTAACCCTAACTGCCTAAAACTCAATTTATGCTTCTTGCTCTAGTTATTTCCCTATAATGCCCTTTTTGCTTTTCTCCAATGTCAGAGCGAGCACTTCTCCTTCCTCGGCGTGAACAACCAATCAAACCTCAGCGACATGAGATGCCGCACCACATTCTACACCGCACTGGGACGTCTGCTGATGGTCGACCTAGGTAGACACACACACCTATCTACACAATTTTCAGTCATCTTATTTGGATAATTACAAACTGTTCATTCTTTCACCTTTTCGTGTGTGTGTGTAGGTGAGGATGAGGACCAGTTTGAACAGTTTATGCTGCCTCTGACGGCAGCGTTTGAAGCGGTGGCTCAGATGTTCAGCACCAACACGTTCAACGAGCAGGAGGCCAAGAGGACGTTGGTGGGGCTGGTCAGAGACCTGAGAGGAATCGCCTTTGCCTTCAATGCCAAGACCAGCTTCATGATGCTCTTCGACTGGATGTATCCTTCACTGACCCCAGACCTCTATACGCCCTCAATCCTGTCCTCTAACCTGACCTCTAACCCCTGATGTTTACTGACCAGGGTTTAGGAGGTTGCAAGGTTACAGAATGTTAGGAATGCGTTGTCTAGAAGAGATATGACTGTCAGTCGTAGAATAGGGAATCACTGTAGCAGCAGTGTGTTGTGATTGGTAAAGTGTTGTCCTTTACTAGAAGCAGGGAGTGTCATTGGTCGACAGTGTTGTCCTTAACCCCTCCCCCAGCTACCCAGCCTACATGCCCATTCTGCAGAGAGCCATAGAACTCTGGTACCACGTACCAGCATGCACCACTCCTGTCCTAAAGCTCATGGCTGAGCTCGTCCACAACAGGTACACAAACATTTTCGTAGAAATTTCCCCTCGGGGATCAATAAAGTATCCTTTCTATCTATCTCCCCAAGTGCCTCCCCGATTCCCGAGGGCAAGAAATTACGGCAACTGGAACAAATATATACCATTTCTATGTCGCAATAATGCAGAAATACAAAATATGCAATGCTACCAGAAGCCTGACACTTCTCCCTCGACCTCTAACCACTGACCAACCCTGTTTAGGGATTAAAGCTCGAATCCTTAATGGTGTGTGTTGTCCGTGTGCAATATTACAATGACAAGTTACTTCAAACAAAGAACACAGTTTTTTCCCCTCTGACATTGCACGTGTGGTAGAAAAGCAGCATATGTACTGGCATTTGTTTTATTATGATGCGCAACGCTCCCCAGCTCTGCTTTGTCAAATAAACGATAACGGCCATAGGGAGGATGTGGCACTGGTAGCATTGCATACCCGGGAAAGCTCGCAATTATTTCTGGAAAATATGAGTCCCTAACTCGGTGTTTGTTTCCAGGTCACAGAGGTTACAGTTTGACGTGTCGTCGCCCAACGGAATCCTGCTGTTCAGAGAAACCAGCAAGATGATCACCACCTATGGTAAAACATTTTAGTGTCCTGTTGCAATTCCCTGGATCATTGTGATTGGTTGGTCAGCCACACAATTTTGTGTTAATTTCCTTGGTTCTACCTCTCCCCTCCTCCAGGTAATCGTATCCTGACCATCGGGGAGGTGCCTAAGGACCAGGTGTACAGTGTGAAGCTTAAGGGTGTCAGTGTGTGTTTCTCCATGCTGAAGGCTGTGCTCTCTGGGAACTATGTCAATTTCGGGGTGTTCCGTCTCTATGGAGACGACGCACTGGACAACGCACTACAAACCTTCATCAAACTGCTGCTGTCCATACCACACAGCGACCTGCTGGTAGATACATACACACTCGCACTCACTCAATCCCTCACAGCGACCTATTTCTCTGAACATTGTAATTGACAATGGCAGTTCCAGCACACTTAAACCATCTCTCCCGTCTCTTTCTCTCCATCCTTCCCTCCCTCCCTCCTTTCTTCCCTCCCTCCCTCCCTCCCACCATCCCTCCCACCATCCTTCCCTCCCTCCCTCCCTCCCTCCCTCCCTCCCTCCCTCCCTCCCTCCCTCCCTCCCTCCCTCCCTCCCTCCCTCCCTCCCTCCCTCCCTCCCTCCCTCCCTCCCTCCCTCCCTCCCACCATCCCTCCCACCATCCCTCCCACCATCCTTCCCTCCCTCCCTCCCACCATCCCTCCCACCATCCTTCCCACCATCCTTCCCTCCCTCCCTCCCTCCCACCATCCTTCCCTCCCTCCCACCATCCTTCCCTCCCTCCCACCATCCTTCCCTCCCTCCCACCATCCTTCCCTCCCTCCCACCATCCTTCCCTCCCTCCCACCATCCTTCCCTCCCTCCCACCATCCTTCCCTCTGTCCCACCTTCCGTCCCACCCTTGCTCCCTCGCTCCCTCCCTCCTTCCCTTGCTCCCTCGCTCCCTCCCACCATCCTTCCCTCCCACCATCCTTCCCTCCGTCCCACCTTCCTTCCCTCCCTCCGTCCCACCTTCCTTCCCTCCCTCCGTCCCACCCTCCTTCCCTCGCTCCCTCCCTCCTTCCCTTGCTCCCTCGCTCCCTCCCTCCTTCCCTTGCTCCCTCGCTCCACCATCCTTCCCTCGCTCGCTCCCTCCCTCCTTCCCTTGCTCCCTCGCTCACTCCCTCCCACCATCCTTCCCTCGCTCACTCCCTCCCACCATCCTTCCCTCGCTCACTCCCTCCCACCATCCTTTCCTCGCTCCCACCATCCTTTCCTCGCTCCCACCATCCTTTCCTCGCTCCCACCATCCTTTCCTCGCTCCCACCATCCTTTCCTCGCTCCCACCATCCTTCCCTCCCTCCCACCATCCTTCCCTCCCTCCCACCATCCTTCCCTCCCTCCCACCCTCCTTCCCACCATCCTTCCCTCCTTCCCTCGCTCCCGCCATCCTTTCCTCGCTCCCTCCCTCCCACCATCCTTTCCTCGCTCCCACCATCCCTCCCACCATCCTTCCCTCACTCCCTCGCTCCCACCATATCTCCCTCCCACCATCCTTCCTTCCCTCCCTCCAGGACTATCCCAAGTTGAGCCAGTCGTTCTACAGTCTGTTGGAGGTGTTGACTCAGGATCACATGAACTTCATTGCTTCTCTAGAGCCTCATGTCGTCATGTACATACTGTCATCTATCTCCGAAGGACTCACTGCACTGGGTAATATATATTTAAACAATAAGGCACAAGGGTGTGTGGTATATGGCCAATATACCACGGCTAAGGGCTGTTCTTAGGCATGGCGCATGGCGGAGTGCCTGGATACAGCCGTGGTATATCGGCCATATACCACAAACCCCCAAGGTTTCTACACAATACCCTATAATGTCAAAGTGGAATTATGTTTTTCGAAATGTTTACAAATTAATTAAAAATGAAAAGCTGAAATGTCTTGAGTCAATAAGTATTCAAACCTTTATGGCAAGCCCAAATACGTGCAGGAGTAAAAATGTGCTTAACAAGTCACATAATAATTTGCGTGGACTCTATGTGTAATAGTGTTTAACAGGGTTTGACTGATTTAATGACTACCTAATCTCTGTACCCCACACATACAATTATCTGTAAGGTCTCTCAGTTGAGCAGTGAATTTCAAATACAGATTCAACCACAAAGACCAGGGAGGTTTTCCGATGTCTCGCAAAGAAGGGCACATATTGGTAGATGGGTAAAAAAAAAAAGTGAAGTTATTAATTACACTTTGGCTGTTGTATTAACACACCCAAAGATACAGGCATCCTTCCTAACTCAGTTGCCGGAGAAGAAAGAAACAGCTCAGGGATTTCATCATGTGGCCAAAGGGGACTTTTTAAAAAGTTACAACGTTTAATGGCTCTGATTAGAACTGAGGATGGGTCAACAACATTGTCAGTTACTCCACAATACTAATCTAATTGACAGAGTGAAAAGAAGGAAGCCTGTACAGTATGGTATGTATACATGCATGCACGGCACTGGGTAACATACAGTATAGTGATGGGGGGAGGGGGGAATCGATAGTCACATATTGCGATATCGGCAGTACCTGCGCAAAAACTCAGGTATTTTTCATCCTATAGCTTGTTCTCCATGTAATTTCTAAATAGTGAGCAAACATTTTCAGCGCTTTCATTTCCATGACTGATCAAAACTAATTTTCTTATGCTTCATATCATATCGGCACTTAAGTATCGTGAAATATTGTTAGAATGGGCAAAACAAGTGACCTAACTGACTTGGTATGATCATTGGTGTCAGGTGCGCTGGGTTCAGTATGTCAGAAATGTCTGGCCTCCTGGGCTTTTCACACGTAAGTGTCTAGGGTTTACCGAGAATGTTGTGACAAACAAAGATCCAGTCAGCAGCAGTCCTGTGGGCAAAAACAGCTTGTGAATGGCAAGAATCGTGCAAGCTAGCTGGCAGGCAACAAACAGGCAAATAAAGGCGCAGTACAATAGTTGTGTGTAGAACGGTATTTAAGAACGCACAACTCGTCGGTCCTTTTCACAGATGGGCTATTGCCGCAGACGACCACACCGGGTTCCACTCCTATCAGCTAAAACCAAGAAGAATTGTCTCCAGTGGACACGCAATCACCAACACTGGACAATTGAGTGGAAAAACATTGCCTAGTCCAACGAATCCCGGTACCTGTTGCGTCATGCTGACGGCAGCGTCAGGATTTAGTGTAAGCAGCATGAGTCCATGAGTCCATCCTGCCAGGTGTCAACAGTACAGGCCGGTGGTGTAATGGTGTGGGGAATGTTTTCCTGGCACACGTTTGGTCCCTTAATACCAATTGAACAACGTTTCCATGCCCTGAAGAATTCAGGCTGTTCTGGATGCAAAGGGGTCCGACTCGGTACTGTCCACTGAGTGCATATACACACACACTGTACTAGAAAATATATTCACACACACGGTACTAGTCAAAAGTTTGGACACACCTAATAAAGGATTTTTCTTTATTTTTATGCCAAGAGTGTGCAAAGCTATCATCAAGGCAAAAGGTGGCGACTTTGAAGAATCTAAAATAAAATATTTTGATTTGTTTAACACTTTCTGGGTTACTACATGATTCCGTATATGTTATTTCATAGTTTTGATGTCTTCGCTATTATTCTACAATGTAGAAAATAGTAAAAATAAAGAAACCCTTGAACGAGTGGATGTCCAAACCTTTGACTGGTACTGTGTGTGTGTATGTGTGTATATATATATATATGTATATATATGTATATATGGTCACAAACAAAACGTGGTAAAATGTTGTAAATATCCTCGCAGTGCTAGCTGTGTCACTACAGATCCTGGTTCGATTCCAGGCTGTGTCGCAGCTGGCCGCAACCGGGAGACCAGTGAGGCGGTGCACCATTGGCCCAAAGTCGTCCGGGTTAGGGGACGGTTTGGCCGGTCGTGATGTCCTTGTCCCATCGCGTTCTAGCGACTCCTGTGGCGGGCTGGGCACATGCACTCTGACACGGTCGCCAGGTGTACACTGTTTCCTCAGACACATTGGTGAGGCTGGCTTCCGGGTTAAGCGGGCATTGTGTCTAGAAGCAGTGCGGCCTGGCGGGGTTCTTGTTTAGGAGGACGCACGGCTCTCGACCTTCGCCTCTCCCGAGTCCGTACGGGAGTTGCTGCGATTGGACAAGACTGTAACTACCCAAAAAAAAATGTAAATATTGTATTTTCTACGGAAGTAAGAATGTGTGACTAATGTGTGTGTTTGTGTTATAGATACCATGGTGTGTACTGGGTGTTGTTCCAGTCTGGACCACATTGTCACCTATCTGTTCAAACAGGTAACAACTGCCTCCATGTATATCTAATCATATGATCTTATACCTGTATGTTCTGTATTGATATGAATGTAAATCAAATGTATTGTTTTTTCTATTCAGCTGTCTCGCTCCACTAAGAAACGACCTGCAGCTATGGCAACAGATGACCGCTTCCTACACATCATGCAGCAACACCCAGAGATGATCCAACAGGTACAAACACACACATATATATACAGTTTGTGTGTGTGTATATATATGCTTGCATGTGGAAAGTATTCAGACCCCTTGACTTTTTCCAAATTTGTTGTGTTACAGCCTTATTCTGAATAAATAAAATTCCTTATCAATCCACACCCTACCCCATAACGACAGTGAAAACAGGTTTTTAGAAATGTTTGCTATTTTACTAAACATAAAAAAAACTATTCCTTATTCACATAAGTATTCAGACCCTTTGCTATGAGACTCGAAATTGAGCTCCGGTGCATCCATTGATCTTCCTTGATGTTTCTACAACTTGATTGGAGTCCACCTGAGGTAAATTCAATTGATTGAACATGATTTGGAAAGGCACACACTGTCCATCTATATAAGGTCCCACGGTTGACCGGGCATGTCAGAGCAAAAACCAAGCCATGAGGTCGAAGGAATTGTCCGTAGAGCTCTGAGACAGGATTGTGTCGGCACAGATCTGGGGAAGGGTACCAAAAAATGTCTGCAGCATTGAAGGTCCCCAAGAACACAGTGGCCTCCATCATTCTTAAATGGAAGAAGTTTGGAACCACCGAGAGCTGGCGCCCAGCCAAACTGCGCAATCGGGGAGAAGGGCCTTGGTCAGGACCATGTATCCGAAGCTACTACACAGTAAAAGGCACGTGACAGCCCGCTTGAAGTTTGCCAAAAGGCACCTAAAGGACTCTCAGATCATGAGAAACAAGATTTTTCAGTGGCAGACTGGGAGTCTAGTCAGGATCAGGATTGGGACAAGTCTCTGAATGTCCTTTAGTGGCCCAGCCAAAGCCACACGTCCAGAGCCCAGCCCCGATAAAACATCTCTGGAGAGACCTGAAAATAGCTGTGCAGCAATGCTCCCCATCAAATCTGACAGAGCTTACGAGGATCTGCAGAGAAGAATGGAAGAAACTCCCCAAATACAGGTGTGCCAAGCTTGTAGCGTCATACCCAAGAAGGCTCGAGGCTGTAATCGCTGCCAAAGGTGCTTCAACAAAGTACTGAGTAAAGGGTCAAGTAATAAAAAATAAAAAAAAGTATACATTTTACAAACATTTCTAAACCTGTTTTCACATTGTGTGTAGTATATATATGTAGTATATATCAGGACCCTGTCTTTCTAA
Organism: Thymallus thymallus; assembly: GCA_023634145.1. Lineage (NCBI taxonomy): Eukaryota > Metazoa > Chordata > Actinopteri > Salmoniformes > Salmonidae > Thymallus > Thymallus thymallus. Next base: position 23,789,364 of record CM042403.1, read on the forward strand.
GATAATTTGTAAAAATCCAAATAACAAAATAATCTGGTGCAACCCATGAGGAGATGCACTGCAGTACTTAATGCAGCTGGTGGCCACACCAGATACTGACTTTTGATTTTGACCCCCCCCCCCCCCCCCCCTTTGTTCAGGGACACATTTTTCCTTTTCTGTTAGTCACATGTCTGTGGAACTTGTTCAGTTTATGTCTCAGTTGAATCTTGTTATGTTCATACAAATATTTACACATGTTAAGTTTGCTGAAAAATAAATGCAGTTGACAGTGAGGATGTTTCTTTTTTTGCTGAGTACTTTATATACAGTTGAAGTCGGAATTCCTGACATTTAATCCTAGTACAAATTCCCTGTCTTAGGTCAGTTAGGATCACCACTTTATTTTAAGAATGTGAAATGTCAGAATAATAGTGGAGAGAATTATTTCTTTCAGCTTTTATTTCTTTCATCACATTCCAAGTGGGACAGAAGTTTACATACACTCAATTAGTATTTGGTAGCATTGCCTTTTAAATTGTTTAACTTGGGTCAAACGTTTCGGGTAGCCTTCCACAAGCTTTCCACAATAGGTTGGGTGAATTTTGGCTCATTCCTCCTGATGTAACCGAGTCAGGTTTGTAGGCCTCCTTGCTCGCACACGCTTTTTCAGTTCTGCCCACAAACCTATAGGATTAAGGTCAGGGCTTTGTGATGGCCACTCTAATACCTTGACTTTGTTGTCCTTAAGCCATTTTGCCACAACTTTGGAAGTATGCTTGGAGTCATGACCCATTTGCAACCAAGCTTTAACTTCCTGACTGATGTCTTGATGTTGCTTCAATATATCCACATCATTTTCCTTCCTCATGATGCCATCTATTTTGTGAAGTGCACCAGTTCCTCCTGCAGCAAAGAACCACCACAACATTATGCTTTTGTTTCATCAGACCGGAGGACATTTCTCCAAAAAGTACAATCTTTGTCCCCATGTGCAGTTGCAAACCGTAGTCTGGCTTTTTTATGGCGGTTTTGGAGCAGTGGCTTCTACCTTGCTGAGTGGCCTTTAAGGTTATGTCGATATAGGACTTGTTTTACTGTGGATATAGATACTTTTGTACCTGTTTTGTTCAGCATCTTCACAAGGTCCTTTGCTGTTGTTCTAGGATTGATTTACACTTTTTTCACCAAAGTACATTAATCTCTAGGAGACAACGCGTCTCCATCCTGAGCGGTATGACTGCTGCGTTGTCCCATGGTATTTATACTTGCGTACTATTGTTTGTACAGCTGAACGTGGTACCTTCAGCCGTTTGGAAATTGCTCCCAAGGATGAACCAGACTTGTGGAGGTCTACAAATTTTTGTCGGAGGTCTTGGTTGATTTCTTTTGGTTTTCCCATGATGTCGAGCAAAGAGGCACTGAGTTTGAAGGTATGCCTTGAAATACATCCACAGGTACACCTCCAATTGACTCAAATGATGTCAATTAACCTATCAGGAGCTTCTAAAGCCCTGACATTATTTTCTGGAATTTTCCAAGCTGTTAAAAGGCACAGTCAACTTAGTGTATGTAAACTTCTGACCCACTGGAATTGTGATATAGTGAATTAATCTGTCTGTAAACAATTGTTGGAAGAATTACTTGTGTCATGCACGAAGTAGATGACCGACTTGCCAAAACTATAGGTTGTTAATATGAAATCTGTGGAGTGGTTGAAAAATGAGTTTTAATGACTTCAACCTAAGTGTATGTAAACTTCTGACTTCAACTGTGTGTGTGTATATATATGTATAAAAACACACAAATATATACACATGCATATATATATATATATATCTCTTTACTATCCATTTTAGAATAACAACATTTGGGAAAACGTCAAGGGGTCTGAAGTTGGCCAGTTTATATAATATAAATATCATCAGCCTATTGCTGTCATTTGTTGGGTAGCCTACCGTATAGGCACTTCCCTCTGTTGGTAGGCCTAATTGATGCAATATGGGCTGTTCAAAACTTTTGACGATTTTAAACCAGTTTCTTTATATATACAAAAACTTTTTTTTAATTCGGTTGAGCCATTTGCTTTGTCCAAATTTTGTTCCAACTGTAATGTTGATTTTGCCACAATATAATGGAATTACTATATCACTCTAACCATGAAAAGGAAAAACCAAGGAGACCGAGATGAAAAAATAAACGTAATGTAATGCATCAATATAATATCATGTTTTCCCTATAAACAATGGCTTTACCCTAATAAAGTTTAGAAACTTTTTGTGAACGTTTGGTGTGTTGTGGCTATGATAGGCTTTAGCCTCTTCAACTACCTCCGACAGTTGAACTTGAGGTGAGGAAGAATGTTTTAGGCCTACCAGAGTAAATCTTTTAATCTAACAATATAATGCTCATCTTTTTCAAAAATATTAACGATTTAGCCTCCTTCTGTACGCCTATATCTGTTTCGAAGTAGACTACCTGGGTCAGTTTGGTTCAGTTTTTCCAGTCTTTTTTCTGAACGGGTCTGACTGTCTGGGTCCATTCGGAACAGGTCTCCGTAAAAAAGTAAAAATATGTATTTATGCTTATCTGGTTGGGTGGGAAAGCCACGCGTCCAACTTTTTGGACCTGTGAAGACCTCTAGTGGGCGCTAGTGCTGGACAGTGGGTAATGCACAACCACATTTTGAAATTGCACCTTTTGTATTCTGTTTTTAACTTGCAACAGTAAGTCGAGATCCCGACTGAGTTCCTACAACATCAAAAAATTATCAGACCGGGCTGCCAGTTTCCCATCCTTGGTTTAGGCTATTGTTTGCCATTTTTTGTTTTAAACAAAACATTAGGCTACTGTTCAATCGGCATAAATGTTTAATAAAAACGTAATTGTTGAAGAGACAAAAACTGAATAAACTGTACAGTGCATTTTCTATATTTGCAGGTTAAGGGTCAGATGCGTGCCTCAGAATTTCACTATCACATAGTCAGGTGGTTATTAATTGCTGGTGGGTGCTGGAGAACAAACAGCTGAACCGCGCATCACTAACACACACTAATCAATCTGCGTGTTTTGTCCTACAGATGCTGTCCACAGTGTTGAACATCATCATCTTTGAGGACTGCAGGAACCAGTGGTCCATGTCCAGACCTCTACTGGGCCTCATCCTGCTCAACGAGAAGGTACAGGTACACAACCACAACCACACACCCATTATTCCACCACTCCCTGGAAGACGTGCCGGGGTTAAAGGATTTTAGTCATATGGATTCCAGAGAGGCCATTTTTGAGATCAGCAATAAAAATCTCTGGGAGGCTTGTTTGAAGATTACATGGCCTAAATCAGAAGAATGTCTGTTATACTAAATATATGAACGTTGTGTGCAATGAACTGACATACACTGAGTGTACAAAACATTAGGAACACTTCCATGAGACTGACCAGGTGAAAGCTATGATCCCTTATTGATATCATCTGTTACAGTTGAAGTCGGAAGTTTACATACACTTAGGTTGAAGTCATCAAAACTCATTTTCCAACCACCCCACAGATTTCATGTTAACAAACTATAGTTTTGGCAAGTTGGTTAGGACATCTACTTTGTGCATGACACAAGTAGAGTCTGGTTCATCCTTGGGAGCAATTTCCAAATGCCTGAAGGTACAAACAATAGTACGCAAGTATAAACACCATGGGAGCACGCAGCCGTCATACCACTCAGGAAGGAGATGAGCTCTGTCTCCTAGAGATTAACGTACTTTGGTGCGAAAAGTGCAAATCAATCCCAGAACAACAGCAAAGGACCCTGTGAAGAGCTGGAGGAAACGGGTACAAAAGTATCTATATCCACAATAAATCGAGTCCTATATCAACATAACTTGAAAGGCTGCTCATCAAGGAAAAAGCCACTGCTCCAAAACCGCCTTAAAAAAAGCCAGACTACGGTTTGCAACTGCACAGGTGGACAAAGATCGTACTTTTTGGAGAAATGTCAAATATTGTACTCTGGTCTGATGAACCAAAAATAGAACTGTTTGGCCATAATGACCATTGTTATGTTTGGAGGAAAAAGGGGGAGGCTTGCAAGCCGAAGAACACCATCCCAACGCACGGGGGTGGCAGCATCAGGTTGTGTGGGTGCTTTGCTGCAGGAGGGACTGGTGCACTTCACAAAATAGATGGCATCATGAGGAAGGAAAATGTATGTGGATTGTGTACGTGTGCCATTCAGAGGGTGAATGGGCAAGACAACATATTGGAGTGCCTTTTGAACGGGGTATGGTAGAAGGTGCCAGGCGCGCCGGTTTGAGTGTGTCGAGCTGCAACGCTGCTGGGTTTTTCACACTACAGTTTCCCGCGTGTATCAAGAATGGTCCACCACCCAAATGACATCCAGCCAATTTGACAACTTTGGGAAGCATTGGAGTCAAAATGGGCCAGCATCCCTGTGGAACGCTTTCAACACCTTGAGTCCATGCCCCGACAAATTGAGGCTGTTCTGAGGGCAAATGGGGATCCCAGTTTTCCATTGCTACCACGTTTAGTTCTCTACTCTTTCAATTGCGCAAGTGGCATCGTTTTACAAATGCAGTTACAACCGGAGTTTCAAGCATAATTTAGGTGCAAGCTGCCCCAGACAATCAATCTGAGATCGAGTCATGGAATTTAATCCCTGCATGTGGCAATTGTTACCAAATGGACTATCCTGTCAAAAAAAAAGAGGAAAAAACCCTGCCTCTACCTGTGTGTATGTATGTACAGTGGGGAGAACAAGTATTTGATACACTGCCGATTTTCCCACTTACAAAGCATGTAGAAGTCTGTAATTTTTATCATAGGTACTCTTCAACTGTGAGTGACAGAAAATCACATTGTATGATTTTTAAGTAATTATTTTGCATTTTATTGCATGACATAAGTATTTGATACATCAGAAAAGCAGAACTTAATATTTGGTACAGAAACCTTTGTTTACAATTACAGAGATCATACATTTCCTGTAGTTCTTGACCAGGTTTGCACACACTGTAGCAGGGATTTTGGCCCACTCCTCCATACAGACCTTCTCCAGATCCTTCAGGTTTCGGGTCTGTCGCTGAGCAATACGGACTTTTAGCTCCCTCCAAAGATTTTCTATTGGGTTCAGGTCTGGAGACTGGCTAGGCCACGCCAGGACCTTGAGATGCTCCTTACGGAGCTACTCCTTAGTTGCCCTGGCTGTGTGTTTCGGGTCGTTGTCATGCTGGAAGACCCAGCCACGACCCATCTTCAATGCTCTTACTGAGGGAAGGAGGTTGTTGGCCAAGATCTCGCGATACATGGCCCCATCCATCCTCCCCTCAATACGTTGCAGTCGTCCTGTCCCCTTTGCAAAAAAGCATCCCCAAAGAATGATGTTTCCACCTCCATGCTTCACGGTTGGGATGGTGTTCTTGGGGTTGTACTCATCCTTCTTCCTCCAAACACGGCGAGTGGAGTTTTGACCAAAAAGCTCTAGTTTTGTCTCATCAGACCACATGACCTTCTCCCATTCCTGCTCTGGATCATCCAGATGGTCATTGGCAAACTTCAGACGGGCCTGGACATGCACTGGCTTGAGCAGGGGGACCTTGCGTGCGCTGCAGGATTTTAATCCATGACTGCGTAGTGTGTTACTAATGGTTTTCTTTGAGACTGTGGTCCCAGCTCTCTTCAGGTCATTGACCAGGTCCTGCCGTGTAGTTCTGGGCTGATCCCTCACCTTCCTCATGATCATTGATGCCCCACGAGGTGAGATCTTGCATGGTGCCCCAGACCGAGGGAGATTGACCGTCATCTTGAACTTCTTCCATTTTCTAATAATTGCGCCAACAGTTGTTGCCTTCTCACCAAGCTGCTTGCCTATTGTCCTGTAGCCCATCCCAGCCTTGTGCAGGTCTACAATGTTATCCCTGATGTCCTTACACAGCTCTCTGGTCTTGGCCATTGTGGAGAGGTTGGAGTCTGTTTGATTGAGTGTGTGGACAGGTGTCTTTTATACAGGTAACGAGTTCAAACAGGTGCAGTTAATACAGGTAATGAGTGGAGAACAGGAGGGCTTCTTAAAGAAAAATTAACAGGTCTGTGAGAGCCGGAATTCTTACTGGTTGGTAGGTGATCAAATACTTATGTCATGCAATAAAATGCAAATTAATTATTTAAAAATCATACAATGTGATTTTCTGGATTTTTGTTGTTGAAGTGTACCTATGATAAAAATTACAGACCTCTACATGCTTTGTAAGTAGGAAAACCTGCAAAATCGGCAGTGTATCAAATACTTGTTCTCCCCACTGTGTGTGTATATATATATATATATATATCTCTCCATTCCTGCAGTATTTTGCCGATCAGAGAAACTTAATTTTTGTCTGGGTGTGTAGTATTTTGCAGACCTGAGAAACAGTATTGTGAACAGCCAGCCTCCAGAGAAGCAGCAGGCCATGCATCTCTGCTTTGAGAACCTGATGGAGGGGATAGAACGCAACCTGCTAACCAAGAACAGAGACAGGTACACACACACTCCCAGCCACCCTCTATCCACACGTGTTAACTGTGTGTGCAGTAACTGTGTTAACTCTCTCTGTATATATTTGTGCAGGTTCACCCAGAATCTGTCGGTGTTCCGGAGGGAGGTGAACGACAGCATGAAGAACTCTTCTTACGGAGTCAACACCAATGACATGATGAGCTGACATTCCACACACACACCTGCTCCACACAGAGCAGCTTCCCCCAAACTCAACCCCTCCTCTCACCCCTCTTCCTCTCCTCCCCCTTTTTGGTTCCTCCCTCCTTTTTATAGAAGCCTATATAAATATACAGATCTATTTTAAAGTCAGTTTGTAGAGGTCACCGGAGGTCGCTCTGCTGCTCGCTGGGAGGAGAGGGGGAGGAGGAGGATGGACGAAGGATACCTCTACATTCTGGAGGGAGAGAATCTGCGGGGGGAGGGTGGGTGAAAAGGGGAGAGCTGGTAAATGTAGTGCTTCTGCCTGCCTTGTATAGAAACACAACAAAACAAGTGTACATTTTTTTTTCATAACATTTTGAACAATGTTTATATTGATTGAATTTAAAACAAAATGAGAAACGTGTGATTGAACTTTTTACAGTGTAGTGAGTCAGTGCACCTGTTTGTCTGTGTGGGGAGCAAACTTTCTACAGGGGATGAGAGGGAGAAGAGGGCACTAGAGCTGCAAAGGGGCAGAGAAATTGTGAGTGGCTGTGTTGTACATTTTCCTCTGGCCCTCTAGTTTGAGCAATGTAAATACCTTATTCCCTAGGCACTGCCCCTAGACACTTAACCTAGCCCCTAGACACTTAACCTAGCACCGAGACACTTTGACTAGAAATTGATTGCTTGTTCCATTAGGATTAGGTGTAGGTGTGGGGCAGGGTTATATTGGTTAAGGTTATGCTCCACTTTACCCTCTAGTAGGAGCTGACGCTAACCTTAGGGGAGTCGGTTGGATTACGGGAGGGGTGAAGTGTCTGAGCAGGCTACTGTGTAAGGGTCACGGATCTGATAACTCAACGGAAAGGAGCGTCGCTGCAGTCTCTCTGGTGTGTGTGACTGAGTGTGTGTGAGTGTGTGTGGCCTCCCGGGGTGCTGTGAAGGAGCGGTGAGCTCCAGCCAGGACATTCTAGAACATTCAGCACTCGTCTCCAAGCTCCCTGAAGGATTGTTTATTTCTAAATGATTTAAATGAAGAATGCAACCTTTAGTTGAACAGAGCTGTGTATTACAGGGATATGGATGATAGGAATAAGAATACAGAACCGTGTATTAGAGGAGATGGGGGTTCAGAGTTCATTAGAAACTTGTGCTACCCTACAGATGTTGCTGCTAACTGTTTGTGACGACTAGCTCATCTAACCATGTTGATTTGACTTCCTGGTTTCTATTGTTTTGGTTCCCTGAAGTTTGTGTGTGTGTTGGATCAGTAGCTTGGTTCTCTGATGTGAGTGTGTTGGATCGGTAGCTTGGTTGACTTGTGTGGATGTCGGCTACATATTATAGTGTCAGCATTGACTGCAAATAAACGTCATTTGGTTTGTATACCGCGCTGTCAGTTCTTCCACTGCACAACATGGGTCATGTCTTCTGTGTGGTGCAGGGTAATATCTTCATTAATGATTTAACAAACACAGGGTAAATGTTGATTCCAGACTTCCATTTATTCAGACTTAGGTATTTTTACAATTCACAAGACTAGTCAGTGAATGCAGTCGGATACACACCAGGCAAATAAAAAAGGACACCCTATTTCCTATATAGTGCGCCACTTTTAGCCAGCGCTCTGGTTAAGTGGTTCACTATAAAGAATGTCATTTGAAACAAACTTTGTACAAAAACAAGAACATAACCAGAAATTATTGCCACAAAGAGGAAACCTAATTACATATAGAATGCCTTCAGAAAGTATTCACACCTTGACCTTTTCTAGTGTTAGTGGGATAAAATGGATTTAAATTGTCATTTGTTTGAACAATCTAGACATTAATAAAAAAGACTAAGTATTCAACCCCGAGTCAATACATTTGAATCATCTTGCTTTGTATTCAGGACAAAGTTAATTTATTTGCCAATCTTTTGCAGTTTTACTTTGGTGCCTTATTGCAAACAGAATGCATGTTTTGGAATATTTGTATTCTGTACAGGCTTTGTTCTTTTCCCTCTGTCATTTAAGTTATTATTGTGGAGTAACTACAATGTTGTTGATCCATCTTCAATTTTCTCCTATCACAGCCATTAAACTCTGTTTTACACTCACCATTGGCCTCATGGTGAAATCCCTGAGTGGTTTCCTTCATCTCTGGCAACTGAGTTAAGAAGGATGCCTGTATCCTTGTAGTGACTGGGTGTATTGATACACCATCCAAAATGTAATAACTGTGCCATGCTCATAGGGATATTCAATGTATTTTTTTTCTCCATCTACCAATAGGTGCCCTTTGCGAGACATTCGAAAACCTCCCTGGTCAGTGGATGAATCTGTTTGGAATTCACTGCTCGACTGAGATAATTGTATGTGTGTGGTACAGAGATGAGGTAGTCATTTAAAAAAATTGTTAAACATATTGCACAGTGTGAGTCCATGCAACTTATGTGACTTGTTAAGGAAATGTTTACTCCTGGACTTATTTAGGCTGGCCATATACAGGTTAACTTAACTCAAGGCTTTCCATAATTTCTAAACATAATTCCACTTTGACATTATGGGGTATTGTGTAGGCCAGTAAATTCAGGCTGTAACAACAAAATATGGAAAAAGTCAAGGGGTGTGAATACTTTCTGAAGGCTCTAACTACCATGCTCAGTTTGGACATCAGTACACAGTGGGATGGAGGCTGGTGTGTGTGGGGGGGGGGGGGGTGGAGTAAGCAAACGTTGCAGATAGAAATGTCATAAATTGTTTGTTCTACATAATATCTATGAACGTTCCACAACGTAGTGCTCTGCTGAACGAGCCACTGGTCTAGTATCCAGGAGACCTTATATATCAACAAGGTGGACGATCACAGGAAAGGTGTAAGGAGATGGATGTCAAGCAATGGGGATGTTAAGCCTGGTAACCAGGACTGTTAAAACATTACCAGTTCCTGGGTTGTAGGTGATGCAGGGTTCAGAGTATCCCATACCTAGGTCAAAAGGTAGGGTTTATGAAGGGTGTTTAACCTTGTAACCAGGGCTGTTAAAACTCTGTTCCTGGTTAAAGGAGGTTGGGTTTATAGGGGTGTTGGATACTAGGCTAAAGAAGTTATGGGTTAAGAAGGCTGTTTTTTGGCCTGGAATACAGGGGTGTTGAATCCTTCTCTGTTCCTAGCGATCTCGATGGCAAAGAACTGGATCCTGGTGGCTGCAGGAATAACATGATCACAGTTAACACTGGTGTAGTCACCGGGCTACACAGGGCCCTTACCCGGCTATGCTCCTAATGCCACCTTTTAACAATAGTAATAGTGACTGACAACATACCAAATATGGTGTTTTCCTCTGTGTAGTCCTTCTCACAGTCAAGTCGTAGCAAAGTCCCGTAGTTAAAGTCCTCCACCACCCCGTCGAACTGGTTACAGAATGGACGCCACTTCTAGACACCAACACAGAGATGAGGTTAGTTTCTCTCACACTTCCTCTCCCTTTTTGTATTTCTGACTCCTGTAACACACCCAGTCCCCTACCTCTTTGGCGTCTGTGGTTTTGAGCATGTCTGGGTCCAAGTTCTTGATGTTTAGGTCTGAGAAGGATTCTCTGAAGGACGTATAGATCCGGTCATCCACCTTGGTCAGCTTCAGATTACTAGGGTCTACCGACGAGATCAGCTACACACACACACACACACACACACGATTAGCTGGAGGGGAGAAGCACTAGATCAGTGCAATGTGGCTGCTAGTATTGGTATTATGCTCTAAATATTGAGTATTAGTGTTTTTGCAGACTTTACTGTTAACTATAGTATAAATTGTAGTAAAACTACTGTATATACTATAGTAATTAATGAACTGTAGTATACAGACTGTAGTATACTGTAGTACAGCTATTCTCAACTGGTGGGTTGCAACCCAAATTCAGGTCCAGGGAGGCTTTGAATATACTGTACATACACAGTACCAGTCAAAAGTTTTTATCTGAGATTCTTCAAAGTAGCCACCCTTTGATGACAGCTTTGCACACTCTTGGCATTATCTCAACCAGCTTCATGAGGTAGTCGCCTGGAATGTATTTCAATTAACAGGTGTGCCTTGTTAAGTTAATTTGTGGAGTTTGTGTTGCGACAAGGTAGGGGTGGTATACAGAAGATAGCCCTATTTGGTAAAAGACCAAGTCCATATTACGGCAAGAACAGCTCAAATAAGCAAAGAGAAATGACAGTCCATTACTGTAAGACATGGTCAGTCAATCCGGAAAATGTCGAACTTTGAAAATTTCTTCAAGTGCAGTTGCAAAAACCATCAAGCGCTATGATGAAACCGGCTCTCATGAGGACCGCCACAGGAAATGAAGACCCAGAGTTACCTCTGCTGCAAAGGATAAGTTCATTAGAGTTACCAGCCTCAGAAATTGCAGCCCAAATAAAGGCTTCACAGAGTTCAAGTAACAGACATCTCAGCATCAACTGTTCAGAAGAGACTGCGTGAATCAGGCATTCATGGTCAAATTGCTGCAAAGAAACCACTACTAAAGGACACCAATAAGAAGAGACTTGCTTGGGCCAAGAAACACGAGCAATGGACATTAGACCAGTGGAAAGCTGTCCTTTGGTCTGATGAGTCCAAATTTGAGAATTTTGGTTCCAAACCACTGTGTCTTTGTGAGATGCAGAGTAGGTGAACAGATGATCACTGAATGTGTGGTTCCCACTGTGAAGCATGGAGGAGGTGTGATGGTATTTTACTGGTGACACTGATTTATTTAGAATTCAAGGCACACTTAACCAGCATGGCTAGCACAGCATTCTGCTGCGATTTGCCTTCCCATCTGGTTTGCACTTAGAGGAACAATCATTTGTTTTTCAACAGGACAATAACCCAACACACCTCCAGGCGGTGTAAGGGAGAGTGATTGAGTGCTGCATCAGATGAACTGGCCTCCACAATAACCCAACCTCAACCCAACAGATGGTTTGGGATGAGTTGGACCGCAGAGTGAAGGAAAAGCATCCAACTTGTGCTCAGCATATGTGGGAACTCCTTCAAGATTGTTGGAAAAGCATTCCTCATGAAGCTGGTTGACAGAATGCCAAGAGTGTGCAAAGCTGTAATCAAGGCAAAGGGTGGCTACTTTGAAGAATCAAAATTATATGTATTTGACAATGAAAGAGGTGTGAATGTTGTTCCCTTGTCATAATTGCTACATTTACTATCAATATAGCATTAGAAACATTTTTCCAGATTGTATTTCGGTGATTGTTTTTGCGATGCAAATATTGGGTCGCGATAGACAACCTGGTTCAATTTGGGTCCTGCGGCAAAACCTGTTCATCCACTGCTGTAGTATTTACTGTAGTGTTTTTGTTTTATCTTTGACATAGAAGTGGAGGATTTCTCCTTGAAAAAACCTACTGGAGAAATACTAAGAGCACATTTTCCATAACCTGTAGTAGGTAGGACTGGGGTCTGAACAGCTAGTTCAGAGCTTCTGATCTTGTCTATAACCTTTATGGCACACAATATGGTCTATACTTGGAATGTAGGTTTCTCACTTATGGGTGGCACAAACTGGGATGTGGTGGAGGGAAATTGGCAGGGTATATGCAAATTAGTATTTACGATAGTTAAAAGTGTAGTGTTTTTGCGGACATTACTGTAGTATTTACTACAGTGTTTTTTTTGCGGATAATACTGTACTATTTACTATATTACGTACTAGATAGATAGATAGATAGATAGATAGATAGATAGATAGATAGATAGATAGATAGATAGATAGATAGATAGATACTTTATTTATCCAGAGGGGAAATTACTTTGTCAAGCAGCAACGAAAAACACAGGGCATGTGCAAAATGCCAGAACAAAATACACAAAAGACAGATACAGAATACATAGTATGCTGAAAGAATACTGTAGTATTCTATAGTACTGTATTATTATTTTTTCATGTGGGTAGTTTACCTGATGCAGGTGCATGTGAGAAAGAGATACTCACATTAAAGTAGATCTCTGCATGATTGTAAGCCTTCATCGCCCACATCACCTCCAGTTGAGGCTGACACACACACACACACACACACACACACACACACACACAGGTTAGCTGCAATGTTGGCAAAGAGCTCTCAATGTAATAATTGAATTGTACTGTTTTACACCTGTTGTATCCTGTGCACGTGGCGAATAAACTTTGAAACTAACACACTAGAATACCATTGTGTTGTGAGTTTGTGTCAGCGAGGAAACCGTAACAGACCCTGTCCTGTGTGTGTTACTCACATCGTTCCCATAAGCCTCAGCTGGTAGAGACAGAGCCTGGGCGGCTGCTGTAGCTCCCTCCACGCCCTGAAACAACATAACATAATCATTAACAAAATTAAAGGATTACAATTGATATCACACCCTTAATAACAAGACAAAATGTCATTGGCATTAGTAATTCAATATTACTGTTATTGCTGCAGTGTAATGGTAAGCACATGTTTAGCTCAATCAATGCTGTCCTCGTTGGTTTAGCCAGCAGCATTTTAAACAGCAGGCCGGTTTCAGTCCAAATAAAACATGCACTTTAACATTTCACTTACATATGCAGCTACAATATCCCCGTATATGACATGTACATTAAGTTAAAATACTGTATTTAATCTTGTGGATGCTCACCAGAGAAGCAAATCCATTTCCTGACGCCATAGCTGTAAACTTTGACCTGATGACGTCACGTCGTTCTGTTTAAAGGGCCCATGTCTTGCCTCACACTTTTTCTAGGAACATTTAGAGCAGGGGTGTCAAACAAATTTTTCAACATTTGAAAACTATATTCTTCCATCCATCGTTTTTGGAATTTTCGATACTCCCTGACTGTTTAGCTTTCATTTCGGTGATTATTAGAGAGCTGTGTACAGTCAAGAAACTGTATAATTGTAGGTCCATTATCATTTCTACACATTTCGATTTGCTTTGACATTTTAGTCATTTAGCAAACTCTCTTATCCAGAGCGACCTAAGTGCCTTGCACAAGGGCACGGACTGATCTTTAACCTAGTCCGCTCAGGGAAATCGAACCATCAACCTTTCAGTTACTGGCCCAACGCTCTTAACCACTATAGGCTACTTGCCACCCCCTGTTAGTCATTTTAAAGTACATAGCGTTAGCATAAGCTAGACTTATTAATAGTTATATTTTGTTTAATCGTAACACATTTAAAATATTTAATATTCATTGTAGTGTACGCTAGCGTTCCGCTATTTCTGTGTTCTTATTCCTTTTAGTTGTATAATAACTCTATCTATTATCATTTGAAACAACCCTGATTTAAAAATGATTTCTATATTTGGAAAAGAAAGAAAATATCTGTGAGCAGATGATACAACTGTTTTTAAAAGGCAAGGATCAAGTTGCTATAGAGTGCCACAGGGATGTCATCGTAATACCCATAAAACCTAGTGGTCAAACACAGAAATGGTTCCAATAATTTTTTGCATAGGGGATTTTTCAAACACTTCAAAGAAGGCTTGTTTCGTGTAGGCTTATGCCTACAAGTAACTTGTTGGCGTGCTCTGTTGCTGATTCAAAGCCAGAAACTCATTGTAGAATGTATCCATAATCATGAATGAATAAGCATATTTATTTGACAAGAATGCACCTAGTCACCCATCAATCAGGTCAAACACATGAACTCTAACAATTATTAGGTAATGCATACATACTGTATGTCTTTTATACATAACATATAAACATCTGACTTGAAGTAAAGATTCAATTATTTATTCATAAATACCACAAACCTAGGACATCGAAGAACATTTGTTGTTTTTTAAAGTTTTTGAAGAAGTGTTTTCTTGAGAAAAAATATTGTTTATTAGCCTGCCTGTTTAATTTGGATCCCGCAAAGCGGTTAGCTGGGACTGCTACTATCTGTCGCGGGATACTGCCAAAGCTCCAACCAAACGTAGCTATTTTGTGATTCTTTAGTTATTTATTTTGTCGTAACTCTGTCTATCATTAAAATGATGACTACTATTTATTGAATAATTACCTACGTCAAATTATGGGATTTAAATGAATCCTGCAATAATTAGCTCATTAGGATTCCAGGAGCACCACGGAGAGAAATGTATTCTACTGAGTTGCTACTCTCCGAATTTAACTCAAATGTTTGTCCTATCTTCCAATCTATAGCAGCTCTTTAATGGAGATTTAGAGAGAGAGAGAGAGAGAGAGAGAGTGGTAGAGAAATAGACAGAGCAACAAAATTCAATACATTTGGAAACTACGCTGAGCCTAGCCTTAATACCTTGCCCGCACTGCCGCGTTCATGGGTCAGAATATAATTTACTTGTGCGCTGATTCCCCCTGTTTGGTGCTGGCTTGCACCCCCTCTGATGGGTACCGGTCTCTGGTGTAAGTCTCTGATTGTCCACAAGAAATGCCTTTCCTTTCGGTGTCTGCTTCCTATAGGACTCGTTCCTGGAGAGCAATATAGACTTTATTACAGAAGCAATATAGTCTGAGGTGGTCTGCAGAGCATCCTGTCCTCCCAGCCTCAGTACACTTCTCTTATACAATATTCAGCATGCATGTTCCTTCCCTCATATGTAAATGATTCACTCCTTCTGACTTTCTTCCACTATTGTTTCAAAGCCTTTGGTTCTGAGTTGTCTACGCCCTTTTCCCTCCCCTTTCGGCACTGAATCTTTGGGGTAATGAAACAATAGTGGCGAAACCCTAGCAATAGTAAAAAAAAATAAGAGGCAATAGTACAAAAATAAGAGGCATGCACATATGTTCAATGTATGTCTTGGGTGCACTTATACAGGCCTACATGATGTATAGAGAAAACTTAAAATAGAGTCATCTGACAAACATATTGACAAACAGAATGGTCAAATGCACTCAGAGTTTCAATGTACTCAGAGTTCAAATTGAGACTTGACAAGCATAATGTTTATGACCTTTTCTCAGGCTATACTTTTGATGTTACTCATCCTGATCTATGTAGTCCAGTTGATGTCTAATGTATACTCTGGAAAATATCCAACATATCCCCCCTTTGGGACTCAAAGAGTCCCACACAAACAAAACCCAACAACAAACCCCCAAAACACAAAAATACCAAAAAATACAACCCAATAAAACAAAACCAAACAATCAATCAAAAACACAAACATAAATCAATAATGAGTAAGAGCATGTGCTTGTATTAGTAAGCCTTGCATCGTGCAGTTACTAATAGATTATATAATGAGTATAATGTCAGGACACTAAACCTTATAAGCTAGTGCCACAGGAAACTGTCAGTACTCTGTATTTACAACATCCTAACCACGCCACCCAAAACATGCAACCCTCCCATAAGGTCACCTTTCTAACAAATAACACTTTTAAAAGGTCAAAGGCTTAATCCAGATACCTCTGTAACCAGAAACCCCTTAGTTACACACACATACAGGCAAGTATGTGTGTGTAATAATATTTATTCAATAAAAGTGTTACTATGCCACAATATTATCATAATAATAAACAGTTTGGTATCTTCAATACTAATTCCAAACACACATCATTCACTCTCACAAATTGTCCCCCCTTTGACACCCTTAGGACATAGTTAGCTTTGCATCATCAGCCCTAAGATAGTTCTGAACTGGATATAAGTTCAGAAGGTCAGTAGCACGTTCACTTGTGTCCATTAATCGTTGTTGCCTCTCATAATCATGACATGCCCATCCACCACCAGCATTTACTCCATAAAGGCATTCAGGGTTCCCAAATTGGCAGTCAAGAGGGCCACCTTTGATGTTGCATGGTTTCCCATTAGTTAACGTACTGTCCTGGTTTCCCAAAAACCGGTATCACCTCTTGTGGTGCTTCATTCATCTCCCAATCCATTGTCACAGTTGTTCTCCTTACAGTTGTTTGCTTAACAGTAGTCTAAATAAAAAGTGACTTCAGTAATGGTAAGACACAGCAAAACACTACTCCCATTACAACCAAAGCTCAACCAATCATTATTGCTATTTTGCAAACATTGCTCCCCATTGTCCCAGAGCATTTTCCAACCAGTCCCAGACATGTGCATCATGTCCAGCATTTGCTTTCACCTCTTGTCGTAGTCCCTTAAGCTTTGTCATTGCTTCAGTGAAAGATCCTCCTGGGGCAGTATTATTTGGAATAAAGGTGCAACAGTCACTTCCAAACATCACACAGACGCCACCTTTTTCTGCTAGTAACCAGTCTAAAGCCTGTCTATTCTGCCAGGTCATTTTACTTGTTGCTTGGACTTGTTCACCTAAGGCAGTCAACGCTGAGTCGGTATAATTGATAAACCTCTGCTGGATATAGTAAATGTAATTTATCCATTCCATGTTTTTATTAGGCAATATCCAAACAAGAATTGATTCAAAGCCTGCTGAGATTTCACTTCTAGCTTTAAATTCATTAGGGATTCCTCTGGGCTGATCTATAGAATCCAACTTGATATTGGGATCAGGTTGATATGCTCTTCTCACTCTGTGTTTTGCAAGTATCTCCTGGTGCGTTTGTATAATTGACACCTGATGGACTGCTCTAACTAAAGCACAAAGTCCAGTCCAATTAACCGGAAGGACATTTAACAGTTTCTTCTGCCCACACATCCAGAAGCTATCTGCTACTCCAACATCTTGTAGTCTATGGTATGTCAGTGATGGATGAGAATAAGTCATATTGCCACATGTGTCGCTCAGGTAGTCGTTTTGTTCCATTCTTGCTTTTGGTAGAAAGTAACTTCTTCTTGAACTGGGACTCCATCCCAGGATCCATGTCACATTGCATTTGACTGTGGTATTCCCTACTGACTTTGTACCTGTATAACTATAAAAACATAATCACCCTTACTGACATCATAGGCTCCAATTGGTGGTTTCAGAATTTAGTAGATATTTGGAAGAGATCACACTCACTCCTACTTCTACTTTTATTTAAGTTCTTCCTGCCAATAGAAGTTCCCAAAATTCCTCTACATTCTGCTGCACATAATGGATATTTTAATTTCTTTGCATCACATCTGTCGTTCTGCCATGCTGCACAATGTCCATAGGTGGCAGGTTCTGGTACAATCATCACGTTACCTGCTGGCGATTTACTGTAAAGTACACAATTGTCCATTTGATGCGTCATAGCTGTATACCGAGCCCATTTGTACCAGCCATTATTCAGTGCTTCCTTCCACATCCATCCATTCACTCACTCCTGCTGAATCCTCAGCAGGTACAGAGACTGATGAACTGTAAGTTACATCGATCAAGGTGGCAGAAGTTGTTGTCACTTCCTTTTACGTCTCTTAGGAATTCTACCTTTGATTCTTATCCCACATGTCCAAGATACCCACTTTGCCCTCTTTGTGCCTGTTAGTAGCCTGTATTGCTTCAGTGTCAACTAGTTTTCCTGCTTCTTCTCTGTCCATAGATGAGGTCAGTGTTTTACACACAGTGTTGTCACAAGTAACATTCAGTTCAGTAGGCCATAAGGTCATATCTTCCATCAACAAAACATCACATGTAGATCCAGTTGTGGCTTTGTACTCAAATCTTCAAGTCCTTTGGTGAATGTGAAACAAATAGGTAGTGTGGCTCTTTGCTACATTGTCTATCAGTCCTCTCACTGTACACTTTACTTATCTTCTTTGTATTGTGATGGCTTGTAGCAAAATAGCCAAAACACAATGTTCCCTTGTATGTTCTTGGTTTCTTTGTTCTTCTTTGAACGTACATTGTCCTGTTTTTTCTACATCTATTGCTCCAGTGGTGTTGACACTTGTCCTCACTTGTTAAATTCCCCAGCTTTTAGGGCGGAAACACCAAGGCGATGGCTGAGAGGACAATGGTGGGGAACTCCGGGGATTCTCAGTTGCCTTGACGATCTGCGGCATCCTGATGCCCTTGGAGATCTTGGAGTTCTTGGAGTTCTCGAAGATCTCTGAGTTCTGGAAGTTCTTGACCGTTTGGAGGTCTGGATGGTCTTGGAGTTCTGAGTGGTCTGGACGGTCTTGGAGGTCTGGATGGTCTTGGGGGTCTGGGAGGTCGCTGCTACGGGGTTCATCTGTGTCTGTCCCTGTACTGGGGGCATCAACCAGAACACGTAGCTCAGCAGCATCATCCTCCCTGCCATCTTCCCCCATTTCCGGAGTCTGGCGATTCCCAGCAGAGAGTGAGGATTCTGCTTGAGTTTCTTCCCCCTCCCTTTCTTCTTCTGTTCCTGTTTCATCTTCTTCCCCAGATGGTGTTTCAGCAGCTTCGGCTCACTCATCTCCATGTTGTCGCTCCCCTCATGGTACTCTGGTGCAATGGTTGAGGTGGTACCAGGTCGAGCTCCCCTCTACAACTGTTGTACTACTGTTTTCACTGTCTTCTGCACGAAAGCTGATCCATTGTCAGAACAAATTTCAGTAGGAATTCCAAATAGAGGCATCACTTCTCTCAATAAGAATTTCAACACTGTCCCTGATCCTACATCCTTATATGGGACTGCCTCTACCCATCTGCTAAATCTATCAATTATCACTAGCATGTATCTTTTTCCATTCACCGGCCAAATCATATCTACATAGTCCAATAACAAGTGTTTAAATGGTCCTTCTGGTACTGGGATATGTCCAATTGGTGCTGTTATTCCTTTCCTGATATTATTTTTGGCACTTGTTACACACTTTGCTAACTGTGCATCTACTGTTGTCTGCATATACGGAGACCAAAAACCTTGCTTCTTAATCTTCCTCATTACTTCTCCCAGTGCACAATGATCAAATCCATGAGCATTAGTAATAAGCAAGGGTAACAATACTGTGGGCGCAACTATTGGTCCTTCCTGTGCTCGCCATAGTCTATTTACATCCTGCACTGCCCCTCTCTTTTGCCATGAAGTTTTCTCAAAAACTCCTGCTCTTTCCTGCATTCTTATTATGTCATCCATTTCTGGAGCAGCTTCAACTAAAATAAGAGGAGCTTGAATCGCCACTTTACATTTAGATGCTATTTTTTCTTCTTTGTCTGTTGCATTGTTCCCTCTTATAACATAGTCATTCTCGTTTTTATGTGCTTGACATTTAATGATTGCTATCTGTTTTGGCAACAGCAAGGCATTCATTAGTTCCTGTATTTGTTCAAAGTGTAAGATGGGACTGAAAGTGTAAGATGGGACAAAGTGTAAGATGGTACTCCATGTGCATATGCTGAATCAGTATAAATGTTTACCACTTTATCTCTTCCTTTCCTGCATGCTTTAATTCTGCTAATTGAGCAGAACATGGCTGGTCACAACTCTTACTTTCTATGGTATGGAATTGATTGTCTACTCCCTTTCTCACTATGACATATCCAGCATGGTTGCCTTCATAGTCCCTAAAACAGGAGCCATCCACAAACAACTCCTCAGTAGCACCTAGAATTGAAATTGACAACAAATCTGGTCGTAATTTGGTAAATGTCAGTGATTCTACTAGACAATCATGTGGATTCCCTTCTGTTTCTATTGTAATTATTTCTGCAGGATTAACTGTAGTACACCTTTTTAGGGTCTTGTGATGGGTGTAAATTATCACTGGATATCCCATTGTTATTGTAGATGCTTTATCATATGCATATTGCACAGCTGCTAATCCTTGATAACAAGGTGGAGTCCAATTTAGTGCTGTACAAAGCTATTGGCTGCTTTCTTCGTCCTACACATGTTTCCTGCGTTAGTATTGCTGTTGCAAAGCCTTGACAACGATTTGTTACATATAGCAAAAAGGGTTTGGTATAATCTGGAGTTCCCAACGCTGGAGCTACTTGCATTTCCTGTTTTATTGTTTCAAATGCAGCTAATGCATCACTGTTCCAATTAATTATTGCCTTTAAGTCTGTTGCTCCTTTATTCTTCATGATCTCTCTCAATGGGGCTGTTTTTAATGCATAGTTTTCTACCCAATCTGAACTGAATCCTGTCATCCCCAGAAACGTCATAATTTGTCCCACTGTTTGTGGCATTGGAGCTTTGCTCAAACATTCAATTTGAGAGGGTGCTATTGCCTTAGTTTGCTGGGCTATAGTTCTTCCCAGGTACTCAACTTGTGGCTGGCAATACTGGAGTTTCTTCTGTGATACTTTATGACCTCCATTTGCCAGTCTCTCCCATATCTTCACAGTATCTCGATGGCACTGTTCTATTTACTGGTTGTTACACATACCAGTAAATCATCGATATACTGTATAAGTGTTCCCTCCAGTGTCAGCTCTTAATACCTGAATGAATACATGAGGTGAGTGCTTAAAGCCCTGGGGCATTCTCGTGTATGTACACCTCTTGTTTCTGTATGAGAATGCAAACAGGTGCCTGCTCTCCTCTGCCAGTGGTACACTGAAAAATGCTCCACATGCATCTATCACTGAAAACGATTTTGCCTCTGGTGGAACATTTGTTAACAGTGTGTGCGGGTTAGGTACCTCTGCTTGGTAGTCTTGCACTATATCATTCACTGCTCTCAGGTCATGGACCAATCTCCACTTCTGTTTGTCTGCTTTTAGTGCTGGAAGTAGTGGCGTGTTGCGGTCACTCTGGGTCTCATCCAGTACTCCTGATTCTATCAGTCCTTCTATTGTAGCTTGAATTGCTGCTTCAACCTCAGGTCTCATTGGATATTGGTGTTTCCATGGAGGTCTGGTATTTGCTTTCACTTTAATACAAATTGGATTAGCAGATTTCACTAGTCCCACATCTGCATGATGTTTTGACCATACTTGCTCTGGGATCACACTCAGCATATCTCTCTTCAGTCTCTCATGTTTTATTTCTTCACTCACATGCATCTGTTTTTCTTCAGTTATCTCCACCTCCTGTGGTTCTCCAACCATTTATGCAAAGCAGAGACTTGAATCAGATTTTTGTCAGTAGAATGGAAAATCAATGGATTTTCTATTTTTTCCCACTTCACAGTTTTAGCTTTCTTCATCATTGGTCTCAGGTCTTTTGCTAGGTATCCTTCAGCCACAAGCAAAATTATGTGGGGCTCTGATCCTGGTATATCAAACCAGTTCTGTATCATGTCAAGATCAGGGCCATCTTGTATTTCCATTGCTGCTCCTTGCTTCCCTATTCTAAAATATTGTGACCTAATAGGAGCTATCTTATCTTCCACTTCTGTCAGCCATAACTGCTCTAGCAAAGGATTTTGGTATGGGTCATATTGTAATGTACAATGAAATCCTAACTCTGGTCGCCTCATCTTTGGATTCTGTGCTAAAATATACTTACCCCACTTCCTGTACTGGCTCTTCTATTTCTCCTATTCAATACACATTTGCTGCCAGCTTTGTAGTCATTACCATTTGTGGGCATGTTCCCTCTCTGTCTATTACTATCCCTTCTGCATTTCATTTGGATTCCCATTCTGCATAATGCATCCCTTCCCAATAGATTTTTCTAGAGTGTGTTCTGACTCTAATATGGGTATGCAGGTGTTTTTTTTCACCCCTGCTTCTAATTTTACTGGTGCTGTCATAGGAACTAGCTGCGTTTGTCCCGAGAATCCTACTGTTTTAGCATATTTGCCTGACATGGGGAGGTGAGAGGCGAATTTGACACATGAGTCATAGGTTATTCATCAGCCTGCATGGTTATTGCTGTAAACTGACCCTCCCCTTTAGGACTCTCTGGGCATCCCTAGTATCCTTGATTTGGTCCTCCAAAGGGTTCACTGGTCCCTGTGGAGCCTGTGCTTGAGATTGCTGCCATGCATCTGTTCTGCCAATTTCCAGGGGGTTGCTGTGTATACACATTCACTACTGGTATGACGGGTGGTCTTTGACCTTGTGGTTGAGGTTTGTGGTTGCAGGCCTCCCTGTGTGACAGGTGCGATGGTGGCCCCTTGCCAGGTCAACAGTCAGTGGAGCTTGAGTTTTCTTTTTGTCCTTTCTGGTATATTCCTCCAGCTGTAGCTGTGTCAGCTTTCTCTGAATGTCTCTTCCTTGCTCTGCCACCTTCTGTTCATCCTTCCTGTATTTTTCCACTGCATGGATGACATGGTCACAGAATTCTTTGTGGGTCTTTGAAGTCAGTCTCACCACATCCTCCAGTCTGCTTCTGACGGGTGTCGCATCTCCTCCAGCAGTGACATTCTGAACAGTGCTGTCATCACTGGGTCCCCCTCTGGGTCCCTTTCTGTCTCCAGTCGCCATCTCTGCGGCTGTTCATGCAGATAACTTGCCGGGTTTTCCTTGTCCCCCAGTGGTTCTCCTCTCAGTGCTTTAGGGTCTATTTTGACAGGGTATTCCTCTCTCAGAGTGTGAGGGCTTGGTTGTGGTAAGGCCTCTTACTCCCACCTAGGGGAGGAGAGAGGCACACAACCAGGCTCTCACACATTATTAGGGAGATTATCATCCCCAATCAGAGACAGCTGTATAGCGTTGTCTCTGATTGGGGATAGTATTTAGACTCCACACACAGCCACCTGTGTGTGGATCATTGTTCTTTTGTGTTTGTCTGCACTGCCTGCAGCTTCCAAAGTAAGTCACTGTGTTTTTGTTTATAGTCTCATTTTGTTTAATCTCTCCTTTTGTATTTTCGTGCCTCGTGAGAACATCTCCGAAAATAAAAAGGATGACACTTCACCAGCGCTCTGTCTATCGTCCCTTATATCCGACGCACCGTGACAGAATGATCCACCACCCTGGGACGCAACGGGGGATTACATTAGGAGATATCCTCCTCGGTATGGGGAAGATTACCGAGGAGGACCACTCCTATTATCGCTCGGTGGAGGAAGGCTGGGGTCCGGAGCAGCCGAGGCGCCGGAGACGGAGGACACGTCACCGGGCTAGGGTTGAGGACCAGCCTGGAGCCCTGAAAACCCCTCAAACGGATTTTGGGGGGGGGCTATGGGGGTGGTCGGGGATCGAGGGAGAAGATCCCCGACCACTGCACTCGTGGGGGTTTCAGGAGGAGCCCCTACAGCCGTGGGAACGGGAGTACAGAGAGGAGTCGGAGGAAGACGACGACGATGTGCTTCTGTTCCCTCACTCGTGGGGGTTCCCGGAGGAACCCTCACAGGATGGGGATTGGCGGTGTAGTAGGCACGACAGGGACAGTCGTGCTCCAGCGCCAGTTCCCAGTCCGGTGCCTCCAGCGCCGGTCCAGAGTCGGAGGAAGAGGAGACCGACTCAGCGCACCACACCATCGGTGCGCAACACTAGCCCGGTGCGACCCGTACCAGCTAAACGCACCCAGCCAACGGTGCGTTTCCCCAGCCCGGTACGGCCCGCGCCTGCTCCGCGCACCAGCCAAACGGTGCGTTTCCCCAGCCCGGCGCAACCCGTGCCAGCTAAACGCAACAACCCAACAGTGCGTTTCCCCAGCCCGGCGCGACCCGAGCCAGCTCAACGCACCGACCCAACGGTGCGTTTCCCCAGCCAGGTACAGCCCGTTCCAGCTACTCGCACCAGACCAGTGGTGCGTTCCCCCAGCCCGGTACGGTCTGTGCCTACTCCTCGCACCCAACCTATGGTGCGTATCTCCAGCCCGGTGCGACCCGTGCCAGCTCCTCGCACCAGACCTATGGTGCGTGTCCCCAGTCCAGTACGCCCCATGCCTACCCCTCGCACGGAGGCTACCGCGACGGTCGCCACCACAGGGCTGGAAACCCTCTCTGCGTCGGTGCCCAGGGTGGGCACGACGTTCAGCCCCGCTGTGGAGCAGGAGCTCCATAGCGTGTCGGTGCCCAGTCTGGGGCCGACAGCCAGCCCAACCACAGGGCTGGAAACCCTCTCTGCGTCGGTGCCCAGGGTGGGCACGACGTTCAGCCCCGCTGTGGAGCAGGAGCTCCATAGCGTGTCGGTGCCCAGTCTGGGGCCGACAGCCAGCCCAACCACAGGGCTGGAAACCCTCTCTGCGTCGGTGCCCAGGGTGGGCACGACGTTCAACCCCGCTGTGGAGCAGGAGCTCCATAGCGTGTCGGTGCCCAGTCTGGGGCCGACAGCCAGCCCAACTACAGTGCTGGAAACCATCTCTGCGTCGGTGCCCAGGGTGGGCACGACGTTCAGTCCCGCTGTGGAGCAGGAGCTCCATAGCGTGTCGGTGCCCAGTCTGGGGCCGACAGCCAGCCCCACCAGAGGGCTGGAAACCATCTCTGCGTCGGTGCCCAGGGTGGGCACGACGTTCAGCCCCGCTGTGGAGCAGGAGCTCCATAGCGTGTCGGTGCCCAGTCTGGGACCGACAGCCAGCCCCACCAGAGGGCTGGGAACCATCTCTGCGTCGGTGCCCAGGGTGGGCACGACGTTCAGTCCCGCTGTGGAGCAGGAGCTCCATAGCGTGTCGGTGCCCAGTCTGGGGCCGACAGCCAGACCAGCTGCAGGGCTGAAGACCACCTCTGCGTCGGTGCCCAGGGTGGGCACGGCATCCAGCCTGAGGTCTCCGGAGAAGGTCAGCAGCCCGAGGCCTCCTGTGACGGTCAGCAGCCTGAGGTCTCCTGTAAAGGTCAGCAGCCTGAGGCCTCCTGTGAAGGTCAGCAGCCCGAGATCTCCGGAGAAGGTCAGCAGCCCGAGGTCTCCAGTGAAGGTCAGCAGCCCGAGGCCTCCAGTGAAGGTCAGCAGCCCGAGGCCTCCAGTGAAGGTCAGCAGCCCGAGGCCTCCAGTGAAGGTCAGCAGCCCGAGGCCTCCAGTAAAGGTCAGCAGCCCGAGGCCTCCAATGAAGGTCAGCGCCACGCCACCTCCAGCGAAGGTCAGCGCCACGCCACCTCCAGCGAAGGTCAGCGCCACGCCACCTCCAGCGAAGGTCAGCGCCACGCCACCTCCAGCAAGGGTCAGCGCCACGCCACCTCCAGCGAAGGTCAGCGCCACGCCACCTCCAGCGAAGGTCAGCGCCACGCCACCTCCAGCGAAGGTCAGCGCCACGCCACCTCCAGCGAAGGTCAGCGTTCCGCCACCTCCAGCGAAGGTCAGCGTCCCGGAGCCTCCAGCCACAGCTCAAGGCCTGGAGCCTCCTCCACCGGTGCCCAGTCCAGGGCCGGTCGTCTGCTTCGCTCCAGTGCCGGAGCAGTCCGCTCCACCGGTGCCCAGTCCGGGGCCGGTCGTCTGCGTCGCTCCAGTGCCGGAGCAGTCCGCTCCACCGGTGCCCAGTCCGGGGCCGGTCGTCTACGTCGCTCCAGTGCCGGAGCAGTCCGCTCCACCGGTGCCCAGTCCGGGGCCGGTCGTCTACGTCGCTCCAGTGCCGGAGCAGTCCGCTCCACCGGTGCCCAGTCCGGGGCCGGTCGTCTGCGCCGCTCCAGTGCCGGAGCAGTCCGCTCCACCGGTGCCCAGTCCGGGGCCGGTCGTCTACGTCGCTCCAGTGACGGAGCAGTCCGCTCCACCGGTGCCCAGTCCGGGGCCGGTTGTCAGCCCCTCTCCAGGGTCGAGGGCTCCCGCACCAGGGTCCAGACAGGACTTGGTGAATGGCGGGAGTACTGAGGGGGGAACCACCGCGCCGGGGTCCGGACCGGACCGGGCGTGCAACGGAGAGGTAGGAGGAAAGCTACTCTCACAGCCTGTGCCACGCCCGGAACCGGAACCGGAGCCCCCACCAGCAACCACCTCAGTACCCCGCCATGTCCCCCCTAGTTTTGGACATTTTTTCTTTTCAGGAGAGGGGGGATTGTATGTGTGCGGTCGGGAGTCCGCACCTTAGGGGGGGGGGTACTGTGAGGGCTTGGTTGTGGTAAGGCCTCTTACTCCCACCTAGGGGAGGAGAGAGGCACACAACCAGGCTCTCACACATTATTAGGGAGATTATCATCCCCAATCAGAGACAGCTGTATAGCGTTGTCTCTGATTGGGGATAGTATTTAGACTCCACACACAGCCACCTGTGTGTGGATCATTGTTCTTTTGTGCTTGTCTGCACTGCCTGCAGCTTCCAAAGTAAGTCACTGTGTTTTTGTTTATAGTCTCATTTTGTTTAATCTCTCCTTTTGTATTTTCGTGCCTCGTGAGAACATCTCCGAAAATAAAAAGGATGACACTTCACCAGCGCTCTGTCTATCGTCCCTTATATCCGACGCACCGTGACACAGAGCTCTCCACACCAATGTTCTGTACTGATTAAATCTGTCCATTCACCATTGCTGAATTCCTGGATCGTCCGAAACCACACACGTGTATCACATCCTCCATTTTGGCCATCCCCACCACCCTGACCAGCAATGCTTTCACATCCCCCATCGCCAGTAATTTCCCCACAGTCTGTTCTTCAAATGCTCTATTGAATATGTCCCTTTTACCAATATGGGACATTGGTACCGGTCTGGTCTTTCTGTCCCTCAATCTTCTCTCTATTTTCTCCATATCTGGTTGCCCTATTCTGATTAGAACTCCCATAGAGGCCTCTTTTTTTTTCTTCCAGCTCTCCCATCTCTCCTTTCTCTTCCTCCTGCTCTGACTGTTCTCCTTCCTCCTCTATTTCCCCCTCGTTATCTGGGTTTGAGGTACTACAACCTGCTCTAAGGTCAAGTTTTCTTCCTCACTTTCTTCTTTGCTTTGGCGATACAGTTGGCTTACTATCCTTTGATTCTCTTCTGTAGTGACTTGGTTCACCATACTTTGATTGACTTTCTGTTTTCATGTTCCATCAGTTTTTGCATTGCTTCTTTATAACAATCAAAATCCAGTCTCAGTTCCTTCTCTTCCCTCGGGTTAGAAGTTGGCTGTTTCTTTTGCTGTTTCTTTGGTTGTTTCCCTTTCTCTTCCCATTATTTCCACAGTTCCTGTGACCTGGGGGTTCTGTCCTTCCTCCATGTCTGGTGGCGATGAGGTCACCCAGTCCTGTTGTCTTCTTTTCCTTTTCTTTTAGGATCTGTCTAGCTTTCAGCATGCTCTCTCTCTATCATTTTCCTTCATCCCAAAACATCTTTAAAATGTCTCTTTCTCTTTCCTTCTTGTTTCTTATTTTCTGTCCTTTTTCTCCCGCTTTATAGTTTTTTATTATCACATCCAATTCTTCACACATGTTCCTTCCGTTGGCCATTTAGTCTCCATCTTTCTGGTTCTTTTCTCCCATTTTTCTGAGACCTTTCCAATGTCTTCTTTATGCAGTGGGAATCTTCTTTTCAGCAGTTCTACTGGTGTTCTTGCCATTTTTACCTTTCTAGGTTCTCCTACTGCTATTTCTGGGTTTAATTTAGGTTCTATCGTACAAATGTATTATTGCTACTATTAAAAATCTTGTTTTAAAAAAAAAAAAAAAAAAAAAGTTAAGATCTATGTTAAACTGTTTTATCAAGTTATATTTTTCAATGCCAACCTCAGGTTAATCTATTTATGTGTTTTAGTGTTTTAATAGTACAACCCTTAATTCTTAATCTATTTTACAAAAGTTTTGCTAATTTCTGTATTATCTAGTTTCTTATTATTATCTCTACTCAATCTATGTACTTATGTATTTCCAATAGTAAACCACTCTGGCTAATCTGTCCTTAAGTATTTCCCTAGCGGCCCATCTAGTTTGGGATAGCTTGACCACACCCTACTTTCTCCTATTAATACCCACGTTATCTCCTTATCGTATGGTTTTTCTGTCCAAAAAATGTTAACTTCTCCCGTATCTAAATTCTTAAATACTGAATTATTTTGCTCACGTCTGACTACTTTATATGTCCCTACTTTTATATTTTCTGTTACTGTTTGTTCCACTGTTCTACTCATCTAAACACAAAATCCACAGCACAAAATCATAATACAAATTATGCACATTTACAATACCGGTTTATACTGCAGTCTCACAATACAAATAACACAAGCTCACCATATTGGTTCACAAGACAAACTTACACTACACATAACACAAACTCATAGTACAGACTTCTCAATACAGGTCTCCTTCCTATACAGTCTTTACACAACACTTTACTTCTGTTTGCCCGATCAGCCCGTGCCACTTTCTAACATGCGGCGGTAATGACAAACCTTAAACAATACAATAACACTTGTCCAAGCAACCCTGCAGCGCACTACACGCACTCCGGCATGCACTGTGGTATCACAGGATTAACTTTCAAAACAAACCTCATTCACAGCCTCACACTCAGACTTTCACTCCTCCTGTGGGATGCAGGGATCGAGTGCGTCCTCCCTACCAGGTAACCCCAGGAGAGGTACGCACTCCCCCCTCACCTCCAGCAAGACTCTCTCACACTTTTCTGTTTGTTCTTTCACTCTCTTTCATACTTTTCACACACCTTTCACAATTTTCCTACACTTTCCTAAGCGACCTGCAAATTCAGCCCTTTTTCTGACAGGAAAAAGCGGTATTATACAGGATTTTCGTTTGCCAAGCAGCCTTCTATCACTTCTCTTGGGGATAGAACGGTATCACAAATGCTAGTCTGCCTGTTTCAGACCCAATTAGCAATACACTCTCTTTGGTATGCTATTGGCGGTAGCCACAGACTCTACCTTGCCTATCCAGCCCTCCAGAAAACACCTTTTCTCAGTATTCTCCACAGCGATAGTCACAAGGGACCTACCTATTCAGATCCTAATAGCATCACTTATAATATTAGCGGTATTCGCAGGCATTTACATACACAAGACAACATACATTAAACAACATACACATGCATGCTCTTACTTCCTTTTACAAGCTCTGTGTTCTTACACAAACAATTTGTAATTTGGAGAGACCGCCAGTTCCTGACCTTCAAAATCAGCTGATCGAACCACACAAAAGTTTTATACTATAGTAAGAACGTGCTTACCTTTAATCAGTGGACCCTGTTGTTTGTGCAGCTCGTCCAGCGTCCTTTGATGGCTCAGCACCTGTCCAGTCCCTGTTATCCAGTCCCTGTTATCCAGTCTCTTCGTGGTCGCCAAATATGTTGTGGAAAATCTTCCCTTCTTTTCTTTAAAGTAAGGCACGTCCAGAGTTTGTAAAAGCAATATAGACTTTATTACAGAAGCAATATAGTCTGAGGTGGTCTGCAGAGCATCCTGTCCTCCCAGCCTCAGTACACTTCTCTTATACAATATTCAGCATGCATGTTCCTTCCCTCATATGTAAATGATTCAGGCTATACTTGGCACAAGTTGTCCTAAGCCTATAATTTTGATGTTACTCATCCTGATCTATGTAGTCCAGTTGATGTTCAATGTATACTCTGGAAAATATCCAACATATCCTGTTTCCATTGATCATCCTTGATGTTTCTACAACTTGATTGGAGTCCACCTGTGGTATATTCAATTGATTGGACATGTTAGGGTTAAGTGCCTTGCTCAAGGACACATCGACAGGTTTTCACCTTGTCGGCTCAGGGATTTGATCTAGCAACCTTTCAGTTACTGG
This sequence comes from Thymallus thymallus, assembly GCA_023634145.1. Taxonomy (NCBI): domain Eukaryota; kingdom Metazoa; phylum Chordata; class Actinopteri; order Salmoniformes; family Salmonidae; genus Thymallus; species Thymallus thymallus. The sequence continues at coordinate 23,819,336 of CM042403.1, forward strand.
CCCAACGCTCTAACCCCTAGGCTACCTGCCACCCCTAAAGTCGGCTGCCCGGCAAAACTGAGCAATCGGGGGTGAAGGGCCTTGGTCAGGGAGGTGACCAAGAACCTGATGGTCACTCTGACAGAGCTCCAGAGTTCCTCTGTGGAGATGGGAGAAACTTCCAGAAGGACAACCATCTCTGCAGCATTCCACCAATCAGGCCTTTATGGAAGAGTGTCCAAACGGAAGCCACTCCTCAGTAAAAGACATATGACAGTCCACTTGGAGTTTGCCAAAAGTCACCTAAAGGACTCTCAGATCATGAGAAACAAGATTCTCTGGTCTGATGAAACCAAGATTGAACTCTTTGGCCTGAATGCCAAGCGTCACGTCTGGAGGAAACCTGGCACCATGCCTACGGTGAAGCATGATGGTGGAAGCAACATTCTGTGGGGAGGGTTGTCAGTGGCAGGGACTGGGAGACTGGTCAGGATCAAGGGAGAGAAGAACAGAGGAGTCGACGCAGGAGTGTCTTCAGGACAAGTCTCTGAATGTCCTTGAGTGACCCAGCCAGAGCCCGGACTTGAACCCAATCAAACATCTCTGGAGAGACCTGAAAATAGCTGTGCCGCAACGCTCCCCATCCAACCTGACAGAGCTTGTTCAACCATCTTGGAATGCCTGATGATTAAATGCAGACCCTTTAACTTCCAGAGGGAGTTTTTCAGACGTTATCGTGAACGTTGTATACATTCCACCTCAGAACAAGAAAAAGAACAAGCTGGCACTTAACAAACTGTACGAGGCTATATACAAACAGGAATACTTACATACAGAGGCTGCTTTTCTGGTTGCCGGTGATTTTAATTCTGTGTCATTAAGAAACGTGATGCCAAACTTCCATCAACACGAGGGCAATAAAGTCCTAGACCACTGTTATTCTATCCACAAGCAAACATACAAGGCCCTCCCTCATTCGCCATTCAGCAAATCAGATCATGACTGCCCCGGACTCGCACCATTGAGAAATGTGGGGGGCGGGTTGTTCCAGGTGACTACCTCATGAAGCTGGTTGAGAGAATGTCAAGAGTGTACATAGCTGTCATCAAGGCAAAGGGTGGCTACTTTGAAGAATCTTTTTTTGGTTACTACATGATTCCATATTTGTTATTTCATAGTTTTGATGTCTTCACTATTATGTATAAAATAGTAAAAATTAAGAAAAACCCTTGAATGAGTAGGTGTGTCCAAACATTTGACTAGTACTGTAGGTATATAAAACGAGCAACGCGATCATGCTGTTTTGATGTGGCTGCTATGAAAGTGAACAGTGTTTGCGTGTGATCAGGGGTCTATTCATTCCGCCGATTCTGTTGAAAAACATTTCTTAAACGGATGCAAACTGAATGAAACTGAGATAAAAAGACCTGAATTTGTCCAATAGAAATTCACATTTGAAACTGTTGGACTAATCAGCTAGATGCAGGCTAGAGTTTGCAAGGTGATACTGAATGTGTCACTGTCTGTCACCTTGAGTAGTCAATATTCTCTACATTGTAAACGTTCATTCATAGGCTAAGTTATAGCAACCTCATGATGGGTACAGCGGAAATTTGAGTATCATGTAGTACCCTAAACCTGTCGATACGTTGAGTTGGGTGATTAGAATATGAATGACAGTCATCCAGTATGCTGTAAAAGAAATAAGGCCATAAAAAAAAAAAAAGAATAATCCTCCCTCATCTGAAATGGGGGTGATGGAAGACTAGAGAAGGAGAGAGGAGAGGAGGAAGCTTCTAGATTGAAATGCAGCCCAGGGGCAGTCTCTTTGCAGCCCAAGCCCCATTTTAAAACACGCACTCACGCACGCGCGCATCCTCCCTTCCTCCACTCTCCTCGGTGTCTAGGCGCGCCGTTAAACCAACAGGCTCCCGCCCATGGCACTCGACTGATGGGATTCTGGCATGCTTGATCTGTTCCCGTCATTATAGCTGGTGTTATTGTGTTGATTACGGCGGATCGATCGGTTTGATTGGCAGGTAAAATCGGATTATTTGATTTCATTTTATTATTAGGCACGTTTATAAAAACATTGCATTTGAAAATCAACTAGGGCTATAGGCCTGAATGTTAAGGTCGTTCGGGAAGGATAAATAATAACCTATATCCTATTATCAAAGGGGCTAATAAGCACATTTCATGTAAATAATTCAAGCACATTGTTTTGCTACGAGCGGCTCTTTGTCTCATTCCCACTCGTGCGCATTTATCGACGGAAAGCCGTATGACGTGTTTAGTATAGTCTTATTAGATATAGAGCCTATAATATGATAGGCTTACATGATGTATTACTAATAGGCTATAACCTAAATGAGCCTATGTTCATCTGGTGCATTGGACATGTTTATCTATTTTGAGCTATATTGTTATAAAGCTTTATCATAGCAAATATGACTCCATGAAAGCGACACCATACTGTATCTTTAATCAGACAAGGGCACCAGCCAGCCTACTCGGTGATAATGCATGCTGCGCATGTTTACGGGGCTCCTCTATGGCGAGCTCCTCGCGTTCAAACCAGGCCAGCCATCTGACTGTGCCTAATTAGACCGTGTGTGTGTGTGTGTGTGTGTGTATGTGTGTGTGTGTGTGTGTGAGAGAGAGAGTTTACTGTTAATTTCTGATTGTTTATTTAACTTTTGTTTATTATCTATTTCACTTGCTTTGGCAATGGTAACATGTTTCCCATGCCAATAAAGCCCATTGAATTGAGATAGAGAGAGAGAGAGAGAGAGAGAGAGAGAGAGTGAGAGAGAGAGAGAGAGAGAGAGAGAGTGTGTTGTTTTGGAAAGTGGTCATGCAGGAAGTGGTTTTAAAGGAAATTCCTCTGTGAGCAGGGTTGGGAACTTGAGTCTGTCCACAAACAAACAATCCTTAACCCCTAACCTGTAAGCACTTATGTAGATCTGAACAGATTGTTTTTGCTACATTGCTTATACCTATCCAATCTAACGTGCCTATAAGAGGGCAATGTGGAGCTATTAGCCTTCTATTACCCTGTAGACTAGACCCCATCTATATTTTACTGTAGTGTCTGCGGCGTGCCTGCTCCCTGTAGATCTCCTAACCCGGATCCGTTCTCAGAGCAACAGATCCCAGGCCAGATCCCAATAGATCAATGTTAATCTGCTCACACAGTAGGCTAAGAGCTCAGAGCTGACACACACTGCTGGTTACACACTGTACCAATGTGTGTGTGTGTGTGTCTATGTGTGTGTTTGTGTGAGAAAGGCGGAAGGAGGGACTGGGAGAGAAAGAGGGGAAGAGAGAAAGGGAGAGGGAGAGAGAAAGTGTGAGGGAGAGAGAAAATGAAAGAGAGGAGGCCTCTCCAAAGTGATGTTCCCCAGTGAGGGGAGTGTAACCGTGGTGATGGCTGGCTGGGCGTCGGCCTGACTGGCAGGACTGATAAACCGTTCAGTTAGAGAGAGAGAGAAGGAGCGGGAGGAGGCAGGAGAGGGGGAGGGGGAGAGATGGAGGTGGGTGCCTGAATCTGGTGTAAGAAATCTGGCAAACAAGTGCACTTCAGAGAGAAGGTGGGGCAAACCAGAACCTAGCCAGGGAGTGGCTCCCTCTGTCTCCCTTCTCTCTCTCTCTCTCTCTCTCTCCGTCCTCTCTCTCTGTCCTCTCCCTCTCTCTCTCTCCTCTCTCTCCTCTCTGTCCCTCTTCTCTCTCCCTCCTCTCACTCTCTCTCTCTCTCTCTCTCTCTCTCCTCTCTCTCTCCGCATCAAAATCTGTCTGTTTAAGTTAGAGATATCTGTTTTGTTGCATTGGATGCATCTCAATCCACTGCATACTCCGATGTGGCAGAGCTACAGTGGTGTTTGTCAGACCATGACGTCTTCTCACGAAAACCTCTGTAGCACCCGAACGGTTTGGCCTACAAAATATTATGACCCCCTCTATTGAGTCTCTCACAAACATGTACATGTTGGTTGTTTTGCTCTAGGATGGACACAAGCCTCACAAGACTTGTCTGACTTTTTCCACATTTTGTTACATTACAGCCTTATTCTTAAATGGATTAAAGAAAAGAAAACGGCCAAAATGTTGTTTCCATTGATCATCCTTGAGTTGGTTCTACAACTTGGAGTCCACCTGAGGTAAATACAATTGATTGGACAAGATTTGGAAAGGCACACACCTGTCTATATAAGGTCCCACAGTTGAAAGTGCATGTCAGAGCAAAAACCAAACCATGAGGTCGAAGGAATTGTCCGTAGAGCTCCGAGACAGGATTGTGTTGAGGCACAGATCTAGGGGGGAAGGGTACCAAAACATTTCTGCAGCATTAAAGGTCCCCAAGAACACAGTGGCCTCCATTCTTAAATGGAAGAAATTTGGAACCACCAAAGGTCTTCCTAGTGCTGGCCGCTCGGCCAAACTGAGCAATCGGGGGAGAAGGGCCTTGGTCACGGAGGTGACCAAGAACCTGATGGTCACTCTGACAGAGCTCCAGAGTTCCTTTGTGGAGATGGGAGAAACTTCCAGAATTACAACCATCTCTGCAGCGCTTCACCAATCAGGCCTTTATGGTAGAGTGGCCAGACGGAAGCCACTCCTCAGTAAAAGGCACATCACAGCCCACTTGGAGTTTGCCAAAAGGCACCTAAAGACTCTCAGACCATGAGAAACAAGATTCTCTGGTCTGATGAAACCAATATTGAATTTGTTCATTGGCCTGAATGCCAAGCTTCACATCTGGAGGAAATCTGGCACCATCCCTATGGTGAAGCATGGTGGTGGCAGCATCATGGAGTGGCTTCGGGACAAGTCTTTGAATGTCCTTGAGAGGCCCAGCTAGAGCCCGGACTTGATCCCAATCGAACATCTCTGGAGAGACCCAAGAAAACTCGATGCTGTAATCGCTGGCAAAGGTACTTTAACAAAGTACTGAGTAAAGGGTCTGAATACTTATATAAATGTGATACTTCAGTTTTTGTTTGTAATACATTTGCTAAAATGTCAAAATACAATTTTTGCTTTGTCATTATGGGGTATTGTGTGTAGATTGATGAAGAAAAATAAACTTTAATGTAACAAAATGTTGAAAAAGTCAAGGGGTCTGAATACTTTCCGAAGGCACTGTATATATGGAAGTAGTTTAGTGCCTAAAATAAAGGGTTAAATAGGTGTAAAAAATATATATGTTTCCTGATCTTTCTTATATCTCTTAGAAATAGGACAGACACTTCATAACAAACTTCCTTTAAAAACATTTCTGGACTATCTGTTGTTCCATGTTGTGAATCTATATGTGACGATTATGTGTAGGCCATCTGTCTGATGCTGTCTTGTCAAAAATAGTATGACATTGTTGCTGCCGGTAGCATTGAATGCAAGGGAAGCCAGCGAGCATTTGGCCTCCCTTTTATAAAATAATAGCCAATCAGCGTTGAGCTAAACTGAATGAGCGCACCAAAAAAAAGTGTCAAGGGAAATCAGTTTGGATTTGGCTTCACTCTAATCACATTACATCAAGAGCAGTACGCCATTGACAGAAACAACTTGAATTGTTGCATCTCGTTGTGCTTTTGCTCTCCGGTTTTGTGATGAAAGGTGTGGTTGAATCTATTCTGCCACTGTGTCTTCTTATTGTCTCGGCCTTAGGCCTATATCACTGTCGCAAGGTATATGAACTAACAGGTTATAGAGCAAACAACGCAATTATCACAACACATAGTTTGTAATATGGCTTTTTGTTCCTGACTAGACTTCCCCAGTGATTTTACCCACGCACCGCTACTGAAGATAATATTTGTTTTCATCACATACAGACAGAGGGTGTGTGTGTGTGTCACGCAGTTCCCATTCGCATTAATATCCTCCATCAGAAAGAAGGGCTTTATGAATCTTGGTTCTACATCACTGTTCTACTTCTGAGTTGTTCTGAGTTGTTCCTCTCCTCCCCAACCTCCCTCTCTTTTCTCTCTCAAAGCCATCTGGTTTAAACCACAGGAGGGATTTTCGCCATCATGCAGAAGGTAACACATACACACATACGTCTTCCTCTGTGTAGGTGGAGGGAGGGGTTAGGTATGACTTATAATGTGTGTGTGTGTAGGTGGAGGGACGGCCAGCCCCAGGCAGCATATCCTCCTCCTCGCGGGGTACAAGTGCTCCTGGCTCACCCAGCATCATGGTAAGAAACACACACACAAACACACCCACACACGCACTGCACCAACACACTCTTTCTTGCTGTCCCTCCAGGCCCGTGTGAATGACGAAGTGGTGGAGTACAGGGATCTGGCTGCTCTGCCCAGAGACAAAAGTATTCTACAGGTAGGGTCTGTGTGTGTGTGTGTGTGTGTGTGTATGTGGTTTTTGTGGGGGGTGTGTGTGTGTGCATGCATTTTTGTGATTCACCGCTGTCTGTGCTATTCTGCAGGTGGAGAGACCAGATTTGATGACCTACCAACCCCACCTCACCTTCTCACCACTAGACGCACTGCGTACGCCCCGTAGAGAGGTACACACACACTTCGTGTTAGTGTAAGTAACTCATTAAGGCTGTATAAAAAGGGAGGAGAGTGTGATGTGACTGTGTTCTCCTCTTCCTTCTTCAGAGATCCCTCTCTCCTTCCTCAATCTCTCCTCCTCCCTCTCCTGAGGTAAGACACTTCTGCGACCCTCTCTCCCCTTCTCTCCCCTTCTCTCCTCTCCTTCTCTCCCCTTCTTCTCTCCCCTTCTTCTCGCCTCTCCTTCTCTCCCCTTCTTCTCTCCTTTCCTTCTCTCTGCAGTCCCTATACAGGGGATGGATGTGGAAATGGTTGGGTCATACAAGTTCCTGGGAGTCCATATGGACAACAGCCTGGAATGGGCTGGTAACACCGGGGCTCTGTACAAAAAGGGCCAGAGCCGACTCTACTTTCTGAGGAGGCTCAGGTCCTTCAACGTGTGCAGTAAACTACTGTATACTTTCTACCAGTCTGTGGTGGCATCAGTGCCATATTTTTTGCAGTGGTGTGCTGGGGCGCCAACATAAAGGCTGGTGATGCTTCTCGGGTAAATAAGCTGATCAGGAAGGCTAGCTCTGTTCTGGGGATTAGCCTTGACACTATAGAGGAGGTGGCGGAGAGACGGATCCAGGCCAAACTGCTGGCCATCATGGACAACGTCACCCACGGTTATGATGCAGAGGAGCACTTTCAGTCACAGACTGATCCCACCACGGTGTGCCAGAGAGCGCTACAGGAGGTCCTTCCTGCCGGCGGCTATTAGACTATTTAATGCTTCACCGGGGTGCCATGTCGTCGGCAACATAGACCTGGAACTGTTGGGGTGTTAGGACCTAGTTTAACAATTATGCATCCATCCGTGAGTAACTCTGGTCTGTAATCACTCATTCACTCAGGACTTATTCATTCAGGACTGTATATACATATTCATGTACAGTTGTTATATCATATCACGTGCAATATTGTAATTAATTCTTGGACTGAACTCACGTAGTCAATCACTCAGGACTGCATATTAGTATCCTGTCAGTTGTATCTTTTTTAAATTGCTTTTAGTATATTGAATGTGCAATACGTGCATTTATCTGTAATCAAACCCTGCACTAAGGACTGTATTTTAAGGGAATTATTATTATAACCCGAAATTATATCATACGCACATTTAGCTATTTAAGTATCTCTTCCTGTCCTTTACCTGTACAGTTAATGTAACCATGCAAATATTCACTTACCTGAACATTTAACTGTACATTTACCTGTACAATTAATTTAACCATGCAAAATTTTCACTTACCTGTTCATTTAACCAGACTGTATATTAAGTAAACTATTTTTACCCTCACTTATATCATACGCACATTTAGCTATTTAAGTATTTCTCTGCCATGGACCTGTATAGTATAGTTTAACATGCAAATATTCCTTATTTATCTATATTAACTTGCAATATTTTTATAATTTTTTTTTCACCTAACAATGTATAGTGTACATATTCAGCCATTCACCCATACTATGCAATGTCTTTTTATAGCTTTTTGCACTCCAGACTTCTTGTATTTTTCTACTTTTTCATACTGCCTTTTTCGAACTGCCGTTCTGGCATTTTGCACCTGCCCTGTGTTTTTTCATAGCTGCTTGTCGAAGAAATGTCCCCTCGGGGATCAATAAAGTACCTACCTACCTACCTACCTACCTACCTACCTACCTACCTACCTACCTACCTACCTACCTACCTACCTACCTACCTACCTACCTACCTACCTACCTACCTACCTACCTACCTACCTACCTACCTACCTACCTACCTACCTACCTACCTACCTACCTACCTACCTACCTACCTACCTACCTACCTACCTACCTACCTACCTACCTACCTACCTACCTACCTTCTCTCCTCTCCTTCTCCCCCCTTCTTCTCTCCCTTCCTTTATTTCTCTGTGTTGGGTAGGTCTTTATTTTCTTCTAGTTACCCAGCAGTAGTAACTCTCTCTCTCGATTATCTCTATTCTCTCTCTTCTCTCTCTCAGCTGAAGGAGTATAGAGAGGAGGGAGGGTCTCCAGGAGGCTCCACACTGCAGCTCCGAAAGACAGCCATTCCTCTACAGCAACACTTCCACAGGCCAGGTACACACAAACAAACACACACACACACACACACACACACACACACACACACACACACACACACACACACACACACACACACACACACACACACACACACACACACACACACACACACACACACACACATAAATCTACTTTTCTAACTCTGTGTTTTATTTTAGATAATGGTGCCAACATCTACAAGAAGCTGCCTAATTTTAAACAGGGTACAGTATATTTGTGTGTCTGTGAGTGTGTGTGTGTTTGTGTGTGTGTGTTTGTGTGTGTGTGTGTGTGTGTGTGTGTGTGTGTGTGTGTGTGTGTGTGTGTCTTTGTGTGTCTAATTCTTTCTCTGCCTGTCTGTAGAGGTCAGCAAGCAGCATTTGATGGGCAGCATCATCCAGTCGTCTATGTTCCCAGCAGCTCAGAAACCAGACCCCAACCTGCCCTCAAAGATAGAGACAGAATACTGGCCCTGTCCTCCCTCACTGGCTGCTATGGGTAATACACACACACACACACACACACACACACACACAAAAACATGATTGGAGAGGTACTGGTAATGTGTGGTCTGATCTCTCCTGTTGTTGCCACAGAGATCGAGTGGAGGAGGAAGAAAGAGGAAGAGGAAGAGGAGAAGGATGAGTTTGAAGACCTGACTGATGACGCCAAGACACTACAGGAGCAGGAGCTCCATAAGGTAACTCATCCCATTGGTACCTTCTTCAATGTATTATATAAGTGCTTTTATAAACTGGGTGGTTTGAGCCCTGAAGTCTGATTGGCTGAGAGCCATGGTATATCAGACCATATACCACAGGTATGACAAAACATTTAGCTTTACTGCTCTAATTACATTGGTAACCTGTTATAATAGCAATAAGGCTCCTCTGGGGTTTGTGGTATATGGCCAATATACCACGGCTAAGGGCTGTATTCAAGCACTCAGCGTTGCGTCGTGCTTAAGAACAGCCATTAGCCGTGGTATTTTGGCCATATACCACACCTCCTCTGGCCTTATTGCTTAATTATAATGCCTTTTCAGCTATGCATAATGCATTATAATGCACAACATATTATCATACGAAGTGTAACCATTTTCACTAATCAATATGCATTGATTGATGGTGTGTATGTCTGCATGCGCGTGTTTGCTTGTGTGTGTGTGTGTGTGTGTGTGTATGTGTGTGTGTGTGTGTGTGTGTGTGTGTGTGTGTGTGTGTGGGGCGTGCCAGATCAAGTCTAACCTGGGCAGGCTGATCCTGAAGGAGGAGAAGGAAGAGAAGGAGAAGGCTCTACTTAGCATCGGACGCAGGAAGACTCAGTCACTACCAGACAGAACACACATGCACACCAGTAAGTTACAGTCCAGTGTGTGTGTGTGTGAGTGTGTGTAAGAACCTGATTCTGATTGGTTGTTCTGATTACTACAGGTTCCTCCTTGAGGTCCTCCTCCCGCTCAGGTCTGACCAGGGTGAGTATGTGTGTTTGCGTGCGTTGCAGTAGGCGTACGCGTGTTTGTTTCTGCGTGATGACTTATGCGTGTTACCTCTGTGCAGATGCAATCAGCAGAGTTCGCAACAGAGGGAGATCAGGGTAGAACAGGTAGGCTAGTAGCATGTGTTACAAAAGCAATTTCCCCAAAACATATATATTTATGTCTATATTTATGGCCTTTTATATGTATGAATATAACTATTTCACTCTCCTTTTTCTTGATCCTCCATGTCGTGTTGTGCAACTGAAGAGGTAAGGGTGTTCTTAGGCCGAGATTCTTTCCGATATACGCTAGATCTGCGTTATAGCATGCTTGACCTTTACATTTCGAATTAAGCCGATGTCTGCATTGTCTACAAGCACGATCGGATTGAATCCCGGACATACTTTCAAAGCGACTCTTCCCTCTGCTCAAGTCATATCTATCTACCTACGATGCATTTTTGATTTCAGTAACGGTGTGTGTGTGTGTGTATAGAATGGAGAGGCACCGCGGGAAAGGATGGACAGAGGAAACTCACTGCCAAGTATGCTGGAACAGACGGTGAGCACTTGTGAACACGCACCATGCACGCAGACAAAACCCCACTAAAATCTAATGCTGTCTTACATGTAAAAAAAATAAAATACCCAGCCAGCACCGTGTTTTCTCCTCAGATCTACCCATATGAAATGCTCATAGTCACCCATAGAGGGCGCTGCAAGCTGCCGCCGGGTGTGGACCGTACCAGACTGGAGGTGTGTGTGTGTGTGTATATGTACATATGTCATATGTGTGTTACTACTGAAATGTGTTAGTTTGTGTGTGTGAATATGTGTTACTAAGTGTTTGTGTGTTCTCTTCTCAGAGACACCTGTCTCCTGAGGACTTTGAGCGTCTGTTCGGAATGCCCATTTCTGAGTTCGACCGCCTGTCGCTATGGAAACGAAATAATCTGAAGAAAAACGTTCAACTTTTCTAGCAGGAAGTGACCTTGTCAGTCAGACAGGAAAAAGGAACCTCTGCACTGCCTAACGAAGAATACCCCACGACACCAAACAATCACTCCATTACTAACCATATATCCATGTCACATCCTAACTCTAATCCTATATCATATTGTAGACATATTCTTCAATCAGTTTGTTATTTGGTATCCTCTAGTCGCCACCGGCTTCGCTATAGAGCATCAGTACAGACAAGCCTGACCCTGACAAACCCCTAATCCTAACCCTAAACAATCCTATCATATGCAATGAGAATCTCCTAGTATCTAGTGCCTCCACACCCCCATACACACAGATGCAACCGCCTACACACACAATAATTATCACTGCTTTTAATACACACAGAAACTGGAAATATCATTATTTTTATGATAAATCTATGTACATTATCACAGTGAATTTTTAAATGTGATTTATGATTGACGGATTGGGATCTTTGTTTTCTGTAATGTATTCGCTTTTTATTAATGTTAATGTATTCCTGGTGTTAGCCATGATTGAGGTTGACTAAGAGAGATGATTTATTTGAAAATGATTTATTTTATTAATTTGAATATGATTATATCTCTTAGTCCCGCAAAACAGTAGAGCATAAGTTTTTTTTCTGTGGTTCTTCTCAAACAAACAAAAAAGTTCTAAAAGGTTGTGTGACCAGCAGGACATGCATGGCGTCAAGAACATCAGAAATTACTAACATTCCAATCCCACATCGAACCAAGGACCAGACCCATAACCCCTACCTCCCAACCCTGCAGTATATATGCTGAATTTAGAAAAATAAATAAATAAATGAATAAAATAAAGCTGTGTTGTATTTTGTTTTAAATACAGCTAGGTTATTCTGTAGTATGCTAAATGTACAAAAAAAAACACTTGTTTTTCGACAAATTTTACGAGTTAAAATGGTTTCTTTTTAGTTTTTTATTGAATGGAGTGATACATCTACAGAAATCAGAGGCCTCGCAGTACAAGTACTTGACAGAAAACATTTTTTTTAATTCAGCTATTAAGAAAAACCTTGATTAAACAACCTCTGTACATTCTGTGAGATATGTTGAGGAGCTGGAACAGAAGTCAGAAACAAAACGAGGCCCTGGCCCCCCTCTCCCACACCTCCAAAACATGTCAACACCATTCTCTAAACGCCCCCTCACCCCACTACCTCCGCCCCCATCCAAAAACCCACACACTCCAAACAGCCACTCGATTCACCTCCACTTAGTCATCATCCACCTACACACACACACACACACACCTTTCACTCATACCGCGCTCTCTCTCCCCCTCCCTCCCTCTCACACACACACACACACACACACATCTATCTTCTACTCCTCCACTGGTAACTGACTGACATCTTCAAAAAGAGACAACTCTCATCTTTACCTCAACCCTCCCTCCCTCCCTCCCCCTGGCTGATCTAGGTATGATGCCTAATTCTACTTTTCGTAAAAATAAAAAATAATAAAAACAAAGTCAAAATCACATTGAGAGAAGGGAACATTTATAATGTACATATCGAATATAAATGTCAATACTCTGTCACACTATCATTGGCATAAGAAAGGATGAATTTAATGCAATGGAGGTTCCAATCGATTTTTCTTTTTTTTTTATTCAAGTGCTCTTGCTTGCTCTTTTTGGGTGGGACACGAACAGACACAGCAAATGTACTTTAAACTTTATATCTTAGGCACCATAGCGTAGGTACTTCATATCTTAGGTACCATAGCCTAGATACTTTATATCTTAGAGGAGTAAAGACCTTTATATGAGTTACAGCACAGGTCTTCCTTTGCCAAGCACACAAAGTAGTAACAGATAAAAATGTGTTCTGGATATTATCCCAAATATCAACTCAAAATTACAAAATGGATTTGCCTTTTATTTAACACGGCAGTGATGCCCCAGCCCAGGGCCAGTCCACATAGAAATGTACATTGTAGATTGAATCGTCATGTATCATTTATAGAAATGTACACTGTAGATGTAATCATCATGCGTCATTTGTTCGGATCCACTTTTAAACTGATGACAGATTCATTCTAGATGAAATAAATAAACATGATGTTGGACTGATTCTCTGGATGCCAAGTAAGAAAGACCCATCCTACTGCCCCTCACAGAGAGAAGAGAAGGAGAGGAAGAGGAGAAGAGAGGGAGAAAAGAAAGAAAGAAAGAAGAGGAGATGAGGAGAAGAAGAGAGAAGGGGAGAGAAGGAGAAAAGGCACAAGAGAAAGAGAGAAGAGGGAAAAACAGAGGGAGACAGAGGGAGGGAGGTGCGCCAGTTGTCTAGGCCTGTGTGTTGGTCCCGTTCTTGTCGGGTGGGCCGCTGGCCGTAAGGTTGTTGGGGGGGGGAGGAGCGTCTTGGCGGGGGGGCATCCTCTCATTGACCCTGTCCAGACCTCGGGCCTCCTCAAAGGACTGGATCTTATGCTGCGGGTTGAACCCTTGGATGGCTGGAGGAGAGAGATGTAGAGTTCAGCACCAGTGCAGGAACCCAACACACACGCCACAGTTAGAGGGTATAAGAGGGCTCAAACTCTAGGTTTGGTTTGATGCTGGGTAAGAGAGGTACAGGGGTAAAGAGGGAGGATTAAGTTCTAGTCTAGAAGGTACTAGGTAGTGGTTGGGAGTATAGTCTAATATGTTTAGTCTCTAATACATGGTGAACTAGTATAGTCATATTTTAGACTAGAGGGGTTTAAAATTCAAAAAGGAACTCGCCAATCTAAGCTATCTTTGTTGCAGGTGCATGTTAACAATTGAATGACACGAGAAAAAATAAGAAACCTGCTTTTGCTAGTATGACATCTATTTTCTCAGACTAGAGGGGTTTAGTTAGATTTGGTGGTTAGAGGTAAAACACTTACTTAAGAACATCAAGGCAGCATGGGCAAACAAACGAGAGAGAGAGAGAGAGATTGAGACCAGGTGGAGGAGAGAGAAAAAGAGAGGGAGTAGAGGGGAGAGAGAGGGAGTGGAGGGGAGCGAACTGGCATAAACAGTCTGATACTTTAAGGTCAATAGCCTGATATTTTGTGTTGCTAGTTAAGCGAACAAAAACAATCTAGCATTTGTTCCTATTTGCTGGTTATGTAGATCAAAAATGACTAATGGGCAACATTTTATGTCCACAAAACTGCACTTAACCCTGTCAAAAACACCTTAAACCCCCTAAGGTTGACGTCCGCACCCCCGGGGAAATTGAATTAGCATAATTAAAAAATCCCCATAAAAATCTGTCAGTTTAAGGTAGGGATGCAACTAAATCCACTGCATCTGCCTATGCCGCACTTCCGCATTTGTGGAGAAAGGTGACAGAGCTAGAGCGGTGTTTGTCAGAAAATCGGTCTTCTCAAAAAAGGTTGTTTTGCTCAAGGATGCCTACAGGCCTCACAAGACAGATTCACTACATGGAACAACAAAAAAAATACCAAATGTATGTATGTATGTATGTATGTATGTATGTATGTATGTATGTATGTATGTATGTATGTATGTATGTATGTATGTATGTATGAGGTAATACCAAAGATCATTTAGCTATTTTAATTTGACATTTTAAGACACCTCCAAGTAGCCCCAAAAAATATATAAATGATTTGATTAATGATTTTGGGCCTTACTGCTATTAGCCCTTACAAATGCATTGAATTACAGATTCACTACATGGAGCAACAGATAGTCAAAATGTATGTATGTATGTATGTATGTATGTATGTATGTATGTATGTATGTATGTATGTATGTATGTATGTATGTATGTATGTATGTATGTATGTATGTATGTATGTGTGTGTGCGCACGCGTGAAGGTACCACATTCATCTGTACAAACAATAGTATGGAAGTATAAACACCATGGGACCACGCAGCTGCCATACTGCTCAGGAAGGAGACGCGTTCTGTCTCCTAGAGATGAATGTACTTTGGTGCGAAAAGTGCAAATCAATCCCAGAACAACAGCAATGGACCTTGTGAAGATGCTGGAGGAAACAGGTACAAAAGTATCTATATCCACAGTAAAACGAGTCCTATATCGACATAACCTGAAAGGCCGCTCAGCAAGGAAGAAGCCACTGCTCGAAAACCGCCATAAAAAAGCCAGACCACGGTATGCAACTGCACATGGGGATAAAGATTGTACTTTTTGGATAAATTTCCTCTGATCTGATGAAACAAAAATAGAACTGTTTGGCCATAATGACCATCGTTATGTTTGGAGGAAAAAAAGGGGGAGGCATGCAAGCCGAAGAACACCACCAGCACGGGTGTGGGCAGCATCATGTTGTGGGGGGTGCTTTGCTGCAAGTGGGACTGGTGCACTTCACAAAATAGATGGCATCATGAGGAAGGAAAGTTATGTGGATATATTGAAGCAACATCAAGACATCAGTAAGGAAGTTAAAGCTTGGTCGCAAATGGGTCTTCCAAATGGACAATGACCCCAAGCATACTTCCAAAGTTGTGGCAAAATGGCTTAAGGACAACAAAGTCAAGGTATTGGAGTGGTCATCACAAAGCCCTGACCTCAACCCTATAGAACATTTGTGGGCAGAACTGAAAAAGCGTGTGCGAGCAAGGAGGCCTACAAACCTGACTCAGTTAAACCAGTTCTGTCAGGAGGAATGGGCAAAAATTCACCCAACTTATTGTGGGAAGCTTGTGGAAGGCTACCCGAAACGTTTGACCCAAGTTAAACAATTTAAAGGCAATGCTACCAAATACTAATTGAGTGTATGTAAACTTCTGACCCACTGGGAATGTGATGAAAGAAATAAAAGCTGGAATGAATCACTCTACTTTTATTCTGACATTTCACATTCTTAAAATAAAGTGGTGATCCTAACTGACCTAAGACAGGGAATGTTTACTAGGATGAAATGTCAGTTTAAATGTATTTGGCTAAGGTGTATGTAAACTTCCGACTTTAACTGTACATATAAACAACAATAATAAGCTCAAACTTTGGGGAGGGAGGAGGGGAGACAGAAAGAGAGAAAGAGAGATGAGAAATGACTTGCGTACCTCGTGCCTCTTCTGCCTCTACGGTAGCTGTGTAAGCGTGAGTAGTAGAGCCATGCCCAAAACATACAGAAAGAGACAGTGTTAACATTACCAACAGACCCAGATCAGTGAGTAATCAATGCATTCAGAGAGTGTTAAACATCATCTAAAGTCAGTGAATTATGTTATCAATGTATTCAGAGTGTTAAACATCTATAGTGAGTTACACTACATGGCCAAAGGTATGTGGACACCCCTTCAAACGTGGCACCGTCATAGGATGCCACCTTTCTAACAAGTCAGTTCGCCAAATTTCTGCCCTGCTAGAGCTGCCCCGGTCAACTGTAAGTGCTGTTATTGTGAAGTGGTAATGTCTAGGAGCAACAACGGCTCAGGCGCGAAGTGGTAGGCGACAAGCTCGCAGAACGGGACCACCAAGCGTTGAAGCATGTAGAAATTGTCTGTCCTCGGTTGCAACACTCACTACCGAGTTACAAACTGCCTCTGGAAGCAACATCAGCACAATAACTGTTTGTCGGGAGCTTCATGAAATGGGTTTCCATGGCCGAGCAGCAGCACACAAGCCTAAGATCACAATGCGCAATGCCAAGCATCGGCTGGAGTGGTGGAAACGCGTTCTCTGGAGTGATTAATCACGCTTCACCGTCTGGCAGTCCGACGGACGAATGTGGGTTTGGCGGATGCCAGGAGAACGCTACCTACCCAAATGCAGTGCCAACTGTAAAAATTGGTGGAGGAGGAATAATGGTCTTGGGCAGTTTTTCATGGTTCGGGCTAGGCCCCTTAGTTCCAGTGAAGGGAAATCTTAACGTTACAGCATACATTGACATTCTATACGATTCTGTGTTTCCAACTTTGTGGCAACAGTTTTTATTTGATCTTTATTTAACTAGGCAAATTGTAAATGTGAGTCTTATTTACAATGACGGCCTACCTACAGGGTCAGCCCCTGGAGCAAATTAGGGTTAAGTGCCTTGCTCAAGGACACATCGACAGGTATTTCACCTTGTCGGCTCAGGTATTCGAACCAGCAACCTTTCGGTTACTGGCCTAACGCTCTAACCGCTAAGCTACCTGCAGCCCAAAGTTTGGGGAAGGCCTTTCCTGTTTCAGCATGACAATGCCCTCGTGCACAAAGGGAGGTTCATACAGTCTTTTTTTTAGATTGGTGTAGAAGAACTTGACTGGCATGCACAGAACCCTGATCTCAACCTCAACAAACACCTTTGGGATGAATTGGAACGCCGAATGCGAGCCAGGCTTAACTGCCTAACATCAGTGCCCGACCTCACTAATGCTCTAGTGGCTGAATGGAAGCAAGTCCCCGCAGCAATGTTAAAAGCCTTCCCAGAAAAGTGGAGGATTTTATAACAGCAAAAGGGTGGACCAACTCCATATTAATGTCCATGATTTTGGAATGAGATGTTCGACGAGCAGGTGTCCACATACTGGCCATGTAGTGTATGTTATCAATGCATTTAGAGTGTGTTAAACATCATTTATAGTCAGTGAGTTATGTTAACAATGCAGTCAGTCAAAGATCATTCATCCCCATCCCCAACCTCCCCCAGCCCTCTCCCCTCTCAACCCTGACACAGGAGTAATAGGATTTACACATGACCGTCTCAGTCACAGTGGTTAGTGCAGAAGGAATGCAGGAATGTTCTGGTTTAAGAGCTTGATCGAGGTTTAAAGATGATTTTGTAGGTTAAAGGAGAACGTGGATTAGGGATAGGTGTGTGATTGAGTGAGAGGTAGTGTGTGTTCTGTGAGAGCGAGGGAGAGAGTGATTTAGTGGTGTGGGTTTATGAGTCAGAGAGAACGAGAGAGGGGGGGGTGAGGAGGATTTAGTCTGTTTGTGGGTTTGAGTGCAGGTAAAGGAGAATGCATGATGCCATAGTAATTCAGGTTAGAGTGTATATTTGTGTGTAGGTTTAGGTGTGCATACGTACCACTCTCCAGGGTCTGCCGTCCTCCAGACAGAACGCCCACAGGCAAGGCCCCAGTTGGGGTCAGCCCCTTCAGCTGTAATACACTCTCATTCTCCTCTCTGTCAACACACACAAACGCCATTTTCAAATTCAAAAGCATGGTTGTTACAAGGATTGGATTTAAAGTTGAACATAACCAAGGCCAGATAGAATCTGTATGCAGGTTCTTATCAATACCTTTACAGAGGTTGATTACATCATCAATAAAACCGTATAGAGTCAAACACACAAACACGTACCTGAGTACAGAAAAGACGCGGGCCATCTTCCCGATCGCTCGGATCTTATTCCTGATCACCTCCTTCCTCACAGCAGAAGTTCCAGCTGAGAGAGAGACAGAGAGAAGGATGGAGAGAGAGAGAGGGGGGAGAAAGAGGTAAGGGACTGGTGAAACTAAACTACCCTTCAGTGTTCGAGAGCATCATGGGTAAATTGAGACCGACTGATCTATAAATATTATTGAGTAGTTATTTATGATGCAAGGTGATATGTAGATCAGTCAGTCTCGACTCACCTTTAAGTCGGCTGCAATGTCGAACACGTGTTCACCCGCATAAACACGCACACAGCTCAGCCGATACTCAGCTGGCATGAGGCCTCAATAGAAGCTTTAATAAATATTGGTTGTTGCGCAATACCATAAGAATTAAATGTTTATAGGGCGACTGCCCTTCCTGATTTGGCCTCGTTTTACATTTGGTTCATTAAAAATGCTAGCGGCCATATGACTGAATTCAAACGTGAGTTGTTTTCGGGGTGTGGTTTGACGTGGGCGTTTTGTGTGTGTGTTCGCAGGTGGGAAGAGTTAGCCAAATTATTTCGCCAATTAGCTTCAGCCGGCTGGTGTGCGACCGTGGAAAAGTTGGTTTGACTTTGGATAGCCTACAGTGCCTTTAGAAAGTATTTACACCCCTTGACCTTTTCCACATTGTTGTTGTTGTTACAGCCTGAATTTAAAATGTTTTGTCACTACACACACACACACACAATACCCAATAATGTCAAAGTAGAATGATGTTTTTCTAAATGTTTACAAATAAAAAGCTAAAATGTCTTGAGTCAATAAGTATTCAACCCCTTTGTTGTGGCAAGCCTAAATAAGTTCAGTGTACATAATTTGATTAACAAGTCACATAAGTTGCATGGGCTGTGTGCAATAATTGTGTTTAACATGATTTTGAATGACTGCCTTGACCCTGTGCCCCACACAGTTATCTGTAAGGTCCCTCAGTCGAGACGTGAATTTGAAACACAGATTCAACCACAAAGACAAACAAGGTTTGCCAATGCCTCGCAAAGGGCATATTCATTCTTTGCGTATTCCTCTTTGATTCAGAAGATACTGTTGCACAATGAACATGCTGATTTAGGTCTACACCCACTTGCTAAGAAAATACAAACTAGCTGTTGGCAGACGTAACAAACAAAGTAATGGTGTAATTATAGAACGCTAGTGGATTTATATTAAGAAGCAAAGTGAAAACTGCGTCGTTGTCATCGACGTTGTTGCATGTGCTGCGTTGTCCATGCAGACTGAAATAAGTGTCTCGTGGTCGAGGAGCAACAAATACGCTCCTTGAGTGAGAGGGGGCGGGGCTAGGTCTGTGTGGAAAGCAGCCTGGGGATCGTGGGGAGAGAGAAAGAGAAGGCTCAAACAGCGAAGTAAACTATAAAAATGGATGTTACACACAGTGTATCACATTTAACAAACCAAACATTCAAATACCCTTAGCACTAAGGCAGTTTTACCTAGTAGGATGTCCACTGTGTGCAGCTCACCCTGTACCATCAGCTCAAACATAAATATCCCTGTCATTTCTACCTCTATTAAGCCTCTCAGTAAAGCAATACAAATAATCAAGAAACCCAGAAAAGTGCTAAAAAAAATTGCCCACATTAACATACAGTATATAAGGAACAAGGTTAATGAAATCGATAACTTGCTAGTAACCGACAACATTCATATACTCACAATCTCTGAAACTCACTTAGATAATACCTTTGATGTTACAGTGTTAGCAATACATGGTTTCATCTTCAGAAGAGACAGGAATGCCAATGGTGGAGGTGTATGTTCAGAGTCATATTCCTGTAAATCTTAGAGAGGATCTCATGTCAAATGCTGTTGAAGTAATATGACTACAGGTGCCTCTGCCTCACCTAAAGCCAATTTTCGTGGGAAGATGCTATAGACCACTAAGTACTAAAAAGTCAGTATCTGGATAATTTGTGTGAAATGTATGTGATATCAACAGAGAGGTATTTTCTGGGTGACCTAAATATTGACTGGCTTTCATCAAGTTGCCCACTCACGAAAAAGCATCAAACTGTAACCAGTGCATGCAAACTGGTTCAGGTTCAGTCAACCTACCAGGGTATTTATAAACAGCACAGGAATTAAATCATGCACATGTATTGAGAATAGAGTCGGCCCAATAATTGAACCCTGTGGCACCCCCAGTCTCTATGCTGGTGCCACAGGTTTCAATTCTTGGGCCGACTCTATTCTCTGTAAATTTCAATGATGTCGCTCTTGCTGCTGGTGACTCTCTGATCCAACTCTACGCAGACGACACAATTCTGTATACATCTGGCCCTTCTTTGGACACTTAACAAACCTCCAAACGAGCTTCAATGCCATACAACACTCCTTCCGTGGCCTCCAACTGCTCTTAAATGCTAGTAAAACTAAATGCATGCTCTTCAATCGATCGCTGCCCGCACCCTCCCACCGGACTATCATCACTACTCTCGACGGGTCTGACTTAGAATATGTGGACACCTACAAATAAGTGGTATTAGACTGTAAACTCTCCTTCCAGACTCACATTAAGCATCTCCAATCCAAAATGAAATCTAGAATCGGCTTCCTATTTCGCAACAAAGCCTCCTTCACTCATGCTGCCAAACACGCCCTAGTAAAACTGACTATCCTACCAATCCTTGACTTTGGCGATGTCATTTTTACTAAATAGCATCCAACACTCTACTCAGCAAATTGGATCACAGTGCCATCCGTTTTGTTACCAAAGCCCCATATACTACCCACCACTGCGACCTTTATGCTCTTTTTGGCTGGCCCTCACTACATATTCGTCGCCAAACCCACTGGCTACAGGTCATCTACAAGTCTTTACTAGGTAAATCCCCGCCTTATCTCATCTCGATGGTCACCGTAGCAACACCCACCCGTAGCATGCGCTCCAGCAGGTATATTTCACTGGTCATCCCCAAAGCCACCTCCTTTGGCCGCCAATCTTTCCAGTTCTCTGCTGCCAATGACTTGAACAAATTGCAAAAAAACATTGAAGCTGGAGACTACCATCTCCCTCAATAACTTTAAGCATCAGCTGTCAGAGCAGCTTACCGATCACTGCACCTGTACACAGCCCATCTGTAAATAGCCCACCCAACTACCTCATCCCCATATTGTTGTATTTTATCGAAATCCATCGAATGTAGTGATCATAATATAGCAGCCATACCAAGGAAAACCAAAGTTCCAAAGGCTGGGCCTAATATAGTGTATAAGAGGTCATACAAGAAGTTTTCTAGTGATTCCTTTGTTGATGATGTAAAGAATATTTGCTGGTCTGTAATGAGGAGCAACCAGACGCTAGACTTGACACATTTATGAAGTCAAGTTACTAAATAAGCATGCACCCATGTAAAAACAGTTCAATCACGTGGATTGATGAGGAATTAAAAAATTGTTTGGTTGAGAGGGATGAGGCAAGAGGAATGGCAAATAAGTCTGGCTGCACAGCGATTGGCAAACATACTGTACAATGAGAAATTGATGTGACTAAAGTGAACCAAAAAAATTAACTGTACTATGAAACAAAGCTATATTGTATAAACAATGATAGTAAAAAGCTTTGGAGCACCCTAAATGCAATTTTGGGCAAAAAGGCTATATTGACAACTATAACATTCTGAACCTATACATCCATGCATAACTGACCAAAGTATGAAAGACAAGTTGTTTTGTCTATCAACAATAACAAGCCACCTGGGTCTGACAACTTGGATGGAAAATTACTGAGGATGATAGCGGACAATATTGCCACACCTATTTGCAATCTCTTCAATCTAAGCCTACAGGAAAGTGTGTGCCCGCAGGCCTGGAGGAAAGCAAATGGCACAGTTAATAAATGAACAGATTTTCAGCACGCTTATAGGGAAGGACATTCAACACATACGGCATTTACACAACTGACTGATGATTGGCTGAGAGAAATTGATAAAAAGATTGTGGGAGTTGTTTTGTTAGACTTCAGTGTAGCTTTTGACATTATCGATCATAATCTGCTGCTGGAAAAACTGTTATGGCTTTACATCTCCTTCTATATTGTGAATTGGGAGTTACCTGTCTAACAGAACACAGAGCTAGAGGAGAGACTGAGTTCATCATTAAATGTATTTGTGAGAGGTATTGACATGTTGAATGCACCGAGCTGTCGATTTAAACTACTAGCACACACACAGCACAGCCACCCATGCATACCCCACAAGACAAGCTACCAGAGTACTACATAGAGCCATGACTAAAAGGAACTCTATTCAAGAAATTCAAGCAAGCAGTACAATTTGATATATACTTGGAAATATATGGCAAGTGTGAAAATGGGTGAGATGTTTTGTATATACTATTTTTACATTCAGATTGTGACAACAAAATGTGGAATAAGTCAAGGGGTATGAATACTTTCTGAAAGCACAATATCTCTGGGGCTAGTTAGGATTCGTCAATAGACACACAATGTAAATGAGACAATATTTTCATGTTGTCACACCTTTTAGTTCTCATTAAATGCTTTCAAATTGTGTATATGAATTTCTAAAATATATAGTTGGTTTGAGGTTAAGTCATTGTGTAATTTACAGACGGTCCCTAGGCTAAATTTACCACAGGTATTACGATAGGGTCACGTGCAGCTGCACTCCAAATTGATCATTACTTGTATGCTGGGGGCATGTGGGCAGAATTGAAACAAACCCAACTTTCATTTACGTTGTGATACGGTCACGTCCACAAATCTCACAACACTCCGTTTTGGACGAGACTGACTTTATGACCAACATTTTCTTATTTACACTTTGAAGTAAATTTTTACAGAACAATAACTTGAGTTTCTGACTCATAATCGACATAGGCTGTTTTCTAAATGAACAGTTGTTTTTTTACGGGCAGTTGCTCTTTAAAAGCAGACCTTCAGTCTCAAACTTATAATTAATGCTTGTAACCAGAAGAAGAGGTGAAGCGAGAGGTTTTACTCTGTCGAGAATAAGCCCACTGCGTTTCTATGGGCTTATCTTGGATCTAAGCGTGTCGCCTGCATCTCGTCAATTTTAGAGATGTGCATGGTTCTTCGAAAATTTTTACGGACGCTAGTATTCGAATACTTGTGCGAGAATACATTAGGCATATTTTAACACTGAAAAGGTGTTTTCTAATACAAATGATTAATGTAACATAGTTACATACAAGAATATACCACAACATTTCAAATTATCCATTTCATTTAAAAAAACTAACTTTTCAATTACGTTTGTACAATGTGCGCCCCATAAGAAGACTGACAGATGACCGGTAGCCTACATGTGTGTAACTTGAAGTTTTTGTTGGCCAATCAAGGGGGCAAAGAGGCTCAATGTATAGCAAGTGGAGTGAGAGTTTACTAATGCAATGCAATGCAATGCAATGCAAGATGGAATATAATGTGTTGTTTTATCTGAACGGGGTTGGGGAGAAAGTGCAGCACGTGGCCTCAATTAGCCTAGCTAGATAGCTGAGCTAGCTTCTCTAAGCTACTCCAGTCGAGACAGGCGCTGTTATATGGAATTATAAATAACATTGTGGCTGCTACAAATTAGCTAGTCTAGGCTGTAGCCGAGTTGCTCTCTCTTCCTCTGTCTGCTCGTTCCCATCTCATAAGTTACAAACCCATCCTCAGCTGTGGCAATAGTGAAATTATTTCAAACCCCCATCCCTAGTCATTATATACAGATCTTTGTTGTAACTACCCTTTAGATCTGTCTATTTACATTCATCTGTTGTTGCTCTGTGATGAGCAATAATGCACTTTAGTCACTACACTTCCTTAAGTTTCAGTTCCTCTTCGAAGAAACACGTTGCTGCGATATCAGCCTTTCCTCATAATTTGCTTACATTGAAAGTCAAAAGAGTTCTTAATAGTGTGTGTGTGTGTTTTTTTTACCCTCGCAGGTGTCGTCTCCTTCAGACATGAGCTCGTCGTCAGAGCAGATGTTGAGCACGTTAACCAGCATCTCGGTCACTGTAGGAACACGCACAAGGTAACATGGAGCCCAAAGTTATCACATACACCATTATCACATACACACAAAATAATCTCACACACACACGGTTTTCACACACACACTCACTCACCTTTCTCGCCTACAAAGGGCAGAGACCAGGTGAAGACGTCCATGAAGTTGGGCAGCCAGTAGGGGTGGGGGGAGCAGTTGAACTGGCGAATGTTCATCACGTTGTTCTCATACTTCAGCACCGCCGCTACAAGGACACACACACACACACACACACATTATCCAGCTATCTATCTACCCTATGTTGCCATGGTTTCTACCCTGTTGTCATGGTTTGAAACGGAGTGTGGCCTTGGTCATTTGGTTACCTTTGTTGTTGTACACGTCCAGGTAATTCGGAGCAGAGAAGATCGTGATCAGAGAAGGAAAACCTGTCGTCTGGCTTTTCCTGTACATTCTATACCTGAAATACACATTAAAACAGAAAATAAACAGTTTATATCACGAAACAGTATTATATTACTACTACAAATAATATTATTATTCATTAGTATTATGGATAATACTCACCCAGCGTCCTGGGCTTCATGTGCTCTTATTACTGACAACAGATTATTGTTCATCAGAAAGTCACATACTGCCGGGTAACTGTAGAAGTAGGAGCAGCCTCTAACAGAGTTATGAGCAAAGTGTTCCTGGGACTTCTCAGAGCCGTAGTCTTCTCCAGGGTCCGACCACAGCAGGTCACACATGGGTCCGAACGCAGGGGGCTCCTTAAACCGATCCAGCTGGTCAACAAAGAGTTAAACAAAGTTGATCTCATTAGACCAGTCAAAACACCTAATAACATAGCCAGGTAAACCAATTAAAATGATTAAGACAGAGTTAACCCAGAGCAGGCCAGGAGTTAGAGATCAGGGGTCATACCTTGCGTATGTCATCCAGGCAGGTGATTTCAGGGCTCAGGCCTCCGTGGACACATAGGAACTGCTGGTTGAGGAGCGCAGCCAAGGGAAGGCAGTCAAACGCCTCCATACACGCATCATACACACGCTCAGAGTACTTTATCTTACCTGTAACACAACAAAGAGGACATTATTACTATTACACCCATGCAGCCACACACACACACACAGGCGCACACAAACAGGTGCACCCACACACACTAAATACAAAAGGACCACTCACACTCCTGTTTAAAGGTGAAGTACTCTGTGAGATGTCGGCACTCATGGTTTCCTCTGAGTAGGAACAGAGTGGTGGGGTGGTTGATCTTCAGAGTCCACAGGAACAACACACACTGAAGATAGAAAGAGTGTGTGTGAGATCCCTCATGAAGCTAACGCTAGTAACATAATAAGAATTATAGCTATGTTGCTAATGATAGCTATGATTCCTATCATAATGCTAAGTTGCTAACGTTAGCTATGATTCCTATCATGATGCTAACGTTAGCTATGATTCCTATCATGATGCTAACGTTAGCTATGATTCCTATCATGATGCTAACGTTAGCTATGATTCCTATCATGATGCTAACGTTAGCTATGATTCCTATCATGATGCTAACGTTAGCTATGATTCCTATCATGATGCTAACGTTAGCTATGATTCCTATCATGATGCTAACGTTAGCTATGATTCCTATCATGATGCTAACGTTAGCTATGATTCCTATCATGATGCTAACGTTAGCTATGATTCCTGTAATGATACAGCACGTGGCGTAGTCCGCAATTTTCAGGGACCACTTGTCTCTAAAGCTTGGGCTCCCAAGTGGTGCAGCGGTCTAAGGCACTGCATCTCAGTGCTAGAGGCGTCACTACAGACAGCCTGGTACGAATCCAGGTTGTATCACAACCGGCCGTGATTGGGAGTCCCATAGGGAGGCGCACAATTGGCCCAGTGTCATCCGAGTTTGGCCAGTGTAGGCAGTCATTTTAAATAAGAATTTGCTCCTAACTGACTTACCTATTTAAATAAAGGAAAAATATATATATAATAACAAAAGCGCTACTTTCAGAACTACTGGCTTCAAGGAGTACAAAAGTACCGGAGTATCTCTTTAATTCATTAGAATACATACTATTCACAGCCTGCCCACAATATGTTGTAAGTGGGACACAAAACCCAACAGTGTGTGTTGGGTTGGGAAGGGTAGTGTGTGTTTGTGTTTGTCTGTGTGGAGGAGGGCAGTGGTACTGGGTAGTGTGCTTCCTGTCTATTTAAAGACTTGCTCCTAAGCCCTGCGACTCAAGGCTGTGTAACAGGCCTCGACTCTAAATGTCAGATGAAACAGCAGATGCTGAAACACACACTGACCTCGATGCTGAAGTATCCTCGATCGACATAGTCCCCTAGGAACAGGTAGCGGGTGCTGCTGGGCGAGCCGCCCACCTCAAACAGCTTCATCAAGTCAAAGAACTGGCCATGGACATCCCCACACACTGCAACACACACACACACATTAGAGGTCAGTCTGTCATAAGATGTTAGGGGTTCACATTAGAGGTCAGAGGTTACCTGTAATAGGTGCTTCCACCTCCAGCATGCATTTCTCTTGTCGCAGGATGTTGGCTCCATCAGTGATGATGCGTAGAGCTGCTTCCTCCTCCAGGCGGCCCTCCTTAACCAGATGACTCTTCAGCACCTCAACACTGGGTTTCCCATCTACATACAGGTCCTTTACAGTCAGCCTGGAGCCAGGCGGGTAGGGAACCGCTATAAGACAATACAACAACATTAACATACAGAACACACACTAACACTAACTAGCTAACTACTGTAATCTAATTGGTGCATTAAACACCCTATAGCATCTATTGGTCAATTGACCTCAGGACCCCCCACCCTCTAATGTATGTATTGGTCTATTGAACCCCAGGACACACCCTCTGGAGAACTCAGAGTGCCTATCATATCACATGAAGAAGTGTCGGCTCTAGAGAAAGACAGAGAGCATTTCTGGGTGTGTTGCATGGCTGAGTGAGTGGGTAAGAATAGAGCATCGCATTTGCATTAGGACTGGTAGAAATCAGGATGATCAGGTTTGACTAGCAAATAAGCATCTCTATCTGTCTCGCTCTCTTCGGTCTGCCTCCGGGCTATATTAAGGTGTTTAGCGCTAGCCACAAGACTAATCTACCATTCATTCAGTCATGCATTCATTCAGTCATCCGGTCATTCATTAGAACCCAGTCTTTTATGTTACCTTCGGCATGGCGCCAGGTATTGCATCCATAATTTCCGCTATGAAAATAGCAAACATATTTATTCCCTTCGGTCTCTCTATATCTCTATCGGCTTTCTCGGCCCAGTGATCTAGTTAGTATAAAACTTCAAAACAGAAGCAGGTCACACAGACAGACTGAGTCAATCATGTCACACTAAAGTAGTTCATTATATCTAACCCATACATCATATCCAGAGTGACCACACTAACACACACACACACACACACACACACACACACACACACACACACACGAGTCCCGGGCAGAGCTACTCTATAGGATAGGGTCCAGGGTAGAACTCTGCGTCAGGGCCCATATCCATACATGCATGTACGAAGACAGCGTCATTACACAGGCAGAGCGATGCAGCTGGCTGGCCTGATCAGGTTACCATCGGTAAATAAGCCAAAAGGTCAAAACGTCAACCCTCACAGAGCATTGACAACCCACATACACACACACCACTGACCAAAACGGATTATTGATCGCAGCCAATATTTTAAATGCTAGAAACTAGAAAAATTAGGCATAGGCAGCATTATTTGTACAAACAGTCTGTCCCAAATCAAAATATTAGCATGAGAGATGTGTTCTGCCAACTTTCTACTGGTAATTTCATCAGATTAAGCACATTTTAATTTACACAAGTGACATAGTGTGTGTATATCATTATAAACATATTTTTTCAAATGTAATTGAATGTGTACTATGACAGCTAAAATCTGAATTAGAGTAGACTAACACATACAAGAAACAACAAAATCTAAGCATAACGGAGTTGAAGCAAGAATGGAGGTAGAACGGTCTGAGCGGTGAAGGGAGGAGGGGAGCATCTTGGTCACAGTCACAACAAAAGTCAGTGGTCTTATCAGAGTCATGCTATAGATCTATGCATGAGTAGCCTAGTGCTGTCTGTAGGATGATGGTTAGCCTGGCAACGTCTGAGAGACGCAGGCATAATGACCTCAGCTTTATGCTCCTAAGCACCACTTGCCCACTGAGCCAATCCCTCACTCACTCACTCTTTGGGTCCACAACAAAGAACATTGTCATAAATCTAGAGGTCACAGTTCCTGGAGCTCCTCAGTCCACTACTTACTTCTCGACACTCCCTGTGGACTAAACCCAAGTCCATGAGTCCTGTTGTTATTTTCAGAATATAGATCAGGGTTACAGTTAGTGTTAGATCAGGCTACACCCAGTACCTGCTGCCTGCTACCTGTTACAGTTGAGAGAGAGCAGTAGCTATGCACTGTTAGGCCTGCCATCTGCATGCTGTGCCATTCAAGTCCATTAAAATAGAAGCAGATACTTCAAAAGCAAATGAAGCAATTTGGTAGCAACCCCCCCCCCACCCAATAGGCAGCCAAGGATGTAAATCAGAAGACCCACTCCATGCCACTCAATCCACTGACAGTCATTTAGCTGCAGGAACCTTGTGTGTGTGGACCATCGCCCTCTCTTGCCCTCTCTTTCCCTCTCTTTCCCTCTCTCTCTCTCTCTCTCTCTCTCTCTCACACACACACACACACACACACACACACACACACCCCTCACTGGGTCTACTGAACCAGAGATACATCCAACAGACACACTTGCGAGAACACACATACACTTATTTCAGTTCAGTCAGATACAACAAAAATAGAATCCAGCTAGGACTAGAAGGCTCAAAAACATTTGACTACTTAGTTTGTTATTCCAAGATTTAAGGCCAAATCTAAGTTATTTGGTGTCAAATATTTATTAGCTAACGTTAACTGCTTGACATTCTATCATGACATGACATGTCCTCCTACTAGTACTGCAGGCTAACAAGCTAGCGAGGGAAGCTAAGAAATAAACAAATGCCATATTATCCCACTTGTTCCAATCAAGCCAAATACAGTGAACAACAATAATCTAACTAACTAGTTGGCACGAAACATATTTTCCTTACTGGTGCATCTACATCCCAGATAGCTAGCTAAATTAGTTAGCTTGATTGCTAGTTAACTAGATAGCTGTATCCATCGTGTAACTAGCTAACTAACGTTAGATTCCCTGCAACCACATGCTGAATTAATAGAGATAAGATTGCATACCTTTAATGGGCCGTTCGGTGGTGGACAGTTTGGTTGGCGTTTGGTCTTTCGTCACCGACATCTCGGTGTATCTGCCCCAGCAGGAAACAACTAGCTAATGGTGTGAATTCCTCGGCGTAGCTAGCAGGCTAGTTGGTGAAATGAGCTAGCCGTGCTAGCTAGCTAGCTCGCTCGAACAGCACCTCTGGATCCGCAGCCTTCCTCTACGGCAGCGGGCTAGCAGACTGGGGAAGTGCAGATCGACTAGGCAGCAGCGCAATTTAGCTAGCTAGCTATAGATGTGGCGGGGGGAGGGAAATGGGAAGATCACTTTAACCACTAAATTAAAGGTTTTTTTCTGCCTTGTCCCTCTACCCTGCGCTGCGGAGGTAGTTAGCCAGCTGCTGTCAAATTCTGTCAGATGAATCGACCGCTCCAGTCCAGGAAACGATTTCAAACCAATCTCACTGTCAGCCACTTTGCTCAGGTTTACACACCGCGCATCAGTTCATGTCTTAATTTCATCCGTTTGTTCTTGGCTGTACCTCATTTGGTCCAGGCCTCTAGGTTTGGGTTTTAGTCGTGATCAAATGTATCGTCCAGACTCTGCTGTCGGATTACTGTAATCCACCACAAACGGATTTCCTACAACATGGCTGTCTAACGCATGGTGTTGTGGGTAGTGTAGTATTGTTGTCATGCCGGGACACGCCTATGGGATACACTTGTCTGTGCACACATACACACACACACACACACTGGTTTTCTTTCAATACCAACATATTCTTGTTTATTTGAGTTCAAGTGTCTTGAAAATGTACCTTTGTGCACGCTGTAAAGGCTGTTTGAACATTTTGCTCTGATGGTATGTATACACTCGTTTTATGCATAGGGGTGGACATGCTATTGGAGAATGACTATATGTTTTTGGACATACCGTACCTACATACCTAACCTGCTGTGTCACCGTCCCTTCGCCTCTTTTCTTCACCAGACAATTCACCTCTCAGAACAGTTGTTTTAGTCAATATACTCCTCGAACACTAGATGTCACTAGCCACTAGTGATGCAGGCTACAGTACAACGAAATGTACCTGACTATTTAAAATCCACGTTGACTGAAGTCTTTATTGTATTGAGAAATGGCTTAATTTACACATAGAGGTACCAAGTGATCGGCCCCAGGCGCTGCACAGCTCATGAGACCTCCACATAATGATGAGTAGGCCTATACATGCACTGAGAAGAGCCAGCACCAAGGCTAGTGTCTTCATGTTGTTTCTTCAGTGAGTTTGTTCTGTGAGAAGCACAATGACATACAGACTTACTGACAATGATCTATTATTGTTTCCTATATACCTTTTTTGATTTTCTGAGAATTATATATGAAAATTAATTTATAGAGAAGATCAGGCGACACCCAGTACCTGCTGCCTGCTACCTGTTACAGTTGAGAGAGAGCAGTAGCTATGCACTGTTAGGCCTGCCTCTTCTGGATAAGTTAGCTGCTTAAATTACCTGAATATCAACAACAGTCTTCTCAACATAAGTAAATTTAAATGCTTCAGTACATAACATCCAATCAGCTGCGACCCCAAACTCATCAGGAATGATGTTTTACTAACCACAGCACAACAGAGGGATGAAACCCTACACTGTCATCATTGATTACACCGATCGATGTAAGAAACAAAAAAAATTAAGTGTACACACAAAGTGTCATATCTTCTCCTCACAGCTTAATGATTTGAGGTTAGTGTTTGTAATCATGTCAATGTCAAAGTATTTCATCTCAGTATGGAGTTAATATGGGCTACAGTTGTTCCTCTATATCAGTGGTTCCTAACTTTTTTTCGGTTACTGTACCACCAAGTACATTTTGCTCTACCCAGAGTACCCCTGAAGTACACCCTCATGTGCATTTTACCAGTAAGTCTATGGTCTCATGAGTTTTCTCAAGGAGCCCCTGTGGATAGGCCAAGTACTCCCAGTACCCCTGGTTGGGAAACACGTCTCTATTGATAATCTAATGGTGTCTACTCGATAGGATTAGCTAAATCCTTTCACCATAAAGCGCTTGGTCGAAGATTGAATAAAACAATGGTGGGACTTTGTTTTTGTGGTGAAACTAATTAAACAGATAACAGGGCAGTGATCTGATTGGAAAACTCAGAATAGGTGAACCATTTATATGAGCCCACTAAGATGTCAAGTTGTAACTTCAAGTTGTAGGACACACAGTCATCTAACGATAAGCTTGGATTCATACTCTTTGAACATTTTGTAGATTCACTTTATTCAATGTAAATGGCATGTCAGGTAATTCTGATAAATGCGATTCTGATTATCCTTCATACAGGTAGCTTTACAAGGACGGTTATTCTATTGACGAGTCTTGTGAGCTTCTGTCTTGCTGCCCAAGTAAGTGCCTGATTAAAAGGATGTAACACATTTATCAAAATGGAACGTCACTTGAACATCAGCTCTGATACATTAGATGACTTTCTCTCAACGTAAGTGGATGACAAACCAAGGGGAGTGGAAGAACCAGTCAGTGTTGGGGTGAGTGTCTGTGATTGTATAGAACGTGTGCTTCTGATATTGCTATGCCTGTGCTTTGTTGACCACACACAGTTTAATAATGATGATATACATGATGTTTCAGAGTGTGATGTTCATCCGCCGGCCCCTGTCTCAGAGGGCAACACCATCTACCAACACAAACACAGTCTCCAGCTCCTACTACTACCGCACTCCCAAATTGGATTACTGGAACACTCTGAGCCCTTTCCAAGGCTATAACCCATTGGGAGTTAACCCATCTCTATCACTGAGTTTTGTATCCTCAAAATATATAAAAGAAGAATAATCTGTGAAATAAATTCAGGATGAATTTAAAATGTATCCTCATCATTTGAGTGTATGATTTTGTAATGCTATACATTGTACACCTCTGTGTTACTGTGTGTGTAATAAGAGGGTGTAGAATGGCAGAGCATCAATATTACCCCTGGACAATAATTGTGTTGATCTTAACATGTCATTAGTTGTTTGTACATCTAATCACGATTTCCTTCATGATTGTAATCTTCAATCATCATCATCTATAGATGTAGGCTACTCCAGATTTCAACCCGCAGACCAAATAAAACTAAATGGAGGATAATATTGTGTTTTTACCCAAATATGATCTATCATTTTGACAAGATAGCAGAGTGACCGCTCTAACAATGGAAACACATGTCCTCAATTATTGAAGGCAGGAGAGGTCAGGAGGGACCCTTCTAGCCAATGAGAGGGCAGATACGCGTGAACAACAGGCACAGCTAAGTGTTTTTCTCAAAGTTGCCAGAATGCCAAGTGCATCCACTTACTGTATTTCAGTACATTTTAACAGCCTAAACATTACGAAACTTCTATTTGATCAAATAAGTATAATGTAATTCGACACTCTCTCATAGACCTCCATACACAAAAGGGCTTATCTCACACAGATAGATTTTGGGCGGAGTAAATCCTCTCGCTTCGCCTCTTCCTCCATGTTTTACCTTAGACTTAATAGTACATTACTGTACTGTGAACCACTCTGGATGCAACAGGTTAGGCAAGATCGTTAGTCAATGTATCTGATGTTATAATTCTTCATTACAGAGATTTCCCTAGATATTTTAATATCTATTTTAGACTGCTACCTTTTTGACTGCTCCTTGCATGAGATTATGGGAAGAATACAGCAACTATGACTGGATTTAATTGATTATTAGTCATTCAGTCATCAGTCTCAATATAGTCAATTTTTTTAAATGGTTGACAGGCAAGTCAGTTCAACGTCCAGTTTTGATTGACAAAATATCAAAATACACAGAGTGTACAAAACATTAATGACAGACTGACCAGGTGAATCCAGGTGAAAGCTATGATCGCTTAATGACGTCACCTGTTAAATCCACTTAAATCACTATAGATGAAGTGCTGGAGACAGGTTAAATAAGGATTTTTAAGCCTTGAGACAACTGATACATGGATTGTGTATGTGTACCATTCAGGTGAATGGGACTTTCAACGGGATATGGTAGTAGGTGCCAGACACACCGGTTTGTATCAAGAACTACAATGCTGCTGGGTTTTTGACGCTCAACAGTTTCCCGTGTGTATCAAGAATGGTCCACCACCCAAAGGACATCCAGCTCACTTGACAGAACTGTGGGAAACATTGGAGTCAACATGGGCCAGTATCCATGTGATACCCTTTCGATACCTTGTAGAGTCCATGCCCCAACGAATTGAGACTGTTCTGAGGGCAAAAGGCGGTCCAACTCAATATTAGTGTTCCTAATGTTTTGTCTGCTCAGTGTATATCAGCCTAATTTGAGTGTACCATTTTGTATGCTATATATTTGTGTATGTGTGTGTGTGTGTGTGTGTGCTGAGAGGGTCTGTAGAACCACCAAGCATCCACAGCATTACCCTGTATTATGTTTTTCTAGCCCCAACCCTGGCCTAGCATTGTGTTGATCTGATATGTCATAGAATTGATAGATACAGGACAGCTCCCCAACTACCTTATTTGGCAGCAATACCAATTATGATCATGTTGCCATTTACAGGTAGGCCTGAAATAAGAAAGAATTCTGAAACTATAACTGTACTTAATTGACCATTAGTCATTCAGTCATCAGTCTCTATCACACAACAATTTCGTTTTATGATAGTTGACAGGATATGACAAATATATATTTTTATTGTCACACATTCCAGGGTGCAGTTATAGTAGTAAGAAATTAGGGTTAAGTGCCTTGCTCTAGGGCACATCAACAGATTTTTCAACTTGTCAGCACGGGTATTCGAACCACCAACTTTTCAGTTACCGGCCCAACACTCTAACCGCTAGGCTTCCTGCCACAAGGCATGTCTACACTTTTTGAATCATAAAAAATGAGTTGGTTTCAGGGAATTTCCATTATACATTGTTGGCTAACGGTTGGCTAATCTTGTGGTTTAAAGTATTATCGTCACTAGTTTGAGCTAGTTCAGAACCTTCAGGCTGGAACATGACTAATCCAATTGTTGAAACTACGTAAAATAAAAACACAGTGTTGTTTTTGCAAATATACAAATCCTTCTAGTGACAGACATGGTAGCAGCTTTTTCCATTTTCAGTTGTTTCAACACAATAGATCTCTTCAACATAGGCGGGGCTGCCCAGCTGATTTATTATTTTGTTTACACTGGCATTACTTCTGTTTTGGAGTTCAGAGAGGAATGGAATGACAGACGGGTGTTACACACAGTCAGAAAGACTATCCTACTGTAGTGGGAAATATCCCGTCAAGTCATCCTTCTGCAACATTCCTAGAGTTAGATAGCTGCCCAGCCCTTGGTTTACTCATTGGCACTTGCTATATTAGCACAGCTTTGGATGTCTGTTCATTTTATGGTATCCTCCACAGTAGGCTCACACAGGACAGGACCTCTACTCAGAGCAAACTATCTTTGATTTTGATCAGAAAATAATTGTAAAAGAGATGGAGCTACTGAGGCCTGCACTTCTTGTTGTGTTTATCACAACAGCGTTCACAAAACCGGTAAGTCGGTGAACATTTTATATATTCCTTATTTTTCCATAATTAGTAGTAGTAGTGGCTAGGGGCGCAACTTTCAATGGGAAATTGCATTTTTGTCCCCCCCAGTTTTATAATTGTAATGTGATACAAAACGAGACAACTGTGTGCTTTAGGACCATACGGACGCCTCAGAGCGGTTGGGTAGGCTGTTTGGAGTGTTTATCAAAAAAAATGATTATAAAAAATAATACATTAATTATGTCCCCCCACTTCTAAAAACTATTTTGCGCCCCTGGTAGTGGCTATCGTTACAGTATTTTTCAGGTGCTGTTGTCTTGTGTTTTGTTCACTCCACAGTTTGGCAGGCCTGGACACCACAATGGCCATTCAAATTCATTGAAATGGTATGAGCGGGATCACTCTTCTGAAGATGTCATCAGACACAGCAATGGAAGAGGCCCGGAATCACCAAAGTTCTTTGATTCTTCAGAATCATTGGAGTCTTCTGAAGAATCCAGTGAATCTGCAGAATCCAACCAGTCCTCGGAATCCAGCGAGTCCTCAGAATCTGATCAATCAAGTTCAGAGGAGATCTTCCCTGATAGGACGACACCTGGATCAACTGCTCCAACTACAGTGAACCCACCCACTGCTGCCATGTCAACTGTCCTACCGGTGACAGAAATGCCCACAAATGGGCCAATCATAAATGAAACGACACCTTCACCAGGGGACGTAACTGCATGTTTCACTGAGGACATTATATCTCTTGTTCCACCTACTCCCCCTCCAGTCACAGAGAAGAGAGGAGACCGTTTTTAAATGATTATAAATATTAGTCAGAATTCAAACTAAATTATACCAAAGATTTTGTATCATTATTTGTTGTATGGACCATTTACTTGAAGAATGTATTTCAAATTTTGAATGTATTTGTAGATTTTGTTATCAGCTTCAGAATAGTACTATAGGTAAATTCCCAAACGGAAAAGAATAATGAAAAAAAAAAGGATCTTGTATACAAAAATCAAATAAGTAATCTTGTATCTTTTGCCTTATGTGTCAGTAGTGTATTTGTATATGTCTTAACTGACTAATATGACATAATTCACTATATGATTGTGGTGAATTCTCTACATCAGGGCTCTCCAACCTTTTCTAGCATGAGAGCTACTTTTTTTTATACCTTTGAAATAGGCACATTCTTTTCTTTTCCTCCACCCTGCAGTTCTTCCTTATGTCCTTGGTGTACAACATATGTTTTCTAACAATATACCTGGTAAAGTAATGGTTAATAAACAACTAAGAAAATGCTATTCTGTTTTCTCTGTTAGTAATGTTCCTGGTTTGGGATTTCTTAGATTTTTTTTTTACTCTCAATATTACAATTATTATAGAGAAACAATGAAAATGGATGTTCTGAGTCCATACCAATTATTAAATCACATCAAAATAGTAACTAACACATTTCGGTTTTTAGTGTAATTCCTTTTTAATTGCGCAACTAGCGTTGGGATATTGGGAGAGCCGGAAGAGAACAGGCCTAAGGTACTCTGGAGCAACATTTTGAGCCAGGCTCCTCTCAGTTATTTTTAATGGGCTCTAAAGTTTATTAACAAATATTCAACCAGGAGTCGATAGTACTTTGCTATCGGGGGCACCCTCGGTAGCGAGGGGAATGGCGTCCCTTGAGAGGACAAGAACGAGATGTGTGTTAGGGGAAGTAGAATATATATATATTTTTTCTTTATTTTATTTCACCTTTATTTAACCAGGTAGGTCAGTTGAGAACAAGTTCTCATTTGCAACTGCGACCTGGCCAAGACAAAGCAAAGCAGTGCGACAAAAACAACACAGAGTTACACAGTAAACAAACAAAGTCAAAAACACAATAGAAAATCTATATACAGAGTGCAAAATGTAGTGCAAAATGCAATAAGGTTAGGAGGTAGGACAATAAATAGACCATAGTGGTGATATAAATTACAGATTAGCATTAACACAGGAATGAAGGATGTGCAAATTATGATGTGCAAATAGAGATACTGGAGTGCAAGATTAGCGAAAATAAGACAAATAAATATGGGGATGAGGTAGTAGTGTGGGCTATTTACAGAAGGGCTATATACAGGTACAGTGATCGATAAGCAGCTTTGACAGCTGATGCTTAAAGTTAGTGAGGGAGATAGGAACCTCTAGCTTCAATGATTTTTGCAATTCGTTCCAGTCATTGGCAGCAGAGAACTGGAAGGAATGGCGGCCAAAGGAGGTGTTGGCTTTGGGGGTGACCAGTGAGATAAACCTGCTTGAGCTGAGATAGGGCGGGGATTTACCTACTAAAGACTTATAGATGACCTGGAGCCAGTGGGTTTGGCAACGAATATATAATGAAGGCCAGCCAACGAGAGCATACAGGTCGCAGTGGTGGGTAGTATATGGGGCTTTGGTAACAAAACGGATGGCACTGTGATAGACCACATCCAATTTGCTGAGTAGAGTGTTGGAGGCTATTTTGTAAATGACATCGCCGAAGTCTAGGATCGGTAGGATAGTCAGTTTTACGAGGGCATGTTTGGCAGCATGAGTGAAGGAGGCTTGTTGCGAAATAGGAAGCCGATTCTAGATTTCATTTTGGATTGGAGATGCTTAATGTGAGTCTGGAAGGAGAGTTTACAGTCTAACCAGACGCCTAGGTATTTGTAGGAGTCAACGTATTCTAAGTCGGACCCGTCGAGAGAAGTGATGATAGTCCGGTGGGTGGGTGCGGGCAGCGTTCGATAGAAAAGCATGCATTTAGTTTTACTAGCATTTAAGAGCAGTTGGAGGCCACGGAAGGAGTGTTGTATGGCATTGAAGCTTGTTTGAAGGTTAGTAAGCACAGTGTCCAAAGAGGGGCCAAAGAGGGGAGCCGTATATAAGGAGCCGTATACTTGGAATACAGAGGAGGAATGGAGGGGGAAAAGTTATCGGAGCCCGAGGCTTGCATCGATGGTCAGGATCAGTGGCGACCCGTCATTCAGGCTGCCCCACCTTTTATTTCATTAATTCGTGTCACGTATCAGTTTGCAAAAATGTAAAAAAATTAAGAAATCATAATTGAGTTAATAAAGCTGCAAGCTAACTTGGTCTCTTTTTTGCTTTCTTGAGTAAGGCAGCTCCAAAATGCTGGTGTTTCAGCCTAGCTCAGTGCTCTCTGTGGTGGTGGGGGAGCCAGCAGAAAAATACGGAGCATAGGGGTTGGTAATGCTCTTTAGTTGTGCCGTGATTGGCTCAGTGTTCTGTCACTCCCAAGTGGCGCAGTGGTCTAAGACACTGCATCTCAGTGCTAGAGGTGTCACTACAGACAACCTGGTTGTATCACAACTGGCTGTGATTGGGAGTCCCGTAGGGCTGTGCACAAATGGCCCAGCGTCGTTCAAGTTTTGCCAGTGTAGGCCGTCATTGTAAATAAGAATTTGTTCTTAACTGACTTGCATAGTCAGTTAAGTATTACATCATTTATACAGCAGCATAAAACACAATACACTGAGCCAATCATGGCGCAACGCTGGCTTGCCCAACCACCACAGAAAGCACTGAGCTAGGCTGAAACACCTGCATTTTGGAGCTACCTTACTCAAGAAAACAAGAAAGAGACCATGTTTGTGTGTGGCTTCATTAACTCAATTATATATATATTTTTTTACATTGTTTGCAAACTAATATGTGACACCTATTCATTCCAAAATAACATGCAAAACAAGCAAGCCTGTGGGGCTCAAAACAGGTAGGGCTGTTCCCCACCTGCCCTGAATGACAGGTCGCCACTGATGATTGCACACTTGGAAAGCAGTATTATTGCACACTTGGATTGACTGTGTCATTGGGATTTTGACTGTTGTGTCATCCATTCCTACAGTACCCTCTTGTGGTTCTCTGCTGCACTACACTGCTAAGAGTTCAGAGCTTCATATGAACTCAAGCTTCCTCCTGACTGAGGCAACAGCTCATCAGATGAGACATTTGGGTAAGGAATGAGACGTTGACTGTGACACAGCCTTTTGTTAATATTTTAGCTCAGAATAACCTGAATGATGGTGTGTGATGGAGTGTGGTCTCGAAGGGCCCTCATCATAAAGCCATAAAGCATACTGTGTGTCTAGTCTCTTTCTTTGGTGAACACAATTGTGAATGCTGAGTCTATAATTTAGCTCATAATGTATAGGACCATACACAGAGATTAATGGCTCAGTAGATACAACAAATTATACAACTGTGAAATAACAGACCCACCATGCGTTTTATGAAAAAAAAAGAAGATTTTATTTAAAAAACAATACAACATTATACATACAGTAAAAATGGGACAAACAACATATAGTGTAAATAATTGTGCAATTGAACAAAATGGACTGTTCTGTATGTCCTGATGTGATAGCTAGTATTGCTCTTATCAGGTATTATTGTCGTACTGTATTAGACCTTAAGGGCCCTCTGTTTGTTATTCTCTCTGTTCTGTCCTCCTAAGGCGGGGTCACAGAGCACCTTCCTGGTCCTGGTAGCATTCTTCACTGTCGACAGCAGCAGGATGAGAAAAACAGGCCTTTACTAGGCAGTGATGACGCCGGGAGCGTCGTTAGCAATGCTAGCCTCTGTGGCCGCTTCCTCAGCCGACTTGCTGTCACTTTCCTGGCTCTCGTCGCTCCCGGCAGGGCCGTTGTCTTCCGCCCCGGGCGTGGCTGTAGCCTCCTCATTGCTGTTGCTGCTGTCAGTCTCATCACTGGCGCTCTCTGCCTCCTCCTCCTCCTCCTCCTCCTCCTCCTCCTCCAGGCTCTCAGCTCCATGGCTCTCAGAGGGGCCACTCTCCTGGCTGGCTTCGTCAACTTGCGATTGGCGCAGGCTGGACTCCTCGGCTGTCCCGCTGGAGGCATCCAAACCCTGGCTCTCCACCTCGGGGGTGCTGGTGTCCTCTTCCATCAAATCATGCACCTGCAGGGCCTGGAGAGAGGTGATGGAAGGACGTTTAGAGACAATCCTTACAACTAAATGGAAGGAAATGATGCCTGTGAGTTTGAGATGGAGAGTTCGAACACAGAGGAAAATGTACCTTGAACACGGTCAGCCTCTTGTCAACCTTTTTTCTGAGCCCGGTGCCAGCATACATGCCCTTGTCCATCTTTCCATAGGATTTGTATGGGGAGGGTCCCTTCTCGATATTGTTGCCATCTACATAAATGATGGACTTTTTATAGTCGCCAGGGTAGCCCATGCTGTCTCCGCGCCCGTCGTTGTAGAATGGCTCCTCGGTGGGAGCCAGGATGGGCTCAACAGTGGGGTCAGCGGTGGGAGGGGCCTCGGTGGTTTCTGCCTCCCCAGACTCTGACTCCTCTGTGTCCTGAAAACACATCACAACAACACCTTTAATCTTACCTCCCCTTAGAGCTTAGTGAACGTTCCTGTCTTTTGAGATTAGCTAGACGTCTTCATTGAACTATAAACTATAGTCTATGTGGTCCTGTAGACTTACTGGAGCCATAACTACACGTACATCTAAGAATGAAAATGAGACTCAATATACCCTCCACATGAATAGTTTTATACATGGTGTATTACATCACTGTCTGTGCTGTCCTTGCTTTCATCACTGTCTGTGCTGTCTGTTGATGCTGTGGTGTCCGCTGTTGGGTCTGATGTAGGATCAGCTCCCTGGATAATAGAAAATCAACAACATCCATCAAAAGCACAGATATGGTTGTCTCTATCAGGTGTAAGAGTGATTTAGCGTCTTATGCTACATAATGCTACAACAGAATGATGTTTTACTTCTGTTTCATCTTCGTCGGAGCTCTCGTCTGATGCTGCACCAGCACCCACATTCTAAAAGAAAACCACAGCATTAATAAATATAAGAATGGTATAGGACAAACGTATACATTTCAATGCCAATACACATACAGAATATAAAGGAATGTGAACATGCTCTTACCTGTACATATGCATCATGGGTGAGTTCTGCTGGGGCTTTCCGAAGCACCGGAGCTGGTTTTACCTGTCAACATGAACATGAATTTAAGTTAATACTGAGCACACGTCTGTCTGTCCTTCCGCCTGTCTGTCAATATATATGTTCTCATATGAGAGGAACACTCACCACTTCCTCTGAGCTCTCTGAACTGCTGCTGGACAAGCGTTTCACTGGGCGACCGAGGACCGTTGCAAAGAGCAGGACAAAAACAATTGCAGCCTTCATTGTTACAACGTGTATCTGAAACGAGAGAGAATCCACCAAAATGATGTGAACTGAAGATACACACTCTGTAGAAAACTGTACTGTATAACTGTACTGTTGGCTATATTAACACCCTTTTAAACTGAAAATGTGATAGATTATTTTCAATTACAGCTAAAATGCCTGGATGGGAGGCAATTAGACTGAGTTTAACTGCCTATGAAGTCCTGCTTTGTAATGGTAAAATCATTAAAGCCTTTTTTTATTTTATTTATTCAACCTTTATTTAAGTAGGCAAGTCATTTAAGAACAAATTCTTATTTACAACGACGGCCTACCTACAGGGTGAGCCCTGGAGCAAATTAGGGTTAAGTGCCTTGCTCAAGGACACATCAAAAGGTTTTTCACCTTGTCGCCTCAGGTATTCAAACCAGCAACCTTTCGGTTACTTGCCCAACACTCTAAACACTAGGCTACCTACCGCCCTAACTGCCTTGATAAGTATACAGGGAGAACTAACCATTGGCCATTATGAGTCTCCACCATAGCTAAGTGGAAGGACTCTGGCAGAAGTGCACTCCTTTTAAAATCCTTAACTGTTGGCAGACATCATGGGCTTCCCTCCCAGCCAATGACATCCAGCCTAGCCTAGCTATACTACCCGCATGCATGAACGTCTCCCTTGTTTTCCAACTCAGCTACTTTCAGCTAGAACAACATTACATCAAGTATAACTCTGAGCAGGCAGTGTTTTAGCTATACCTATAATGATCTCTGCATAGTATATAATTCCCCAAGTTAAAAGTGTAAGTCTGGATGACCACAGTCGGTCCAGGGAGGCAGGGAACATGATGAACGCCCCTCAGCGTTATTTTGGAAGCCAACTCTACTTTGTCATTTGGTCCTCGGGTTCTAGAATGAAGAGCCCTTAAATGTGTGGTGTCGACAAATGGAAGTGTGACAGTGGCAAGGTGAGAGAAACTACTTGTAATGTTGAGAGGATGTTGCGTGTAGATGAGGTCTGACTTCAGAAGTAACTAATCAAGCCTTTCAGCTTTCCTGTTATTATTATTTGCCCTCACAGCAGCACTTAAATTCTGTGGTTTAGTCTTGGAACATAGGAGTCAGTTAGTTGACAATAAATTAGCTGTGGCTTTGAGAGCTGAGCCCAGAGCTTCCTCTTCCTGCTGTCACGTTCACATTCATTACTCCAACACTATAAAACCTAGTTTATCATTGAGCTCAGGTTACCAGAAGTATCAGGTATATAGAGAGCATGTGTAATAACACAAACTAGTTGTTAGAACAATCACCAAGCTCTCTTTTCTGGTAAATTATGAATTTGCTACTAATCATAATACATTTATTATCATTTACATAAAAAGCCCCAAATGTACAAAGCATTTAGGCATTGAAAGGGGGCTGAAATTTGTCTCCTAGCTTTGTCATTCTTTGTATAAAATATAAAAACATTCACCACGATTTTCTATGAGAGGATTATACATGTAGAAGGGCTAAACTTACATTTCTTATTGTGCACAAAGCACATGCATAGGATGTCAATATTATAATTTACTCTGCTATATTTACGTTATCTATGTGATATGTCCTTCAATTTCCCAAAGAATCACCTAAAGAATCACCTAAAGCTATGTTAGAGTTTGCACCTGAGCACCAATACGAGTGAGAAGTCATTCTTTACCTGGACTTGATCCTCAGAGAATCCACAGGATAGCACTACACTAGTTTGTCAGGATGAGTGGAGAGCTGCTCAGTATTCTCTTGGATGCCAGAGGAGGAACAGCACGGTTCAGTTTGGATGTGGATGGATGCTGCTGAACGGAGGCTGCTGGTTGGCTTATAAGCCCGGCTGCCTCCAGCTCCAGCCAATAGAAGCAGGGCTTGTGTCATGAGGTTTACCACTTCTGGCCCACCTATCCTCTCCCACTCTTCCTGTGGTTAGTGTGGCCTCTCAATGCAAACATTCACCAATCGACAAGACAGAGGAAGAAAAAAACACTCTATTGTTACAGAAATAAACTGAGGACACAAGCTCTGTGAAAATTGAGATCAAATACACGACAGTGCTTGCAGTCAAATGATGTTAGAAAACCCCAAATGAAGAGAAACTGGCTTTATTACTAATTAAGGATTTTTTAGCATCTGAACCAGGTTTGAATTTCCAAAACATTACTGTTGGTCTGTAAGGTAATACATATTATCATCACTTCATCATTAAGCCAAGGTCAAAGAGGATTGTAAATGTATTAAGTGACTCAATACATTCATGTACATTTACAGTGTAGACAGTACAGCTTTTTTCTTAAGAGAGCATTCATATTCTTCCATATTCATTGGCCTCAATACAAGACATCATTAGCCAGCATTAACATCACAATTCTACAACCCATTCCGCATATTTCGTGGGAAGATAAGTTTGGACTCATTTTGCCCCTCAGTCATCTTTTTACTGGGTGACTCTGCAACTGTCATTATCTGTGAATCTAGGTATACTTATATTGCCATTTTAATCTGATAAA
Source organism: Thymallus thymallus (assembly GCA_023634145.1). Classification (NCBI taxonomy): domain Eukaryota; kingdom Metazoa; phylum Chordata; class Actinopteri; order Salmoniformes; family Salmonidae; genus Thymallus; species Thymallus thymallus. The sequence continues at coordinate 23,863,349 of CM042403.1, forward strand.
TGAAAGGTTGTAAATAAGATAATATATACTGAAAAAATATATAAATGCAACATGCAACAATTCCAAAGATTTGACTGAGTCACAGTTCATATAGCCAAATCAGTCAACGGAAACAAATTCATTAGGCCCTAATCTATGGATTTCACATGACTGAGCAGGGGCGCAGCCATGGGTGGGCCTGAGAGGGCATAGGCTCCCCACTTGGGAGCCAGGCCCACCCGCTGGGGACCCAGGCCCAGCCAATCAGAATGAGTTTTTCCCCACAAAAGGGTTTTATTTCAGACTGAAATACTCCTCTGCACCCCCTCAGATGATCCCGCAGGTGAAGAATCCGGATGTGGAGGTCCTGTGTTGGCGTGGTTACATGTGGTCTGTGGTTGTGAGGTTGATTGTATGTACTGCCATATTTTCTAAAACGACATTGGAGGCAGTTTATGGTAGAGAAATGAACATGACATTCTCTGGCAACAGCTCTGGTGGACATTCCTGCAGTCAGCATGACTGTGGTATTGTGTTTTGTCACAAAACTACACATTTTAGAGTGGCCTTTTATTGTCCCCAGCACAAGGTGCACCTGTGTAATTATCATGCTGTTTAATCAGCTTCTTGATATGCCACACCTGTCAGGTGGATGTATTATCTTGGCAAAGGAGAAATGCTCACTAACAGGGATGTAAACAAATTTGTGGTCAAAATTTGAGAGAAATAAGCTTTTTGTGCGTATGGAAAATATCTGTAATCTTTTATTTCAGCTCATAAAACATTTGGACCAAAACGTTACATGTTGCGTTTATATTTTTGTTCAGTATACATATAAAAAAATATATTGTATGGCGAGTGCAAGGATATGGAGGAAGAGAACTTCCAGACACCTATGCATTCTCTGAATTCTAGAATATGATTACTTCTCATAAAAGTTTGAGAGCATTGAAATAATGACCCACTAAAGTAGTAGGTAGCACCACTGACTGGTTTCTTTGTCAAACAATCTCCCCTAAGCCTGCAATTAACTTCAGGATTCCTGTGTTAATGTTTGACAGGTATCTGATGTACTCACTGGAGTATGCATTGCTACACGCTGAGTCTGCTATTGTACTTTGAATGTAATCCCCTACAGCTTGATTTCTTACTGTATGATCATAATAAAATAGCCTCCAGTGGCTTTGGTGTTCAGTGGAATGATTTAGGGTGTATTCATGTATAACTAAATGTTGTAAAAAGGAAGACAAGACACAACATCACACATTCATCACAACATCGTACAGTGAAACTCCCAGACAGATGTCTGGAAAGCTTGACAGTGGATGCATCAAGTCGAAACATGCTGCATTTGCTACGTTTTCACCTTGTTTGATGTCAAGTCACAACAGTTCAATCTTCCTCAGGTTGTGTCTGGAATTCTCACTGAGATGTCTGATATCCCGGGCTGTCAAATCAACCAGTGGTTCACTAGGAGCTGAACACCAAGACACCTCTAACACCACCACAATAATTACCACAACACCTACAGTACCTTGAGTGTATACTTCAACATTTGTATCAACAAACAATTATATTCAAATGAAGTGATTCCAACCAACACCACAAATAATGTCATTAACATTTTAGAACTTCACCATGTGACATACAAGGCAAATCATTATCTGATGAACTGCACAGTATTGACAGGTGTGTGTGTGGATGTGCGTGTGTGAGAGAGAGGGGGAGAGAGAAAGAGAGAGAGAGTGTCTGGAACTGTCCCAGACCAGGCATGAAACACACCATTCATTATCAGTGTGGATATCACTTCACTGGACCACACAGCCCGTATTCTTTATTGACTTTGCTTTGTGGAAAGTCTGCCGTAAAAATAGGAGACCCACTTTTACGATGTCCGTAGAGCATGTTGAGGACCTTACTGTAATCCTAGTCTGGTCAATGTAGAGCTGGCGGTTTGGCTGCCTTAAAGCAAAGCTGAAATCAGGGAAAACACGTGGCTCCAATTGACAACATTAGTTTATGAAGCTGATGTCATTTGTTAAAGTGGAACCCATGTTCAATGACATGCAGCGATGTCGTTAAGTGCATTTTAGGCCCGGGCCGTCAATCTCTGTGGTCATTTAGTTTGGAAATATCCTTTAAACTCATTGTAACATACAGTACAGGCATTATGCAGATTGTATAGTGTTTTAATGGAATATTTAATTAAGCCATCAACTTTCGTTATCGTAAAAAACTATACAAGAGTGTTAATAATAAGCTAAGATCAGATGTGGTCTCTATCGGGCTGATTCACAGTGAGGAATATCCCGCTGTTGACCCAAAGCCTGTACATGTGGTATTACCCTAACTACCATACAGTGAAAGAACCCAGGGTCAAACTTTATTTGGATAGTCCAGATAGTCCATTTGTAGATGCTCTACATACTATCATCAAACTATCTGTTGATAAGCAACTGCTTGCTAAGGTTAGGGTTAGGTTTATAATAAGGGTGAGGGTTAGATTAGGGTTAGGATTAGGGTAAAGATTAAGTTTAGGGTTAGGATAAGGGTTAAGGTTAGGGTTAGTAAATCGTTAGTTTAAATTCTACTGACAGTCTGTAGATAGTGTTACCGAACACGGTACAGGCCTAATGATGGAGGGGAGTTGGAAATCTACTACGGCAAGAACTCTCCCAGACAACCCCATTTTCAGTGTAGTCATTAACGGTGTGTGTGTTACTATACGTTAGTCTGTGTTAACCGCATAATGTCTTCATAATGTCTCTATAAACCACCATAGGTTTATAGAAGTGTTTGGGTGGTGGAGTTTTGACAAATGCATACATGTACAGTCAGTGTGACATACTGAAAGACAGGAGATCATATTACATAACTTTCATGTTACTGTAGTTGTGTCGAACTAGTTTGTGGGACTGCACCAAGAGAAAGGTTAAATCATCGATTTTATAAATGGTCCAAAATGTAACATACTCCAAGCTATATGACAAAATCTGGGAAGGCTTTCCTCTAGATGTTGGAACATTGCTGCGGGCACTTGCTTACATTCAGCCACAAACAAGAGCATTAGTGAGGTCGGGCATTGATATTGGGCGATTAGGCCTGGCTCACAGTCAGCATTCCAATTGTCAGGGCTCTGTGCAGGCCAGTCAAGTTCTTCCACAGCGATCTCAACAAACTATGGACCTCGCTTTGTGCAAGGGGGATCTGTCATGCTGAAACAGGTTGGAAGCACAGAATCGTCTAGAATATCAATGTGTACTGTAGTGTTGAGATTTCCCTTCACTGGAACTAAGGGGCCTAAGCGGAACCATGAAAAACAGCCCCAGACCATTATTCCTCCTCCACCAAACTTTACAGTTGGCACTATGCATTGGGGCAGGCAGTGGTGGAAAAAGTACCGAAATGTAATACTTGAGTAAAAATAAAGATACCTTAATAGAAAATGACTCAAGTAAAAGTGAAAGTCACCCAGTAAAATACTACTTGAGTAAGTCTAAAAGTATTTGGTTTTAAATATACTTAAGTATCAAAAGTACATGAAATTGCTAAAATATACTTAAGTATCAAAGTAAAAGTACACGTATAAATCATTTCAAATTCCCATAAGCAAAGTAGGCGGCCACATTTTCAAGTTTTTTTTATTTATAGATAGCCAGGTGTACACTCCAACACTCAGACATAATTTACAAACAAAGCATTTGTGTTTAGTGAATCCGCCAGATGAGAAAAAGTAGGGACCAGGGATGTTATTTTGTGTGAATATGACAATTTTCCTGTCCTGCTAAGCATTCAAAATGTTACAATTACTTTTGGGTGTCAGGGAAATTGTATGGAGTAAAAAGCACATAATTTTCTTTAGGAATTTATTGAAGCAAAAGTTGTAAAAAATATATATAGTAAAGTAAAGTACAGATACCCCCCCAAAACGACTTAAGTACTATTTAAAATTATTTTTACTTAAATGGGGGCAGGTAGCGTTCTGCTGGCATCCGCCAAACCCACATTCGTCCGTCAGACTGCCAGATAGTGGTGTGATTCATCACTCCAGAGAACACATGTCCACTGCTCCAGAGTCCAATGGCGGCGGGTTTTACACCACTCCAACCGATGCTTTGCATTGTGCATGGTGATCTTAGGCTTGGGTGCAGCTGCTCGGCCATGGAAACCCATTTCATGAAGCTCCCAACTAACAGTTCTTGTACTGATGTTGCTTCCAGAGGCAGTTTGGAATTCGGTAGTGAGTGTTGCAACCGAGGACAGGCGCTTTTTACACGCTTCAGTACTCTGTGGTCCTTTTCTGTGAGCTTGTGTCGCCTACCACTTCGCGTCTGAGCAGTTGTTCCTCCTAGACGTTTCTACTTCACAATAGCAGCACTTACAGTTGACAAACTGACTTGTTGGAAAGGTGGCATCCTATGACGGTGCCACGCTGAAAGTCACTGACCTCTTTAGTAAGGCCATTCTACTGCCAATGTTTGTCTATGGACATTGCATGGCCGTGTGCTCGACTTTATACTGGCAGCAACAGTGTGGCTGAAATAGCCGAATCCACTAATTTGAAGGGGTGTCCACATACTTTTGTGTATCCCAAACAGCAGGCAATTTCATGTGAAATTGTCTGGATAGAAACATGTTTAAGGAAAAGTGTGAGCAGCATACCCGCTCTGTACTGATTTAAGGTCAAGCCCTGTCATATACATTGGCATATAACTGTTGTATAACAGCTGCATTGTTCAGATTATTCATTAAATCAGTATGCAGCTTTTTAAGTAAATCTCTAGAGAAATATATTGTGCGGTATATGGGACTCCAGCTTTATATGTTTGGTGTTCCCTCTCAGAAGTTGTCACAATGTAAAACACCCAATGGTTTTACTGTTGAAATATAAACAGAAAGCACAATAAGAATAAATACAATTAATCATGTGGAAACCTTGTAAAAACAGAGGAGACATGCTTCTGGACTTGAAGAAACTATGTGAGCCAATTTGACTTTGCATGGTACAGAACCGGCACCACAAAACAAATACTTTCAGACATTTCTCTTTCTAAATTGTATTTTTATACTCAGAACAGGACATACAACTATTGAAAAGTAGTTTGAAAAACAATTAAATTCATAATTTTGGATTGGAGAAAAACAATAGAAATGGTGTTAATAGCCTACAGACCTTAGAACCAGAAAGTGTCTAGAATGTGGAAGCTTGTTGTTCTTCAGTCTGCAACAAAATCTGTAAAACCTCTCAGAAAAATAACTATATTTTCATGAAAAAACAACAGCCCACTGGGCAAAAACTGGTTGAATCAACATTGTTTCCAAGTAATTTCAACAAGTCCTAAATTCTGGTTAAGTCCTGAATTCAACATGGAATACTGATTGGATTGAAACCCAGGACATATTTCCATGGTGTCACTGATCTGCAGACAGAAAAGCCACCATCAGCCCACCTCACCAGCTGACTGCTTAGATGTATTTGTGGACTTTTCATTATAATTAGAAAGACACTTATTTGACTTTCAACTGTCAATTGTAGTGGTATTGTCTCGTTGTAGAGTGTTGATGGTTTACCATACATCCGATCTTCTTCTTTATGTCCCGAACTATGCATATTTTACAGCAGATTCAGCAGACCACTTTTAACCAGAATTTAGAACTGCAATAACTCTTAAGAATATTGTTGCCACCTTACCAGCAGAGAGAAAGAAAGCTCGCCCACTCTTTTACAGTACCATGCAGTATGAAAATAGACTGCAATAGGACATACATTTCCTGTCTGGAAGGGAGCTCAGGGTGGTTCCCAAAAAATCTAGTTGAGACATTCTTGTTCTAATTGAAGTTGATGAGTACGTTCGTAAAATTTGATTTGGGTTGATGAATAAGTTTGTTCTCATGTCCACAATGGTTATACTCAAGTGAGAAAAACACTTGTAATGTGTTTAGTTTGGGCTGTTTCTCAGGCTATTGTTTACAATAGTCTGGGTATATAATTTATATTATTCTAGCTCATTCAGGGTGAGGCCCAGTTGCATAGCCATTCATTTGGATTCAGTTCTACTACAGTTGGCTATGCACTAGCATGGCAACTCTACTCTTTCCCCAAACCACATGTGCACTGTAAGATTACATGCATATGGCCATGAAACTTGTGGAAATAGGAACATACACTACATGTAATGCTAAGATTCTTTGCTATATAGAATGGTATGTAAGGTGCTACTCATTCAAAAGAAGTTGATGGGGGAAAGAACAGGACTCAAATCAGAATTGTGCCATCTTGCTGAGTGCAGCAATTGTTAGTCCTGTATGGCTCAGTTGGTAGAGCATGGTGCTCGCAACAGCAGGGTTGTGGGTTTGATTCCCGGGGCCACCCATACATAGAATGTATGCACGCATGACTGTAAGTTGCTTTGGATAAAAGCATCTGCTAAATGGCATATATTATTATATTTGACAAGATAAAACATTGCTACTTGTAATAACACCTACACGCTACTACTATATATTTTTTCACTTCTCAGACCATTTAGAGATAGTTTCATGGTCTGACAGTACACTAGGACAGTTTGAGTGCAGCATGATTTGTTAAGACTGAGGGGTGAAGGATTAGGTCAAACCAGGCTGAAGTTCAACTGTAAATCCAGCTCATGTGGAGCTGAAGCACTACAATTTTAAGTCAACACTATCATTAAAACAAACTCATTTAATTCACCACTAACATAATAAGAAATGTGTGGGTGCAGGAAAAACAAGCGCAATTTGCTAAGGTTATGCCTCACATATAACACTGACTCCCTGGGAGAGATTGTGATGAGTCAGCTGTAAGTGTCGACAACACAGTTCCTATACCTGCTGCCTTCATGATCTCAATGTCGCCTGATTTCAGGTTAGAGACAACTTGACTGATTTGTTACCCAAACATGTTAATGCTATACAAATGCATGTATGACATACTGTATGTCATCATGGGTTTTAGGAACCACCCTACTACTACAATATAGTTTGTGTTTTCTTGTAGAGAGAATACAGTCCAATGGTTGGGTATTGGGTTAATGGGTGTGATACTGTGTTGGGGTATTCCAATAATATTTAACAAGCTCCCTGGTAAAACAAGTAGTAAAGTCTGCTCCGACATTGTTCACTTGGACCAAAAAAAAAAGTATGTATAGAGGGAAAGAGTGGTAAAATTGTAAAATAAAAAATGTTTGACTCTTGTTTGCTTGTTATGTAATCTTTTTTTTTACACATTGTTTGTAGAAGTTCTGTGTACTCTATCAAACGTATTTGATCATAGAATAAAAAACATTTGGTAAGACACGTTTGGTACTGTCATGTCTCCACACTCAAGTAAGGCGTAATTGTAGAAGACATCCATTGGGTATTTCTGTCTCCTAAGATGGCCATTTGTGGTCTGACAGACACTAGTGGTAAGTTGCTTTGGGTATGTAGCCTTAGTGGACCTGTGCTGTGAAGAGGAGAGAAAGCACCACCATGTGAATATCATCATTCAGTTGCTTCACTTGTCTTTGCCAATTGCCAGAGAGTTCTGATTCAGCAAGATTCCAACTATAAAGAGACAGATTTTTGTCTAAGCAGCATCACAGTGATTCTGCAACAGTAAGGTTGGTTTGTTTGTTTGGGGAAATATTGCCTAGTATACCAAATCCAACACATCCCTCAGATGTACCATTATGGCTGAGACACACATAGCCTGACTGTCAGCCATAAGACTGGCTGTAGACAGACAGACAGACAGACAGACAGACAGACAGACAAGGATTTGGTCACCACTGCTGCTGCTGGGGAATTCCACCTCTGTGGGGTTATATTATTTTGGGTTACTGTAAGGGACTGGGGCAGCTAGGAGGAGGACTTACCAGGAAAAGGTCATTCAAAGTAATTACTGTCATGCACTTTAATTCTTGGTCAGTACTTTTAGAACAACAATAATATTGTTTTAACAACAATATTGTCCAGATAGCATTATAGATGTTGTCCTCATACGCTTCCAATAAATGTTTGGTTCTCAGAATAAGATGGCGCCGATAAAGATGGTCGGCATCTTACTTGCTCAAACCAACTTTGCTATTTTGTGAATTTTTTTTGTGTTTGTCCTTACATATTTTGTACAGAAAGCTCACACCATTATCACCTATGATCGTCAAGTACTTTTGAACTATGAATCGACAGCTACTAACCTCGACTTCGACCTAGATTTCGGCTCCAACTTTAACTGCGAATCAGCTGTTCCCTTGTTTACACCATACCCTACTCCATTGTTCGGGCTACCCAAGCGCCACAAGCGAAGACGCAGGAGGAGGGCTGGAGTCATTGTTAGACATAGACACAGAACATAGACACTCCCCTCCGTTCTATTGGCAAATGTCCAGTCACTTGAGAACAGAGAGTTTCCTACCAAGAAGACGTGAAAAGTTATAATATTGTGTGCTTTTCAGAAACTTGGCTGACGGGCAATATGGATATTGTAATACTCAAGGGTTACTCCATGCATCATCAAAACCATACAGCGGACCTTGGTAAAACCAAAGGAGGAGGGGTGTGCCTCTTTGAAAACAACAACTGGTGAGCTGCTTCAATTGTGAAGGAAGAACACCTCATGGTAAATTCCAGACCTTTTTTTACATCTGTAATCATCAATGATGTCTACATCCCAAATGAGAATGGCACTAAGCAGGCACTCAACAAGGTGTACAGGGCCATAAACAAACAAGAAACCCCTCACCCATAGGAAGTTATGAAAAGTTATGAAATTTCCCCCCCGGGGGATCAATAAAGTACCTATCTATCTAAGTGTTTCTAGTGGGTGGAGACTTTAACGTGTGGAGACTTTTATCCAACTTTTACCAACACGTCTCCTGCGCCACAAGAGGCGCTAACACTCTGGACCACTTGTACTCTAACCACAGAAACGCATACAAAGCCGTCTCTCACACTTCGGCAAATCAGACTATGGCTCCGTCATCTTGCTTTCTGTTTACAAGAAAGATCAGGAAGTACCGGTAACGTGCTCAGTACGGAAGTGGTCCGACGAAGCGGACGCTCTTAGTACAAGACTGATTTGCTAGAAAAGACTGGAATATGTTCAGATTCATCCGATAACATTGAATTGTTTACCAGATCACTCACAGGTTTCATCAATATTTCATCGACGACGTTGTTCCGACATTGACCGTATGCACGTACCGTAACCTAAAACCATGGATTACAGGCAGTATCCGCACCAGGCTAAGGGCTATAGCTACCGCAGTCAAGGAATGGGACACGGACATGGGCGCTTACAAGAAAGCCCTCTAAGTCCTCCAATGAGCCACCATGGAAAAGGTCAATATAGGACTAAGATAGAATCCTACTACACAGGCTTCGACACTCAGTGGATGTTGCAGGATTTGCAGACTATTATGGATTGTAAATTGAAACACAGCCATGAGTTGCCCAGTGACATAAACCTCCCAGACGAGCTGAATGCCTTATATGCTAGCTTCGAGGCAAACAACAGTGAGCCGGGCATGAGAGTCCCTGTTGTCCTGGACGACTGTGTGATCTCGCTTTTCGTGACAGATATGAGTAAGACTTTTAAACAGGTTGGGGCCAGACAGAATACATTTTAAAATGTTAACATTTATCCAGACTTACAATTAGTGCTTTCATCTTAAGATAGCTAGGTGAGACAACAACACATCACGTACAAAGTAAAGTCTCGCTCAACAAAGTATTTATCAGCACAGTCAGAGCTAGTGGGAAAATAGTTTTTTGGGGGGGTCTTTAAGATACTCTTCAAAGAGGTAGGGTTTCAGACATTTTATACGTTTTATACCAGGGTGCGTTCTTAGAGCATGCACAGACCAGCTGGCATGTGTCTTCACAGACATTCTGTGACATAGATCTCCTTGTCCTAGTCTGTAATCCCAACATGCTTCAAGCAGACCACCATTGTCCCTGTTCCTAAGAACTCAAAGGTATCCTGCTTAAATTACTATCATCCCATAGCACTCACATCTGTAACCATGAAATGCTCTGAAAGGCTGGTCATGGCACACATCAACACCATCACCCCAGACACCCTGGAACCAATCCAATTCGCCCAACAGATCCACAGATGAAGCAATCTCTATTGCACTCCGCACTGCTTTCTCCCACATGGAGAAGAGGAATACCTATGTGAGAATGCTGTTCATTAACTATAGCTCAGTGTTCAACACCCTCAAAGGTGTCCCCTCAAAGCTCATCACCAAGCTCGGGACCCTGGGATTGCCCTGGGACTGAACACCTCCCTCTCCAACTGGATCCTGGACTTTCTGACAGGCCGCCCCCAGGTGGTGAGGGTAGGTACCAACACATCTGCCACGCTGACCCCTCCTGTACTCCCTGTTCACCCATGACTGTGTGGCCACGTACGACTCCAACACCATCATCAAGTTTGCTGACGACACGATGGTAGTAGGACTGATCACCGATGACGATGAAACAGCCTACAGGAAGGAGGTCAGAGACCTCGCAGTATGGCGCCAGAACAACAACCTCTACCTCAACGTCAGCTGAGCATGGTCTACAAGAAATGGAGGGGCTAGCACGCCCTCATAAAGTGGGTAGAGAACTTCAAGTTCCTCGGTGTCCACATTACTGAGGACTTAACATGGTCCTCTCACAGCAGCACAGTTGTAAAGAAGGCGTGACACTGCCTCTTCCTCCTCAGGAGGTTGAACAGATTTGGCACGGCCCATCAGATCCTCAAAAAGTTCTACAGCTGCACCATTGAGAGCTGGCTGCATCACCGCTTGGTCGATCGCAAGGCACTACATGCGGTGTCAGAGAAAGGCCCGGAAAATTCTCAAAGACCCTAGCCACACAAACCATAGACAGAACGTCAAGCGTTAACGAAGTGTCAAGTCTGGGACCAAAAGGCAGCTGAACAGATTCTACCCCCAAGCCATAAGACTGAACAGTTTATTAAATGGCTAACCAAACTATTGCATTTACCCTTTTCTGCACTGACTCTCTTACACTGAATCTATACACACTCACTGGACTCTACCAACACACTCACACACACACGCACACACACACACTTTTACACTCTCCAGATACAGTGCATTCAGAAAGTATCCAGACCACTTTACTTTCTGTTATGTTACAGCCTTATTCTAAAATGTATTAAATAGTTTTTGTTCCTCATCAATCTACACACAATACCCCATAATGACATTTACAGAAGTATTCAAACCCTTTACTCAGTGCTTTGTTGAAGCACCTTTGGCAGCGATTACAGCCTTGAGTCTTCTTGGGTATGACGCGCTACAAGCTTGGCACACCTGTATTTGGGGATTTTCTCCCATTCTTTTCTGCAGATCCTCTCAAGCTCTGTCAGGTTGGATGGGGAGTGTCGTTGCACATCTTTTTTCAGGTCTCTCTAGAGATGTTCGATCGGGTTCAAGTCCGTGCTCTGGCTGGGCCACTCAAGGACATTCAGAGACTTGTCCAGAAGTCACTCCTGCGTTGTCTTGGCTGTGTGCTTAGGGTTGTTGTCCGAAAGGTGAACCTTCGCCCCAGTCTGAGGTCCTGAGTGCTCTGGAGCAGGTTTTTATCAAGGATCTCTCTGTACTTTGCTCCGTTCACCTTTGTCTCGATCTTGACTAGTCTTCCAGCCCCTGCAGCTGAAAAACGTCCTCAAAGCATGATGCTGCCACCACCATGCTTCACCGTGATTTGGTGCCAGGTTTCCTCTCGACGTGAGGCTTGGCATTCAGGCCAAAGAGTTCAATCAGACCAGAGAATCTTGTTTCTCATGGTCTGAGTCTTTAGGTACCTTTTGGCAAACTCCGAGCAGGCTGTCATGTGCCTTTTACTGAGGAGTGGCTTCCGTCTGGCCACTCAACCATAAAGGCCTGATTGTTGTAGTGCTGCAGGGATTGTTGTCCTTCTGGAAGGTTCTCCCATCTCCACAGAGGAACTCTAGAGCTCTGTCAGAGTGACCATCATGTTCTTGGTCACCTCCCTGACCAAGTCCCTTCTCCCCTGGTTTCTCAGTTTAGCCGGGTGGCCAGCTCTAAGAAGTGTCTTGGTGGTTCCAAACTTCTTCCATGATGGAGGCCACTGTGTTCTTGGGGACCTTCAATTCTTCAGACAGTTTTTTGGAACCCTTCCCCAGATCTGTGCCTCGACATAATCCTGTCTTGGAGCTCTACGGACAATTCCTTTGACCATATGGCTTGGTTTTTGCTCTGATAGGCACTATCAACTGAGGGACCTTAAATAGACAGGTGTGTGCCTTTCCAAATAATGTCCAATCAATTGAATATACCACAGGTGAACTCCAATCAAGTTGAAGAAACATCTCAAAGATGATCAATGGAAACAGGACGCACCTGACAGGATGCACTTTTTATTTTTAATAAAAGTACAAACATTTCTAAAAACCAGTTTTCACTTTGTAATTATGTGGTATTGTGTTTAGTATGATGCTACATTTTTTTTTATTAAATCCATTTCTCCAAGTCTGTAACGTAACAAAATGTGGAAAAAGTGAATACTCTGAATACTTTCCAAAGGCACTGTTTGCTGCTTCTACTCTGTTTATTATCTATACTAATTGCCTACTCCCTAAACTACCTAAACTACCTCATACCCCTGCACATTGACTCAATACTGGTACTCCTTGTACATGGCCTTGTTATTGTTATTTATTGTGTTTCTATTTTCTATTTTTATTAGCACATTTTCTTACTTTTTAACTCTGCATTGGAAAAGGGAAAGGCTGGATACTTGTCAGTTGTACAACTGAATGCATTAAACTGAAATGTGTCTTCTGCATTTAACCCAACCCCTCTGAATCAGAGAGTTGCTGGGGGCTGCCTTGATCTGGGTTAACTGCCTTGTTCAGGGGCAGAACATGTTGGGAAAGGGCTCTCAAGTAAGCATTTGACAGTAAAGTGTACACCTGTTGTATTCTGCGCATGTGACAAATAAAATTGGAATAAAGTTACCTTCACTGCTGTGAAATGAACAGATGCACATTTATAAACAGTAGCTAATATATTTATCCATACAACATTTTTTGCTATTTTACTCCAACTAATTCATACGTTTTTAATTAACACAGTTTATATTTGACCATGCAATAAAAAACCTTCCATTAAGCAGTAAATGTGGTTTTTCATTAGGGGAAAAATTATCAGGATAGGAGGCCCTGGCGAGCTCTGTGACCACCAGATAAGCCTGCATCCTGAGAAACACTGGACAGTTATAGACATTATTAGCAGGTCTGGACTGAATCACTCTCCACCAGTGGAACAACTGATGAACCATAGCAAGAAGTCTTCAGTATATGGTTGAAAATTATGATTTTTTTTATTTAATATTACAGATAACCACCACAGCATGATTATTAATTGCATCTCAAAAAATGTTTTGGTCTTTCTTTTTTGTGTAACAGTATTGCTTTCGTCCCTCTCCAACCAGGAACCCTCTGAACATCGACACCTGTCATTCATGTAGCATCGTTACCTGTCCCTCCACAAAAGGCGTGGCCCTTGTGAAGCAAGGGAAACAACTACTTCAATGTCTCAGAGCAGGTGAAGTACCCGACTGAACGCTACTAGTGCGTAGCCATTTCACATCGGCTACAAGTGCATGTAAAAATGGGAAGATTCCAACACAGGGAAACTTGGCAGCTGTTGTGTTATTTTGACAGCAGTGTGTCACATCATGTTAGTAGATAGGTGTTTTGGTGTACATGCATGCAAAATCATATTAAAGAGTAAAGCTAAGTGAAAATAAAACCTAGCTGTTTTAAATCAGAGTAACATTAATGTATCATGAACAGTGTCTTATCTGTCTGCAGGGGTTTGCGTTGTCAGCAGGTTCAGGCATGTACTTATTGACTGACTGACTGAGTGGGCCGCTTGCTTCAGTAAGTCCCTTTGAAATGTCACAATGCAGTCTCATAGGGTCATTAGTCAGCAGCCTCTTTACATGTTACTAATTAACACAGTCTGAAACAGGGAAAACATAACTAGCAGACTCCCTGCTGTTCTGTCTACAGCTGTTCACTACACTACGACAAGTCGTGACTGACTGGATCATCTCTTTATTAATGACAGTTCAAACTGGCAACACTGTCTCATAGCGGGACAACTCTCGACTCCTGTGGCATAATTCAACTGTCTTCTTTACACCGCTGCAGTGGCTGCACGGTATGTGTCTGTATGGAAAAATCCTCCCTTATAAAACCTATGCGTGTTTCTGTCTGTCAAAGGGCCTCTGGGTCTCAGACTGTCTAAAAACAAATTAGCCAATATATAAAAGTGGGCTCACGACAGTTTAGTTGGAAATCTAGTATTTTTTCAAGGAATTTAGCAAGGAGATGTAAACAGGATTAAAGTGACACCCACACAGGCAGCATGGTGTTTTATGAGTGTAAACAGGGACAGGGACAGGCCTGGGTCCAGAGTAGGGCGTCTAGTTTTAGTGTGTCCATGCATGACCTGCAGCCCAAACAGACCATAAGGAGACACTCAGAGGCCACTTCCACTGACAAACACTGACGTAGGCCTACACACAAGGAATACAGAGTGCTCAAAACAGGATACGGAAGAAAAGGGCAATCTTGTTATTGGAGTGGATGCATCACATGCCATCTCTGAACATGAATGTACTGTAGTGCCCTTGATGGGTGGTTGTCTTCAGTATAATAGTGACCTATGTGAATAAATGAAACCAATGCACTCACTAAAGAGTACAAATATTGCAAAAGGCGTAACGTCAAGAAAAAGTATGGTTATGCATAGACCGCAGCAACTCTTAACTCCAGTCAGTCTTTAGAGTTATGTTGTGTCACCAATGCAGAGTGGGAAACCATCTCTATTCTCCATGTTTCCCTGTTCTGCTGGAGCCCCTGGCACCCCTGGCCTGCTCTGGGGATTGTTAGGCTGCAGTCAGGAATTGCCTGGGACTGTGTCCACAACGGCTGCATTACGACCTGATGGCTTTAGAGCTGGACTGGGAAGCAGACTCCATCTAGTCAAACCCTGAGGTGTTCTGTTGTTGTACCCAATGGTGAATCATTGCCCCTATACTATGCTGTATTAGTAGTACATAGATATAAGAAATGTAGGGGAGACCGGGGGCAATTGTAACACAGAAACAAGCTAGAGTGATGAAACACACAGTGCATTATGTTTAGGTTCACTCGCTGCTTGAAAAGTTACAGCCAAATATCTCATTTTTTGCATGTTTTATGGGAAGGTTGTTTTTTCCACCTATTTTTTTCATACTGTCTTGAGCGTTAAGGTCCAAGAATTCAAAATAGGATCATTAGTATCATTATATGTTGGCTAAGCGTTGACATGAATGACTATATGTTGGCTAAACGTGAATGACTGTCAGGCTCTGGCCATAGAAGAGCCTATTTGCTTCTCTATGTAGCTATGGTCAGAGTCTGACAGTGTCTTTCTTTTCTGTTTCTGTGTGGGTTTTGGGTTGATCCCTAATTAGAGGCAGCTGCACCGCATTGTCTCTAATTAGGGATACTATATATGTTAGTCTGTCCTTCACTCTGGTGTGGGTCGTTGTCGATGTATTTCGCAGTCACGGTTTAAGTAAGTGTGCTTTTTTTACGTCCGTTAATTCGTGTGTTTTGTGAACGTGACGTTGGTCTATAGTGTTTGTTTGTGTTCTTTAGTTCGTCATTCGTTTTTTGTTTATACATAGTATTTATTCATTATTACATAGTATAAATAAAAGATGTCGAACTATAATCCCTGCGCTGCGTCTTGGTCTGTCTCTGCACCCGTTCGTGACAATGACTAAATGTTGGCTAAATGTTGACATGAAGGACTATATGTTGGCTAAATGTTGAAACGAATGACTAAATGTTGTTTAAACGTTGACATGAAGGACTATATGTTGGCTAAATGTTGAAATGAATGACTAAATGTTGTTTAAACGTTGACATGAAGGACTATATGTTGGCTAAATGTTGAAACGAATGACTAAATGTTGTTTAAACGTTGACATGAAGGACTATATGTTGGCTAAATGTTGAAATGAATGACTAAATGTTGTTTAAACGTTGACATGAAGGACTAAATGTTGGCTAAACGTTGACGTGAAGGACTATATGTTGGCTAAACGTTGACATGAAGGACTATTATGTTGGCTAAACGTTGACATGAAAGACATCACTATTGCAGTCTCTTCCTAGGCATGAGGTGTTGTCATGGCAGCTGGGTTGGGGCAATTGTAACGCAGTGTTGAACTGACCCTGAGCCAAGCAGACACATTGTGAAAACAAGTGATTTTAACTTTAAGATTGTATGAGTTATACATTAATTACGCAAGTAGTAACTTTAAATAGCCTTGGGGTCCTGTAGCGGCAGCCTTTCTTAAGGTATGGATCGGTCGCGGACCTGTTAATGGTGGGTCGCGACGTGTCGGAGTAATGTAAAATGATTTAATTCATTACTGGAATTGATTTGGCCAACTCTCTGTTCAATGCGCTCTCTTCTTAGCAGCGGTCTCTGCTCAGTTTGGCAGCTGCACGAGTGGGAGACAGATGCCCCTGTGCTTCTTGGTTCACCGGTTATTTTTTCTGCAGTTTTATTGAAGATCACTCCGCGACCCACACTGTCGTTCAGCAGCAGATCATGCGATGTCAGCCATTGACCTGTCATTCTCACTCGCCATCACGCACCGCTGTCATCCAATGGACTCAAGCTAGCCACAAGTTCTGACTGAGCTCATACAGCGATACGTTTCTCTCTCTTGGTTTCATACAAACTTTGAGAAATAACGAGGAGTGCCACAATGTGTTTTGTTCGAGGAAGTGCTTTCGGTTACTGGCCCAACGCTGTTGCTGTTCTGGAATACACTGATTGAAGTAAGATGCCTTTTGAGGCAAACACTCACACAGTTCTGGGTTGCTCATCTACAGCAGGAAGCGGTCCCCTGCATGACTGAGAAAGCAGTAGATGTTCTGATCCAGTTTGGCACCACATACAGTGGGGAGAACAAGTATTTGATACACTGCCGATTTTGCAGGTTTTCCTACTTACAAAGCATGTAGAGGTCTGTAATTTTTATCATAGGTACACTTCAACTGTGAGAGACAGAATCTAAAACAAAAATCCAGAAAATCACATTGTATGATTTTTAAATAATTAATTTGCATTTTATTGCATGACATAAGTATTTGATCACCTACCAACCAGTAAGAATTCCGGCTCTCACAGACCTGTTAGTTTTTCTTTAAGAAGCCGTCCTGTTCTCCACTAATTGCCTGTATTAACTGCACCTATTTGAACTCGTTACCTGTATAAAAGACACCTGTCCACACACTCAATCAAACAGACTCCAACCTCTCCACAATGGACAAGACCAGAGAGCTGTGTAAGGACATCAGGGATACAATTGTAGACCTGCACAAGGCTGGGATGGGCTACAGGACAATAGGCAAGCAGCTTGGTGAGAAGGCAACAACTGTTGGCGCAATTATTAGAAAATGGAAGAAGTTCAAGATGACGGTCAATCTCCCTCGGTCTGGGGCACCATGCAAGATCTCACCTCGTGGGGCATCAATGATCATGAGGAAGGTGAGGGATCAGCCCAGGACTACACGGCAGGACCTGGTCAATGACCTGAAGAGAGCTGGGACCACAGTCTCAAAGAAAACCATTAGTAACACACTACGCCGTCATGGATTAAAATCCTGCAGCGCACGCAAGGTCCCCCTGCTCAAGCCAGCGCATGTCCAGGCCCGTCTGAAGTTTGCCAATTACCATCTGGATGATCCAGAGGAGGAATGGGAGAAGGTCATGTGGTCTGATGAGACAAAAATAGAGCTTTTTGGTCTAAACTCCACTCGCCGTGTTTGGAGGAAGAAGAAGGATGAGTACAACCCCAAGAACACCATCCCAACCGTGAAGCATGGAGGTGGAAACATCATTCTTTGGGGATGCTTTTCAGCAAAGGGGACAGGACGACTGCACCGTATTGAGGGGAGGATGGATGGGGCCATGTATCATGAGATCTTGGCCAACAACCTCCTTCTCTCAGTAAGAGCATGGAAGACGGGTCATGGCTGGGTCTTCCAGCATGACAACGACCCGAAACACACAGCCAGGGCAACTAAGGAGTGGCTCCGTAAGAAGCATCTTGTAAGGGCTGGATTGTGGTAACCTTTATGTCCATTCAGGGGAAGCCACAACCCAGTCCTTACATCAGGGAGGGAAGGTGAATGATCCCCAATCAGAGACAGCTGTCTAGCGTTGTCTCTGATTGGGAATGGTATTTAGCCTTCTCTCCCATCCACCTGCATGTGGATCATTGTTCGTGTCTGCATGTTGCGCTAGACCGTAAGTCACTTTGCTTTATGTTTATAAGTGTATTCAGACTCTCCTTTGTTATTTTATGCTTTGTGGATCTATCTCATAAAATAAAAGGATGACACTCCACGAGCGCTCCGTTTACCGTCCCTTCACTAATTAGCATCGTGACAGAATTATCCACCAACCAGGGACGCAACGGAGCCTGACATTGGGAGATATCCTCCTCGGTATGGGGAAAATTACCGAGGAGGAATACTCCCATTATCGTGCGGTGGAGGAAGGCTGGGGTCCGGAGCAGCGGCGCCGACGTCGGGGAAAGAGTCGGCGAGCCAAAAAGGCAAAGGACCAGCCTGGAGCCCAGAAAAAACCCCATGGGGGTGGTCGGGGATCGAGGAGGAAGAGCCCCGACCACTGCACTCGTGGGGGTTCCCGGAGGAGCCCCTACAGCCATGGGAGCGGAAGTACAGAGAGGAGTCGGAGGAAGACGACGACGATGTGCTTCTGTTCCCTCACTCGTGGGGGTTCCCGGAGGAACCCTCACAGGATGGGGATTGGCGCTGGAGAGACTACGACAGCAACAGTCTTAATCCAGTGCCAGTTCCCAGCCCGGTGCCTTCAGCGCCGGTCCAGAGTCGGAGGAGGAGGAAACCGACTCAGCGCACCCAAACATCGGTGCGCAACAAAAGCCCGGTGCGACCCGTGCCAGCTCAGCGCACCAGCCAAACGGTGCGTCTGCCCAGTCCGGTACGCCCAGTGCCGGTTCCTCGCACCCGACCTCCAGTGAAGGTCTGCAACCCTGAGCCTCCAGTGAAGGTCTGCAACCCTGAGCCTCCAGTGAAGGTCTGCAACCCTGAGCCTCCAGTGAAGGTCTGCAACCCTGAGCCTCCAGTGAAGGTCAGCAACCCTGAGCCTCCAGTGAAGGTCTGCAACCCTGAGCCTCCAGTGAAGGTCTGCAGCCCTGAGCCTCCAGTGAAGGTCTGCAGCCCGAGGCCTGCAGTGAAGGTCAGCAGCCCGAGGCCTGCAGTGAAGGTCAGCAGCCCGAGGCCTGCAGTGAAGGTCAGCAGCCCGAGGCCTGCAGTGAAGGTCAGCAGCCCGAGGCCTGCAGTGAAGGTCAGCAGCCCGAGGCCTGCAGCGAAGGTCAGCGTCCCGAGGCCTGCAGCGAAGGTCAGCGTCCCGAGGCCTGCAGCGAAGGTCAGCGTCCCGAGGCCTGCAGCGAAGGTCAGCGTCCCGAGGCCTGCAGCGAAGGTCAGCGTCCCGAGGCCTGCAGCGAAGGTCAGCGTCCCGAGGCCTCCAGCGAAGGTCAGCGTCCCGCCACCTCCAGCGAAGATCCAGACAGGACTTGGTGAATCGCGGGAGTACTGGGGGGGGAACTATCGCGCCGGGGTCCGGACCGGACCAGGCGTGCAACAGGGAGGTAGGAGGAGAGCAGCTTTCACGGCCTGCGTCACGCCCGAGGCCGGAACCGGAACCCCCACCAACAACCACCTCAGTACCCCGCCATTTCCCCTCCTGTTTTTGTGTATTTTTTTTGGGAGAGGGGGAGATATCGCGGTCGGGAGCCCGCGCCTTGGGGGGGGGTACTGTAAGGGCTGGATTGTGGTAACCTTTATGTCCATTCAGGGGAAGCCACAACCCAGTCCTTACATCAGGGAGGGAAGGTGAATGATCCCCAATCAGAGACAGCTGTCTAGCGTTGTCTCTGATTGGGAATGGTATTTAGCCTTCTCTCCCATCCACCTGCATGTGGATCATTGTTCGTGTCTGCATGTTGCGCTAGACCGTAAGTCACTTTGCTTTATGTTTATAAGTGTATTCAGACTCTCCTTTGTTATTTTATGCTTTGTGGATCTATCTCATAAAATAAAAGGATGACACTCCACGAGCGCTCCGTTTACCGTCCCTTCACTAATCAGCATCGTGACACATCTCAAGGTCCTGGAGTGGCCTAGCCAGTCTCCAGACCTGAACCCAATAGAAAATCTTTGGAGGGAGCTGAAAGTACGTATTGCCCAGCGACAGCCCCGAAACCTGAAGGATCTGTATGTCTGTATGAGTTGGCCAAAATCCCTGCTGCAGTGTTTGCAAACCTGGTCAAGAACTACAGGAAACGTATGATCTCTGTAATTGCAAACAAAGGTTTCTGTACCAAATATTAAGTTCTGTTTTTCTGATGTATCAAATACTTATGTCATGCAATAAAATGCAAATTAATTACTTAAAAATCATACAATGTGATTTTCTGGATTTTTGTTTTAGATTCCGTCACTCACAGTTGAAGAGTACCTATGATAAAAATGACATGCTTTGTAAGTGGGAAAACCTGCAAAATCGGCAGTGTATCAAATACTTGTTCTCCCCACTGTACCTATTGAGTCAGGATTCTCAACTCTGGCTTACTTAAAAAGAATAGCCACACACCTCTCATTAGTACTGTGTGTGTGTGTCTGTTTGTTTTCTGGTCTACATCTGTGTGATGTGATCAATCAGTTTATTCCAGTTCAAAATAACAATAGTTCCAACCTAGACTTGTTTTCAACAATACTTTCTACAGTGTCGTGTCTTGACTATCGTTAATGGGATGACATGCTATTCTATCAAATTGATTACCTAACATTTAATTGATTACGTGATTGAATTAAATCATGCAACATTTAACTCATTAATGACCTGGGGCACCACAAAGTTTTTTTTATAGGAATTCCGTTTTCCGAATGAACTCTTAGAGATAATAAAGATCTCTTACATTTCAGTCATCAATCAGTCATTAATTAATCATTACCTTCTATCAGTCTCATCTGAACGTCGTAAAATATCTGCACGAACCCTAGTCTACATGATGAATCAGCGATACACAAATTGGCTTAATAATTTATTCACTAAATACCTAAATAATCACACAGAATTACCTAGATACACAGCATAGATTATACATTGATTACTAATCATGCCATGAAAAGTCCCTAGTGGACTAACCCGATATGACGGCTGGTTACACACAGGAAGGGGGTGGGAATGAAAAAACGGGAGAAAGAGACAAATGAATGGGTCTCTATCGGACCTTGAGAAGCTATGCTCACGTAAATACAACTCTTATGCACTTTAATACCGCCCATTCGGAAAAAGGAAATGCAATTTGTTTATTTACTCTTGAGCTGGGCTTTGATAGATGGGTCCAGTGGCGTAGCTGCAGCCGGTGCGGTCGCACCAGGGCCCGCGACGTACATGAGCCCGGTGACGGGCCCGGATCTGCGGAGCCGTGGGCCTCCTATGTAATTTGAATACCGCCCCACCATGCCCAAGTATTAATTGTTGACGCGGGTCCATCACGCCTATGATTTGACGAGAAGATCTTTCTTTAATGTAGGCTATATGATAAATGATCCCACTGATGGTTTCACCAACAAAATATTTTTTTGCCACTACATAAGTCAACATGATATTTTAGTGTATTGATGACAATAAATCAAATTAATTTGCTAAATAAATCATATTATTCAATAATTTCAATACCATGTTAAGATAATGAAATGGGATTCATTGTGCAAATACTCTCCAAAGCATGGTTGTTTCTGTCATCGTTTTAAGCAACAGTTGAGCTAGCTTTCAAGAGACAACGGCCCCCCAAAAAATAAAGAGAGAAAGTCGAGAATAGAAAATTACGGATAAAAAAATCTGCAATGTATCAACACAAAAGTGGAGCCAAAGGAATTAAATTGTTTCAAATGCAGTTCAAGTGCAGCCATTGCTAGCACAAGCAATGTAGCAGGACAAGAAGAGGATGCAGGTTTATCATTGCCAGCAGCAGCTTTTAGCGGGTCAAGTGAGCCAAAGCCAAGCTGTTCCATCGTTCCAGAAGAAGCAACTTTGACAGAGGAGGATACAGGTTGTCAGGTATCAGCGGATACGACCCTGAGCACAAGCCAGGCCGGACAAGCTATCCCCGGGCCGGGCGGGGAGGAAGAGGAGCAGAGCGAGGCTAGAATTGTGGTGACTGAGGAAACAGGTGGAAGTGGGACAGACAGCCTTTTTACCTATCCAACTGACATGGGGCATTATGCAACAAATATGGATGCATAAGTTAAACGTCGTCTCCAAACTGCTACAGGCCAAAGATGCAGACCTGCACAGGGCAGTCAGCCTACTCAAGGACATGAAAGAGCTCCTGTCCGGATTCCGACAGGATTTTGAGAAGACCAAAGTCACTGCAAAGACCTTTGCCGACAAATGGGGAGCTCAGAACGCATTTGAAGACACTCGGAGAAGGAAGGCGAGGCGTCATTTTATTGAGCTATGCGAGGACGAGCGACTGTCTGATGGGGAGAGTAGTTTTAAAGTCAACGTCTTTGATGCAAACCTTGACATCGTTATCCACCAGCTGTCAAACAGACTTAAAAGTCTGCGGGCAACATCAAGTCTGTTTGACTCAATCCATCCCACAACCCTGGCCAACGCAGATAATGTTGCGCTCTGTGAGACCTCCAGCCGGCTGGCTGAACATTACAGCAAAGATATATCAGCAAGCTTCCCTGGCCAATTACTCTCTTTCAGGGCCTGTTTTAGGAAGAAAATAGCAAAGCACACTACAGTGAGAGACCTGGCCAAGATGCTCATTGTGGATAAAAATTCAGTCACTGCTACATTTGGGGAATTACACTACCGTTTAAAAGTTAGAAATGTCCTTGTTTTTGAAAGAAAAGCAAATTCTTTGTCCATTAAAATAACATCAAATTGATCAGCGTAGACATTGTTCATGTTGTAAATTACTATTGTAGCTGGAAACGGCAGATTTTTTTATGGAATATCTAAATAGGCGTACAGAGGTCCATTGTGATGTTGCGAGTGGTGAAGGTGACAGAGGAGGCGAAAAAACAGCTATGATACAAAATAAAGGCTACTTTAATCGCCGGAGAGGAGGAGGTCCCGCAGCTCTACGCGGGGCATTCGTTACACCCATTCACCATTTCAAATGTGTGGAGCTAGTCCTCACATTCTTTAGTCTGATAAATTTCGTTATGAGTCCTTATAAGCACTCGGCCAAAAGAGGCGTTCCATTGAGTTGCTCCAATGTCTGTGCTCCCGTAGGCGTGGCTACTGACTGTGCATAAGTTACTTATGAAAACAATTCTCTCATTCAGAAGACTAAAATCACATTTCATTTTCTCACAAATAGTTTCATATTTAATCATATAAGTTTTACAACATTTAGTTGTAAGCCTCATAATTGAGGGACATGTATAAGCAGAGTTACAGTAATTTGGTTATACTGTCTTTCCTGTCACAAAATGAAACATAATTGACAGGATTGTTGTTGGATTCTCAACCGACCCTTTCCCACATTTTCTAAAATAGGAATATTGTTTAAATCTCCAATTCGGGGAGGTAGGAGTATTTGCGGGAATATATCCATTGTTCTACTAAGAGACATCCTCTGACTCTCTCTTTCTGCATGTCCAGCGAGAGAGAGAGAGACACTGCCAGGAATTAATAATCTGTCATAAAGTCATAAAACTGTCTAACAGGAGAGGTGGTGTTCACATCTCTGGTAGTTCAATCTTGGTATTATTCTGCATGTTGCAACCCACCATAAAAATGACCCCGAGATGTCCTGGTTGTGGATCATCGTTGCTGTCCCCCTCTGGTGTTTTACCCTGGGAGGATTTCTGCAAGCTGCAGCAGGCCACCACAACGATGTGCAGCGGATGTCCGGTTGGTGATCGCTGTGGCGGTCCCCCTCTGGTGGTTAACCTTGGTAGGTTTTCTGGAAGCTGCAAAGCACCACAGGAATGGCCAGGGGATATCCGGGTCGTCTGGTCGTCCAGACTGGAAGAAATGGGCATTAACTTAGGCAGATATTAACAACGCACACACACTCACAAAATACACTACCGTTCAAAAGTTTGGGGTCACTTAGAAATGTCCTTGTTTAAAAAAAATAAAAAGTCCATTAAAATATCATCAAATTGATCAGAAATACAGTGTAGACATTGTTAATGTTGTAAATGACTTTTGTAGCTGTAAACGGCATATTTGTTATGGAATATCTATATAGACATGCAGAGGCCCATTATCAGCAACCATCACTCTTGTGTTCCAATGGCACGTTGTGTTAGCTAATTCAAGTTTATAATTTTAAAAGGCTAATTGATAATTAGAAAACTTAACTTTCCTCTGAAACTCGTCAGTCTATTCTTGTTCTGAGAAATGAAGGCTATTCCATGCGAGAATTTGCCAAGAAACTGAAGATCTCGTACAACGCTGTGTACTACTCCCTTCACAGAACAGCGCAAACTGGCTCTAACCAGAATAGAAGTGGAGTGGGAGGCCCCAGTGCACAACTGAGCAAGAGGACAAGTACATTAGAGTGTCTAGTTTGAGAAACGGACGCATCACAAGTCCTCAACTGGCAGCTTCATTAAAGAGTACCCGCAAAACACCAGTCTCAACATCAACAGTGAAGAGGTGACTCCGGGATGCTGGCCTTCTAGGTAGAGTTGCAAAGAAAAAGCCATAGTGGCTCGTGTCTTGATCGAACGGGCCCTGGATAGGATCTCGAGTGAGAGCGGGAGTAATTTGATTATTAACGACCTTGCTAAGGGTGTTAATTCTGGCAGACCTGTTGTCCGGCAATTCCACGTCTAGTCATAGTGACTTGTGTGGTTTATCAATTTTTTTTGAAAAACCCATCCATTCCAAATGTCTTTCTTTACTTCTCTTAGCAGAGCTTTTAGAGAGTATTTGCGTATGTTTTGGTCGTCATTGAACCCTTTGTCACCATTGTGTTTTGACACTTTGGGTGGATGGGTTGCAGGAACGTAGCGATCTGGTCGATTGTAGCGGTAGCCGTTTCGCTGGCGACATACATAGTTGTTTCGACCGCGGTGGGTATTGGTATTGTGGTTTCGTGGTAGAAACTGTTCTTGCGCGTCATCTCTCAATGCTTCAATACCTGATAATGCACCCTCTAACTGGAGTGAGTGCTCCTGTTCAAACTTCAGAACTGGGATGTCAGGGCTTTCATAGCTGCGCATTTTTGATGCCTCAAAAGCTGTGCTCGCAAGCTGTCTGAGTTCTGAGATTGGCAAACCAATGTGAGCTGTAGGGCCCAAGTAGGTAATAAAGTCGGGATACATGTTTGACAGAAACATTTGTTTGAATGGTAACAGCTCTTCCATTCCTGTTTCAGTGAGTAGGCCAAAGTAAGCTGAACGAATCATATGATACTGTAGTAAGCTTGTGGATGTTCATTCCGAGCTTGTTTGACAGAGTTAGCCAACGAGCTGTCGTGTTTGCGAGTCACAGAACCACTGAATTCTATTTTCAAAGCTGTGGCAAGTTTAAAATAGTTGTTTTGCACGTGTTGCTGTTGTATACGAATGACTATTCGATGTTCGCTTCAACAGGTAAAGACTGTCAGCACCTGTAGCGTTCGGGTAGCCATCCAAGGTGTCCTCTATGTCTGCTAGAAACGTCTCAGTGTCGTTTGGCTTACCTGGAACGGGTCAAAGGTGCAGAATTTTTTTACGAGTTTGTCAAGGTGTTCCGTGTCGTGTGAGTGGGGAGCGTCTACTTCATCCAGTGGAGAATTATGGTCCCAAAGGCCATGAGGAGAATTCTGGGCCGAGAAGCCAAGCATTGGCTTTGATGGCGAGGAGGCGCCATATCACTTGCTCCGTTTGGCCTCATACTTATCTGACATGAGGTTAGCAATCACTCCTTTTATGGGTGAGGGTTCACTATGGGTGAGGGTTCACTAATTAGTGGGGGTGTGGGGACCACCCCCTCTGATAACTTAATAATAATAATAATAATAATAATAACACATTATTACAAAAAATTTGAGTAAAACATTTTTCGGGTTTGGAGTCTTTGGAAGCTGCAAAAAAACTATTATAATCTATTTCTAGACGTTAATGAACCGTCACTACTGCATCAGTAATGTGGGAGTTGGATGTGACTGAATTTGCAAAAGCAAATTTAATTGATTAATCAATGATAATGATTAATCATAACCGGATAGGCTATCTGGGAATTCAACTTTAATTAACCTGAGAAGTTAGTTCATCTAGGTTAATATGGAAAAGTTTAAAAAGTCTCATTTAATTGGAAGAACCTGAAAAGGTATGTTTAACAATTTAACCTATTAAATTGAATGAGAATTATATCCGGTCAATTGAGATTGGCTGGATTATCATCAATGTAATCCGTAGTTCAAATGTGAGAATACATTTAACACCAGTGTCAATTATAAATAAGGCTGAAGCCACATGGGGTTCCCACGAAGGCGGGACTTCCGTCAATACTGGATCAGTACCTTCCTTCAATACCAACCTCCTGTGACCTCCACTGGTAGCCAACTCCATAGAGACCTACTGTAGCTAACTCCGCCAAGGGCTCAACTCTGCTGCTGGCTCTGGAATTGTTTACTGAAACTGGAGGAGAAGGAGGAGAAACTCTAATGTGTTCAAGGCCTGGGGTGTAAGAAGATGAACTATAAAGCAATTAAGCTGTCTCAAAAGAGTATTTGAGGTTTGTGTGAAAATAGTGCATACATTATGTTGTTTATGTGTTTGTGTGTCCATGCATGCATGTGTATGCACGTGTGTGTATGTACACATACGTGCACATGCGTGTGTGTATTACATTAAAGCTCAACAACGCTAGAGGCTGACGTTTTTTTTTTTCTCAGAAGGACTGCTGCAATAAAAAAAAACACACACAGCTATGCTGTACCATTTTGCACAATAAACTATTCCCGACAGACATTCTTCTCAGAGCTCTTCCCTTAATACTGAACAGATGGGACACACCTGGGAGGGTTTGCATGTATCTTTAATAATCATTCCTCATGGCTGAAGAAGATGTATATTTATTTGTGTGGCATGCCATGTGACCACTGCTGTCTCTGCCAAACCACTGCCACAAGACTACTACTACACCATCTTTTTATAGCGAGACTCCAGGGCTGGGATTGCTTTTTAGTCTATTTAAATCTTTATATACTGAGATGTATTTTGACAGGAAGAAGAAAAGAAAAGTGTCATTCAAAACGAATGGGCATCATGTGCGTGAAGGAATGCATGTCTCAATGTTTCTCTCGATACAGTAGGTTTTCCATAGTCCGTTTTACGTGTAGCTTTTGAAGCTTGGGTGATAGCTATAGCAACGAGACAGAATGTCCTTGAGATCCAGTATTGTGAAACACTTAGTGTCTAAAACAGAATACAATTACAAATTAAAAAACAGGAAACCAGAGTGTGTTGTTGAAATGAAACCAAAAGGTTTCTGTCATTAGGTTGGTCTTAAGCATCTCAAACACAAATGAGAAGATGGGGACAAGCAAGTCTACTGAAATGTAAACCTATCTACAGGATGTGGCCATCTAGCTTAGGCTACTGTTTTTACTTTGCTGCATTCCCCTCTCCCTCAACCTGTGGTCCGGATCTGTGTTGTCATTAGAGAGGGATTGATGTGGGAGTGGTGAATGCACGACATCGGCTCTTTCACCACAGACCCCGATGAGACTGCAGATGAGACTGCATTTGAACCACTTATCAATGATACTGTAACTTGTCTGTGGTGTCCCTGATCCTGAACTGCTGCCGGGGTGTGCTGACTGGCAAAAGCTTACTGTATCTGTAACACAATCATTGCAATCACGCAAAAATCATTGCAAAAATCATTGAAGCTAGAGGTTCCTATCTCCCTCAATAACTTTAAGCATCAGCTGTCAAAGCTGCTTATCGATCACTGCACCTGTATATAGCCCTTCTGTAAATAGCCCACACTACTACCTCATCCCCATATTTATTTTTGTTTATTTTTCACTAATCTTGCACTCCAGTATCTCTATTTGCACATCATAATTTGCACATCCTTCATTCCTGTGTTAATGATGATAATTCTGTAATTTATTTCTACTCTATAGTCTATTTATTGTCCTACCTCCCAACCTTACTGCATTTTTGCACTACATTTTGCACTCTGTTTATAGATTTTCTATTGTGTTTTTGACTGTTTGTTGAATGTGTAACTCTGTGTTGTTGTTTTTACTGTCGCACTGCTTTGCTTTGTCTTGGCCAGGTCGCAGTTGCAAATGAGAACTTGTTCTCAACTGACCTACCTGGTTAAATAAAGGTGAAATAAAAAAAAAAAAAAACAATGATTCAAATAATTTGGTTACTTCAGAAGCACAACACTGTGGTCCCTGTTGTCCTCTCCCTCACAGTGCTGCATTATTGGCAGCAGACCTGGGTCGAATACATAATGTTGAATACTTTGCCTGGTACAATAAACCGATGGATTTCCCCGAAAGAGCAAACTCCAAGCTAAATCAAGCACACATTGAATACAGTATTTGCCAGTGGTGTAAAGTACTTAAGTACAAATACTTTAAAGTACTACTTAAGTAGTTTTGGGGGGTATCTGTACTTTACTTTACTATATATATTTTTTTTACTTTTACTTCACTACATTCCTAAAGAAATAATGTACTTTTTACTCCATACATTTTCCCTGACACCCAAAAGTACTCGTTACATTTTAACAGGAAAATGGTCCAATTCACACACTTATCAAGAGAACATCCCTGGTCATCCCTACTGCCTTTGATTGGCGGACTCACTAAACACAAATGCTTTGTTTGCAAATTATGTCTGAGTGTTGGAGTTTGCCCCTGACAATCTAAATATAAAAAACAAGAAAATGGTGCCGTCTGGTTTGCTTAATATAAGGAACTTGACATTATTTACACTTTTACTTTTGATACTTTAGATAGATAGATAGATAGATAGATAGATAGATAGATAGATAGATAGATAGATAGATAGATAGATAGATAGATAGATAGATAGATAGATAGATAGATAGATAGATAGATAGATAGATAGATAGATAGATAGATAGATAGATAGATAGATAGATAGATAGATAGATAGATAGATAGATAGATAGATAGATAGATAGATAGATAGATAGATAGATAGATAGTACACAAAAGACAGATGCACAGTACATGATACATAGAGCGGCAGTATGAAAAAGTATAGAAATACAAGATGTCTAGAGTGCAAAAAAAGATATAAAAAGACATTGCATAGTATGGTTGGTTGGCTGAATATGTACACTATACATTGGTGGATGTTGGATGGTTAACTATACTATACAGGTCGATGGCAGAGAAATACTTCAGTAGCTAAAAATGCATATGATATGAGCGAGGGTAATAATAGTTTACTTAATAGACAGACTGGCTAAATGAACAGGTAAGTGAATATTTTGCATGGTTAAATTAGCTGTACAGGTAAATATACAGTTATATATACAGATAAGTGAATACTTGCATGGTTACACAAACTGTACAGGTAAATGACAAGTAAGTACATTTTAGCAATTCCATTTCCTTTTGATACTTAAGTGTATTTAAAACCAAATACTTTTAGACTTTTACTCAAGTAGTATTTTACTGGGTGACTTTCAATTTTACTTGAGTCATTTTATATCAAGGTATCTTTACTTTTACTCAAGTATGACAATAGAGTACTTTTTCGACCACTGGTATTTGTCATACACTATGTTCAGTATTTGTCCCAGGTCTGAGAGGCAGAGAGGAGGTCCAGGAAGGCAGTTCCATGTGGTTCTGGTGTGTGTGGCGTGTGTGTGTGTGTGTCCTTGTTAGCGCCGGTGCTCTGTGCCTCTGCCCCCACAGGAGCAATTACAGGGGTCCCAGAGGAGACTGAATGTCAAAGCAGCCAAGCCCAGCACAGAGGCCCTCACCCTGGGGAGGAGGAACAAGGAAATGCCCTTATATGGGCAACCCTGGAAGAACGCCCATAACAGTGACCTGTCCCAACCTAGGAATGGCAGAAAAATGTGGGGGAAATGTTGATGCTGTGGAGTATTTTCCTTTTCGAAACATGTTGTTTCGAGTCTTGCCCTGGACAGCAATTCTTTCTATTTCAGGACAATTCTTTCTATTTGTATCCGAGTGATATTTTTCCATTAGCAGGTGCTTATCCTTATCTTTGAACTGATCTTACCCACTGCCTAATAGCTTTTGATAGTAGGACACTGTACATTATGGCTGTTAACTGAGTGAGTCACTAAACAGCGACAGCTAAATGTTATGTTTGAATAGATCCCAGAAGTTGAATATGCTTTAAGCCCTTGCCACGTACTCAGCTATATCTGTCTGTCTGTATACCCTACTGTGCCAGAAGTACGTGACTTTCGCCAAACTGTTTTCCTCCATTTTCCTCCGGTTTTCAAATTATCCCTTCAAACGTCCAAAAGTGTTTCAGTTATAGAACATGCCAAACCCACATAACTTAGTTTAACTGGCAACCATAACATTTTGAAAGTTTAAATGCTAAAATGGTGTAGTTGTCAGAGATATTTTCTTTTTCTGTAAACAAGTGATTTGATTGGACTTGATCAGCTTTCTGACTTCTGACTTGTGTAGTCATATAGTACTCCAAACAGTCTTTGGAAATAATATTTGATATATGAATATATCCCAACAATATTACATTACATTTGACCATGATAACTGATATGATTTTGAATAAACCGTACCAACGTTTCAGCTGTAATATTTTAATTAACTTTATTCAGCTTATTGATTCATTTTCCCATTAAATTGCATATTGTCACATGTACATTACTGTTTTATAGGTAAATTATTTCATTCTAATAATATCTTGTCATCCTAAAGTCATGATCCAAAGCATTACAAGATTTTGGAGAATGAAGATCCTAATAAATACAATATGCAATTCACAGATATGTTTTTTGGCTACTGTTCCAGTAATAAAAAGTCAATTTAGATTGTTAAAGTTTAAGTATAGAAACCTCTGACCTTTCTTTGAATTTAAAGGGTTTTATATTGTATTTGATGCTATACTTGTTTCACAAAGTGACTATTTTCAACAGTGTTTTTTTCCGTTTCCTAACAAGTTTGCGGATCTCATAAAACGTCTGTTTCAGAGCGTTTATTCAAATTGAGAGTGGGAGGAATGCTACAATTATAGCTTAGTTCCCTATTCAATTCACTCCATCTTGTTTTTTTTATATACTGTAGAGCTAGGCTCCTGGTGATTCTTTATCTGAAGCTTATGTCATACACCGTCCCCAAACAACCATATACATGATATTGATAATACAGTACTACCAAACAAAAGGATGATAGAACACTGGACATGGTCTGTATCTATGTGGGGACAGGTCAGGGCAGCGTGGCACTGGACATGGTCTGTATCTGTGGGGACAGGTCAGGGCAGCAGGTAGCCTAGTGGTTAGAGTGTTGGGCTGTACACCCCTGAAGCAAACTAGGGTTAAGTGCCTTGCTCAAGGACACATCAACAGGTTTTTTTTCCCACCTTAGTCAGCTCAGGGATTCGATCAAGAAACCTTTCAGTTACTGGCCCAACACTCTAACCACTAGGCTACCTGCCACCATGACCTGTCACCACAGATACAGACCATGTCCAGTGTTCTATCATCCTTTTGTTTGGTAATACTGTATTATGGTTGTCCCTGTAGGTAGGCTGTTATAGGTAGGTATATTATAAATAAGAATTTGTTCTTAACTGACTTGCCTAGTTTCACAGGGTCACAGTAGCTTCCTAACCTATACTTGCAAGCTTAGACATGGATTTTAGCAATTGCTGGTCCTATACCACCAGATGTCAATGTTCTTCCCTGTTGCCCACAATGTGCACAGTAGACTGTTTACTAATAAGGCCGGGTGCCGTAGGGAGGACAGTATTCATCCATGTATGCCTTCAGATTGTTTAGCCCCACTAGAGAGCAGTGTTTGTACATGTTGTGTACAACACTGCCCTTGTAGCCCTCTTATCTAGGCATGATATGTGCAAGCCCAGCGCACACCAACAGGACTTATAGATACAAATTGCTGTTGGAAAGAAGAGATTCTATTTTCTTTTTTTTTCTTTTTTACTTTTGGTCATTTTGTTGTCTTGTATGATGCAAATTTCAGTGGGGCTTTTTCATGGTAGCTGTAGTTGCATTTCCCCACGCTTTGTTACTTTCACACCAAATGCTCACTGAAGACAGTGCTGTGTCAGCCATACAGTAGCTATGAGAGAGTGAGTAAAGTCTCCGTAGCAGTGTGGCTTCCGCCCTATGTGTAATTATAGGCTCTGCTCTCTGAGATGCGGAGGCAGATCGAAGCAGAGTCAGAGTTGGCATCACAACATGTGGGGGAGATAGATTGTAGGTTCTATCAATTTAATTGTTAGCATAATTTCTTTTTTAAATTTCTTTTTTTATATATATATACTTTTTTCCTACTACCCTACCCTAATTGGAGTAAACTAACGGACAACAATACTTCTACTGCTACTTACAGCTATTTTGCTCACATCTACAGTCCCTAATTTTCTCTTTCTTCAGGTGCTAGATTCAGTTTCACTGTTACGGAAGTATCACATCCCCTCCCCATACCATACAACTTCTTATTTCTTACCTCTTTATTAACTAAATGTAAACATAGCTAAACCTTCTGTAAATCTTGATAAGTTGAGCATGTTTTAACTGCAGTAATTTCAATCGTCACTACAGACAACCTAGTTTGAATCCAGACTGAATCACAACTGGCCGGGTTTGGGAGTCCCATAGTGCGGTGCACAATTGGCCCAGCGTCGACTGAGTTGAAATTCACATTGACAGACCACAGTATATAGCTGACGTGGTCTTTTATATAAACTCAAGATCATCTTTGGCACTGAACTATTGTAGAGCTGAAAAAGGGACTAGCAAAAGTCTAGTGATTGTTGCTGAGGGAAGACAGCTACTGCTGTTGTGCACTTAAGCAACTAGCAAAATCAAATAGACCATAGAGACTACAGCTTTAGGCAAATGTAGCTATCTATGTATTTCAAGACAATAGGAAGTACAGTAGACAGAATACTGTAGTACGGAGCATCTTGAACAGTTAGCCCATTTTTGCATGCTCTGTTCATAAATTAGTCATTACAGGTTTGCCAGTAGCTAGACTTCTGTTAAGTTTCTCGGTTCTCACTTAACCATAGTGGTCGGTATAACTTACAGTACAAACAATGTAACAGCAGAGATATGGCCCAGTCCCAGTCCACTTCCTGTAATTGTTCAAATATTTCCAGAACAGTTTGTGACTTGTTCATGATGAGTAGTTTGTGTTACTACCATTAGCAATGCCTAAGAAAAACCTGTACATCTTGAAAGCTTGAATTTAACCTTTACTTGCACAATGTGCCAGCGCCTGTATGTTTGCATGCACAAACTAACCACAGGGTAAATTACCCTAAAGACATCAGCATTCTTGGGCTCAGGGTCACAGTATGTTTTAGAAGAATTGAAAAGGTTGGGTGTCTGTGTCCCATCTGCCCAGGTGGAATTATGTCTGTCTTTGTGACATCCCCCACCCACAAGAATGACCTTCATTCAGTCTAATTCAGTCTAAAAATAAATCATAATTCACCAGCATAACTCTCACAGTGTGTCATAAAAACGGGACTTACGGACTGGGGAGGCGCACCGGAGGTCGGGTGCGTGGAGCCGGCTCTGGAAGCACCTGGCTGGGCGCATGCACTGGAGGTCGGGTGCGGGGAGCCGGTGCGGGGAGCCGGCACGGGACGTACCGGACTGGGGATGCGCACCGGAGGTCGGGTGCGTGAAGCCGGCACTGGAGGCACCTGGCTGGGCTCACGCACTGGAGGTCGGGTGCGGGGAGCCGGCACGGGACGTACCGGACTGGGGAGGCGCACCGGTGGAGCAGACTGCTCTGGCACTGGAGCGGAGCAGACGGCCGGACCAGGACTGGGCACCGGTGGAGCGGAGCAGTCGACCGGACCCGGACTCGGCACCGGTGGAACGGACTGCTCTGGCACTGGAGCGGAGCAGACGGCCGGACCCGGACTGGGCACCGGTAGAGCGGACTGCTCTGGCACGGGAGTGGAGCAGATGACCGGCCCCGGACTGGGCACCAGTGGAGCGGACTGCTCCGGCACTGGAGTGGAGCAAATGACCGGACCCGGACTGAGCCACTCCGTCATCTCCTTCTCTACCTCCTCATCTAGCTCCCTCATTTCTTCCAGAACAGCTCCAAAATACTCCTCCAGATACTCCTCTTGCTCCCTGCTCTGCGCCCCCCATTGGTACTTCGGCCTCTGCATCGTCCACATGGGGAGTGGTACTGGTTCTTCTTCCACCCCCATAGCCCCCCCAAAAAACTAACCACATGGTAAATTACCCTAAAGACATCAGCATTCTTGGGCTCAGGATCACAGTATGTTTTAGAAGAATTGAAAAGGTTGGGTGTCTGTGTCCCATCTGCCCAGGTGGAATTATGTCTGTCTTTGTGACATCCCCCACCCACAAGAATGACCTTCATTCAGTCTAATTCAGTCTAAAAATAAATCATAATTCACCAGCATAACTCTCACAGTGTGTCATAAAAACGGGACTTACGGACTGCGGAGGCGCACCGGAGGTCGGGTGCGTGGAGCCGGCACAGGAAGCACCTGGCTGGGCGCACGCACTGGAGGTCGGGTGCGGGGAGCCGGCACAGGACGTACCGGACTGGGGAGGCGCACCGGAGGTCGGATGTGTGGAGCCGGCCCTGGATGCACCTGGCTGGGGGCACGCAGTGGAGGTCGGGTGCGGGGAGCCGGCACGGGACGTACCGGACTGGGGAGGCGCACCGGAGGTCGGGTGCGTGGAGCCGGCACTGGAAGCACCTGGCTGGGCGCATGCACTGGAGGTCGTGTGCGGGGAGCCTGCTTCTCTATGGCCAGAGCCTGACAGTTACCCCCATTGAGACCGTGTCTGTGCCTCGATCTAGGTTGCGCAAACCTAAACATGGCGGTGTTCGCCTTATTAATCTCACTGGAATAAAGACCTCCTCCATTCCTGTCATTATTGAAAGAGATTGTGATATCTCACTTCTTAAAATAGGGTTACTTAATGTTAGATACCTCACTTCCAAGGCAGTTATAGTCAATGAACCAATCACTGATCATAATCTTGATGTGATTGGCTTGACTGAAACATTGCTTA
This sequence comes from Thymallus thymallus, assembly GCA_023634145.1. Lineage (NCBI taxonomy): Eukaryota > Metazoa > Chordata > Actinopteri > Salmoniformes > Salmonidae > Thymallus > Thymallus thymallus. The sequence goes on from CM042403.1 coordinate 23,898,721, forward strand.
AGCCTGATGAATTTACTGTGTTAAATGAGGCCTCTCCTCCAGTAGGAGGAGAGGCCCCTCCTCCTGTCCCCTGCGCATCCTGCAAAGGCGGAGGTGTTGCTAACATTTACATCTTTTGAGCTTCTAGTCATGAAATCTAAGCAGCCTACTCAATCACTTTTTATAGCTACTATTTACAGGCCTCCTGGGCCTTATACAGAGTTCCTTACTGAGTTCTCTGAATTTCTATCAGACCTTGTAGTCATGGCAGATAATATTCACATTTTTGGTGACTTTAACATTCACATGGAAAAGTCCACAGATCCACTACAAAAGGCTTTCGGCGCCATCATCGACTCAGTGGGTTTTGACCAACATGTCTCCGGACCTACTAGTTCTGTCCCGTGGAATAAATATTGTGGATCTAAATGTTTTTCCTCATAATCCTGGACCATTTTATTTTGTTTGCAATCGCAACAAATAATTTGCTTAGACCCCAACCAAGGATCATCAAAACCGTGCTATACAAAAATCAGTTAACGATCAAACAGAGGATCTAAATGTAACCTTGCGTAATACCCTAGATGTAGTCGCACCCCTAAAAACAAAAAACATTTGCCAAAAGAAACTAGCTCTCTGGTACACAGAACATACCCAAGCTTTGAAGCAAGCTTCCAAAAAACTGGAACGGAAATGGCGCTCCACCAAACTGGAAGTCTTCCTACTAGCTTGGAAAGAAAGTACAGTGCAATATCGAAGAGTCCTCACTGCTGCTCGATCATCCTATTTTTCCAACCTAATTGAGGAGAATAAGAATAATCCTACATTTCTATTTGATACTGTTGCAAAGCTAACTAAAAAGCGGCATTCCCCAAGAGAGGAGGCCTTTCACTTCAGCAGTGATAAATTCATGAACTTCTTCAACGAAAAGATCATTATCATTAGAAAGCAAATTGCGGACTCCTCTTTGAATCTGTGTATTTCCCCAAAGCTCAGCTGTCCTGAGTCTGCACAGAATAGCCAGGACCTAGGATCATTGGAGACACTCAAGTTTTTTAATCCCATATCTCTTGACGCATTCATGAAACTTGTCATGGCGTCTAAACCTTCAACCTGCATACTGGACCCTATTCCAACTAAACTACTGAAAGAGCTACTTCCTGTGCTTGGCCCTCCTATGCTGAACATAATAAATGGCTCCCTATTCACCAGATGTGTACCAAACTCTCTAAAAGTGGCAGTAATAAAGCCTCTCTTGAAAAAGCCAAGCCTTGATCCAGAAAATAAAAAAATCGGTCTATATCGAATCTCCCATTTCTCTCGCAGTAACTCACTGCCTTCCTGAAGACAAATAATGTATATGAAACACTTCAGTCTGTGTAAGGGCCAGACCACCGGTGCGCCTCCCTGTGCCTGCTCCTCGCACCAGAGCTCCAGTGCGTGTGTCCAGCCCGACACCTCCAGTGCCGGCTCCTCGCACCAGACCCCCGGTGTGCTTCTCCAGTCCGGTTGGACCTGTGCCGGTCCCTCGCACTCAAGCCCCAGTGTGTGTGTCCAGCCCCGCTCGTAAGTCAGAGCTCCTCGCCACGCCGGTGCCCAGTCCGGGACCGGTAGCCAGTCCGGCTACAGGGCTGGAGCTCTCCTCTGCACTGGTGCTGGGGAGCCGGAGCTCCTCAGCGTGCCGGTGCCCAGTCCAGGGCCGGTAGCCAGACCGGCTACAGGGCGGGAAACCTCCTCTGCGTCAGTGCCCATGCTGGGCACAGCGTTCAGCCCTGCTCCGAGGTTGGGGCTTTCCACTGGACCGGGTGTTAGACAGGACCTGCCGTCCAGCCCCGATCCAGTATGTCTGTGTGCTTGTGTTTCTCTTCCGTTTGTTGTTTTTCCATTTATTATTAAATAAACTATGTTTGCACGGACCTCTCGCTCTGCGCCTCGTTCCCTACCCATGCATTGTGACAGTCTGGTTTTAGACCCTATCATAGCACTGAGACTGCACTCGTGAAAGTGGTAAATGACCTTTTAATGGCGTCAGACCAAGGCTCTGCATCTGTCCTCGTGCTCTTAGACCTTAGTACTGCTTTTGACTCGTTCATTTTTATCATAGGATGCTCTAACGATAATAAAATGACATACGAGAGCAATTTATTGAGATAATCAAAGGAACTTCAGATACTTTCCTGCTTCCGTGTGATTGACTGTATATAGTCTACTGACTGAGACCAGGATCCAAAATAGTCCTGAAAAACAAACCACAAGAACCTCAGAATGGTGTAATATCCCATTGTCATACACCAGAGCAGAGGTCAGCTGTAAAGTGTACTTTGTGGATTCAGTACTGTAAATAAATAAATAAATAAATAAAAGAGCCATTAAGGAGCAATGCAAGTTACTTTCTTTTCCTATTATGACAGTTAAGAATATATACTTATTTTGAGCGGGAATCAGCAGTTGAAACAATAGTGAAGCGTTCTCTCCGCCCCTGTTTTGGTAAAAAGCTGAGGGATGGGGCTGGAGAAAATTAACCACTCTCCGATTCCTAGACAGAGCTATGGAATAAAGGACTGACCATCCATGAATACAAAATTATAGTTTCAACCTTGCTTTGATGCTATATAGTGTTCGTTAACATTTACTTTGTTTGCAAACATTGGCGTAAAACAAGCTTATATTCTGGGTTCTGATGTTGTACGACAGTTGAACTAAGCTCATGAGGCATGAGTTTTATTCTTCAAGAATCAAGGGGTACATTTCATTAATTGTAGAAACTGCAGATTGTCCCTTTAAAGTGTGTAGATCGTCTTTCATTATGTTCTTTGCTCATTTTTTCAAAGTGGCATTTATGGTGTCCAACTCTTCCAGTAAAATTTTCAATGTGCTTTGGTGGGCGTGCATGATAGGCTAGCATGGTTTAGGTGGCAGGGCAGAGGAGGCTGGTGCGAGGAGCTATAGAAGGATGGGCTCATTGTAATGGCTGGAATGGAATCAATTGAACAGAGTAAAATGCGTTGTTTCCATGTGTTTGGTACCATTCCATTGATTCCATTCCAGCCATTACAATGAGCCCATCCTTCTATAGCTCCTCTCACCAGCCTCCTCTGCGGGAGGGGGGGGTAAAAAGCCACCAGGAGAAGACAGTCCAAGTACTTCCTCTCTGGTCTGTCAGGTGACATGATGTACATTACTCTAATAGCCTGTTCTGTTCTAAGTCAACACCTTCTTTCACAAGCTCTCGCTCAGCCTTGTCCCAGACCACTACTATAAGCAACATTGCGGAAATAGTAACAGTATGGCTACTATTCTCTTCAGGTTGCCTTTAGATTTGATTGCATTTGGAGTACTTACTTACTGTATATTTTCTCTAATATGAAAGAAGTCCATAGATAACATGGGTCTATAAAGTATTTTACAATTCCAATGACTTTGATACTGTATCAAATCAGATGTTCAACTTCAAAGGTCATAGTTGTTTGTGAAGTTTAGTTGACTGACATTGGAACAACCACGCTAAATTAACAGTATGGGCCTATCACACAATTGTATTATTTTGATTCTAATGTATCCAAATGTGGGGCAGCTGATATTTCTCTTCAATGGCACGTGAAGCTTGGACTAAATGCCATTTAGTAAATGGTCTAAAGACGTGTGTGTGACAAGTTGTTCTTAGTGTTATGAGTGTGCACATACTTCGCCTTAGAGTTCTAAATGGGAGGGTGTCAATGCACTTTATGGCACTGAAGGTTTGCAGGAAGTGGCCTTGTGTTCACTGCAAACCACTGATCTTAAGAAGAGAGAGCAGTCTTCTTCTGCATGTCTCAATGGGTAAGCACCATATTCATGTCAAATATACAGAATTTTACAGTTTCATAGAAAGATCTATGGTGTTTTTCCTTGTGCAGCATCTTTAAAATATATCAACTGTTATTGTACTGTATTTCCTTGGAAACTCATGGATCACTTCTGAGAGGCCATGCTAATACCATAAGTTAACCTCCTGTGCTACCAGCTATGTCTTTTATTAGGCTATTGGTCTTGGGTCTACACATGATGTTGCTCAAACTTCTCTAGAAAGTGATAAAGTAGTTAGTGTTATCACTGTGTAATATATATATGACATCTGATGCACGTGATATGGATGCACACTGTAGGAATACAGGACACATGGTGTTCTGCCTATAGGTCATAGTGGCCCTCTCAGGATAGTTTGTTTGTGTCTGCGACGGTGTGACCCATTTCATTGTTCCATGGTGCTGGAGGTGGAAAGTCCCTCCAACACTCAGCACTTGTGGTCCTGTTGGCTGAGGGGCTAAATGCCACTCCGCCTCAGAGAACAGGAAGTAGCTGCTCAGGCACGTTGGCCAATGTGGAGCGTGGGACCTACGGAAATTAGTCGATGTGTCTCGGCAGGCAGGCAGTTCCTCAGACCACACACAGACTGCTCCTCCAGGCTATATCAGGAGTATCTATCTACAGTTGAAGTTTGAAGTTTACATACACTTAAAACTCATTTTTCAACCACTCCACAGATTTCATGTTAACAAACTATAGTTTTGGCAAATCGGTTAGGACATCTACTTTGTGCATGACACAAGTAATTCTTCCAACAATTATTTCACTTATAATTCACTATATCACAATTCCAGTGGGTCAGAAGTTTACACTAAGTTGACTGTGCCTTTAAACAGATTGGAAAATTCCAGAAAATGAGGTCATGCTTCTGATAGGCTAAATAACATAATTTGAGTCAATTGGAGGTGTACCTGTGGATGTATTTCCTGTGGATGCCTCTTTGCTCAACATCATGGGAAAATCAAAAGAAATCAGCCAAGACCTCAGAAAAAAAATTGTAGACCTCCACAAGTCTGGTTCATCCTTGGGAGCAATTTCCAAATGCCTGAAGGTACCACGTTCATCTGTACAAACAACAGTACGCAAGTATAAACACCATGGGACCACGCAGCCGTCATACCGCCCAGGAAGGAGACGCGTTCTGTCTCCTAGAGATGAATGTACTTTGTGCGAAAAGTGCAAATCAATCCCAGAACAACAGCAAAGGACCTTGTGAAGATGCTGGAGGAAACAGGTACAAAAGTATCTATATCCACAGTAAAACGAGTCCTATATCGACATAACCTGAAAGGCCGCTCAGCAAAGAATAAGCCACTGCTCCAAAACCGCCACCATCGTTATGTTTGGAGGAAAAAGGGGGAGGCTTGCAAGCCGAAGAACACCATCCCAACCGTGAAGCACGGGGGTGGCAGCATCATGTTGTGGGGGTGCTTTGCTGGTGCACTTCACAAAATAGATGGCATCATGAGGAAGGAAAATTATGTGGATATATTGAAGCAACATCTCAAGACATCAGTCAGGAAGTTAAAGCTTGGTCGCAAATGGGTCTTCCAAATGGACAATGACCCCAAGCATACTTCCAAAGTTGTGGCAAAATGGCTTAAGGACAACAAAGTCAAAGTATTGGAGTGGCCATCACAAAGCCCTGACCTCAATCCTATAGAACATTTGTGGGCAGAACTGAAAAAGGAGGAGGCCTACAAACTTGACTCTGTTATACCAGTTCTGTCAGGAGGAATGGGCCAAAATTCATCCAACATATTGTGGGAAGCTTGTGGAAGGCTACCTGAAACGTTTGACCCAAGTTAAACAATTTAAAGGCAATGCTACCAAATACTAATTGAGTGTATACTGTCCTAAGACAGGACATTTGTAATAGGATTAAATGTCAAGAATTGTGAAAAACTGAGTTTAAATGTATTTGGCTAAGGTGTATGTTAACTTCCGACTTCAACTGTATATATGTGTACAGCAGCACACTCTTGCAGTCAGTCTGTCTGTCCCTGTCTTCCGTCTGTCTCCTCGACCTGTCAGGGATAACATGGTAGCGAGGAGTGCCCTGCACCACCAATGGATGTGTCAGTAAGAAAAAACAAGTTGTTTCTCCTTGCAAGCGAGCCCAGCGTGAGAACGTGTTGGGAATGGGATAGCATGTAAGTGGCGTAAATCTTTCTGACTTTCCTTCCGACTTTCCTACCGACTTTCCTATCGACTTTCCTACCTACTTTCCTACCGACTTTCCTACCTACATTTCCTACCGACTTTCCTACCTACTTAGTTTTTGAGTATTTGGTGATGCAGTGAAAGAGAAAGACTTGAAGTCAGGTGCTGTTGAGGTCAGGTTGATCTCCAGCTCCTGGCATTGATGACAAGCACCCCTACTGGTGTGGAAGAGGATGCTATGATGGTTTCAGCTATCAACCTCTCACATCAATAACTTTATGATGGGCAACAAACACACTGATATGTCATAAATTTAACTGCTGGAGAGCTTATTTTATTGGGAGTTATATAGCAAAGGTTATTTGTGTGTGTTCAAATGTTTGGGAGTGCTAGTCATATTGAGTCCTGTTTGTACGAAACAAGATCACATTCTCGGGATCTGCGGGAACAAAAAAGTGAGCGTGAGAGGGGGTGACCTGGGAAGCTCTGAGGTACCGGAACGCATGAGAAAAAAAAATCACCTTTATAATAAAACATTGCATGCATATCATCACATGTGCGTAGTGGCATAGAGCAGTAGAGTAGAGGCACTTACAGAAATTGCACACATTTTTTTTAGACCTTTTATAAACTCTTTTCATGCAATTCTATGTCCTTTGACATGACTGGAGTTATGACTGGCATAATCTATTTTTAATGCAGCGTTCAGAACAACTGGGAACTCGGAGCTGGGAAATCTCTGACTTCCGACTTCAGTGGGTTCAAGACAACAGGGAAATCATGATAAAACAAGCTCCGACTGGGAAAATTAATTTTTAACAGTCATCCAACTCGGAATTCCAAGTGGGGAACTCTGGACTCTTTCTAGAGCTCCGACTTTCCGACCTGAAGATCACTGATTTCATGATTCAACCTTGTTTTTTTCAGAGTTCCCAGTTGTCTTGAAAGCACCATAATACAGCACAAATGATCGAAATGACAGGCTACTTTGACAATGACAAACTGAATGAAAACGATCTTGACTTGAATCCATCAATAGCCTAGGCCTAGGTGTGTGGAGACACATATTGTATACCAGGAGCGCAACTTTCACTGGGGACGGGGGGGATAGAATGGGGGGACATTCTGAAATTGCATTTTTGTCCCCCACAGTTTTATCTGTGGAATGTGATAAAAAACAGGCAACGGTGTGCTTTAGGACCAGCGGACGCCTTATAAAAAGTAATAATAATTATGTCCCCCCCACTTCTAAAACCAAAGTTGCACCCCTGTTGTATGCTACAATATGAGGAGGAAATTATAGTCCTAAAAATGCTTTCCAGTTTCACTGACTCACCCAATGATGCAGCTCAATACCTGGTGATGGCCTATGCGCTCGTGCCAAAAGCCTCTCTCACTCTCTGTTTCTCTCAATATTTGGAAGTTTATCAAATATTTTGGTAGCCTACAGCAGACAGATTAGAGTATATTCTTTTCAGCAGGAGCCATTTGCTTTCCAACCTGTATTTTCCCACGATAGTAGGCTATTTGAAATATTGCGAAAGGCAAGTTTTGTCTGTATGCTGTTTGTTCACTGACAGATTTGATGTGCGTTTCCGAATGTAGGCTATGCCTTGTTATTGGGTTACACTCCACTAGGCTATTTTTTAAATAAGCTATTTATCCTCTGTGGTAACAGTTTTGGCTTTCTCATGGTGTAGTAGGCTTATTTCATTTATTTCTGAACAGACAGCATTAACTGTATAACTTTGGCAAATGTATTTAAATATATCAGGCGTGCTGCAGCTCAGAACCCTTCCCCCGGCTATGATTCTATAAGGAAATAAATGATGAAGAGCAATGCTGGAGAGATGAGAGTTGCATGTCGGCCAGAGCGGAGGGAGAGAAATCATAGAAAGTGAATCTCATTTTAGTTCTGTGAGAGATACAGGGAATTTTTACATTGTAAAGAGTTACAATTATTTTTCATTCCACGAGAGGTACTTGATCCGGACAAATAGGGTCCGTAACGAAACAGTCCAAAACAGAGAGGTGCCTGATCCTGCTAAAATTAAGCACTGGGCACTCCCATGACATGAATCCAACATATCAATAATTAAGTTGTAGACAAACTGTAATTAAAACCAGACCAGAAGTCAGTGACAGATGGAAGTATTCAAGCAGAAGATGGTCGAGGCAAATTTATGGTGAAATGATTGTCTTTCCACTTCCGTAGTATGGCCCCAACAGTGCTCACTGGAACATTCAGAAGCTTAGAAATGCGCCTATAACCAATGCCATCATTATGTTTTGCAACAATTAGGTTGTGAATGTCTTGAGACAGCTCTTTGCTTTTACCCATCATGAGATGTGTCTTGTGTGACACCTTGGCAATGAGACCTTTTTGTAGGCCATCAGTTGGGACTGAACCAGCTGATATTAATTTGCACTGACAGGGGGCTGGATTGCTTTTTAATTACTGATAGTTTTCAGCTGTTGTCTTGGCTTTCCATGCCTTTTTGAACCTCCCTTTCTTCATGTGTTCAATACTTTTTCCCTGTGTCATTTCACATTATTACACATAACTTAATTTCTGAACTTATTTGTTTTGGTTTCTTTGTATGTATGGATTACTTGGGTTGTTACCAACATCTGGTGAAACGTTCATGTCAATAGCACCTTTGGAAATATATTTACTGAGAAAAATGGTGACGTGTTCAATATTTATTTCACCCGCTGTATATCTCCTTCAAATGTTGATATTTGGTTGCGTTGACAACCAAACACAATTCAATATCCAGTTTGTCTACAAATGAATAATGTATATGTTGGATTCACGTCTCCATCTCAACCAAAAGTCAAAGTTAAAGAATATGACTTAAATGCACTTTAAATTAATGTATTAATTTATTTTAGTTTTTTTATTTAAGTCAGTCAAGAACAAATTCTTATTTACAATGACGGCCTACCAAAAGGCAAAAGGCCTCCTGCAGGGACAGGGTCTGGGATTAAAAATAAAAATTCATTATGCAAACTTTCCTTCATTAAGGCAGCCAGCCGCACCTCTTTGATTCAGAGGGGTTGGGTTGAAATGCAGAAGACACATTTCAGATGAATGCATTCAGTTGTACAACTGACTAGTAGCCCCCTTTCCCTTCACACAAAGGGACCATTCTGTTCATGCAGTATACCATTGTAAATAAGAGAGTAAAGTTCTTAATTTAACCTATCTGTCCTCTTTACAACCACAAATATCCAACACCACAAATAGTCAGAGCATGCAGTCAGGATGAATCTGTCCATAGGTTCCACACCCTGTTTGCCTTTTGAATAGCGGTTATCGCTTTCCAGTGGAAACAACACATATCAGAAGATGGTGGCAGGACAGATAAAGGTTGGCCTTGTAAATCCACCAGGTCAGAAATAACCAAGCCCCCCTTCTGCGTCCAAAACACACCAATCTGCTTGCCTCATTACAGTCCAATTTGGATGCTAAAGATAGGGAGCCTAAACACATTTAAACATGAAGGCGTTTGCAGAAACGGGGACTCTTCTTCCCCGGCCAATCAGACTAAGCTACATTCCTGCATCCTGCAGATTACCCTCGCCTCTGTTCCATCCTCCTCTAACAGTCAGACCCTACTCCGCTGCACCTGGTGCTCAGCAGTAATTTATAAAATGTATCAAATTGACTATTTTTCTTCCCTTGTTAGTATATTTATCTTTGAGTCTGGAGGCAGTTGGTTTGCCTGTGCTCCCTCCCAGAAGGCAGGCAGCCATCGCCAGGACAAGGAAAGACAAGGCAGGCACACAGGGCTGCCAAGCAGGAAGTACACAACACAGGGTGCAATCAACAGCTCTGAAAGGACACGAGGCACATTACAGAGGAAACCTTCAGTTTTCTGTTTGCTTGATTGGTTTAGGGTCAAGGTTTAGAGATTTAGTGGAGAGTGTGGTGTGTGTCTTTCTGAGTTTGCCTTAGTGCGCTCTCTCCACTAGCTCAGCAGTTCAGACCCTCAGGAGAGGTATGAGCAGGGAGCAAAGCTGCTGCACCCAGGCATTATGACTGGGGTTTAGATTGGGTGGCAGACCTGTTGGCTGGGGTGTTTGTTTTTTGTTTTTTGTTTCTAAGTCTACACTCTATCTAGAAACAAAAAGGGTTCTTCGGCTGTGTTCACTTGAAGGACCCCTTTTGGTTCTATGTAGAACCCTTTCCACAGAGGGTCCTTTATGTAACCCAAAAGAGTTCTACCTGGAACCAAAAAGGGTTCTCCTATGGGGACAGCTGCAGAACCCTTTTTGCTGAGAGTGTATGTAGAATTGACATGGTGTTTCTTGTAACGATTTGGTTTCAGGTAACTTTCAAAGTGGAGTGAAAGTTATTGGATCAGGATGTATTCTACATTTAGATTTTGCAGACACGCTTATCCAGAGTCACTTACTGTTAGCTAGTGCATACATGCTCATAATTCTTCTTGCTGTGATGGGAAGTTGTCTTACTTCTTTTTGATGGTTGCTATTTTGTTCTCACGGTCCCAATTCTCAAGTGCTGTTTTGATGCAAACAGATTTAGAGTTCACTTGTCAGACTTGTGGGTTTAATGAAAAATGCCGCAGCTGAGAGATTCTTATTATTATCTCAGAAATGTCAAGTTAGATAAACGAATATGAACCCATACGTTCAGCCCACTGCCAGCTCTGTGATGTGTAATGTGGTATTTGATGTGTTATTTCTCTCTCTCCCTGTCCTCCTCATAAACATGGCTTCAACAGAGATCTACTGGCCCATCCCAATGAGGGCCATAGGGGCCCAGAACCTGCTCACCATGCCAGGAGGCGTGTGCCAGTCAGGGTACCTGCACAAGAAGGGAGGGAGCCAGTTCAGCCTTATGAAGTGTGAGTAGCCTTACAGTACATAACATTACATTACATACAGTCATGTGAAAAAGTAAGTACACCCCCTGGAAAGTTCTCTTTTATTTTGCATATTTGGACAAATGGATATGTAATCTTCACTTCAACACTATTGACAGATAAAGGTTACCCAATTAAACAAATCACACAAAAAAATAAAATACATTGAAAACAAAAAAGCCTTTTCCTTCAAAAATAATATCAAGACACAACTGACTTTTGCTGGGTAAAGTCAGTTGTGTCTTGATATTCTTTAGCAGAGGCTACTTCCTTCCTGATCTCCCATGTAGGCCAAGTTTGTGCAGTCTCTTTCTGACAGTGTACCCATGCAATTCGACATTGATTGTGGCAAGAGAGGCCTGTAGATCCATTGATGTTAACCTGGGGTTCTTAGAGACTTCTATGAGCATCTTCCGGTCAGCTTTGACTGACTTTGGTGGGACGACCTGTCCTAGGTAGTTTGCCAGTAGTCTGGAATTTTCGTCGGACAGTGAAATGATCTACTTCGAATTGCTTGGAAATGGATTTGTAACCCCTCCCAGACTCATGGGCATCAATAATCTTTCTTCTGAGGGCCTTTCTTTTGATCTTTGAACGATGTGTTACCTCACACCCATTTGGTTAAGACCAAACCAAAACAATTTTCTAATCTTTATGGAAGGCTGGACCCTCCTAAGTTTCTCTCTAATGTTTTGAATCATTTTCACTTGTTTTGGTACACCTAATTCTAATTTTAGCCATTTTATGTGATGGTAAAGGTAGGGGTGTACTAACTTTTTCCCCATAAGGAAAAGGCATTATTGTTTATTTTAATTGCATAACATTTTCACATTTTTTTTTGTGTGTGTGATTTGTTTAATTGGGTAACCTTTATCTGTCAATAGTGTTGAAGTGAAGATTACATATCCATCTGTCCAAATATGTTAAATAAAAGAGAACTTTCCAGGGGGTCTACTTACTTTTTCACGACTGTACATACCTTTCATGGCACATTAATGTTTATTATATCAAGGGATTCTGACAAAGGTCTGAGATGAGTTGCACTGCATACTTTCATCTCATCACAACGTTTAGATCAGCTCTCGAGCAGGGTTGGAGATTCATCAAATTAAGAAGAATATATGAAGTTTATTTCCAAAACGCCATTTGTGTTGTTTCATCAGAAATGATTGCTTATGGGTACCTTCATATCGGAATGTAATGTTCATATCCTGTATTTATGACTGTGATATGTGGTTGTCTCACCTAGCTATGTAATACAAATGTATCATTTCTAAATGTCTTTATTAAAATGCAGTTATTTGTTACTTTTGACTGTATAAAACCTAGCAGTACTACTTATTTATCTGAGAGTGAGGTGGATATATAGTATTTTGCAAAAATAAAACTATTATTTGTCTCTGAAATGAAATCAAAGGATAGATTTGAAACAACCCCATACGATGATTAGATAGTGAAAAAAAACACCAATCTCTTTCATAATTTCTTTATTAAACAATAAAAGCTAAATTTACCAAAATGGATATATAGCATTTTATAATGAAACTCTTCATATTTGCTATTATACCTAGGTTACTGTATGTGTGAGACCTTTCCTTGTGTAATCTTTCTTTCTGCAATCGTACAGGGCCTCTTCGCTACATAATCATCCACAGGGGATGTGTGTATTACTTCAAGAGCAGTACCAGTCCCGCACCGGAAGGAGCTTTCTCTCTCAATGGCTACAACAGGTCAGTGTACACTACTGTCATGCAGCTGCACATGAATTTGAATAGACTTTGGCAAAACATGTTGGCATTCTCACATAGGCCTACATATGATTATCAATGTTTGAAATACAGCTGGCATTGTCCGTTGCAATCAGTTGTTATTCTGAGAAATCCTGATCAGATGAGAAAGCATGCCGTCAATGAAAGTGTCCTGCTAAATGAGATCATCTCTATAAAGGTCTCGAGTTTTTGCTTAGGAATACCTAACACAGGGGGGACTCGTCATATTCATTCCTACACTGGTGACCGGTCAGTAATAGAGACGGCACTGTTAAACCATCTCTTTTCTATATTTTTTGGGACATTTGGAAAAGTGAAAGTGGATACTGAAGCATCCTAGCCTGTGGTGTTTCCACCGAGTTCCTCCTCCTACTGCAGTACCATGGGGTTATAACGTTATAACTGTGGATCTGTGTCATAACACATCTGGAGTCTCTTCTCTCTGCTTTGGCCTGGCAATAAATAGAGCTTTCATATAGCTGTTGTGAGGGATTAGCCTCCTGTTTGACTTTTCTGTGACTCATTGAAAACCGGTCAAAGGAATAAAGCAAGCTCATAGAGAATTAACATACACAGGGAACTTTATTGGACATGGAAATGGTCTGAAAGGCACAGAAAAAGAGAAATAATCAATAAACTATACATGTAATTACATGGATATAAACAGTGCAACAGTACAAAGTAATGACCACAATAGCTCAAGTAGAGAGAATGATCCATTTAACAAAGGACTGTATAGAAAAGGACTGTATGTAAATGTAAGCATAAACATGTTACCTGAACATGCAACATCGTAAATAAGGCCGGCCCTCTTAACCTGACTGGCCTTGAGACCTGTCAGCCACCTATCTCAATTCCAACAAATCAGGGTGCTCGGACGCACTCCAGGGATCCGCCCACCGCACCTCATGTCAGAGCATGATCACCTGCCGCCTCGAGGAGATGCAAGTCGTGTAGTGACGGACTAGCCGTTTTTACAAACATAAATAACTCCGTAATAACATTACAGGGAATAATAACAGCAACTACTACTAACAGTAATAGTAAACACACACAAATCTCAGCCATAACAACCGTAACCACGACTCCGCCCTCCGCAGGGGGAATTCTCTACAGCTGAGCAGCCCGGCACACTGAAATGTGGCCAGACCAGCAGGCCCATACAGCTCCAACAGCACACAATATGACATAGACATAAATGTTTGTTATAGCAATAATGTGATAGTAATAAATGAATTAACCAAACGATACAGCTGCTACCCACAAAAAATGAAATCCGATTGGTCAGAGTGAGGAGGCTTTCTGCACTGTATTTTCCTATGTCTCTGTATCTATCATACTCAAATCAAATCAAGTCAAATCAAATTGTATTGGTCACATACACGTGTTTAGCAGATGTTATAGCGAAATGATTGTGTTTCTAGCTCCGACAGTGCAGTAATATCTAACAAGTAATATCTAACCATTTCACAACATATACCTAATACACACAAATCTAAGTAAAGGAATGGCATTAAGAATACATAAATATATGGACGAGCGATGTCAGAGCGGCATAGACTAAGATACAGTAGAATAGTTTAGAATACAGTACAGTACATATGAGATGAGTAATGCAAAAATATTGTTACTGTATGTGTACGTATGTGGTTTTCTCCAAGGTGTGGTTTCAGTTTCTCTTCCTCTCGTTGGCAGGGTGATGAGGGTAGCAGAAGAGACCAGCTCCAGTAACGTGTTTCCCTTCAAAATCGTCCACTTCAGTAAGAAGCACCGGACCTATTGCTTCTCAGCAGCCAGTGAGGATGAGAGAAGGGTGAGGGGTGATATGTACAGAACCTCTCACATTCCTTGTAACATCACAGCAATGCATAGATAATGCATTGATCACATAATGTAATCCCGATTATTTTTGTCTACTAAACAGAAATGGATGCGAAACCTGCGAAAAGAAATTGATCACTACAATGAGAGAAAGGATTCACATATTCCAAAGTAAGTCAACACATCCTTTCACACAAACATATCATCTGTGGTCACTTGCTCTTTCTGATTGGCTGCATGCTCTAGGATATTTCTTGCTGTGTTACGAAAAGTATGAATGGGGGAATCAATTCAATGGCAGGTGATTGATGTGGTCCTCTCTCTGTTGACATAGTGGCTCTGAATGTGATGCGGACAGCTTCTATGGATCGATCGAGCGCCCCATAAACATAACCCATGCCCATAATGACCCAGGAGGCAGTAAGTGACAGCACTCACTTCTGAAGAAATATGTCTCAGTTTCACAACATTGTTTTATACAATTAGCTATGTGCACTAAACATGTTTTTGCGTTTTCTTGCCTACACTACATGTTAGACGATGAAGAAGATGATGAGGATGAAGATGACTATGAAAAACCAGATAGCCCACCACCTTCTACAGGTACTGAATAATAAATATATTTGAGTTTGGTGCTGAAAGGTGCTATAACTACGATAGACAGCTCTTGATGGGACTGGCATGTCATCACAATTCAAACGAATGGTCCCATTTGGCTCCATTTGAGACTGTACATCTTCTATGCAGTGCATTCGGAAAGTATTCAGACCCCTTGACTTTTTCCACATTTCCACACTTTTGTTAGGTTACAGCCTTATTCTAAAATGTATTAAATTGTTTTTTCCCCATCACCAATCTACACACAATAACCCATAATGACAAAGCAAAAACATATTTTTTGAAAACATTTACATAAATATTCAGACCCTTTACTTAGTACTTTGTTGAAGCACCTTTGGCAGTGATTACAGCCTTGAGTCTTCTTGGGTATGACGCTACAAGCTTGGCACACCTGTATTTGGGGAGTTTCTCCCATTCTTCTCTGCAGATCCTCTTAAGCTCTGTCGGGTTTGATGGGGAGCGTTGCTGCGCAACTATTTACAGGTCTCTCCAGAGATGTTCGATCAGGTTTAAGTCCGGGCTCTGGCTGGGCCACTCAAGGACATTCAGAGACTTGTCCCAAAGCTACTCCTGTGTTGTCTTGGCTGTGTGCTTAGGGTCATTGTCCTGTTGGAAGGTGAACCTTCGCCCCAGTCTGATGCCGCCCCCACCATGCTTCATCGTAAGGATGGTGCCAGGTTTCCTCCACACGTGACGCTTGGAATTCAGGCCAAAGAGTTCAATCTTGGTTTCTTCAGACCAGAGAATCTTGTTTCTCATGGTCTTAGAGTCTTTAGGTGCCTTTTGGCAAACTCCAAGCGGGCTGTCATGTGCCTTTTACTGAGGAGTGGCTTCCGTCTGGCCACTCTACCATAAAGGCCTGATTGATGGATTGCTGCAGAGATGGTTGTCCTTCTCGAAGGTTCTCCCATCTCCACAGAGGAACTCTGGAACTCAGTCAGAGTGACCATCGGGTTCTTGATCACCTCCCTGACCAAGGCCCTTCTCCCCTGATTGCTCAGTTTAGCCGGGCGGCCAGCTCTAGTAAATGTTTTATGTTTTTATTTTTAATACATTTGCAAAATGTTCTACAAACCGGTTTTTGCTTAGTCATTATGCAGTATTGTGTGTAGATTAATGATAATTGTAATGTATTTAATCCATTTTAGAATAAGGCTGTAACTAAACAAAATGTGGACAAAGTCATGGGGTCTAAATACCTTCCGAATCACTGTATATATAGCTAAATGATAACTACCACTGAAACAAGATTGTCTCTTAACTCTCAACAAAATTGTCAGCAATTTATGAAATACATGTTTCCTATTGTTTCTAGTAACCATCACTGAATCTCTTATTTTGTTACTATTGAAGGAAGACTAACTGTCCCACCACCATCATACCCACCTCCTCCACTCCCATGCCAATCTAAACAAGAATCAATGCAAGGAATCTGCAAAGGTCTTCCCCAACCTGTCCTTGCCCCCAACAAGATCCCCACCAGCCCCCTTTCAAAAAAACATTCCCCACTCTTACCTCAACTCAAGATGGGTGAGGTCGGCCACAACCACATTCTTAACAAGGACAGCCCAGAGGGGAGTGTGAGGGGCCATAAGAGCCCGACCCCTCCCATGGCCAGCCTAAAGAAGCAGATGATGATGGGGAAAACGTCCATCTCCACCATACCTGGGGGGGACCACAGAGACAAGAAGCCCCCTGTTCCGGTGACGCTCAAGTCTCCCGCCACCCTGCCCATCTGTAATGACCTGGACAGGCAGATGGGGCTGAATGCTAGTCCACCTGGTTGCAGTGGCAACACACCCAGTCACATCGCAAGCATGCCAAACTACTGCCTCAGCACTAGGCCGGCACTAGATCTCCCACCACAGGCCTCGCCAGCACTGAACCACACGCCTGGACCGTACAAGCCACCCATCCTAGAGGATCCTCCATGCCCTGCAATGAAGACTAAAATTAGAGTGACAGCACAGTAAGTGTCTGCAAAGGCTTTACTTTTTGCTCTGAAAACTATCATTTGATTTCAAGATTGTTATATTGTAATCATGTACAGCCCACAAACAGTTTAAGATGAAGGTTAAAACACCCACTTCTTCTCATAAGATCATCTCCAGATGGACAAAGCTTCCGAACCTCAGTGGACGAGTTGCCTGCCTCTTTAAGAAAGAACAGGGATCCATCCATGGACATCGACTATGACTCTGATGAAGACTATGAGAAAGTAAGCAACCATATTCTCCATCAACTAATACTCTTGTGTACACAGGCTATGATAAAAACACCTCTGTTATGTTTTGTGTTTAGTTAAGTGCCTTTACTCAGGGGTGCGTGCATGCCCTTGTTTCACTACAGATTCCATAATCTCATCGTACAATCATGTTCAGTGTACTACAGATTAGTCTTGGCCTGCTGAGGCAATTCTAACCTCCTTATGTCTGTTGTTGTTGTTTTCTTTTCGCACATGTTTCTGACCTCAGGTTCAATTACCAGATTCTGTGTTTGTGGACATAACAGAAACAAGCGCTGTTGAAAAGTAAGACAATCAATTATTTCTGTATTGAACATTTGTTAAATCCTCCTTGTTCCTTTTCGTGCAATGGTCTTTAGCGCCCTCTAATGTTCGATCAGGGAATTTCTTTCTGAAAACCATGTCTGTTTTCTCTTGAAAGAAGAGCAGAACATGTCTGATTGAAGTCTTACTGAAATACATTATTAATGTGCTTTAATTGCAGGTTATTTAAGGAAAGATCCAGAACACCGCAGAATGGTCTCTACTGCATCAGGAAGTCAGGAACAAAGACATCAAAGGTACAAAATGTGCTGCATAAACATCTAGGAATTCACCACACATCATACAATAAATATTGAAAAGAAACTGGTTTAGTAAATAATGTTAATTTGTTCTCATTGAATCAGGTGCTGGTGGTGTGGGATGTGAATCTGTGCAAGGCCAGAAACTACAGGCTCTTTGAGGAGGTCAGAACCACTGTCTTTACTTTCTCTTTCTACCCGTAACTACACACAAGGACACCGAGGTCCGGTATTGACATTGTGACATTAAAAATATATATTTTGTACACAATAAAGAAAATAAATTACGGTCAACATCTAAATCGGTACTAATCTAATCAAACAAGTTAGGAACTTGAAAAAATAAGATCTTACATTTACATTTTAGTCATTTAGCAGACGCTCTTACCCAGAGCGGCTTACAGTTAGTTAGTGCATACATGTTCATACTTTCTCCACATGGCCTAGCTTCCCTATAGGCCTACGTTAAAATGTGAAGAATATAATACAGTTCTAAAAATGTCATACATCTCTGATGCTATGTGTCAGTGTGAATCATTTCTAATATTTTCCCCCTTTCAGTGGAATAACATTACAATAGCTAATAGGCTAGGTGTTTGTAGATCAACTGAGGTGAATGAACCTACAGTAGCCAAGGTGATAATGGCTGGGGTCATTTTTACTTGCTTTTGCTGTTCTCCAAATATAATTTTAAATATTTTTTTTAATTGTATAGAAATTAAGATTCCGGACCTCACAAAAACTCAAACCCTGGTTACGGCCGTGTCTACCATGTCGATTGTCTGACTAAATCAATTTTACAATGGAGAATTCCAGTACCATATACAATTGAAGTCGGTAGTTTACATACACTTAGGTTGAAGTCATTGAAACTCATTTTTCAACCACTCCACAGATTTCATGTTAACAAACTATAGTTTTGGCAAGTTGGTTAGGACATCTACTTTGTGCATGACACAAGTAACTCTTCCAACAATTGTTTACAGACAGATTATTTCACTTATAATTCACTATATCACAATTCCAGTGGGTCAGATGTTTACATACTCTTAAGTTACAGAAAATTCCAGAAAATGATGTCATGGCTTTAGAAGCTTCTGACATAATTTGAGTCAATTGGAGGTGTACCTATGGATGTATTTCAAGGCCTCCCTTCAAACTCCGTGCCTCTTTGCTCGACATCATGGGAAAATTAAAAAAAATCTGCCGAAATCAGCCGAGATACCACGTTCATCTGTACACTCAATAGTATGCAAGTATAAACACCATGGGACCACGCAGCCGTCATACAGCTCAGGAATGAGACGCGTTCTGTCTCCTAGAGATTAATGTACTTTGGTGCGAAAAAGTGCAAATAAATCCCAGAACAACAGCAAAGGACCTTGTGAAGATGCTGGAGGAAACAGGTACAAAAGTATCTATATCCACAGTAAAACGAGTCCTATATCGACATAACCTGAAATGCCGCTCAGCAAGGAAGAAGCCACCTGAAAGGCCGCTCAGCAAGGAAGAAGCCACTTTTTGGAGAAATGTCCTCTGGTCTGATGAAACAAAAATAGAACTGTTTGTCCATAATTACCATCGTTATTATGGACAAACAGTTAACCAAATGGGTCTTCCAAATGAACAATGACTCCAAGCATACTTCCAAAGTTGTGGCAAAATGGCTTAAGGACAACAAAGTCAAGGTATTGAGTGGCCATCAGAAAGCCCTGACCTCAATCCTATAGACAATTTGTGGGCAGAACTGAAAAAGCGTGTGTGAGCCAGGAGGCCTACAAACCTGACTCAGTTACACCAGTTCTGTCAGGAGGAATGGGCTAAAATTCACCCAACCTATTGTGGGAAGCGACCCAAAACGCTTGACCCAAGTTAATCAATTTAAAATCAATGCTACCAAATACTAATTGAGTGTATGTAAACTTCTGACCCACTGGGAATGTGATGAAAGAAATAAAAGCTGAAATAAATAATTCTCTCTACTATTATTCTGACATTTCACATTCTTAAAATAAGAATTTTTTACTCCCTGTCTTACATTCTTGTAAGACAGGGAATTGTGAAAAACTGAGTTTAAATGTATTTGGCTAAGGTGTATGTAAACTTCCGACTTCAACTGTATGTCTTGTTTGATGTGAATTTCATTGTGTTTATGGTTTAGGACTCCCAATTGTTCCTGGAGTCAGAGATGAAATTTGCCTCCTTGTCAGCCCTAGTGGATCACTACTACAGCCACCCTCTACCCAATCACGACTCTCTGTGTCTGCAGCAGCCATATGGTTACATCATGCCCAGATGATCCTTACTCTGCCTGAGACCATTGCCTCATCCGCTCATACGGACTCTCTCCTTTTGGGCGTCTTATACGGTTCTGCCACGAACTACAGTCGAAACAGCAAGCCAAATTGTTGCATCTCTGTAAAATGGCATAGCTTCTAGCCCTAAACAACATTTGGGCAGAGGTGCAACGAGTGCACATTGTTGCAGTTGTGAAGAAAATATTGCATCTGTGAGGAGGACAATGAGCTGTATATACATTAATGTCAGAATATTAAGCACTGGGTTTTCATTATGCATTGAGGACCAATTGTCTGTAAATCACTTATTTATTCCATAAAGTTGATGAAATATTTCATATTATCTTTAAAAATATATATATATTTCAAAATGCTAACATAATGATAGCTGTGAAATATGGTGCACAAAACCAGTGCTATCACACTTAGAGTTAAACTGTCCACACGTCCTATGGCACTGTACAGAATTGTCTATTTGTGATATGTAAATTGTATGTATTGTAAAAATAATTTAGTAAAGTTGTAAATATATTATTTCTGTGTAACTGGATGACAGCAGAGGGCAGGTGAAGATTCCATTGGGTGGCGCTGTTCGGTGCTGTACCATTTAACCATGCCCCTACATAGACCCTACTCTCTACTACAGTTATTATAAATTATGAAAAAATTGTCAGGGTATGACTCAATGTATGTTTAGTCACAGAAAATAATGAACTGAAGTGACATTCACATAATTAGTAGACTTTTTTCAGGAGAAAATATTGAAGGTGAAATCATTGCTCCTATCACTTTACCCCTACCTACATGTACATATTACCTCAATTACCTTGAATAACCTGTACCCCCGCACATTACCAGTCCCCCCTGTATATATTTTATTGTTGCTCTTATTTTTTTACAGTAGTTTATTTAGTAAATATTTTTCTTAACTCTTATTTTTCTTAAAACTGCTTTTTTGGTTAAGGACTTGTAAGTAAGCATTTCACGGTAAGGTCTACACCTGTTGTATTTTCGGTGCATGTGACCAATAAAATTTGATTTGATTGATATATTTCTACGTCGTAATCTTTTGTCGTGCGTGTTCTCCAGTCGAGAGGGCACGTGCAGCGAAATCACACAGAGATCACTCACTGATAGTGATGTGCACACACTGGTTCAGATAAAAGCCTCCCAAAGGAATGCTTGATACAGCAGCAACACAAGCAGCAGAGAAGCTGGTTCATTAAACGTGCATACTAAATACATCGTTATGATTGTATCGTGATTAATATTCAATATTTCCACATTTTACTCAGAGGAGAATTATATAACAATGTCTCTATCAGACCTTGACGGGGAAGGAAGCCAGAAGAATCAACACTAAATCACTTCTCTGTCTGTAGTCTTTTCTCCCCCTCCCTCCCTCCCTCCACAGCCATATCACCACTAGCATCACCACGTTATCAGCACAGGATATTAGTGCACTGTTCTTCAACTGGCTCATTAAATGTGATTCAGCGAGAACGAACACTAATGCAAATTAGAATTTATGAAGGCAGGATTACAAGAATTAATTAACAAATAATATTGTGCGCCTACAGACAACAGAATGATAGCATCCGATATGTCAAAATCCATTACATTTAACATTTTAAAGGCTAGTTTGCAGTGAAAACTGACTCCATTCAATTATATTTGATGTAAAAACTACAGATCTCTTGTTTATGTCCCGTTATCTTTTATATTTTTTTATACTTTTTCTCCCCAATCTGTAGTTACAATCTTGTCCCATCGCTGCAACTCCCATATGGACTCGGGAGAGGCGAAGGTCGAGACCCTGCCAAGCCGCATTGCTTCTTGACACACTGCTCGCTTAACCCGGATGCCAGCCGCACCAATCACTGTACAACTGGCGATCGAAGTCCCCTTGCAGGTGCCCGGCCCCCACAAGGAGTCACTAGAGCGCGATGGGACAAGAACATCCCGGCCGGCAAAACCCTCCTCTAACCCGGACGACGCTGGGCCAATTGTGCGCCGCCTTATGGGTCATGGTCATGGCCGGCCGTGACACAGCCTGGGATCAAACTTGGGCCTGTAGTGACCGCTGCGCCACTCGGGAGGCATGTCTCGTAAAATGTTACATCACTGGAGTTAGGGAAGTATTAACTTGATTCAGAATTGTGCACACACACCATTTTACCTTCAGTCCAAGGTAGCACAACTTTTCCAATCCATACTATTTCACCTTGGACTTGTTTGCTACACTGTAAATGTACACTGAGAATACAAAACCCCTCACCCCTTTGCCCTCAGAACAGCCTCAATTTGTCGGGGCATGGACTCTACAAGGTGTCAAAAGTGTTCCACAGGGATAATAGCCCATAATAATAATAATAGGCCCACTCCAATGTTTCCCACAGTTGTGTCAAGTTGGCTGGATGTCCATTGGGTGGTGGACCATTCTTGATAAACGCGGAAAACTGTTGAGCGTTAAAAACCCTGAAGCGTTGCAGTTCTTCCCACACTCAAACTGGTGCGCCTGGCACCTACTACCATACCCTGTTCAAAGGCACTTAAACATTTTGTCTTGCCCATTCACCCTCTGAATGGCACACATACAATACATGTCTCAATTGTCTCAAGGCATAAACATCCTTCTTTAACCTGTCTCCTCCCCTTCCTCTACACTGATTAAAGTGGATTTAACAAGTGACATGATTTAGGGATCATAGCTTCCCCTGGATTCACCTGGTCAGTCTATGTCATGGAAAGAGCAGATGTTCTTCATGTTTTGTACACTCAGCGTATGTGTTGATGGTACAGTATCTGGACATCAACTGAAAATAACACTAAATACTGGGTTTACGTTTTCAAACAGCACTAAATTATGGATTTGTAATTATGGCGAGAGAGAGAGACACAGAAAGAGAGAGAAAGAGAATGAGAGAGAGAGAGATCCCATTATGATATACAGCATTACAGTTTTGTTGTGGCCTGCCTGCAGAATCTAGGACAGAAAGTGCCTCCAGCAGTGTTACCGGCACAACACTACTATTACAGAACAGGCAAGATGCAGGGAGATTCATCAGCAGCCCAATAGTCTTCATGATAAAAATAAAAAAAGTGGATGGGTGACAAGGAGATATCTGAAACTTGTAGCCTAAACATAAAAGTTGGTCCACATTGACCCCTGTAGTGGCTTGCTTTCATTGCACCCTTTTACTTTTCATACAGTATGTTCAATTGATCTCTAAATTGACTGCAATTACGTCCTATTATTGGTTAGATCATTGATTTTATATCCACACTCCCATGAAGTCTGGCCAGTAATATGTCCCACTCACACTAGATTGACTAGTAATCAATCAATTAACCAACTAGCAGAATCAATCGTCAATCAATCACTCAGCTAACCACAATTGACGCTTGACAATTATACAGACATTTTAATCTAGACTACAGTTATTAAATGTAATCTTATATTAATTAAAAAAAAACCTTCCCATCAGAATAGCATTACACATAGCTTAACATCACTGGTGGGCAGGGAAAGGGTTACCTTTTTCTAAAATGACATTTTGAAGAGGGAAAAAGCTCACACAGCTCTGCTGGCGTGGATGTTGGGTGCAGGTGGACGTTATCAGTAAATTGGGACATGGCTTGCAGCTCGATGACCAGCTTGAGAGGAAGGAGAGCCTGAACGGTGTTGCCTAAATGAGATAAAAAGCGCGTGGTTGGCGCTGGTTTCTGTTTGCTCCAGATAGGCGTCGTATCCGTAGCAGTGTGAATATCAGCGCAGAACGACGAGGCCAGCTCACACTGCCCGGCTACACCGCGAAATGGTCACGTCTATTCTGGGGCTCCTTATCCTACCAATATGTCTTCAGCAGTGTGGTTTTGTACACGGTAAGTAGCCTAATTTTAGCAGTCAAAACGTTTTTGTGTTTATTAATCGTGGTATATCCCAGTGTGACGGTACAACACCGGGTTGGTTATGCCCATTACACCTGCCTATTCTTTCTTTATACAGGAATGACAGCGGCAATTATAATACTCAACCTTGCTTTCGTTCTATGACTATGGCCCAAGACGTGCAGACGGGTTTTCAGTGCCCTCTGCGTATTGTTGTATTCTAGCATTTGCCGTTTCCAATAAAATACCTAGGTTTGATTATAATAAACTCTTTAATAATTGCTTTCAGCCTGGGAGTAGTCGGTCATTTAAATGCGTCCAGGCAAAAGGCCTTCGCTTGTGTTTATGTAGACTACGCCGTAGTTACGGTAGTTATACTGGGAAAATATTGCATATTTTTAGATGGTCCGTTTGGGTAAGTGGTTTGGTTGCAATGAATCTGATGTAGGAACATTGTTTATTTGGATTTTCCGCTTTAACAGTCGGTCTCCGTAGTCTACAGAATTTTCCACCAGTGATAATTTATTTATTTATTCCTGAAGATTGGGGCGAGACTTCAATGGATTGATATGGTGTGTGAAACACTGGGCAGTGGGACAGCATAGCAACACCGCATTCCCCGCCGGGGGTGGGGTGGTGGCCAATTTATAAAGAACAGGTGACTCCTGTTGGATTGCGGTGCGTGGCATTGGCAATTAAGCGCTAGTCTATATTAGACTACCCTACCGCTATATAGGCCATCTATGAAGTGTGCTTAGGTTTGTCATTGAACATGAGGGGGAGTGTTTTGCCACACCGTGAAAATTACATTTGTAAGAGTCAACTGAGGGGCATTTGTTGTTGTATCTGACTTTTACTTTAGTATACTTCGCATCTGAATCTTTTACTTCGTGAATTGAGTGAGACTACACGAAAATTACATTCTCCTTGACCTAATTAAAATGGAGCTGTATCCTAGGACCTATCAATCAAATTAGACGATAGGTCTAAATGAAAGATGCACATATTTTGAAATGTCTCTTGTTACTCAGTTAAAAGTAGTCTAAATGAAATATAAGTGAAAGCCCACGAGCTTTAATTTCATTGTTTCCTCTTCCTTTCATTATGGAAACTGGTTAGTTGAGTATTAACCATACAAAAAAAAAAAAACCTGTTAGTGAGCATTTCTCCATTGCCAAGATAATCCATCCACCTGACAGGTGTGCCATATCAAGAATCTGTTAAAACAGCATGATCATTACACAGGTGCACCTTGTGCTGGGGACAATAAAAGGCTACTCTAAAAAGTGCCGTTTTGTCACACAACACAACGCCACAGATGTCTCAAGTCGAAGGAGCGTGCAATTGGCACGGTGACTGTAGGAATGTCCACAGAGCTGTTGCCAGATAATTGAATGTTAATTTCTCTACCATAAGCAGTCTCCAATAGCGTTTTAGAGAATTTGGCAGTACTTCCATCTGGCCTCACAATCGCAGACCACGTGGGCAAGTGGTTTGCTGATGTCAATGTTGTGAACAGAGGCATACAGACAACGAACACAATTGCATTTTATCGATGGCAATTTGAATGCACAGAGATGCCATGACGAGATCCTGAGGCCCATTTTTGAGGTATCTGTGACCAACAGATGCATATCTGTATTCCCAGTCATGTGAAATTCATAGATTAGGGCCTAATTAATTTATTTAAAGTGACTGATTTCCTTTATATCAACTGTAACTCAGTAAAATCTTTGAAATTGTTGCATGTTGCGTTCATATTTATTCAGTATACGTCCAAGTTATTACCTACTATCAACATACGTTTTTTTTTTAAACACTCGGTAAGCACAGACCCACTGCTCCAGGCTCGCTGACATGTTCACTTTTCAGTGAAGCAACCGCAGCACAAAATGTGATACAATAGCAGAGACTCATCTGATAAGTGTACTCGTGCTGTGAACAGTCCTTGCTCCATATAACAGATGAGCAGTAGGACCTATACAGTTGACTAATGATGGCTAATATTCACAGGCGTCAGCCTCGTAGTGTCATTATGCAAGTCTCCATTTGTTTTGCCCTGGGACTTCATTTTGTTGATGCCCTGCCCTTCAGGACCAGCCTTATTATTATGCCGGTGGTTTGGGGGTCATGGGTTTAGCTGCTGTGCAATCCACTCTAGTAGCACTGCTGCGGCGCACCGGTTCTTGCCTTCAGCCTTGAACTATCACTTGAAGGTTAGGGCATGAGTGGCACTGATTAATGTAATCTCTATACTATGTGGAGGCCTGCGTGTATGTGGACCCATATCGGCCTCTTGTTTGGTAGTGCCCCTGAGACTTATGCTAATGTCCACACTGCAAGCGCTCTGCTTTATATAACCCTCTTGATCGTTCTTTGGCATGCTACCCTTCAAGAGCCTGATCTGCTGGCTTGTTTAGAAAATGGCTGTGTCTGAAAATGGCACCCTAGTGCTTATTCAGAGCCCTACGTTTGACTAGAGCCTCTGTTCAAAAGAGGGTGCAATGTTTAGGGAATAGGGTGCCATTTTGTACACATCCTATGGCCAGGACAATTACTACTCAGTCCCAGGCAGACTATTGTGCTGGTGGTGTTGGCCTCCCATCACACAGGTCTCAGTTAGCGCCCTGCTGCAGAAGTATCCCATGCTGAGCAGATGATCACTCAGGCACACTCTGAGGAGCAGGGGGTTATTAGACATGGTCTGGCTGTACTTTCTTCTCTCTGCACAAGCTTGTGGTTGGCTGGCTGGCAACAGCCACTCAGTGATACAGGAGCCATATGCCATGTTTCACTTTGGCTGGCTGGTACCTACAGCACAGTGTGTGATTGGTGATGTCAAATGAACTCTCTCTCCCTATCAATATTGACCCATAGACAGTCATTTAGAGTTTGACTCATGGCTTAACCATAGATTGGCTGAATGTGTGCATATAGTAATGGGTTTTGTTTTGTGTCCTACAAACACAACCCAGGTCAGAGGACTTTAAATTTAGATGGAACATTGCAGTCGTTGAGGCCTGGAGACATGTACGCTAGTTCTACCTGATGGTTTTGTTGTGCAATCTTTATTTCCTTGTTCCTTCCAGGATCAAAGACAGAATGTGAGCCCAGTCAGTTCCAGTGTGGAAATGGCCGCTGCATCCCGTCTGTCTGGCAGTGTGACGGGGATGAGGACTGCACTGACGGGAGTGACGAGCGCACCTGTGGTGAGACACACAAACTGCATTTCGCACAATTTTATCAGATCTGTGACAAATCAGTGGCATAGCCTACTGTGTAAGAAAAACAACCCTTGTTATCTTGGCCCCATTGGTGCTGTGACTGAATCCACCAGGGTTAACATGACCTGGTGTAAGTGGCAGCGGTTCTGGAGAGCTAAAAATGGCAGTGACTGAGACGTGCAAACGAGACCCATCTGGGCAAACTGAGTGTTTCTCCTTGATTCTCTGTGTTATCTGGGTCATGGTGGATGAGACTGCGAGGGATGGAGGGAAAGTAGAGGTTGCCATAGAAGGGGATGTGTGTTGCGGTCTCAATTAAATCTGTGCTGACATAACCTCAGTGTTTGGGTTACTATGGATTACCTGTCCATCTGTTTCCTTTGTCTCTCTCTGCCCATGGCTCCCTCTATTGACTGTATACATTACCAACAGCCCTGGGGACATGAATGTAGATGGGACTTCCATAATAGTTAGCTAGTCACAGGGAGGAATGGCCAGTGAGGAGGCACTTTAACACAGAGGACATGAAGTGACTGAAAATAGGGTAGAGTAAGTGGGAGGGTGAGTGGCTTGCCATTGTATAGGTCTGTTTGCCAAATATTATGCTCAGTGCAATAGACCAGGGTTTCCCAAACTCCGTCCTGGGCCCCCCCATAGGTGCACATTTAGGTTTTTGCCCTAGCACTACACAGCTAATTCAAATAACCAATTCATCATCAAGCTTTGATTATTTGAATCAGCTGTGTAGTTATAAGGCACAAACCAAAAATCCGGGGGGGGCAGGACCGCGTTTGGGAAACCCTGCCGTAGACCACTATACTTTATATACACTATAGTAACTAACTAGGATTTAAAGGGCACATCGTCCGTCCTTATATTGGTTCAGTCTGGATCTTTTGGCTCTTATTTGTGGTACTTGGTTGGCAGGAATGTAACTTGGAGCCGAGTTTTGGCAAAGATGATTCACTTACTGTTGGTTTTCCATTGTGATTCTGAAGCTAGCATACTGTATATAACACTGGATGCCTCTGTGCCTTTGCAGTTCGGAAGACCTGTGCGGAGGTGGACTTTGTCTGTCGCAATGGCCAATGCGTCCCCAAGAGATGGCACTGCGACGGTGAGCCAGACTGCGAGGACGGCTCTGACGAGAGCGTGGAAGTGTGCCGTAAGTCATCTGGAACCAGCCAGCCCCAGATTGTGACTCCTTTTCCTTCCGATCTTTATATATTCAGTTTGTTATATTGAGTATTTTATGCCTGTTTTAAAATGTTTAAGCCTTTTGCCTTCACTTGCAGTATGAGGAAGAGTTGGGTTAAATAGCCTCTTCGATAATAAATGGATCAGGTTGTCAATCTCACACAGAGGCGTTTAAACTGTTTCACCATGTGCTTTGCACTGTCAGCCAATGCAACAACTGTCTGTTTGTGGATATGGCTGTGGGTCAAGATTGGATCAGGTTACTCTGGCTCTTTCCGCTACACTGCTTTAAGTGCACGTCCTCTGTTCACCCACTCACACCTCACATAGTTCGACTTGCATAGAAACAGACACCAGGTGCTGACATAACAGAATGTGACCTTCATTTAATGTTCCAAATGGTTTTGTTCCCAATGATGTAAGCAGCAGCAATGTGTTCCACTGAAGTACACAATGAGCAGGGTGTCAGTCATATTTGGGGTGGTACGTGTGTACATGCAGGTCAAGACGTCATATCACTGGTTTGTTTGACCAGCTGTTGGAAAGCTCTCTGTCAGTACGCATGGAAATGTTTGCGTGAGAATGTGAGTCACCGCTCACCACACTTAAATACACCACACTTGAGGAACTCTTAATTCTTCTGGATTTGTTTGGTTTCTTAGAAGCAGTTGGCTATTGAGCAATTCCCTCCCAAATGTGCATTAGGTTAGATGAGACGTTAAGAATATTTCTGAAGCAGCATGTCTGTCCTTTCATCTGCCATCGTACATTACTCTGCCTGAGCCCAGTGTATGTGATGTTACATTAGGAGCATTAAGCGCTCTTACCAGACCTTTCCATATCCTGGTTACACATGAATCGTCTGTATTTCTCCTCTGCTTCAATGGTATTATTAGTAGATCAGTTCCTGATGGATTGATAGCTTTGAAATATTACATTCCTCTAGGTTTGATCCCTAACCAACAGGCATTGTCAATAGCCAATCATGTTTTCAATGGGCTCGAAGACATGCTATGGACTCCAATAGCCTCGTTAATTATTAGTCATCTGATCTATACAGTACCGACCCTGTAAAGAGTGAGTGAGTGTACACACGCTAATCTCAATCTACCTGTTGAAAACGTTGAGCTCAATTGACTTGGGTACCCGACGCATTGATTTGTAAATGTATCAAATTTGTTTAGCCGCCTACATTTGCTATCCGAGGCGTTTAGACTGTGCTCTATTCAGTATATCGCTCAGTGCTCCATTAGCCAGCCTAGCCCACCACCACCACCCTGCAGAATTGCGTGTTAAGCATTTCCCATCCCAAGCCCTAAAGGTCTATAAATGCACTCCATCTCCATCCATGTGCTCTGCAGACACCAGGACCTGCCGTGTGAATGAGTTTAGCTGTGGGGCCGGGTCCACCCAATGCATCCCAGTCTTCTGGAAGTGTGATGGCGAGAAGGACTGCGATAATGGAGAGGATGAAATTAACTGTGGTGAGTTGATTGGCCGTGTAGCCATAGGACGAGGTGTTTTGGAATTAATCCAAGCAGCAACAGTCAATTTAGGAGTACATGGTTGTTGATTCCTACATTAGCATCACAGTACTGAGTACTCCGTTCACGCACACAGGTAACATCACGTGTGCCTCGCTGGAGTTCACCTGTGCGAGCGGCCGCTGCATCTCGCGTAACTTTGTGTGTAACGGCGAGGACGACTGTGGTGACGGGAGTGACGAGCAGGAGTGTGCCCCGTCGTCCTGCGGCCCAAGCGAGTTCCAGTGTGACAACGCCACCTGTATCCCTGGCAGCTGGGTGTGCGACGATGACGTGGATTGCCAGGACCAATCGGACGAATCCCCTCAGCGCTGTGGTCGCCACCCCACGCCACCAGCTAAATGCTCAGCCAGCGAGACGCAGTGTGGGTCTGGGGAGTGCATCCACCGCAAGTGGCGCTGTGACGGAGACCCCGACTGCAAGGACGGCAGTGACGAAGCCAACTGTCGTAAGTGTGGAGATACCTGCAAGTTCCAGCAGGCCAGCCGATGTAAATTTGTCACTTCTGCTTTTTTGCTGCACAGGACATGGATTGCTCTGTTTCATATAGTCATAAACAGAGCCTTCTATTACAATAAAACTGTTCAGAGCAGCTGTCATGAGTTTATCTGTTTTTTCATGGGTATGACCTTGGCGTAGGCATGAGTGCAAATCGAGTAATGATGGTTGTTGGTGTATGGGCTGATGTGAGTAAGGGTTTATGGTCTAACTAACAGGTCTGTTTGTCCTCTCCTCTCCAGCTGTTCGTACCTGCAGGCCAGACCAGTTCAAGTGTGAGGACGGCAACTGTATCCACGGCAGCAGACAGTGCAACGGCTTGCGTGATTGTGCTGATGGCACCGATGAAGTAAACTGCAAAAACTGTGAGTGTTCAACCAGAAGTAATGCAATTCCAAATTAATGTACATAAAAAATGTAATCCCGTTTCTACACTGCAAAACGTTTCCTAAACAAGGACATTTTTTCTTCAGTTAATCCTGTATGAGTTGGTTCAAAAGATGCTCAATAAATACTATAATTTGATATACAGGACTAGAGTAATGAGGATATCGAACTATTGACTTCAAACCCTCAAATGAATTGCTTTGGTTGCGCCTGCAATTAAGCACACCTCCATGTTCCTATGGGGGTCATGCACAAAATGTGCAGATGGTTGACTCAACCTCCTACACCCACTTCCATTATACCACTGTACCTCTTGGTGTAACATTCCAACATCACCCATTTGTAATGTCACTTTCTCTTTCACGACCCAGTGACGCAGTGCAACGGCCCTGACCGGTTCAAATGTCGAAGTGGTGAGTGTATCGAGATGAGTAAAGTGTGCAACAAGGCCCGGGACTGTCCAGACTGGAGCGACGAGCCCATCAAGGAGTGCAGTAAGTGGATGAGGGGAACCAAACCTGTTGCAGTAGAAGCGACGCTAGGATGAGTTCATCTTGTGATTTTTGTTTATTCACGAAGAAGAACCATGAGTGCTTTCACTAAAGTGGGTTGCCTTGCAAGTTGCAATAATACCCTGGTTGTAGACGGCAGAGCATTATGGGATTGAGACAAGTATTTTAGCTATGGGTGTGTTTGTGTATTACTATATAGCTTTACCCTTTTGACCAGTCGCCATGGAGGCCACCACATATTATCCTTGTCCAACTCATCATACACTACAGCAGTCACATTAGTCCACTATCATTCAGCCAGCCAAAGCCAATCCACTGATGTGATTTGATTTCAGGCAGCCCTTTGTTTGTGAAGGGCATTAGTAACCACTGTGCTGCTGACGTTTCAGACATGAATGAGTGTCTGCTGAACAACGGAGGCTGCTCCCACATCTGCAGGGACATGGTGATTGGCTATAAGTGTGACTGCACCCCTGGACTGCAGCTCATAGACCGCAAGACCTGTGGCGGTAGGTGCCATATCCAATGATTAACCATACACTAATTGATATTGACTCTCATATGAAAGAAAAGCACTTTCAGTTGATATTTGTAATGCTGAATTGAGACTTGCTACATTTTAAGAACCGCCCTGTTGGTACCTCTTTTACATTTGAGTTAGTATTCACAACTAAATTAACTGACATCCTACTCTGTGGGTGACTCATCCTGTTTTTCACGTCCTGCAGACATCAATGAGTGTATGAATCCTGGGATCTGTAGTCAGATCTGTATCAACCTGAAGGGAGGGTATAAGTGTGAGTGCCACAACAGTTACCAGATGGACCCCACCACAGGAGTGTGCAAGGCTGTGGGTAAGTTGGCTCACCCTGGCATGTATACACCGTACTGTACCACCAGGAGCACATGGTAGAGAGATGCGTAAGCAGATGTTGGCGCGCTAGAGGGAAGCAGCATCACTAATGGGTGCCGTTTTGTATCAGGTCTAATCAGATCCCCTTCTATGTCGCTCTGTCCTGATCAATGCATTTTAATTCTCAAGCTGCTTCAAATATATATAAAAAAACACCAATGAATTCAAATAGAATAGCAGTGATGGAACAACCTTGATCTGAGAAGTC
The DNA here is from genome assembly GCA_023634145.1 of Thymallus thymallus. Lineage (NCBI taxonomy): Eukaryota > Metazoa > Chordata > Actinopteri > Salmoniformes > Salmonidae > Thymallus > Thymallus thymallus. The sequence continues at coordinate 23,931,291 of CM042403.1, forward strand.
CAGCTGGGATGTTCTGGTGCCATCTCTGACTCAGTGACTCGTGATTGGTGTTGTTCTAACATGAAGACAGACTTAAAGGGCTCCATTGTATTGTCATTATGAATGAGTGTCTGTGGCTCCCCCTCCCCCTCAAGGCACGGAGCCCTGTCTGATCTTCACTAACCGGAGGGACATCCGGAAGCTGGGTCTGGAGAGGAGGGAGTACACTCAGATCGTGGAGCAGCTGCGGAACACTGTAGCACTGGATGCAGACTTCACCCAGCAGAGGCTCTTCTGGGCTGACCTGAGCCAGAGGGCCATCTTCAGGTAGCTACTGGTCCCATCTTCAGGTCACATGTCCCATCTTCAGGTCACATGTCCCATCTTCAGGTCACATGTCCCATCTTCAGGTCACATGTCCCATCTTCAGGTCACATGTCCCATCTTCAGGTCACATGTCCCATCTTCAGGTCACATGTCCCATCTTCAGGTCACATGTCCCATCTTCAGGTCACATGTCCCATCTTCAGGTCACATGTCCCATCTTCAGGTCACATGTCCCATCTTCAGGTCACATGTCCCATCTTCAGGTCACATGTCCCATCTTCAGGTCACATGTCCCATCTTCAGGTCACATGTCCCATCTTCAGGTCACATGTCCCATCTTCAGGTCACATGTCCCATCTTCAGGTCACATGTCCCATCTTCAGGTCACATGTCCCATCTTCAGGTCACATGTCCCATCTTCAGGTCACATGTCCCATCATACCCACATGAGACTAAGTCTAAGCTCATAGATTGCCTATTATCATGGGGGAGCCTGTTCACCTTGACCTGTTATCACTGGTTTCTGACAGACGTATGAAAGCATTTTACATGGTAACCAGGGCCAAAGTTCACTGAGCATGTTTGCTATACTTCCAGCAATAAACCATTTGAGCCTACAACCTACGTTTTTGGGTCAATGAGTAAACGCAAACTGAATACTAAAATGTTTCTTACCCCCCTTGTCTTTCCAGCACGGTGTTGGATAAGCGAGGAGATGTAGGAAGTCATGTGAAGGTGATAGACAATGTCCAGACACCAGTGGGAATCGCAGTAGACTGGATCTATAAGAACATCTACTGGTCAGACCTCGGCACCAAGACCATAGCAGTGGCAAACTTCAACGGCACCAAGCGGAAAGTTCTCTTCGACAGCGGTTTGAAAGAGCCTGCGTCCATCGCTGTGGATCCACTCTCTGGGTAAAGTTACTATTTTATGGTGGTTCACATTTCTGTTTGAACAGTTTCTGAATGCTTCTACCGTTTTGAACCCTCTTAATGATTGGATCTCCTCTCTGCTGGTGTTTTAGATTCCTGTATTGGTCAGATTGGGGTGAACCAGCGAAGATTGAGAAGTCTGGCATGAACGGGGTTGACAGGCAGGTCCTGGTCGAGACTGATATTCAGTGGCCCAATGGAATCACCCTGGGTGGGTAAAGCTTGATTGTGATTGGGCAGTTACCCTTTGAACAGATTCAATAGCTTTCATGGCTACAGGGTGTGAAGAACATGTATATTAATGTATTTCCCTCCTTAGACCTGATCAAGAGCAGACTGTACTGGGTGGACTCCAAGTTGCACATGCTCTCTAGCGTCGACCTGAACGGAGACAACCGGAGGAAAGTGCTGCAGTCCCCAGAGTACCTGGCTCACCCCTTCGCTGTCACTGTGTTCGAGGTAAGGCTATGGAACTTGATGAGGGTGAAATGTGTATATAATAAGTGTGTTAAAGTTACTTTGTAACTTCAGCCTAATATACTGGCGGGGCAATTGACGGTTGAGATAGTGTACTTTATTTTGTCTGCAATTTGATTGCTTCTCGTGTTGGTAATGCTACAGAGCAGAGTAAACGCATGCTTTTATTGACATTCATAATTTGTAATTTGCTAAATATCTGTTCGAAGAGATTAGTTGGTTTCACCATAACTGGTTTTCTGTCAACTATAAAGCACATGATTTTCTCCATATGTGTGGGGATCAACAGCATTGACCCCTGGTGGTGTTTGATGGAATTACTGTCACTGTATTAGAATAAATAGCTGTTCAGCGTCTTCAAAAGTCTTTCCTTCGCTGAAGCACGGGTGCCGAGCCATTTCTACTGGCATCTGCTCTAGGGTGTAGTCTGACTGTTTGTGTGACTGATTTGTTTCAGGATCGAGTGTTTTGGACAGATGGTGAGAACGAGGCGATCTACGGAGCAAACAAGTTCACAGGCTCTGACGTGATTACCCTGGCAAGCAATCTGAACGAGCCACAGGACATTATTGTTTACCATGAGCTAATCCAGCTGTCTGGTAAGGCTGCCAGATGTTAGCCGATCACTGGTATTTGGGAGAGGTAGGGAGATTTTAGTTAGCCTAGACCATAAGTTCTTGGGCAAGAGGGATGCGTTTACTACCTCTGTGAAATTCACAGCTCCACACTCCTAAGTAACCCTCTTAAGTCAACTCCACTGACCCCTGTAACCCTCAGTGCATGGGCGGATCCATGTTTTTGACCTTTCCCTATCTAACTGGCTAGCGTCTCGAAAATGCCAGAGCACTGTTTAAAAAAAACACTTAGACTGCGACATTTTAGGAGATCAAAATGCTGTCATGTAGGTGTGACTAAGTTGATTTGCCTTTTTTAGCGACAAGTTAGCATAGGTCTTCATGTAATGCATCTTAGAAGTAAGGGCAACGGGCAGTAGCTAACTGGTTCCCTCCATTTGATTCCACACAGGTACAAACTGGTGCAATGAGAAGGTTCAGAACGGAGGCTGTGCCTACATGTGCCTGCCAGCTCCACAGATCAACAAGTACTCCCCCAAATACACATGCATGTGTCCGCAAGACCAGATGCTCGCTTCAAACGGCCTTTACTGTAGACCAGGCAAGTAGTGTAACGTTAATAACATCCGGTCGGGCAGTGAGGGGTTAAACTGTGCTGTGATGCGGAGTGCTTTTTTTTCGTGCCCCCTCTCTAGAGGCCTTTTTTAATTCCCATTCTGTCACCAAAGCATTTCTTTCCCCTCCCTTTGTGTGTGTGTGTTGCATTTCAGATGTGTTGCTTGTGAAGCCTGACAGCTGTAGCCAGGCGGTCTGTCCCTCAGTTTGCCTGCATTCTGCTCCATCCCCCTGCCCTGCTGAAGCCTCTGTGCTGCTTTAGTCTCAATGTGCTTTTCTTCCTCTGAGCCACTGATGTTTAGGAATATAGTTGAGATTGCACTGGGCTTTTTAAACTCCCTTTGAGTGAATTAACCACCCAGGGTGCGGAGGGGACTGGGGGTTATTGTAGGGGCCTACAATATGCTTTATAGACAGCTTTTTAGATTTGATCCGGAGAGCATAGTGTTTTGTAAGCTAACTGAATTAATTGGTCTTGCCTGGTAATTGGTGGAATGCTAGGCTATAGACGGTGTGCTTGACGCACCGTCATTTGAGTGAGATAAAGGGGTGAGACTAGCGGGGCAAAGCTCTCAGGCTGTGCACCCCACTGACATTAACCAAGATCTATCGCCTAAAATACAGTTATACTTGTCATGCAGTGTAGTTTATGCTTTCATTACGCAAATATCTTTATTAAATTATCAATGAATAAAGATACTTTCTTTTTGTGAGGTGATTTAGGCCCAGTTATGAGTTAAGTATGATTTTAATATTTTGTCTAATCTAATCATGGTCTCTCCTGCGTCATTTCATTCATGCCGTTGATAATCATACATGAGCCGCCTTCAGTTCTTGCACTACTATTTAGAGCCCTAACATTTCCAGCTTTTGTCACCAATTCCTTTGCCCATTGAACAAGGCTCTATGGTTAGCTGGACTGTAGTAGAGAAAATAGTTATTACTTCCCTCCAGTTATTTTGGCTCACTTCTGCACGTTTCTTCAAACGCTTCTTTGCGTCTTTGCTTCGTGCCTCAGCTTTTGTGTTTTTCCACTAGGAATTAATTTGTGACATAATGTAACATGATAAAGTTCCATATGTTGCATGGTAACAAGCATGCCTGTCAGAATGTGAAGCTATGGTTTAAGTTTTGCCAAAGCATTACAATACTTTGTTCTGTAATTATGACAGTGACACCTTCAGCTCCCTCAAAGGATGATGGGAAAGCTCTAAAACGTCCCACTCACCCCCAAGGTAAAGATGTCAACCTCCCGGCTGCCTGCCGTGTGCTGCTTGGGCTGCATGCCTGTCCATGCTACAGCCATAGCTATGAATCTGGACCCAGTAGTCTAGTTTCATGGCCTTTGGGTTCTTAGTTAACAGATGTCGATGATTTAATTTCACTCTAGAATGACTCTGATCTGGCTCCAGTGTGCTATGCATCGTCATGGTGATTAGCCTATAAGCTTGCAGCCTGCTACTAAGGGGGTTGTGGTGATGGGAAGTTGGTCAGTCATGTAAAGACGTCTGGAGTGTTGGACAGTACAAGAATGTCTAAGTAGATTTTGGAATTAGCTATTAATGCCATCCACCCAGAATGCTTAACAGCAGATTTAAGTGACTTCAACAATTAGCTGGTGCATGCATAATTAAGGACCATAATTAAAGTAACAAATATTGCATTTTATCTATAGTGGATTTATTTGATTAGCCCACTTAAGTAATTTGTTTAGGCAGTTTTTTGTTTTAATTTGTAAGATGCCTTTGTTGTGCTGATCCGTGTTTTTTGTTCAAAGTGACCACGGTGCCAAAAGTTGTCCCCCAACCTGTCCCTGCTGGTAAGCCCCAGTTCTCCTTCCCTGATTGAGCCCTTGGTGAAAAGAAGTGGTAGATTTCCTTAGACTGTGATTGTGCCAAAACACTGGTCTGTCAGCCTGGCCTTGCCAGCTCTTGATGGCCATATAATGTTCCAGAGCCCAGATGACCCCCCCCCCCCCCCCCAGGTTTGCCAGAGGGCACAGAGCCACTCCATTGGTAGACAGGCGAGGAAGACAAAAAGCTAATGTCCTCTTTGTTCCCACCCTTCCATTCACTCACTTGTTTGCAAGTCATGTCACTAACAAAGCTCATATCACCCATCGTTTTACATTTCCTAGAAGTATTATTTACACATGACCTGTTGAGTCTATTGTACTTTAGACCCTCAAGGTTATTCTTGGTACAAAATGTGACTACTGGTTACAACTGATCTGGTTACAACTGGCGTATAGAGAGAAAGACATTAGTTTACAGTAAATTACATTCCTGTGACTACATGGTCCCTCAAAGGACTGACACTCATTCAGATTAACATGTTCTATTGTAGAAGCCAATGTCAGTACATCCATCCATGAGGCGAACTCTACAGCTAGAGGATCTGCAGCTGCCTGGGCTATCCTCCCTGTCTGTAAGTACCACTGTTACTGCCCGTCCCTCAGCCGCTCTCCTGCAGCTGTCTGACGCATAATTTAAAGGACACTCGACTGTACGATAAGTGGGTGGGTGAGCAATACCTCAATGGTTTTCCTAGCTGTAGTAGTTATTGATTGAATGTCGTGATTTATTCAAGTAACCCTTGAATTGCACCAACGCTACGTAACCGTAGCTCTTGCTAGCTGGATATGAAGCATTTAAAACTACTCCAGTATTGCTTATGTGGAGCCCACTTTTGGCTTCTGTCCCCAGTGTTCCTGGCCATGGCTGCAGCAGGAGGTTACTTGATGTGGCGTAACTGGCAGCTGAAGAATAAAAAGAGCATGAACTTTGACAATCCAGTGTACCTGAAGACCACAGATGAAGACCTCAACATTGATATCAGCAGGCACACCTCCAATATAGGCCACACATACCCAGCAGTAAGTAGCCTCCTTAATCAGTTTACAGTGTTTACTTCTGTGAATAACCACTTCCAATCCCTTTTGCATTGTGACTCATCACCTTACATTTACTTGCACACCGTCCGCTAAACAGCTTATCAAAAGCGGGGAAATCCCATTCATGATTGTTACTGGTAGCCAGACCACTGTAGCCCTTAATCGGTAAATTGGTTAGATTCTCTATAGCCTAGCATTCCATGAACTTTCCATTGTGCTTTTGTTTTCCTTCCAGATATCAGTGGTGAATACAGAAGATGACTTGTAATAACAACCTACCAAGTGACCCCCCATCGGTTTATTGAACCTTTGGTCTCCATGCCAACGACCTCTGCTTCTTTAGCAGAGCTACAACCAGATGCCTTCTGAAGTGCATTAAGTTGTGTTTTCTGGGGGATGTTTGTCATAGTTGTGTGAATATGATGTATGAATTGTGTCCTACTCACACCAAGTGTCCAAAGTGGCAAGGGGTTTTGGGGGCTCGGCCTCTATATCCCCACTCCTTCCCCCTCAGCTCCAAAAGATTTTACTACGTACGACCTTGCGTTTAGTTCAGGACACTGGTCCTCCTGTGTGTGATGAGGCAATGCAGAGAGCGATACTGATTCTGACCTTCAATCCCCTACTGGACATGTTTCTCTGAATATTTATGAAAAGCATATTTTAGGCAGTACTGTCTTAAAAGATGTAAGTTTCTTATGAACATTACCTCCAGAAGCACATTCTTATAAAGCTTTTTTTGTGCGATGATTCTGTGCTGGGAAGATGAGCTCTATAAGGAATGTGATGTTACTACAGCATTTAAAAAAACATTGTACAAAAAACCCTCTTCTAAGAACAGAATCAGGACTGAAGCACTTTGATCAAATGGTCTGCTGTAAATAAGATTGTATACATTTGACTGAATCAATTTTTGCTATGTTTGGGCATAGTACCAGGGTAGGGTAAGATGTATTTAAAATGGAATTTGTTAAACTATTTTGTATGTGTGCCGTTGCTGTGACCTTTTCTAGCCTTGTACAGTGCAGGGGGACTAAATGCTCTATCGTGAATAAAATTATTTGCAAACACTTCAGATAAAACAAGACCCTTTCATTTGATTGGAAGACCCCAAAAGTAATTCAAACCCCACTGCTTGACTTTCCGTGTACTACCACATGTATCTAGGGGTACATTCTGATCCTCTACCTTTCTGTGTACACTCCCCTCATTCATTCAAAAGGAATGGACTGGTGTGAGGATGTCATGCAATCATGAATGCACCAAAAACCAATGATTTTTAAATGAATGAGGTGGTGAAAATGTGCACACTTCTGGAGATTGGTAGAAAATCTGAACGCAACCTAGGCTGTAGTTTGTTGGTAGGAGTGCATTGTTTCACCATTTAATGGCTGACAGCCTATTTCAACTGCATTTTCATAGGTGTGCCTGATATAACCATTGCAGATGGCAGTACAGATTATTTTAATATACAGAATCATAATGACTTAACCTCTGTTAGGGCAAAATGTTGATTTCTGCGGAACAGACATGCCAAAAAAGTACTTCCTTGTTTTTTTCATGACATGGCTAACGTAACGCTGCATAGGTTAACTGTCACAGGCTCATGTACATAGGACAGATATGAAATCATGTTTTACTAATCAACAAAAGTAGGGCAGTAAACCTTTTAATGACAAACTCTTTCTAAATATAATCGTAACATGTTGGTCCCATGTTACATGAGCTGATATAAGATACCAGACAATTTCCATACGCACAAAAAGCATATTTAAATTGTGCACAAATTTGATTACGTCCATGTTAGTGAGCATTTCTTCTTCACCAAGATAATCCATCCACCTGACAGGTTGGCATATCAAGAATTTGATTAGACAGCATGATCATTACACAGGTGCACCTTGTGCTGTGGACAATAGGACACTTAAATGTGCAGCTTTGTCGCAAGTTCTGGGGAAGCATGAAATTGGCATGCTGACTGCAGAAATGTCCAGGGAATGTAATGTTAATTTCTCTACCATAAGCAGCCTCCCAAATTCTCTTAAACAATGTTGCAGTACGTCCAACCGGCCTAACAACCGCAGACCACGTGTATGGCATGTAGGCGAGCGGTTTGTTAGTTGTGAACCGTGCTCAATGGTGGCGGTGGGGTTATGGTATGGGCAGGCATAAGCAACAAACACAATTGCATTTTATCGATGGCGATGTGAACGCACAGAGATACCGTGACAAGATCCTGAGGCCCATTGTCGTACCATTCATCCGCTGCCATCATGTTTCAGTACGATAATGCTTGGGCCCATGTCACAAGGATCTGTACACAACTCTTGTAAGCTGAATATTTTCCAGTTCTTCCATGGCCGTCATCCTCACCACACGTCATCCATTGAGTACGCTTGTGATGACATGTACGACAATGTGCTCCAGTTCCTGCAAATATCCAGCAACTTCGCACAGCCGTTGAAGAGGAGTGGGACAACAGACTACAATCAACAGCCAGATCAACTCTAGGCAAATGGTCACACCATATACTGACTGGTTTTCTGATCCATGCCCATACCTTTTAAGGTATCTGTGACCAATAGATGCATACCTGTATTCCCAGTCATGTGAAATCCATAGATTAGGGCCTAATGTATTTATTTTAATTAACTGATGTCCTTATATGAACTGTAACTCAGTAAAATCTTTTAAATTGTTGCATGTGTTTCTATTTTTGTTTATATTTACTGGATTTGGCTATTTCAGCCAAATTGTTGCTGACAGGTGTATAAAATCGAGCACACAGCCATGCAATCTCCACAGACAAACATTGGCAGTAGAATGGAGCTCCGTGACTTTCAACATTACACCGTCATACAGTAGGATGCCACCTTTCCAACAAGTCAGTTCGTCAAATGTTTACCCTGCTAGAGCTGCCCTGGACAACTGTAAGTGCTGTTATTGTGAAGTGGAAACGTCTAGGAGCAACAACGGCTCAGCTGTGAAGTCGTAGGCCACGCAAGCTCACAGAACGGGAACGGCTAGTGCTGAAGTGTGTAGTGCGTAAAAATCGCCTGTCCTCGGTTGCAACTTCTTAGTGTCTTGTAAGAGATCTCCTTTCATGATCCTCAATTAGCAATAAATTGATGTTGCCAAGGAGATTAAATAGTAAGACAGAGAGGGAATTTTGAACACATTGAAACCAGCCTAGGACTTGGTGTTGTAGTCAGTCTACATGATGCAAGAGCTACTGTTTTCAAAACGGATTTCTGAAGCCTCCAGATCCTTTTGAAGTTTCCTTGTGTTGTTGAGCAAGTGCTGAGAAAGCGTTTGTTCAGTGTTGATTTGGAGTGATTTATTTACTGTGTACACAGTAACTTCAAAGATGGCAGAGATGTTCTGCGGCCTGTGTTACATGATGAAAGCCTTCGGGATATCTATATTTTATTTTTTTACCCTACCTTCATATCCAATTGGTAGTTAGTCTTGTCCCATCGCTGCAACTCCTGTATGGACTCGGGAGAGGCGAAGGTCGAGAGCCGTTCATCCTCTGAAACACGACCCCGCCAAGCCGCACTGCTTCTTTGACACTGCTCGCTTAACCTGGAAGCCAGCCGCACCAATGTGTCGGAGGAAACACCGTACACCTGACGACCGTGTCGCCACGGTTCAAGGACATAGCCTGGGATCGAATCAGGATCTGTAGTGACACAGCTATACAGTGCCTTAGACTGCTGCACCACTCGGGAGGCCTAGCACAAAACCAGAGAGCAACCACTGTCCAGTGAAGTCCACAAAACATATTGCATGTACAGTAACATACAGTTACATTACCTACAGCATGGTCAAGCAAGTTAAAGTTTCCGACATTTTCGGACCACTATACAACTATTGATTTATAACCAATGAGAGTTACTGTGAGTCGCAAACAAAACAGTGTAATGTGTCTGTCCATGATTCTGATTTCTGTGTGTGTGCATGCACGTTTGCGCAAGTAGAAAAACATGACTCACCCTACTAGAGAAACGCCAATGCCATCCTCTCTTTCATGTTGACGAAATGGTCTACCACTCTGTCATACAGTACATGCTTTTATTTTTTGTTGTCCTAGGCTACCTGGCTAAAATCTTTTCTCGCTAGCCTAACTTCCATTCATGGGAAATGTTAGCTAGTTAACATTAGCCTTCTACATCTAGCTACATATTGAAATTCCATCCTCTCAGGCCAGGGCACAATAATGTATGAATTAATGGTTGGATCAGAATCGCTGTTGTAATAATTGGCTAGTACGAAGAATTAAGTAAAACCACCAAGCCCAAATCTCCATCCATGGCTGATTTAGGAAAGGGACAATTTTAGCTAGTTAACCACTGAGGACAACAACACAACGAGCTTCCCTCAACACTTTTGGTGCGCTAGGACCATTCACGGTTGAGCTCACTCAGTTTAGCTCAATGCTGATTGGCACATTTTTTATTTTTTTATCAAGGGAGGCCAAATGCTCACTGGCTTCCCTTGCCTTCAATGCTACGGGTGGCAATAATGTCATACTCGTTTGGACCAGACAGAATCCGATAGATAGAGAGACAAATGGGCACGGTTTCACTCGCTCGGATGCTTTCTCCTGTGAGATACATTCAGCCTCTTGCGAATTGAAGGACAATTATGAAACACAGAGACAAAATAAATTATTTTATATTTTTTTTATTGGTCAATTATTTTAGGGGGAAGCCTGGCTTCCCTTGGCATCCATGAATACACGCCACTGCTGATGTCATGATTTGACCTTGTATTTTTCTGAGTTCCCAGTTGCCTTGAAAGCACCACAACACTCATGGTACCCTTCGCCATCTCATATCTGTGTGAAGCTGGATTCAGTGCTCTCGTCTGCATTCAAACCAAATATCGAACCAGGTTGGATGTAACAGCAGAGATGAGCTGTGCTTTTCAATTGACTGCCATAGCCCCAAATAAAAAAGTTAACATTGGCTGTTCATTACATAATTATCTTCACATGGTTGGGGTCACAAGAGTTTTCAGATATGTGGGACAAAAAAGTTTGGGAACCCCTGCCCTACCTTAACCCTTTTTAGCGAACCCTTCCCCTTCCCCTAACCCTAACCCTTTAACCTAAAACCTAAACAAAACCCTTCATAACATATTGTTATACATATTGTATAATGTGAACGTCTAGCAACCCAAAGGTTGCGAGTTCGAATCTCATCGCGTACAACTACATACTACTTTTTATCTACTTTGCAACTACTTAGCATGTTAGCTAACCTTCTCCTAAACTTAACCCTAACACAGCTAATGTTAGCCAGCTAGCTAATGCTAGCCACCTAGCTAGAATTCGTAACATATTGTATGCATTGCATATTCGTAACATATTGTACATTTAGCAAATTTGCATATCATATGAACCTTGTGATGAACATCCACAAATTAATACATACCATACGAAACGTAACATGTCATATTAAATGGAGAGTCTTGGATTCACATACAGAATAATACAAAATGCTCTGAGACCAGGTTGGTCAGACAGACTAGCGTTACAGTGGAGTGCAGTATAATAGCGTGTGTAGAGTAAAAAGGCTAACTGGATTAAGGCCACAAGGAGTGTGGTTAAAACAGAGTTTACAGAGGAAGGCAGGTTCCTTAAGAGCACTTTAAACTAGTTTGCTTGCACCAGATTGGATTAACGGGTCACAGCAAAGTTCACTTGCAGGCCTTAAACAGAGGTGTGTTGCATAGCCGCGTGAAGTAGTTTGGGGGAGGGGGGGGTTGCTGAGATTTTATTTGTTAAAGGGGGTGCTGAAGAAAAAAAATTGCCCATGTTACAGATACTATATTGGTCCGCTAATACAGGACTAGTAAAGGCCCAGCACAATTGTTTAAATTTTTTTAATTCTAATTTTTCAGGAGTTCTGCGGAACCCTCAGCACCCCTACTTCCTGCGGCTATGGTGCGTAGGAATTTGCCATTGTTTAGTTATTTGCATGGGAGAGAGTGGTTGGTGCCACTAGGTGGTAAGCAATGAATTAGTACCATACAGTGCAGGTGGCAGCATCTAAACTGGAGTTGTCCTGCTCTGCGTGCCAGTAGACATCAGGCGTGTGTTATGTTTTATCATGCTTCTAGGATTATTAGAATACTCCACAGGGGTTTTAAGACAATTAGTAGCTGCATGTTGAGGAAAACATCACATGAGATATGACCAGAAAGATTTCCTTAGGACTTCTGTCCATTGTTAAGACATTTCCATTAGATGACATAAGAAGATGGGATAGTGTTCATTGAAACAAACTGGATTTATGCTGCATCCTCCCCCTTTTTTTTTTTTTTCTTTCAACCAACCAGGTGGTCAGTAATGGTTTATAATACAGCCCTGCTGTGGCGATTTGATCTGTGAATGTAAGACAAATGAAAGAAGGCAGGGTGGGGAGAGAGCGAGAGAGTGAGCGGAGGGGAAAGGGACTGGATGAGGATAATAGTATTTAAAACTTTAAGCACCCAGATCCTCATTCAGCAACATTAGACGGTCAGGGCTGTTTCTTTCTGCTGGTATACTAACGTGAGTGACTCAGGGGAGGGTATTAGACCTGTGGTAATGCCTCTACACCACTCAGTGAGCTGCCGCGTCTGACCAGGGCCCAGCATAGGACTTCAGAATGCTCAAGAATAGGAGACATAGCCTTTTCCCAAACTACAAAGTAGGGGGGACAGGCCCCACATACAAGGACCCAGAGGACTACAATGTTCCTCTCACCCAGAACAACTTGGTGAAACAATGGAACTCCATGCAAGAGCTCAGCCGAGACATCTACGACATCTATGCAGAGTACGAAGACGAGGAAGATGTTGTAATGGCCTCCCCGACAAGAGGTCTCTCCTCTCTTGTCAAGAACTACATGCTGAACATCAACGTAGGTGGGAAGGTGTATCAGATCTCCTACAGGGCTGCTGCCAAGTATCCCAAGACCAGGATCGGCCGCCTAGCGACATACATGGACCACAACAGAAAGCTGGACCTGTGTGACGACTATATTGTAAAAAACAATGAGTTTTTCTTCGACAGGGACCCGGACATCTTCCACAGCATCTTCAACTTCTACCGGACGGGTGTGCTCTGGATCAAGGATGAGCTGTGTCCCAGGAACTTCCTGGAGGAGATTAACTACTGGGGCGTTAGAATCAAGAACACACACCGCTGCTGCCGCATCTCCTTTGAGGAGCGCCAGGATGAACTCAATGAGCAGCTGAAGATCCAGCGGGAGCTGGAGGCCGAGGTGGAGATAGAGGAGAATGAGGACCTGTTCCATGGGATGGCGTTCGGCCAGTTGCGCTGCATCATCTGGAACCTGATGGAGAAACCCTTCTCCTCTGTCACCGCCAAGCTCATAGCTGTGGCTTCCAGCTTCTTCGTGCTGGCGTCCCTGGTGGCCATGACGCTGAACACGGTGGAGGAGATGCAGTACACCACCCCCACGGGCCAGCTAAGCAGAAAGACCTACGGGGAGTATGTGGAAACCTTCTGCATCGCTTTCTTCACCATGGAGTACCTGCTGCGTCTGGTGTCCACGCCGGACCTGCGACGATTTGGGAAAAGCGTCCTGAACGGGGTGGACCTGATCGCCATCTTTCCCTTCTACCTGCAGCTGGTGCTGGAGTGCTTCGAGAATGACGACTACGGGAAGCACCAAGACATCAAGACGGTGGGCCGGGTGGGTAAATTGGGCCAGGTGCTGAGAATCATGCGTTTGATGAGGATCTTCCGTATCTTGAAGCTGGCACGCCACTCTACGGGGCTGAGAGCATTCGGTTTCACGCTGCGCCAGTGCTACCAGCAGGTGGGCTGCCTATTCCTCTTTATCGCCATGGGAATCCTCACCTTCTCTGCCATGGTGTACACGGTGGAGCATGACATCCATCAGACCAACTTCACAAGCATCCCTCACGCATGGTGGTGGGCAGCTGTAAGTCATCCCATTCTATTTCATTGGTCATTTGCTTAATATTATTGTATTACTTAATTGATTAGTTTATATTTGTACTGTTATGTTCCAGTAAGTAACTGGTGTATTATTACAATATCACTGAAAATTCTGGACTATCCTTATTCAACACATTCTGACCTTGCTCTATGCTGACCGAGTATCTTTCTACGTGGTACGGTTATACAAACACACAATTGGGTTTTACACAGCATGGAGCAAAATTTATTCATTGTTACCTGCAGATTCTGATATGACATTTCAATTCCACCTAGAACAAAAGTAGGCCTTAGTTACGAACATGCTGCCAGAAATAGATAGCTTCATCACACCCTTGTAAAGTACAGTAGCCTATTATCACTATCACCTTTAAGAGACACCTTCACATTGCCAATAGCCTGTCCTGCCCTGATGTCTTGACCTTGTTTCATTAGGGCTGACTCAGCAGATGCCTAATAAATACAACTGTATTAAAGAACGCTGGACTCCAGTTCCCTCTGCCAGGGGAAAGGCATTAAGGGATTTCCCTTAAGGCACTTCCACCTTATTTAAAAGGCGCTAGATGACATGGGAATTGATCTACGTCCATTGACTGTAACCCAACCTAGTGCCTTAGTTCTGTAATTCCATTAAACAATGCTTTAACAGAGCCTTCAGACGGAGGTCGAATATAGCCCAGAAACTACCGACGTCACTCGCCCTCCTCTCGATTAATCCTCTAAATAAAGCTTCACATGGGCTCTACTTGTACTCCTCCAAGGCCTGTAGAGAGCACAGTGATACGAAGACACACATATCACGAAGGGTCAACTTGGGGCTCAGATGGCAAAGCAAAGTTAAAACTGCAATGCACTGCAAGTTGTCCAGGTTGTAACTTCCTGGCAATGTTAGCAAGTTCAGTAGAGACTAGGTTAATGTTAACAGATAACATGACCATCTCCCTCCCTCAGGTGAGCATCTCTACTGTGGGCTATGGAGACATGTTTCCAGAGACCATCCTGGGCCGGCTGTTTGCTTTCGCCTGCATCTCCTTTGGGATCATTCTGAACGGCATGCCCATCTCCATCCTGTATAACAAGTTCTCAGACTACTACACCAAGCTGAAGTCTTATGAGTACTCCTCCACAGTGAAGGCTCGGGGCAAGGTCAGGTTCGCCAAGAGGGCAGCCAGGAAGTTTACCAAATGCTGTGACGATGCAGTTCATAAACACACTGGTGAATGTTCTTAGAGCACTATGGGAGACTTTCCATTCAATGAACAGATATGCTGTGACAGCATGGAATGATTTCTACCAAGTGGGGTTCCAAGGGAGCTGGAGTTACTATGCATCTATAGCCCCGTTTATACCTGGTTCTAAAATGCATCCTTTATCCGGATCTGGTCCATATTCTGATTGCGCCCACATTTTCCGTCAGGTGTAGACGATTAAAAGATGCATTGTGATCGTATTCTCATCAGATCTTCCTGACCACCTCCGGAGGTAGTCAGGTACGCTTACAAGTGTAGACCGATATGGACAGTGAAACCATTTAAATCATCATTATGAAAGAATAGCTGTTAAATAATTTGCATACAGAAAGGGACCAGCAATTCTGGTCACAATGCAGACACAATGGATGGATGAGAGACACATTAATACCATGTGAAGACATTTCTGAAAGTGTGAGCACAAACAGAAAGTGGACAAGACTCAAGACAAAGGACCCATGTTAGTACCAGGTATAAACAAGGCATATGTTTACTGTTACTGTATAACTGGTTCATTTCAGGATATTGCTTGCCTAGATTTCAGCATTGCCAAACATTCTGATATTCTGTGAAATTACATGCTTGGATATTAATGCTCCCAAGGAGCGGAGGGCAACCTTGCATTGTAGCAAAAATACTGCTGACAAAGAAATATGTGATTAATATTATCAATTATTAATCATGTGTTTTCCCTTTTTCATGTTAAAACTCTCCATCAGTAAAATTTGAGGTTTAGAATCAATTAATTCCTACAGAAGAAAAAAGGCCTTTAAAATGCATATTTTTACACCACGCCACATTCCCTTCCAAAGCACTACTCTTCCACGGCTGGTGGGGTCGGTCTGAAATAATAAGTAAAACATGCAACATCTGGATGAATATACACAGGTTAAATACACCCCCTCCCCCTTTGTATGGGAATCTGTGTAAGATTGAATCTTCCCAAAGCTGGTTTATGAATATGGAAACAGCTTGCAATGTTTCGGTGCTAGCAAAAAAAAAAAAAGTAGGTCACGGTGATCTTGAATGTTCTTTATGCGTGTTTGGAAAACCTCAGAAGTACTCTTGGATAAGAAACATTTTCTTAGGGAAAATATTTTCAAAGATTGTCTATTATGTTGACAAGATAGTAAAGTGACCGCTCTAACAACGGAAATACATTTCCTCAAAAGACGGAAGGCAGGTGGGACCATTCTAGCCAATGAGATATATAGATTAGAGGACTCATTATAGCGTCTTTGGCAGACCGCATGGGCAGCGCCATTGAGGCCATCTCCATTTAAAAGTAGTTATTTTCTTATTCATTGGCTGATTGCGCCCAACTCATAGGAATCCCTACCCAGTTGACTAGTTTAAAATGGCGGAAGCCCTGAATGGCAATGTTCATGCTAAAACGGGGTTATATCGATCAATCCACAACTCAGATAGTGTTATTTTTTCCCTAAATGTCACATGAATCCACTGAGTACATTCATAACAACCTAACCATTACAAAAATTATATTTGAGCAAATTAGTAAGTTTACCAAATTTGACACACCTTCATACAAACATTTCTCACTATTTTCATGGACAGATTTTGGCTAGAGTAAAACCTCTCGCTTCTCTATGTTGTCATCGACAATATTCACCAGCCACAAAGACATTTTTCCACTTTTTTGATTGCCTAACAGCCAAATTGTGTCCACTGGTCTTCATCTCAACAGAATCCTCAAAAGTAGACTGACTAGTCAGACTGACTACTACAATGTGACTAAATCTACCAAATAATGGGCACACAGGCAGCCATTGATAATCCTCTAAACTGTTGAGAAGAATGCTGGGCCTCGAAGGAAAAAACTGTTTCTCGCCTGACTGGGTCCGTCCAAATCAGAGACCAGGACAGATGGAATCTAAGCAGGGCCCACTAAATTAATTTGCTAGTGAGCATGCAGGCTTCTGCTTCCTTCACAGATGAATAGGCTACAAGCAGTCTGACAGGCCAGGCCACAGATTGGTGACTTAATGTGGCATAAAGGTTACGGACCGAGGCACCCTATTCAGGGTTAACGTTAATGCATTTATGGTTGGATTTATATATGAAAGAATGCATCCAATTTGCTTACTGACAAAAATAGTGTACCAACCAACAATTTTATTATTGTTCACTACAAACATTTTTTATTTTAGTTTGTTCCATCTCCTCAGTCAGCTAGTACAACTCAAAAATACAGGTCAGTTACACAATTATACAAAAACACTCTGCCAGTATTTCTGTGTCTGTTACATTTAAATACTTGCACGAAGTCTTTACAAACAAGCACATCGGAATTATTTGGACCCCCCTCCCCCCCATTCAGTACAAATAAGTGTCCTCTTCACGTCATTTCACCAGGATGGTCGGGTCAATGAACTGAGTGGACATAATGGATAGTTATGAGAAACTATATAAAACCCAGTGAAGTAATTTTCAGCAGATAAACTTGTTGTAATGAAAACCTGTTACTCCAGTTGGTGCGAGGTCACATTAGTGGGTGGACTGTCTCTGAGGAGGTTAGATATCATGAAATATGTATCAGGCCAGTTTCTCCAGCAGAACTTCCACTCCTTTACAGTTCTGGATCTTCTGTAGTTCTGGAGCGTAGGCCTTCAGTGCCTCCCTGATCTCCTTTGCAACACTCTCGTCTGCACTGTTCAGGAGACTGTAAAAAAACAAAAACATAGATATGTAGTGACGGTAACCGACACATATCACACATTTCAAAACAAAATGGCTTTCTTTCATCTCATACTGGTTAAACATTTCTACCCGTACTAAATTAACCAAGTCAAACTATTTTTGGGATACCAAGAAGAAATCCGTTAACGTCAAGCATTAAATCAAATTATTTTCAGTGCTTCCCTTATATGCATTTAGCAGCTTATATGCATTTGTAATGTAGATGTATAGCTATATGCCCCCGGAAGACCCCATCCACCGCAGCCTCCTTCGCTAACTGCCACCGCTGCTAGAAACAAATACTAGGGGAAAAACTGATTTGATATGACAGACTACAGCTATAAAATGTCAAATGTGGACTGTATAGAGAGAATCAGACAAATCTCTCACTGCTTAAAGTCTTAGAGAGATTACAGAAGGACAATGGGCACAAAGACATGGCAGGAGGAGGCGGGACAGTGGCACAGCACAAGAGAGGGACTAGAGGAAGGGGTGGGGGTGAACAGGAACAAGAGAAGAGAGGCAGACAAACAAGAGAAGAAAACTAAAGCAAAGGAAGCGTAATCGACTGCTTGTGTCGCTGTTTCACGACGGGCAGCTGTGCCCCACTGCCCGCCCCTTTCTCACCCACGTCACCCAGTGATATGTAGAATGAATACAAAAACACAGCCGCCCTGTAAGACATGCTTAACCCCCAGCTGACGTCTGCCTGTTCTGTTCTCGCTTTAAGCTCAATTTCACTGGCAACAGCTAGGATGATACGTCAAGCAGAAAATCCATTGTGATGGGAAGATTTAAATGTTAAATTAAGACAAATAACTTTAAGCTTAGTCTTTTCATGTTAAATATGGTGTTTTGTATTCCTGAAGTGTTTGCCCTATAGAGACCCTGATCCAAGTTCAATTACCATTTTCATGGCTCAGTGAGTTTCGCTGTCATGGTACACATTTCTAAGCACTTCTAGTTTCAATCTGCTTACAACCGGGGTTGTTTTGGTCTGAACAAAACCCGTACTTCGTTTCGTTACATTGTTCCGACCAGCAAAATTAAGTTCTGAACCGGTTTGAACCTAAATGAATAACGGTTTATATGGTTTACTTTCTGTTCCTTTTTAAACCTCCGATTTTTACATTTAGCTCGACATTAAATTACTTCAGATGGAGCAGCTCGCTATACTTCGGAGGGGGAGGGGCGTGTTGCCTATACACGCACAGGCAAAGAATTCCAGCCGGCAGGCAGACACTGGAATACGTTTCTGGGGGACAGAGTGAGGGCTCGGCATAGGCGCTTTGTTATGTTTTGTGGGCCTGGGAAAAAATGCCTGGAACATTATTAACCGGTTCCCATGCTTTTAAAATAACAGTTCTGTTCTGGAAGAGTATAGATCACTTCCATTCGCGATTCTGTTCCTTGTGTTTTCCAGTTCTGTTTCCTGAACCTGTTCCAATCCCTGGTTTACAGGTTTGGCAAGGATTGGATTGTAAATAGGGATACATTCAAAGTTCAAATGGTGGGAGTTTTTCCAATTCATAGGAAGGAGCTGGTATCATTCTGTTCAATTTTTTTTACTGTTAAGCACCAGTTTGCTTGCTTTGCAGTATTTGTCTAATGTGCTCAAGTTTTTGACTGGTTAGTGGAATTAGATCTAACAGTGTAGAAGTACTCACCAGCAGAGCACGATAGCCCCACGGTTCACTGCAGCCCACGTCTTTAGCTTGTCCATCCCCACCTTGTCCAACAGGACCCTGGAGAAACGCTCTGCAGAGACATGGTAGTCATGGTCAGGAAGATACAGAATCACAAGAGTCATGGTGATACAGGATAGTCACAGGTCCAAATGGACACGTCTACAGCCATGTTTGCATTGTCTGTGAGTGGAGTACTGTTTCAAGATCAGACACCACACACATATATATAGACAGTGAAACAAACTTCTAATTGGGTGCTATACCCAAGCATTTTTTATAAAATGTTTCATGAGGCGGCAGTACAGAATATCACCTTTTATTTGTGGGTATTGTCATACATATCGGTATTACTGTTCAGAAATTAAAGAACTTTTATGTACCTAGTCCCCCTCTTTTGAATGTGTCAAGTATTTGGACAAATGCACGTATGTGTATTAAATTAGTAGAAAGTTTAGTATTTGGTCCCATATTCCCAGGACACAATGACTACATCAAGCTTGTGACTACATTTGCAATTTGTTTTGGTTGTTTTTCTGATGTTGTGCCCAATAGGAATGAATGCTAAATAATGTAGTGTTATTCTGGAGGCACTTTTCTGTCAATAAGCTTAGAATATTTCTGAACACTTCTACATGAACGTGAAAACTACCATGATTACTGAGAATCATAAATTAATCGTACATAAATGAGCGATAAAGTCAGAGGAGGCACAAAGATCATGACCCCATTACCAATAACGGGAGGGTTAGCATTTCTTTTGGGGGGGGGGGGGGTATTATATATCGTTAACTTTCTCACTTATTATAAGGGACCTAAAAACGTGGATGGAATCAAGACATTAAAACGGAATTCAACAATATTCATAAATGTTTTGAACTTATTTGAAAATTCATTAAATTTGCCAAAGTTAATCATAAGACATGAACAAAACGCATCATTGATTTGCATTTTCCTGCAACTTTCTGAAACGGCACAGGAATGCGCCCTTTGTGTGTGCGGTGCGTGTTTGCCTACACTGTATCCATTAGCTACCGATGATGCTAATGATAACCTTCTAGTAGGTTAATTAAATGTTAACGAACGACAAAGTAGCCTATGCCTACCTGGCAGAATGATGTCATGATTATTTGCGTCAATCCAGTAGCCATTTGTTTTGCAAACTCAGCAATCACATGAACGCTACAGAAACATTGCTAACCAATAAACGGTCTCTTGCTGGCACACTTGCATTAAAATGGTAACTACACCCAAAAATCTAAATGTCTTCTATTTTTCTCTGACCTCAAAAGTGGTCTCCTGTTGTGGTTTAAGCATTGTTGTGGACTTTTTTCTTCTATTAACCCCCTAGCCGATGTCTACGCCCCAACGGAAATCTAATTAGCATAATAAAAACAATCCCCATTCAAATGTCTGCTTCAGCTAGAGATAGGGCTACGTCTCAATCCACCGCATAGCGGCCATCTGCAGGTGGAAGATGGTAGAACTAAATATGGAAGTATTTATGGTAGTAGTTTGGGGCCCAATTTTCTTTGTTGAATGTTAATGTGGTAAAAGCTTTTTTCTTTTTTATCCTGATCTTTCTTATGTCTCTCAGATAAAGGACAGACACTTTAAAACATACTTTTGACTCTCTATTTCCCATATACGAATCTGTTATTCAACTTCTATGGGCTAATAACAGTAAGGTAAAAGAGATATGCATGAAAATATCCCCCAAATAAATAAAAAAAAGGTGAAATTCTGTATTGTTGCCTCATATGAAAAATTTGATCTAAAATAAAAAGGTATAGCTTCACTGTTCAAATAACTTCGTAGGGGAGTGTATTTGTGAGGTCATGTGTACGGTCAACCCTACAGGTGATATTTGTGAGGTCATGTGTACAGTCAACCCTACAGGTGATATTTGTGAGGTCATGTGTACGGTCAACCCTACAGGTGATATTTGTGAGGTCATGTGTACAGTCAACCCTACAGGTGATATTTGTGAGGTCATGTGTACGGTCAGCTCTACAGGTGTTTTTGTGCATTCAGTCATACCTTCTCTCCCGGCCTCCTTCATCTTGGCGTCTTGCTCGATCAGCCACTTCAGCACCAGATGCCCAGCAGGGTGTTCAGCCATGTGCAGCTAGAGGACAGGAAACAGACACGGAAAACATGTTCACACTGAATAGCATACTCTTGCTGGAGGACAGGAGAGAGAAACAGATTTTGCCCTTCAAGTGTTCCCTATACCAAGCCTGGACAATCATCTTGCAGTTGACCAAACAGACTGAAGAAGCAAACCAAATGGAGACTTCAAAACCAAGTGCAATTCTCACCTATGAGAGACATTCATTCTCCTACTTAATGACAGACACACCAAGCCTCTGACCCCTCCTCACCCTTCTCTCCCCTCCTCACACCCCTGTCCCCTCCTCACCTGCCCCTCCACTCCTCCTGGTGTGAAGTCGTCAGTAGCCAGCTCAGCCACAGCCTCCATGGCAGGATGGAGGTCCCCAATGGCGGACCCCAGAATGTCACTAACGGTGACACTGGAGGCCTTGTCCATTGCCATGGTGCGGGCGTGGTCACACAGGTGCTGAATCAGGTGCGGAGACACCGCTTCCAGGAGCTCCTTCCGGCGAAGGGCAACATCCTTCTTGCTAAATGGACAGAGGGAAACAGATCATTTAAAGTGTAGGTAAGAAATGACTCTAGGGTTGGTTTGGATAGTTAACTTACCTTTGTTCCAGTCTAGCTAGTTGGTTAAGGCGCCCGCATGCTTCCCAGACAAAACAGTGCATATACAGTTGGAAGTCAGAAGTTTACATACGCTTAGGTTGAAGTCATTAAAACTAATTTTTCAACCACTCCATAGATTTCATGTTAACAAACTAGTTTGGCATGTCGGTTAGGACATCTTCTTCCAACAATTGTTAACAGACAGATTATTTAACTTATAATTCAGTATATTGCCAACCGAACTGAAGCATGCCGACGCCTTTAGAATGATTGGTAGGTGGTGGTAGGACTCACCTGTGGGCGTTTCCGTCTCCCTTCTCCAGCACCTGGATGATTTCAGGTAACAGGTGGGCGGGGTCTCGTGGGCTGAGCAGGTACAGCAGCACTTTCTTTCCATTCTTATTAGTGATGACATCAGGTAGGGAGGCAAGAATCTCTGATAGGACAGCCTGCTTCACTAGCTTGGTGTCGTCTATGCAGTCAAAGGCAGCGATGAGGACTAAGAATGCATACTCTCCCTGGAGACAAAAACCAACAGACCAAGTCAGTCAGTCACACACACACTCACGTTTACATATTCGCATGTCTGACTGTAGCAATCAAATAGTTTGTTTGTTGTCGTCTTAGGTACCATTGCAAACTTCTCGATGTACGTCTTCATGGTTTTAATGATGACTTTTCTGTCCTGAAAGATAGAACAAATACATCACTGTACATACAAAGAACACACACTAGTGTGTGGTTGAGGCTCATCTCTCTATAAGGCCTGAGTGAATACTCACCTTAGGTGTCCCATGCCACAGGCAGTGCATTGCTACTCTGGCTCCATCGTGGGTGTGGGCCATATACACCACAGACTCCCTTATTGACTCAATCATTTCCTGTGAAGTCACATGATAGAAATGGTATTAGAAACATGATACGATTCGCTCAGTCATTTGTACGGCCATTGGTGGTTCTACTTACAGTCCTCTGTTTGGCCGGGGCATGCAGGAAGAAGTCCAGAAACACTTTGTGCACCAGAGAATGTTTGATCACAGCCTCTCTGTAGGAAAAGAGAACATGGACAGCAATCAAGAGCGGTAATTTCATATATTTTCTATGTTTCCCTTGTATAGATTGAAGGGTTAGCGCTAAATAATACCCACTTTGTGGCCATGGGGGTAAGGATCTGCTTCATCTCCTCCAAAATGCCATTAACCTTGTCCGGGTTCGCCTCCAGCACCTTTTCTAGCGTGGGGCACACTGCCGACTGGGAACACACACGCCAACTGTCAGTAACATTCTGCATAACATCCACTCCAGCCGATGTTCAGAGACAAGCAATCAGAAAGACCATCTCTTGGTAACTGGATGAGAGATTTTTTACGTTATTTATTTACAATGACGGCCTACACCGGCGCTGGGCCAACTGTGCGCCGCCCTATGGGACTCCCAATGACGGACGGTTGTGATACAGTCTGGATTTGAATCAGGTTGTCTGTAGTGACGCCTCTAGCACTGAGAGATGGGCTGTATGAGGACGGTCTCCAGACTCTTAGAACTACACTGTTACACTGTGCTAGTGGGAGAGGTGTGGGATGTGTCCTGACCTTGAAGACTTGGAATGTGGTTCCGTAGAGCTCCTCAGTGAGCATGAGTCTCTGGGAGAGGATGGCCTTGTCGTTGTATGCGTACTCCACCACCGACGACGCATCCGAGTGACGCAGCATCTGCCTCACTTTCCCCTTGAAGCCTACCATCACACCCGCAACCTGCTCTTTGCTCCTGTGGGACAAACGATACACACACACACACACACACACCTGACGTCAGCTTTTCATTCAGAAACACATCAGGATTACTTCTTTAAGATGTAACATCACTGCATGGCGGATAAACTAGCAGTGAGTAGAGAGACTCAAGAAAGAGATCAATATGACTTGGATTTTCTCCCCGGATATCATTCTCCAAATCTTACACATAGAAGATGCCAGGAAATGCAGAGGTGAGTGTTCACAATGTAATCCAATCAAATTATGACCTTTATATTCATCCTACAAGATATGCTTTCATAATGGGATAACATTTCCCCATGCTTTAATATTAGAGCCATGAATCAGATTAACAATTTGTCTCTATAGCAAAGGTCAGGATTACAGGGAAGGTTACAATGAGTGAAGTTTTGAATTATTTCCTTGATTCCCATTTCAATGTCTCCTAAAGAAATGATCAGGGAATTCAACCACAGATCAGATCAAGCAGCACTAGAATTTGAAATGATATTGGCATGCGAGCACACAAAGGATTACTGTTGAATCATGTACATACTAAGATTTACTATGATGAGATTTATTCAACAAGATTACCCTTTTGTTATTTTTACTAGGATCTAATGCTTTCAACATAAGATTGGATGATATCGAAATAATACATCTACAGGGTTGGGGAGTAACGGATTACATGTCATCCGTTACATGTAAGGGATTATAAAAAAAACAGGCAACTAATCTGTTACAAGCAAAACAAATATTGTAATCAGATTACTTCGAGGATTACTTTTAAATTCAGAAAGGATGTTTGCAGAAACAAATTCTCAATGACATTCAAATAAGCAGTGAAAAAAGGCACAAGTTTAAGTTTGTTCCACCTGAGCGAGTCTGACCACAAGTCAGAGACCACTATGATGACACACCAAATGTTTGATGGATCGCGGGAAAAGAGCAGGAATAGGCTTTTGTAGGCTACAGTCCAAGCTATTTCTTCCAATGGAGCGACTGCTGTCGGCATCCAAAGATTATCCAACTTGAATAAACGCTTGGAGGTAAGGATTACACCAGTGGTGTCGTCTACCGTGATACGGATATCATATTATTGATATCTACATAGCACATTGATGTGAATCACACTGCTGCTCTTTCAATTAGCTATTTGCGCCTTACGGATTGTGGTTGCTGTGGATGGTTGTTCACACATCTAAATGTGCATTTGAACCCAATAATGGTGGATTTCAAGATGTTTAAGCTGCCTATCAATCATTGTTTTTGATGAGAGTGGACAGCCAGTGAAAAACGTGCTCTTGCAACAGCTGCATAGTGCAAATCCCAGCCTGTGGAATAAAAGTGGGGCTTTTATTGCTCAATCGAACTCATGCTGATACACACACTTTTTATAGACTTAAAGGGGCAATCTGTAGTTGCTACATCCATTTTTGGACTTAAATTATAAAAATAAATTATATATACACAGTACGAGTCAAACGTTTGGACACACCTACTCAAGGGGTTCTTTATTTTTACTATTTTCTACAATGTAGAATAACAGTGAAGACATCAAAATTATGAAATAACACATGGTATCATGTAGTAACCAAAAAAGTGTTAAAACAAATGTATACTATTTTAGATTCTTCAAAATAGCCACCCTTTGCCTTGATGACAGCTTTGCACACTCTTGGCAAAGCATCCCATTCCATCAGTGCAGGATTTATTCATCAACTCGAATCAATGAGCCCAATCAGTCCTCCATGACAACAAAATCATAAACAGAGTAGGGCTGGCTAATAAGTCCTTAGTTTTGGGGTCATGCTCAGGTAAAACAATTTGGATAATCTATACTTCCATATTTCCAAGTCCTATTCTTGAAGATCAAGGGGTATAACATTTCTTGGAATGACAAATTCTGATAGACTTTGGTTTTGAATGTAAAGATATAATTTAATCGTATTATTATATGTAGTAGAAAGCGATGTGTTAGAAGAAGCCTACATAACCAACCCATAAAGTAAAATTTAACATCCATATATGGCCAGCTATGTAAACTTTAACATTGATTTATCCTGCAATAGATGTCGTTCAATTGGTAACATGCATTTTTGTCTTCTTCTAATGCCTCTTAAGGGGAAAGTAGTCTAAAAGTAACAGAATGTAATCAGATTACGTTACTGAGTGTGGGTAATCCAAAAGTTATGTTACTGATTACAATTTTGGACAGGTAACTTGTAACTAACGGATTACATTTAGAAAGTAACCTACCAAACCCTGTACATCTATTGCTAGTGCGATGACTATGTATAAGCAAAACACCTGAGGAAGAAAAAAGCACACTTACCCATACATTAAAAACTTCTTCACAATATTTCTGGCATACTTTGATTTACTCAGCTCAACCATATCATCTACGGAAAAGAATAACATCATTGAGATACAGAGCATTGTGATTGACATGACAAAAACAACAGTAAAATACTCAGAGAAGAACAGAACAGAACAAACCACTGACCTTTGAGCTCATCAAAAACCTCCTGTCTTTGCTTGTCGTTCCCAAACTGGATGAAACACTGGAGGACTCTGGTGGAGTCGTGAGCAAATGCTATCTGAAAAAGAAAAAAAAATACAATTTACTCTTTATCTGCAAACTTGAGCATTTTAATGTCATGCACTGAAAAGTTATTTGTCTATTGTGCTCAATTGTTTTATTGTACTCAAGTACTGACAGTAATTGTCTGTCCAATCATTTCAGTGGATGGCAAATTCTTCATTGTGCCATGCTCTCAATTCATACATTGTCATGATTGACAATGCACTATCTACAGTAAATTATATATTTGAATGGCGCCTTTCAGCAGTGTAAATGTTAGACTGTACTCACTGTTTTGATCTTTCCTTTAACAAGTTCTTGAAGCTCTTTCATGAGTTTTATCCTCTTCTCTTTGTCGCAGTCTTTCCTGTGTTGAAAAAGAGAGACACATAATCCATAATAAGTACAGGTCTAAATGTTGCTGTTGCCAAATGACACTTAGTCCTGAGGTGTTGAACTATTGCACCCTCTAGTCTATAACCACTGTGGTTTTTATATGACCCTGCTGGTCATCTATGAATGTTTGAAGAATGGCCATGTACCAGGCACAGCCAGAAGAGGACTTCTTAGGTTCCTGATAAGGTTGAATATTTCACAAAATGTTCAATCCCGAGAATAAATCACTTTTCTCCCGGGTAACCCATTTGCTATTCAAAAGCATTATAAACCCTTTAAAAATGTATTTAACCTTAAATTTAACTAGGCAAGTCGGCTTATTTACAATGACGACCTACACCGCCCAAACTCTGATGACTCTGGTCCAGTTGTGCGCTGTGTCTGGATTTGATTAGAGCTTTGATAAAAAAATTCAAGCCCGATGCTACCTGAGCCCTATATTAAATAACATTTTATGAGCCCTACATTAAAGACATTTAATGAGCCAATACATATATGATATAGGCTACTGATATAGCACAACAGAAAAACATAAAAGCCCGTAGATGTAGCTAGCTATATGCTCTCTTGGGTAAGTAAATGAAACTAGTTCCAGTAGGCGAATATTGTGTGAACTGTATTACTGTACTGTATTCAACTATTATATGGACTGGAATTACACACAACGATCAAACAATGATAAAGTAGGGAGAGAACATGTGATTCTGGTGCAGCACATGCAGCCTACAAAGTACCTATCTATCTACAAGTATAGGCTAGCAAATTAGATTTTGAAATATAATAAGGCCTATTAGTATAATTAATAAGCCGGACACAAATACCTTTCATAACATTTCCCCTGATATTATTAGCCTACCTCCTGTTTCTATTGTTGCTTCAGTCCTTCCTCGCTTGAAATTTCTTTCTTTCAAAAGTTAAATTAAATACGTTTTGACATAATCATCATCATTCTAATGACACCCTTGAATAATATAGGACTAGAATTAGACGCAGACTGCTTTCACTTCACGAACATTGAATGGTTATGGGTCTGAATAAATAACTACTAGCCTACCACCAGTGCGCTTTCGCTCTTCCTTTCAAACTACCCTGACGAAAGACATGTAGCCGAAACATGTCAGAGCTTTTAAATCTTTGTTTCCATTGAACATGCCATACAAATAAAGGCTTTTTAATTCATATTATATGAAGAGTGCCTTGGTCCTAGTTTATTTTTGATGACAAAATGTACCCCTTTTACCAAAGAGCACCTATGTACAAAAACCTACTATTGTGTACCCTAGCAACGCTTCCCTTCCTTTTTCTACCTGTGAGTTCTATTGGCTGCTTTCACATTCAGAAAACAAGAGCTTGTGTCACTCTTCGAATAGTCTATTGGTATACAAAATGCTAAAAAAATAAAAATAAAAAAAAGTGTCCAGCAAGTCTAGCTTTTTCTGCATGGGACTCCAAGAGCTACGGAGCATTTTAAAGGAGAGAGGCTAGCAGAGCACAGGTGCGTGTGTATTGTGCAAGATTCAAAGGCTATATATTAAAAGCTTATTAAGCATAACGCATCATTAATTAGCTAAATATAAGGCTAATACTTGAAAAAGGTAGGATAGGACACTGGGGTCCAAAAGTTTAGAATTACTCATTCAAGGGTTTTTATTTATTTGCACTATTTTTTACATTGTGGAATAAAAGTGAAGACATCAAAACTATGACATAACACATATGGAATCATGTAGTAACCCAAAAAAGTTTTAAACAAATCAAAATATATTTTATATTTGAGATTCTTCAAAGTAGCCACCCTTTGCCTTGATGACAGCTTTGCACACTCATGGCATTCTCTCAACAAGCTTCATGAGGACCGCCACAGGAATGGAAGACCCAGAAATACCTCTGCTGCAGAGGATAAGTTCATTAGAGTTACCAGGCTCAGATTGCAGCCCAAATAAATGATTCACAGAGTTCAACCAACAGACACATCTCAACATCAACTGTTCAGAAGAGACTGTGTGAATCAGGCCTTCATGGTCGAATTGCTGCAAAGAAACCACTACTGAAGGACACCAATAAGAAGAAGAGACTTGCTTGGGCCAAGAAACACAAGCCATGGACATTAGACCGGTGGAAATTCTTTGTAAAACATTGTGCAAATAAAGAAAAACCATTTAATTAGTAATAGTGTGTGTGTGTGTGTGTTATATATACAGTTGAAGTCGGAAGTTTACATACACTTAGGTTGAAGTCATTAAAAATCATTTTTCAACCACTTCACATATTTCATGTTAAACTAGTTTTGGCAAGTCGGTTAGGACATCTACTTTGTGCATGACACAAGTAATTCTTCCAACAACTGTTTACGGACAGATTATTTCAATTATATTTCACTATATCACAATTCCAGTGGGTCAGAAGTTTACATACACCAAGTAGACTGTGCCTTTAACCAGCTTCCAGAAAATGATGTCAAGGCTTTAGAAGATTCTGATAGGCTAATTGACATAATTTGAGTCAATTGGAGGTGTACCTGTGGATGTATTTCAAGGCCTACCTTCAAACTCAATGCCTCTTTGCTCGACATCATAGGAAAACCTAAAGAAATCAGCCAAGACCTCAGAAAAACGTTGTAGACCTCCACAGTCTGGTTCATCCTTGGAAACTATTTCCAAATGCCTGAAGGTACCATGTTCATCTGTACAAACAATAGTACGCAAGTGTAAACACCATGGGACCACGCAGCCGTCATACCGCTCAGGAAGGAGACGGGGTTCTGTCTCCTAGAGATTAGCGTACTTTGGTGCGAAAAGTACAAATCAATCCCAGAACAACAGCAAAGGACCTTGTGAAGATGCTGGAGGAAACAGGTACAAAAGTATATATATCCACAGTAAAACGAGTCCTATATCGACATAACCTGAAAGGCCACTCAGCAAGGAAGAAGCAAATGCTCCAAAACCCCTATAAAAAAAGCCAGACTAGGGTTTGCAACTGCACATGGGGACAAAGATCATACTTTTTGGAGAAATGTCCTCTGGTCTGATGAAGCAAAAATAGAACTGTTTGGCCATAATGACCATTGTTATGTTTGGAGGAAAAAGGGGGAGGCTTGCAAGCCGAAGAACACCATCCCAACCGTGAAGCACAAGGGTGGCAGCATCATGTTGTGAGGGTGCTTCGCTGCAGGAGAGACTGGTGTACTTCACAAAATAGATGGCATCATGAGGAAGGAAAATTATGTGGATATATTGAAGCAAAATCTCAAGACATCAGTCAGGAAGTTAAAGCTTGGTCACAAATGGGTCTTCCAAATGGACAATGACCACAAGCATACTTCCAAAGTTGTGGCAAAATGGTTTAAGTACAACAAAGTCAAGGTACTGGACTGGCCATCACAAAGCCCTGACCTCAATCCTATAGACAATTTATGGGCAGAACTGAAAAAGCGTGTGTGAGCCAGGAGGCCTACAAACCTGACTCAGTTACACCAGTTCTGTTAGGAGGAATGACCCAAAATTCACCCAAATTATTGTGGGAAGCTTGTGGAAGGCTACCAGAAACATTTGACCCAAGTTAAACAATTTAAAGGCAATGCTACCAAATACTAATTGAGTGTATGTAAACTTCTGACCCACTGGGAATGTGATGAAAGAAAAAAAAGCTGAAATAAATCATTCTCTCCACTATTATTCTGACATTTCACATTCTTAAAATAAAGCGGTGATCCTAACTGACCTAAGACAGGGAATGTTTACTAGGATTAAAATGTCAGGAATTGTGAAAAACGTTTAAATGTATTTAGCTAAGTTGTATGTAAACTTGCAACTGTATGTATGCATGTATATATAAGAAAAAAAAAAATGACCATGATGAGAGGATCAGTCTACATGCATTGTGAACTGTGCTCTGCGCTCCATACTGAGATGGGCTGTGTCTCCACCCTGTGCATTCAGGATTGATCATGCAGAGGCCGTTGAGAAGCCCGATTTAGACATTGCATATAATTTAACAGTTCCATTTCACGCCATGCTGTTCATATAAATAATTTACTATAATTTACCAGTTTCTCAGTTATTTATCCTGGGAAAATAGAGTAGTTTTGGGTGGTAAATCCCAGTAACCAGTTTCCCACCATTCAAACTTAGTTCCTGCCTCTCTAGGGAGTTTTTCCGAGCCACCGTGCTTCTGCAGCGGTGGCTCTTTTAGGTTTTAGGCTGGGTATCTGTATAGCACTTTGTGACAACTGTAAAAATGTATAAAGGGCTTTAATACAATGCAATTGATTTATAAATACATGCAACTTAATCCTAAAATTGAAGTTGTTAGACTGCTGGCAAAATAACTAATAGAGTAGCTGGTTTAACCTACCTTCTGACCATCTCCCACACTTGCTTGGCTCTGCTCACTATTTGATAACTTTCCTTTTTTTCAGTCTGTTGTCGGTTCTGTTTCAGTTCCTTCTTCTGCTGTTTGAACTCGTCCCATTTGGGCTTCTTGGCCTCAGAACCTGAGCAAACAGACACACAAGCGTTCCACCATTGGTGATGACTGATCATCCATACAAACATTAAGAAATCTAAGTAACAGGCCCATTTCAAGAAATACTGTTACACATTCTCAGCATGCCATTACAAAACATAGCCTATTAAAAACAAGTTTGATAATATATTAGTAAATATTTCAAACCTTCCTCTTCCTTCCCAGGTGTGAATTTTCGCTTTTTGGTGAACTTTCCATCTGTGGGTTTTTTGTTCCATTTCTGTGGAGCCCCCTTTCCTCCAGTCTTCTCAAAAGTCTTGCCTTTTTCACCACTGTGTGGTTTGAATAGCCTTTTACCTGGTGGTTTGGTCCCAGGTTTACCTGTACCTTCTGAACAGAGTTTGTACCTAGTTAGTCAGGCCTATACATTTTTTTTTTCAATTTATTTAACTAGGCAAGTCAGTTAAGACTTAACAAATTCTTATTTACAATGACTGCCTACCAAAACGCAAAAGACCTCCTGAAGGGACGGGGGCTGGGATTAAAAATACAAATAAATAAAATATAAATATAAGAGCAAACACATCACGACAAGCTCGTCTTTTCAGTTCACTGCAGCTAGCGACTGGAACGAGCTGCAACAAACACTCAAACTGGGCAGTTTTATCTCAATCTCTTCATTCAAAGACTCAATCATGGACACTCTTACTGACAGTTGTGGCTGTTTTGCGTGATGTATTGTTGTCACTACCTTCTTGCCCTTTGTGCTGTTGTCTGTGCCCTATAATGTTTGTACCATGTTTTGTGCTGCTACCATGTTGTTGTCATGTTACGTTACTACCATGCTGTGTTGTCATGTGTTGCTGCCTTGAAATGTTGTTGTCTAAGGTATCTCTTTTGGTAGTGTTCTGTTTCTCTTGTCGTGATGTGTGTTTGGTCCTATATTGATATTTTATCTATTTTTAATCCCAGCCCCCGTCCCCGCAGTAGGTCTTTTGCCTTTTGGTAGGCCATCATTGTAAATAAGAATTTGTTCTTAACTGACTTGCCTAGTTAAATAAATGTTAAATACAAATAATTTAAGTTTGAAAGTGAGAAAAACACTACCAAAAGAGATACCTAAGACAACAACATAGCAAGGCAGAAACACATGACAACAACATGGTAACATCGTAACATGACAATAACATGGTAGTAGCACAAAATGGTAGCAGCACAAAACATGGTACAAACATTATTGGGCACAAACTACAGCACAAAGGGCAGGTAGAGAAGATAATACATCACGCAAAGCAGCCACAACTGTCAGTATTTTACCAGCACATAATTACACAACATTTAAAAGTATAATAATTTGTATTAGTAGTATTACTTCTACCACTAATTTTTAACGTATTAATTTACCTTTTCCTTTCTGTATTAACTTCTTTCCAACTTTAGCGGAAGATGGTTTATTTTTGTGTTCCATTCTCAAGAACTCACTATTCAAAGGAAGGGAAGAAGACAAACAAAGATCATGATCAGTAGGTAGTTACATCTTACACTATCTACTAATCATAGTTCCAGCTTGAATACTTTATGCGCTATTGCCATGTGTTTTCCAGCTAACTTCAGTAGCTAGCTAGCAATAGCAACCATCTATGTAGTTAACATAGTTCGCTAACGTTAGCTACTAACCCTGCCTGTATGATGTGCAATAATGAAACATGTCTGGTAGAGATATTTTGACTGACAAAACATTCACGTCAACTACATTATTTTAGCAATTTCCTATGTAGAAGACAACATACACACGTTTCATTACATACCTTCACATGCGTTCTGAACGTAACGTTTTACGGCATAAACCTTCCAATCAGAAAACGTCCTGACTGCCGTAAAATGCATGGGTTGTTTTTGATTGCGACGATACGCCATATTGTCCTGTGCTTGGGTTGTCACTACTTACAACAGCCACAAAGTCAGAATTGGCTATATCGTTGAAAATCATAAAAACAAAAATGTGCTTTTTGTGTTCATTTAAGTAAGGTTATGGTTAGGCATACGATTAGCAGTGTGGTTAAGGTTAGGGTTAAAGGTAGGTTTAAAATCACATCTGAAGAAGATAAATTGTATAATGATGACGTTATGACTTTGTGGTTGTGGTAACTAGTGACGACCCTAGGTGGTTAGTGCTATCCGGGGTCCTTGGGACGTTCCTAGCCTAAACCGTAACCCTATTAGCTTTTGTCAAAATGGTTTAGGATAATTTACAAAGCAAGTTACGATAATTAACGTAGCAGGTAAGGATAATTAGGTTACGTTTGGGAAAAGGGTTTGGGTTAGCTAAAATGCAAAAAAATAAAAAAGGCGTCCATTTGACAAAAGCTAGCTGTAATCCATATAGACATGACCTGGTGCCTGTTTTTGTACCTGTATTACATTTATGATATCTATGTGTTTACAGAAAGAACTGTGAGACTTACTATAGGCTCAATGTATCCCCTGAATTGCCACCACCCGGTTGTTTTCACCTGTCCCTTCAAATCAATGATTTTCAAATCCAAGTAAGGGAGCCAGGGACCGAAATGGAACCAGATATTAGTTGATTAGAGAAGTAATTAGAGTTTATTATAGATAACACACGTTTATTGGTTTTGTGTTACAGGTTTACAATACATACACATGTATCTTTCTTTCTCTCTCTCTCTCTCTCTCTCTCTCTCTCTCTCTCTCTCTCTCTCTCTCTCTCTCTCTCTCTTTCTCTCTCTCTCTCTCTCTCTCTCTTAATTGCATAGATATTATATACCCACTTCTTTCCACTTGGTGTCCTTGTACACTATAATGCATCAAATGTACATTTGGCAGTATGATTATACAAAATAAAAATATATTCAGGTACATTCAAAGTTCTTTCATGGACAGTTGTATAGCGAAGGACATGAAGGCTCATGGAACTTGATTGGTGATCATCACTTCAGGCATACCTTTGGAAAGACAATGCATTTTTAACCAAACAAACAAAGTCAAACTCCTGTTGGATGAAACTATGTACTTTCCTAAAAAGGGGGTATTTCATGGACTACACTACTGACCCTGTAAGGCAGTTCAGGTGTACTTTACCTAGACTATAGTCCCGGGGCTTGTGCCACAGTGACACAGACTCTACTCTGTCCACACTCTTTGCTCCTACATTCTCTGGAGATTCTTACACCAGCAGCCAACTGTGTACCCTAAACTGGCAGACAGACAGAGGTGTTGTCCAGGCAACACTACAGAGCACATTAGGTAAGTAAGAAATAACAATATTACAATACAATACATACTCGTTTCTCCCAAAAGCTGTATTTGTTGAAAGGATATGAAGAGAATTTTAGCTTCTGCTATGGACCTGGTATGGACCAACATTATAGACATCGCCATACAGATAAGAATAAGAGATCATTTAATTCACTGTGGACCCAAACAGCAGCTGCTCACCTGAAGAAAGGATTCTTTAGATCCAAACTGTTGCCAGATTTGAAGCCTGACTGATCAACGACTGCTGTGATGTGAATGTCGTAGCTCTGCCTGGTAGAGATGAAGAGCAAAAATATCTGTATAATATTGTTTCCATCCCCCAAATTTCCCCCATTCCATTTCTATAGTACAGGCACTGTCCTTCTCTATCTCTAGCTTACCTTGTGTTGGCTATGAACTGGACAGTTCCGGACAGAGTCTGTCCCACCTTGCCAAACAGAGGGGTCTGGAAGAGACAGCGGACCTGGTACCAGTGAGTCAGAGGTTCACTAGGAGCAGTGGACAGCCACACTGTCATCCTGCAGAGTGAAAGGACTCACTGTGATTTCAAATGAACAGAGTATCTCTACTGTACCCGCTGGAGCCTGAGATAAAACTTTTGATTTTAAACAATGAAAATAATTTAAAAACATCACTCCAAGAGGTCTTACTTTGATCCTACAAATGCAACGTCAAACCAGAAGGCCAGCCCATGGATCAATCCAGACTGGATCAGTTTAAACACAAATGGAATCTCCATCCTGCAAAACACAGTGAAGTTGAATGTTTATTACAGCGGAATTCTGTCATTATCATCAGTGGTGTAAAGTACTTAAGTCAAAATACTTTCGAGTACTACTTAAGTAGTTTATTTTCTGTACTTTACTTTATTATTTATATTTTTGACAACTTTTACTTTTACTTCACAACATTCCTAAAGAAAATAATGTGCTTTTTACTCCACACAGTTTCCCTGACACCCAAAAGTACTCTTTACATTTTGAATGCTTAGCAGAACAGGAAAATGGTCTAATTCACACACTTATCAAGAAAACATCTCTGGTCATCCCTACTACCTGACCTGGCAGATTCACTAAACACAAATGCTTTGTTTGTAAGTTATGTCTGAGTGTTGGAGTGTGCCCTTAGCAATCCCTAAATATAAAAAAACAAGAAGACGGTGCCATCTGGCTTGCTTAATATAAGGAATTTGAAATTATTATACTTTTACTTTTGATACTTAAGTACATTTTAGCAATTACATTTACTTTTGATACTTAAGTATATTTCAAACTAAATACTTTTAGACTTTTACTCAAGTAGTATTTTATTGGGTGACTTTCACTTTTACTTGAGTCATTTTCTATTAAGGTATCTTTACTTTTACTCAGGTATGACAATTGGGAATTTCTTCCACCACTGATTATCATATATTTTCTCTTATCTGTCATTACAGTTTCATAGCTCATAATAAGAGCTGTTCAATTAGATTTGTTGTTGTTGAAAAATGACAATCACCTGTGTAAGTCCTCTTCTTTAGCCTCCATGAAATTGATGCAGTGCTTCACAGATTTTGCCATTAGAATCGACATCTCAAATGTATCCTACAACATAATGAGGACAGTGGCAAATTGAACATATTTGTATTATTTCACAGTATATATCAGCATGAATGCAGTTACAGCCTCATTGAATGTACTCACAATTATGGGCTGTTTGAAAAACTCATCAACTGCAGAACTGTGAAGACCGCTCAGGTTAACCCCATAGAAACAGGTCTGGTGCCTGCAAACGATGTGTAGCAGAACAACAAGGCATAATGTATTAGATCAGAAGATTTGGCACTTAAGTCTAACTTGTCCATGCAGACACAGCTGAAATTCATTCTGTAAAATGTATGAGCACCAGGATAAGAATGATTTATGCATTCCTAAAACCTGAAAAGGCTTATCATCCCCTCATAGTGGAGCAAAGACTGACACTACACCATAGCCCTCTTGCTGGAAAAGGCATGCAGACCACTATCTTGTAACTTTATACAGCTTCAAGGGGAAATGTGAAGTGTAAATATAACATATTTGATTTCATTGCACGTCCCATCTTGGTGAAGTGTCTTTGGTCCCATATTGTTAAAAATGGGTGGTGTAAAAGAAACACAAGATGTGTCTGAGATGAAGTGCATTAGATAGCCCACTAATAAGCTGTTCAGTATTTTCAAGCTTGAGTGACGACGCTGTCAGCACTAGTGAACTGGTGCGGGTGATATACACTGTAAATACAAAAGTATGTGGACACCCCTTCAAATGAGTGGATTTGGCTATTTCAGCCACACCCGTTGCTGCCATGCACTTTAAGTGCTGTTATTGTGAAATGGAAACGTCTAGGAGCAACAACGGCTCAGCCGCGAAGTGGTAGACCACACAAGCTCACAGAATGGGACCGCCGAGTGCTGAAACGCGTAGCACGTAAATTCGTCTGTCTTCGGTTGCAATACTCACTACCAAGTTTCAAACTGCCTCTGGAAGCAATGTCAGCACAATAACTGTGCGTTGAGAGCTTCATGAAATGGGTTTCCCTGGCTGAGCAGCCGCACACAAGTCTAACGTTACCATGCGCAATGCCAAGCGTCAGCTGTAGTTGTGTAAAGCTCACCGCCATTGAACTCTGGAGCAGTGGAAACGCGTTCTCTGGAGTGATGAATCGCGCCTCACCATTTTGCAGTCCGACAAACTAATCTGGGTTTGGTAGATGCCAGGAGAACGCTACCTGCCCCAATGTATAGTGCCAACTATAAAGTTTGGTGGAGGAGGAATAATTGTCTGGGGCTGTTTTTCATGGTTAGGGCTAGGCCCCTTAGTTCCAGTGAAAGGAAATCTTAACGCTACAGCATACAGTGAAGTTCTAGACGATTCTGTGCTTCCAACTTTGTGGCAACAGTTTGGGGAAGGCCCTTTTCTGTTTCAGCATTACAGTGCCCTCGTACACAAAGCAAGGTCCATACAGAAATGGTTTGTCCAGATCGGTGTGGAAGAACTTGACTGGCCTGCACAGAGCCCTGACTTCAACCCCATCAAAAGCCTTTGGGTGTCACGCCCTGATCTGTTTCACCTGTCCTTGTCCTTGTCTCCACCCCCTCCAGGTGTCGCTCATTACCCGCTGTGTATTTATACCTGTTTTCTGTCTCTCTGTGCCAGTTCGTCTTGTTAGCCAAGTCAACTAGTGTTTTGTCTCTCAGCTCCTATTTTTCCCAGTCCTTGTTTTTCTTAGTCCTCCTGGTTCTGACCCTTGCTTGTCCTGACACTGAGCCTGCCTGCCTGACCATTCTTCCTGCCCCGACCTTGAGCCTGCCTACCGCCCTGTACCGTTTGGACTCAGCCCTAGTGATTGAACCCTTGCCTGTCCTGACCACGAGACTGCCTGCCCTCCTGTACTGTTTGGACTCAGCCCTGGTCATTGAACTCCTGCCTACCCTGACCACGAGACTGCCTGTTCCATTGTACTACTTGGACTCTAACTGGTTGATTAACTATTGCCTGTCCCTGACCTGGCCGTTGCTTATTCCCTTCATTATAATACATATCGGAGCTCTAACCATCTGCCTCCTGTGTCTGCATCTGGGTCTCGCCTTCGTTATAGTACGAACTGGTCATGACTGACCCAGCAGACTTGGACCAGCTCTGCCACGCTGTCTCTCGGCAGGGAGTTACTATTGGGAAACATGAGGAGCTACTTCAGGAACTTCGGTCTCTGGCGGAACACCACAACCATGGGTTCAATTAGCTTGCAGGCAGCACGCCACACCTGAGACCGCCTAGCCACTCAGTAACCTCCCTACTAGGGGTATATTTCTATTAGGATTGATGGGCGCCTGCGAGAACGCCGGTGGGAGAGAAGGACGTTTTTTGGGAACACCCGTTCAACTGCTGCTGCCTACTCACGTCCGAAGGAACCCGGAAATCCCCAAAGTTTGAATTTCCGAGAGGAGCCGAAAGCACCCGAGCCCCCTCGAGAATCATCGGCGACTGGTGAGTTGGCTACTCCTGAGCCTATGCATCTAGAAAGAGCTAGATTATCGCCTAGTGAACGATCAGGAAGAATGAGCTCAAACTGTTATCTATATTGTGGGGCTGCGGAACATTATATAGCTACCTGCCCTGTCAGGAAACCTATTTCCCTAGTAGGAACAAGTGTATTGGTGAGCCAGACTGGGAATCCTCTAGTTCCCATCACCCGCACTCCCTGCTTTGTGATCTTGTTCTGGGGAGACCGATCTAAGTCTCTCCAGGTTCTCATTGACTCTGGGGCAGATGAGAGTTTTATGGATGCCTCCCTAGGTATCCCTACTCAACCTCTCTCCGTTCCTATGGACGCTAGAGCACTGGATGACCGATCTATTGGGAGAGTTACCCACAGCACTGTTCCTGTTAATCTGCAGGTTTCTGGGAATCACAGTGAGTCTATCCAGTTGCTCCTCATCGAATCCCCCCATGTTCCTGTGGTTTTGGGATATTCTTGGCTTCAGAAACATAACCCTGTTATTGATTGGACCACGAGTTCAATCCTGGGCTGGAGCCCGTTTTGCCATTCCCATTGCCTTAAAGCAGCACAGCCTTCTCCGAGACGTCCTCCTCAGAGCTTAAGCCAAGCCTTGGATGTCTCTATCATCCCCACAGAATACCATGACTTC
Organism: Thymallus thymallus; assembly: GCA_023634145.1. Lineage (NCBI taxonomy): Eukaryota > Metazoa > Chordata > Actinopteri > Salmoniformes > Salmonidae > Thymallus > Thymallus thymallus. Next base: position 23,970,572 of record CM042403.1, read on the forward strand.
CTGGAGGTATTCAGTAAGGCACGGGCTACTTCTCTTCCTCCGCATCGTCCCCATGATTGTGCTATTGACCTCCTTCCTGGCACCACGCCACCTCGTGGTCGGATATATTCTCTATCTGATCCGGAGACCAAGGCCATGGAGGAATATATTGAGGACTCTCTTTCTGCTGGAAGCATCCGTCCCTCTGCATCCCCTGCCGGCGCATTGTTTTTCTTTGTGGAGAATAAGGACAAGACCTTGTGCCCGCTCGCCTCAGCTTTCGAACCTCTTCAGGGAGCCACCATTTTCTCCAAGCTGGACCTTCGGAATGCCTACTACCTGGTCCGAATACGCGAAGGAGATGAGTGGAAGACAGCATTCAACACCGCCAGTGGACATTATGAGTACTTAGTGATGCTGTTAGGACTCACCAACACCCCCACTGTTTTCCAGGCCCTGGTAAACGACGTGCTCCGGGACATGTTAAATCGTTTTGTGTTCGTCTACCTCAATGACATTCTGTTTTTTCCCATTCAGCCAAAGAACACGTTCTCCATGTCAGACAAGTCCTTCAGCGCCTCCTGGAAAACCAATTGTTTGTGAAGGCTGAAAAGTGTGAATTCCATCGCTCTACAATCTCCTTTTCGGGACATGTCATCGCTGATGGTAATGTCCAGATGGACCCTGAAAAGGTGAAGGCAGTGATGGAGTGGCCCCAACCTACGTCCAGGGTGCAGCTACAACGTTTCCTGGTTTTTGCTCATTTCTTCCGCGATTCATTTGGGGTTACAGCACCTGGCCGCCCCTCTCACTGCACTCACCTCTCCTAAAGTACCGTTCACCTGGTCCCCAGCAGTTAACAGTGCCTTTGTGGACCTGAAGCACCGGTTCGCGACAGCCCCCAAACCCGTCCATCTGGAACCGTTCCGTCAATTTGTGGTGGAAGTTGATGCTTCTGATGTTGGAGTGGGGGCCATCCTGTCCCAGCGATCCGCCCAAGACCAAAAGCTCCATCCCTGTGCCTTCCTGTCCCAACTCCTGGCGGTTAAGATGGCACTGAAAGAGTGGAGGCACTGGCTGGAAGGAGCTGACCATCCGTTTCTGGTTTGGACCGACCATAAAAACCTGGAATATCTCAGAACAACCAAGCGCCTTAACTCCAGACAGGCCCGGTGGGCTTTGCTTTTTACCAGATTTAACTTCACCATTTCCTACCGCCCATGCTCCAAAAATGTGAAGCCTGACGCCCTCTCCCGCCTCTACAGTTCCGCTCCCACACCATCTGTCTCCAAGACCATTCTCCCTACCTAGCGGCTTCAGTGGGTTGGGGTATTGAGACCCTGGTCCATAAGGCTCAACGTTCCCAGCCTGGACATGGAGGGGGTCCGGCTAATCAGTTGTTTGTTCCAGATTCAGTCCGGTCCCGGGTCCTGGAATGGGCTTATTCTTCCAGGCTGACCTGTCATCTGGGTTCCCGCCGAACACTAGCCTTCCTCCGACAACGTTTCTGGTGGCCCACAATGGTCTCTGACGTCTCTGCTTTCGTCGTTTTCCAAGGCCGCCCATTTCATCCCTCTCCCCAAACTTCCCTCTGCCAAAGAGACGTCCCAGGTAATGGTGCAGCACGTCTTCGGGATCCATGGACTCCTGGTGGACATGGTCTCCGACCGGGGTCCTCAGTTCTCGTCTCAGTTCTGGAAGGCGGATTCCATCCACAAACCAATGGCCAGTAGGAGTGAGCTAACCAGGATCGGGAACCACCCTAAGATGCCTCGTTTCTGCAAACCCCACTACATAGAGCGGACAACATGTCCGGGTGGAGTATGCCCGGAACACCCTTCCCTGTTCTGCCACGGGACTCTCTCCTTTTGAATGTTCCATGGGGTATCAACCTCCACTCTTCCCAGAAAAAAAGCAGGAGGTCAGAGTTCCACTGCCGACACCCCGGTCAACCAGGTATGGCCCCCTAGAGGGGGGGGGGGGGGGTACTCCCATGCCCTGATCTGTTTCACCTGTCTTTGTACTTGTCTCCACCCCCTCCAGATGTCACTCATTACCCCCTGTGTATTTATACCTGTGTTTTCTGTCTCTCTGTGCCAGTTCGTCTTGTTAGCCAAGACAACTAGCGTTTTCCCAGTCCTTGTTTTTCTTAGTCCTCCTGGTTCTGACCCTTGCCTGTCCTGACACTTAGCCCGCCTGCCTGACCATTCTTCCTGCCCTGACCTTGAGCCTGCCTACCGCCCTGTACCGTTTGGACTCAGCCCTGGAGATTGAACCCTTGCCTGTCCTGACCACGAGACTGTCTGTTCCATTGTACTACTCAGACTCTATCTGGTTGATTAACTATTGCCTGTCCCTGACCTACCCTTTGCCTATTCCCTTAATTATAATAAATATCTGAGCTCTAACCATCGGCTTCCTGTGTCTGCATCTGGGTCTCGCCTTGTATTGTTATATTGGGATGAATTAGAATGCCGACTGTGAGCCAGGCCTAATTTCCCAAAGTCAGTGCCCAACCTCACTACTGCTCTTGTGGCTGAATGGAAGCAAGTCCCTGCAGCAATGTTCCAACATCTAGTGGAAAGCCTGGAGGCTGTTATAACAGCAAAGGGGTGACCAACTCCATATTAATGCCCAAGATTTTGGAATGAGATGTTCGACGAGCAAGTGTCCACATACTTTTGGTTATGTAGTGTAGTTGTGTAAGTGAGGGGGAAGGGAGAGGATTCACAGAGGAGCATTGCAACATCTAGCCTGTATCTCCATGCATCTGAGCTCATGTGTTGAATGTAGTGAGGGAGGAAAACTACAGGAAAAGACATGACTGCACAGTCCATATTGGCCTGTCTCTAACCAATGATATTTGACCAGCAGATATTTTCTTTAAATTTCTCTCTATGTCTTCTGCCACTGGCAGTGTGAGGACAGTTATCTGAGTAGAGGGGGGTTCGAGAGGGTATGTGTGAGTCAGCTTTGGACTGAATTGGAGCGTTTTACGTTGACAGGAAACCCGCTTGACTAGGGTCACGGCCCAGTGACAGTCGGACCTGGAGCTGTGGGTGGGTGGGGGGCCGATTAGCCTCTCCTGGCATGTTGTATAGCCCCACAGCCTCCCTGGGCCCCTGTGGGGGGGATGTCAAATAAACCCTCATGGACATGGCTGTAAACAGTCACAGAGACCAATGGAGATGGAGGAGAGAGGAGGGGAGGGAAGTGTCAGGCAGGGCCAGGCCCAGACTGAGAGGCTTTGTGGGGGTGTGAGGCGGGGTCAATCATGGTCTGTTAACGCACTGGCATCCTGCTCTGCTCTGCTCTGCTCTGCTCTGCTTCCCCCCAGAAGGAGAGGAGAGAGGGGGAGGAGAGCACTATGAGCTCATCCCATACAGCAGTTCACTGTGTTTTCATGGCAGTCACACACACTGCTGTCACAGTTAAGTACAACTTAAGTTAGCACTGATGCCAACTGTGAACCCCCCTATGGAAAGCAGCACTAATCCAGAATATAACACCAATAAGAACGTTTATTTGAGTTCAGCCTCCACCTTGTGGTGCTGGCATGACACATGGCAGATTCTGAAATGTTGTGTTTATTCTCTCACCAGAAGCTAGAGCGTCCATAGTGCTCGATGTAGAGCTGCTCGTCAGTGAAGGGAGCGAGGTGCATGTCACTACAGGTTGGGAACATCATACCTGAATAGGTAGAAGAGAGACGTGTTTTGTGTAACATTATCTGAACAAAACTATCAACAGATCAATCACAGCATGGAAAATGGCCTCTTTTAGAACTGAACTGACCCTTGGGTTTGAGCCACTTCCTGGAGTGGAGGTAGCTCTCCAGCATCCTCTCGTTCAGCAGCATGTAGCCAATAGGCTCTGAGATGATTACGTCCACCTGCTCAGGGCACGACACCTCCTCAATCTTTCCAGCCAGGACTATGATCCTATCTGACAGACGATTGCTCTTTACAAGCATCTGAAGGGAAAACACAAAACATTGCTGTCCCCCCAGAAACATGACATTTTGTTGTTACTGATGCTCCATTGCACGTCTGAGGCTTTGATGAAGACATCCTGTGTAGTACATGTGAGAGCAGCTGTCTTGGATCAAGTATATTTGTAGCTTGTTTCTTTACCTGAAATTACATGAATCTGCTGTCTAAAATTAGAGAGAAATAATTAGCTGTTGACAAATTGTGTTTTGGTAAAACCCTCATGCATGCAAACTCTCCCATGAAGTGCTCTGCTACAGTACACTTCCCTGCTGTGTAAACAGGGAGTTCTACTTTAATGACGCGAGAGCTGCTGCTCCAGGGCAGTTCCATGGTAATGGAATTACTCTTTGACTCTGGTTTTTCACTTTAAAATGTATACCAAACAAAAAACATTGATTTAAACATTTAACAAACCATACAACTACTTTGAACAATTTGCACAGAAAATTTCACCAAAACACATTTACTGGAAGAACTGTGCAAAGTTTGGAATTACTCCGTTTTTTATGCGACCATGTCCGATGTTGGTCAGTGCTTAGTGGGTGAGGATGCTTGTTACAGTAAATGGAAATAGGGTAGGTCAGTTGGTAGGTGTCATGGTAGGTGTTAGTAAGATCCGGGAGAGGTGACATTAACTGTAGAGAGAGAGAGAGGGAGGGGTTGTCCAAACTGTTTTCACACTCTTGCTTTGAGCACCAGACGACAGAAAGAGAAAGGAAACAGTTATGAGCTGAACATAACAGTATGCCAGTGGAAGAGAGGACAGTATTTATTTGTATTTAACCTTTATTTAACTAGGCAAGTCTGTTAAGAACAAATTCTTATTTACAATGACGGCCTACCCCGGCCAAACCCTAACCCGGACGACACTGGGCCAATTGTGCACTGCCCTATTGGACTCCCAATCACTTCCGGTTGTGATACAGCCTGGAATCGAACCAGGGTCTGTAGTGACACCTCTAGCACTGAGATGCAGTGCCTTAGACCGCTGCGCCACTCTGGAGCGGTCTGTAGCAGGTGACCCAACTGTGGTTTGTGGCTACTATGATTTCCCGTAGTAGACAATTCAATTGCAGTAATTCCAATTTGGTAACATAATTAATTGTTTTTATCACTTAACAAACTTTATATTAGTAAAAACACTATACATTAAGTAATTGATAGGTCTACCTTTACTTGTTACTTCTGTAAACTTTCATTATCCTCCTCATATGAGAAATACAAAAAGGTCTTAAAGATATGTGGGGTTTTGGTAACAGAATTTCAAGGCACAAAGTTTCTTAAACTTAGAGAAACCAAATAATTGATCCTAAACTAAATATAAGTATTAATACTAGTTGGCAGGGGTCTTTACTTCAACATTATTGTGTTCTGATGTATTTCTAATACTTTATTTTCTGGTAGATGCTGTAGTCTGAGACCCCTTTACCATCTGTTTGCTTATTCCAGATTTTTAGGATGGAAAATGGTAGAAAAATGTATATATGCCTTAATTTCTCAAAAATATATACTCTTAGCTTTCATTTGACACACAATTTGACATGTTCCTATGAACTTCACATGCTGGTGCTCATGGGTTCTTTTAGATGGAAATGCTCTCCACGCACACTGAGTGAGAGGGACAGACAGCTGGTTCTTAGGTTGCTGAGAGACTGAAGCATATGGTGTATTATATACATAAACCAGGTAAAGCTGGCCAGGCAAGATCCTCTGACTGGGAGTGTGAGGGAGCCCCTCATAATATTGTTTCAATAGGACATTGTCCACACTGGTTGGTTCTCTCTTGCTGTCTGTGTAGGTCATCATCCCAGAGCGTGGCAGAGCACCCTTCCTGTTTAAGCCAGACCTTGGCCTGTGGAGTGCTCTTGTGAGGCAGTGACCCATGCACATGCACGTGCACACTGACGCTGGCCAAGCGTCCACAGGGGTGGTCCCAGGCTCTGGCTCACACTATTTATATAGACCTTAGTGTAGGCCTACAGTATGATAGGGATTCAGCCTGCTCAGAGAGACCATGCAACCACCCCAACAGGAATACATTATGGAGGTCCGCCATTATTCTTTATAGCTTTTGTCAAACTGAGTATAGGGTTTGGCTATTGGCAGATAATGTGGAAGAAAATAAATATGAAGGGACACATCTGGTTGCAGTCTAGAAATGAACACCAGTAAAGTGGTAGAACAGAATGAACTATGCCTGACTGTTAAGCTAGAGGCCATCGATCCATGAAAATATGTTTCCTTCACCCCCAAGCTGGTTTCTGGGCCAAGAGCGGCCTCAGGTCATTACACCCTCAGAATGTCATGCTCTGTGTGTGAAGCACGAGGTCCGTTTATGGGGGCTGTTCTGCTCTGGAGGTGTGCCTCTCTCTGAGATAGCATTTCCATGGTTGTGCGGTTTTCATCAAGGGGTTTGTTCTTAGCTCCATGTAGACACCATGAGGTTTGAGCTAGATTAGTTGACAACACTGGTGATTAGGACTGTGATAAGTGATTCATCATCTTTACCCGGGGTGTTTCGGGCCAAGCAATACAAATGACTTTATTCAAATGGACAAAGACATTTCCTTCACTTTCTAAGTGGTTAAAGCTGCTAAAAAAGCAGAAACATAAATCAGATTTCAACAGAATCAGATTTCAAAGCAAAATAGAATGTTCAATCATCTCAACAGACCAATGACGTTATTAAAGTAACCACCTATTAATCATGCAATACACATTTAAGCAATTATTAAGAATTCTGGTGCTGTAGATTGAAAATGCCAGATAGCGCATGCTAAAGTGCAGAAGGATGCTCGTTTAACATTAACATTTCCTGGAAGGTTGTTAGGAAAACAATCAGATGCTGCCAGAGCAGGCAGTAAGGTTGAAAGGTCAAACAGGTGGCCTTTACCAGGAGGCCTTTACCTCTGCAAATTTGGCTACAGGGCTGGCCTCCACAGCATATACCCTCTTCGCTCCTGCCTGGATGGCGAAGAAAGACAGGATCCCTGATCCACTGCCAACATCAAGTACTATCTGGGTACAGGAAGGAGCAAAACATTACATCTACATGAGGTAACAGACAAAATGTAAGACATAATCAGGTTCTGTGATTCTGTGTGTTTCTGGTTATGTGGTTCCACTCTTACCTTGTCCTTGAAGTCTGTCTCGTTTAGCAGAATGGCCTTTTGATACGTGGCTGTCCTCAAATAATCCTGCAGCATATTCTGTTGTTGTGATAGACAGCCATAAAACTACAGAGGAAGAGAGGAAGAGGTTAATTCACAACCTAGTACACCACCAGTTTGTCTCTCTGTGGGCCTAGTTGACTGGTACAATACAACTACCTGGAAGTACTGCAGGGCTGAGGAGTCTTCAGTTCTCTGGTCAAACACTGATTGTTGCCTTGCTGCTGGGTTGTCTTCTCTTCTCAGCTGTCTGTGGAACTCCTGGAACTCTGGGGTCAGAGAACAACAGACTTTATGCATGAAAAATATTTTTCACTGTGTCAAGTATGCTTCCATTTTAGCCAACGTGCCCTTACCACTCTGTGTTCTGAACTGCAAGAGAACACTCAGGCAGCCAACGGTTATGAGGAAAGATTGGGTGCCCACCCGACAACAGTCTGTATCCCTGGTGACTGTGAATTTGAAAACACACACCCCATCCCCTGTAAAGGAAAAAAAAAAAACACAACAGACAGTTAATTTCAAATACACCCAAATACAAGATCTCTGTATTCTCACAGTTTTCTGTCTCGTCCATTGTCCAGAGGGCTGCTCCTCTTGTGTTATCTGTCCTGAGTCTGTTCTTGGCCTTTTTGTAAATGTATCAGTAAAGGATCCATAAATAACAATGTCAGTCCTTAACCTAAGAAGACCTTCAGCATACTCTGGCAGTGGAATGTGGCACGAGGCTTCTAATGTGTAGTGCCACTATCTGATCCTAAGCACCAGCAGGCAGAGAGATATGGCGGCTAGGCCCACTGTACCGTATATTATAGGAAAACACAGTCTAGGTGCACACTGCCCAGCAGAACACCATAGCAATGGAGTCAGACACTCCCACGCACACACATGCATGCATATTGAAGCCACACACACACATACGCACACTTTCACACTCTCCACACATGCTGCTGCTGCTATTATCTATCCTGATTGGTGAGTCACTAATACCCCTACCTCCTTGTATATCGCCTCGTTATTGTTATTTATTGTGTTAATCTTTTCTATTTTTATATGCTCACTTTTAAAAACTCAAAACTGGAAAGAGCTCGTAAGTAAGCATTTCACGGTAAAGTAGTATTCGCCCCGTGTGACAAATACAATTAGATTAGATTAGATTTTTTCACACACACACACACACACACACACACACACACACACACACACACACACAGACACGCACACGCACACGCACACGCACACACACACACACACACACACACACACACACACACACACACACACACACACACACACACACACACACACACACACACACAAAGGGTGCACACAACTGGCTAGTAAATCTCACAGACCTGTCAGCACAGCAGGTCCAGCGACTACACAGAGAGAAGTAAAATTGCCATATGGGAAACACTGTAGGAAAATGTCATACACTGGCACACACATACACATTCATGGACTTCTCAAATACATTTTCTTTGTCTTTAGAAAAAAAGGTAACTGGCTATTTTATTTTGAAATAAAGATCATGACTTATGTATTATGTTCACATTTTATTCTTGATTGAAAGAGCTAGTAAGATGTCTCTAAATAAAAAAAAAACACAGTAATTTGACATAAAAGCTTGTTCTTGTTTCTTGCATGTGTACTTACCATCCTGAATAGTGAGCTCTGTCTCCTCCAGCCTTGTGCTCAGCTGTAGAGAAAGACCTTGGTGTTGCCTCTGTTTGGACACCTGTATCTCTCTCTGTACCTGGTCCTCATTCACAGAGAACAGATCGATGGAGAAACTAGTCACTTCTGAACTCCTCTCCATGGTCTCCATGGTCGCAGCTGTAGTAACTTCTGTAGTTAGGTTTTGCAGTTGTGTCTGAGTTTGGTGGAGGTGGGAGGAGAAGGAGCTCTGGTAGGAGTCAAGGGGCGGGGACAGACAAGTTACAATCAATATATATGAATATATATATATATATATATATATATATATATATATATAAATCATGGTTAGATTGAGTAAATCTAATACAGCAATTTAGTCAAAGGCATTAATTAATCTGTAAAGATAAAAGTTTATTAAAGGCAAAGAAAACAAACACATTTTATATGTATTTGTATCGTCAATGCTTGGATAACTTCCAAAATCATCATGAAAACACCTTTATCTAACATTATAATAAACTCACTTTCACTTTATTGAAACCAATTTTCACTCATGTTCTATTTTGCTCACCTTTTAATATGTTTAATGGCCCTAAAGAGGACAGTTTAATCTATTGATATAATTGAAAATCTAGCAGTGATAAAAACAGCAGGACTAACTCCAGATGAATGTGGAATCCAATGGGCTTGGTCCTTAACTACTTGATTTAGAAGCTGGCTAGAGGGACAGCACCACTTCCCTGCAGTGTGACACCCAGTGGAGAACTGTGGCAATGACAGGAAAGTTAATGAAGACACTGGAGCTCCAATTAGCAGCATATCAAAGCTGTGAAACTCCCCCTTCTGAGACAGAAACCAAAACAAACAACACTGAACACACAGAGCCATCTCAGAGCAAGAAGACTCAACACTCAACATTGACTGAAGAGGCTGTGCTCCCGAGGATTAACTTTACACAATATTGCAGTCGTTATGATCTCTCTTCAATCAACATCAACATAATGACTATTATTTCTCATCAAAAGATACCTTTCCAATATTCTCACTGGCCTGATATTTCTCAATTATCAGTTTCAATAAATTCAATTTTCAAAAGCTCTACTGAACATTTTCTGATTTTAACATGTTCATTACATGTTGATAAACCTGAATTCTGAAAACAAATGTTACGTGGTCTTGTCAGGATTTGAAATATAGGCCTTTTTAAGCATGTGTCTGTTTTAGAACATTGAATGTGAGTGAATAGTTTTCACACCATCTAGAAAATATTATTTTGAGTAATTAGAAAACAGAGGTAAAAACATGATGAACATAATGCCAGACAAACATTTATTCAGTTTTCAACAAAATTATAATAACATAAAAATCGACACATGACCAATTTCATAATGCTGTACAATCTGCATTTCTTTTCTACAATTGTGATTTCTCAGTGGACTATTTTTCTAATGTGTTCAATTGCATTTTGACCTCTCTTGCAATGAAACCTATGGTAAAAACTCACTTTAAAACATAGCTTGTAATCTTTTGTCCAATTTTGTTTTGCTTTCTCAAACTATTGCATGGCACAGAAGATGAGTTGCTAATGATCCGTCAATACTGTAAATGTGAAAAGAAATATTGTTCAAAATACATTTTAAAGTAATAATTATATTTAAGTTAAGTGATCCAATCATCAGTGAAACCATTAAAAGCTGAGTTGCTTTAAATACAGCACCACTAATATCTCAGGACTGTGGACTCCATCCAGCTAGTTACTGAACTACCTGATTTAGAAACTGTCTAGAGTGACGTCACCACTTGCCTGCAGTGTGACACTCAGTGGAGAACTGTGGCAATGACAGGAAAGTTCCTGAAGATACTGGAGCTCCTAGTAGCAGTATATAAAAGCTGTGAATCTCCTGAGACAGAAACCAAAACAAACAACACTGAACACACAGAGCCATCTCAGAGCAAGAAGACTCAACACTCAACATTGACTGAAGATGCTGTGCTCCAGAGGATTCAAGTCTTCCCTCAGCCCATCGATGGACTTCTACTGGCCGGTGCGCAGTCTATGGCCAGAGGTCCGACCTCTTCTCAGCCATAAGGATCTACTGCATAGAAACCTGCTAGAGATCAAGAGCAGTCTGGAGCTGATGGAGAAACTCCAGCAGCACATTTTTGAAGAGTTGGACCATATCCCAGCCTCTGTGTCCATCCAACCAGTCTCATACAAGCTGGAGAAAGAGGGAGAGGGCTTTGCTCTGACACTGGACACTAAAGACTTTTCCCCAGAGGAGCTGTCTGTCAAGCAGGTGGGCAGGAAGCTGAAAGTCAGTGGGAAGACAGAGAAGAAGCTGGATGGTGGGGAAGGCTCCTACTCTTACAGATGCCAAGAGTTCAGAAAAGAGTTTGACCTGCCTGAAGGGGTGAATCCTGAGACAGTCACCTGCTCCCTGGCTCATGACGGGAAGCTCCACATCCAGGCACCAAAGAATCCATTATCTGCTGAAGAGGAAGTGGCAGAGAGAGTGGTGCCTATCAACTGTGGCCTGGATGTGAAAACGCCACAGTTCCTCTCAAAGACAGAGGAAAGCACCACTGACACACAGAAGAAACAAGAGAACACTATTTCACATGAGGACTGATCATTTTTACAATGCTATTTTTTTATTTCACTGCATGATTCATTTTCTGATGCATATTTTTTATGTTATGAAACTGTATGCATTTACATTTCATATTTTGTAACAATCAATATGAGATTCTATTTAATTTAATCAATAAAATATTTACATTTACACAATATTGCAGTCGTTTTGATCTCTCTTCAATGAACATCAACATAATGACTATTATTTCTCATCAAAAGCTAACTTTCCAATATTCTCACTGGCCTGATATTTCTCAATTATCACTTTCAATAAATTCAATTTTCAAAAGCTCTACTGAACATTTTCTGATTTTAACATGTTCATTACATGTTGATAAACCTGAATTCTGAAAACAAATGTTACGTGGTCTTGTCAGGATTTGAAATATAGGCCTTTTTAAGCATGTGTCTGTTTTAGAACATTGAATGTGAGTGAAAAGTTTTCACACCATCTAGAAAATATTATTTTGAGTAATTAGAAAACAGAGGTAAAAACATGATGAACATAATGCCAGACAAACATTTATTCAGTTTTCAACAAAATTATAATAACATAAAAATCGACACATGACCAATTTCAAAATGCTGTAAAATCTGCATTTCTTTTCTACAATTGTGATTTCTCAGTGGACTATTTTTCTAATGTGTTCAATTGCATTTTGACCTCTCTTGCAATGAAACCTATGGTAAAAACTCACTTTAAAACATAGCTTGTAATCTTTTGTCCAATTTTGTTTTGCTTTCTCATACTATTGCATGGCACAGAAGATGAGTTGCTAATGATCCGTCAATACTGTAAATGTGAAAAGAAATATTGTTCAAAATACATTTTAAAGTAATAATTATATTTAAGTTAAGTGATCCAATCATCAGTGAAACCATTAAAAGGTGAGTTGCTTTAAATACAGCACCACTAATATCTCAGGACTGTGGACTCCATCCAGCTAGTTACTGAACTACCTGATTTAGAAACTGTCTAGAGTGACGTCACCACTTGCCTGCAGTGTGACACCCAGTGGAGAACTATGGCAATGACAGGAAAGTTCCTGAAGATACTGGAGCTCCTAGTAGCAGTATATAAACGCTGTGAATCTCCTGAGACAGAAACCAAAACAAACAACACTAAACACACAGAGCCATCTCAGAGCAAGAAGACTCAACACTCAACATTGACTGAAGATGCTGTGCTCAAGAGGATTCAAGTCTTCCCTCAGCCCATCGATGGACTTCTACTGGCCGGTGCGCAGTCTATGGCCAGAGGTCCGACCTCTTCTCAGCCATAAGGATCTACTGCATAGAAACCTGCTAGAGATCAAGAGCAGTCTGGAGCTGATGGAGAAACTCCAGCAGCACATTTTTGAAGAGTTGGACCATATCCCAGCCTCTGTGTCCATCCAACCAGTCTCATACAAGCTGGAGAAAGAGGGAGAGGGCTTTGCTCTGACACTGGACACTAAAGACTTTTCCCCAGAGGAGCTGTCTGTCAAGCAGGTGGGCAGGAAGCTGAAAGTCCGTGGGAAGACAGAGAAGAAGCTGGATGGTGGGGAAGGCTCCTACTCTTACAGATGCCAAGAGTTCAGAAAAGAGTTTGACCTGCCTGAAGGGGTGAATCCTGAGACAGTCACCTGCTCCCTGGCTCATGACGGGAAGCTCCACATCCAGGCACCAAAGAATCCATTATCTGCTGAAGAGGAAGTGGCAGAGAGAGTGGTGCCTATCAACTGTGGCCTGGATGTGAAAACGCCACAATTCCTCTCAAAGACAGAGGAAAGCACCACTGACACACAGAAGAAACAAGAGAACACTATTTCACATGAGGACTGATCATATTTACAATGCTATTTTTTTATTTCACTGCATGATTCATTTTCTGATGCATATTTTTTATGTTATGAAACTGTATGCATTTACATTTCATATTTTGTAACAATCAATATGAGATGCTATTTAATTTAATCAATAAAATATTTACATTTACACAATATTGCAGTCGTTTTTGTAACGAATGCCCCGCGCAGAGCACCGGTCCCTCCTCCTCTCCAGCGATCATCCTCGCCGGCGTTCTAACCGGTGGTCGGGGGAAGATGGTAGCAACACCCTGATGACCCACACCTGTTCCTCATCGGTCATCAGGGTCACTATTTAACTCCATGTTTTTCTGTTCAACCCTTGCGGGTTATTAGTCTTTCTTTGTGTATTGCTGTCTTCTATGTTTATTAAATCCCATCTACGACTATTTCCTCTTTTTCGCTCATTCTTCGCCTCATCACTCACTTCCACCCCTCGCAATATCACAGTTTTGATCTCTCTTCAATGAACATCAACATAATGACTATTATTTCTCATCAAAAGCTAACTTTCCAATAGGCTCACTGGCCTGATATTTCTCAATTATCACTTTCAATAAATTCAATTTTCAAAAGCTCTACTGAACATTTTCTGATTTTAACATGTTCATTACATGTTGATAAACCTGAATTCTGAAAACAAATGTTACGTGGTCTTGTCAGGATTTGAAATATAGGCCTTTTTAAGCATGTGTCTGTTTTAGAACATTGAATGTGAGTGAATAGTTTTCACACCATCTAGAAAATATTATTTTGAGTAATTAGAAAACAGAGGTAAAAACATGATGAACATAATGCCAGACAAACATTTATTCAGTTTTCAACAAAATTATAATAACATAAAAATCGACACATGACCAATTTCATAATGCTGTAAAATCTGCATTTCTTTTCTACAATTGTGATTTCTCAGTGGACTATTTTTCTAATGTGTTCAATTGCATTTTGACCTCTCTTGCAATGAAACCTATGGTAAAAACTCACTTTAAAACATAGCTTGTAATCTTTTGTCCATTTTTGTTTTGCTTTCTCATACTATTGCATGGCACAGAAGATGAGTTGCTAATGATCCGTCAATTCTGTAAATGTGAAAAGAAATATTGTTCAAAATACATTTTAAAGTAATAATTATATTTAAGTTAAGTGATCCAATCATCAGTGAAACCATTAAAAGGTGAGTTGCTTTAAATACAGCACCACTAATATCTCAGGACTGTGGACTCCATCCAGCTAGTTACTGAACTACCTGATTTAGAAACTGTCTAGAGTGACGTCACCACTTGCCTGCAGTGTGACACCCAGTGGAGAACTATGGCAATGACAGGAAAGTTCCTGAAGATACTGGAGCTCCTAGTAGCAGTATATAAAAGCTGTGAATCTCCTGAGACAGAAACCAAAACAAACAACACTAAACACACAGAGCCATCTCAGAGCAAGAAGACTCAACACTCAACATTGACTGAAGATGCTGTGCTCCAGAGGATTCAAGTCTTCCCTCAGCCCATTGATGGACTTCTACTGGCCTTTGCGCAGTCTATGGCCAGAGGTCCGACCTCTTCTCAGCCATAAGGATCTACTGCATAGAAACCTGCTAGAGATCAAGAGCAGTCTGGAGCTGATGGAGAAACTCCAGCAGCACATTTTTGAAGAGTTGGACCATATCCCAGCCTCTGTGTCCATCCAACCAGTCTCATACAAGCTGGAGAAAGAGGGAGAGGGCTTTGCTCTGACACTGGACACTAAAGACTTTTCCCCAGAGGAGCTGTCTGTCAAGCAGGTGGGCAGGAAGCTGAAAGTCTGTGGGAAGACAGAGAAGAAGCTGGATGGTGGGGAAGGCTCCTACTCTTACAGATGCCAAGAGTTCAGAAAAGAGTTTGACCTGCCTGAAGGGGTGAATCCTGAGACAGTCACCTGCTCCCTGGCTCATGACGGGAAGCTCCACATCCAGGCACCAAAGAATCCATTATCTGCTGAAGAGGAAGTGGCAGAGAGAGTGGTGCCTATCAACTGTGGCCTGGATGTGAAAACGCCACAATTCCTCTCAAAGACAGAGGAAAGCACCACTGACACACAGAAGAAACAAGAGAACACTATTTCACATGAGGACTGATCATATTTACAATGCTATTTTTTTATTTCACTGCATGATTCATTTTCTGATGCATATTTTTTATGTTATGAAACTGTATGCATTTACATTTCATATTTTGTAACAATCAATATGAGATGCTATTTAATTTAATCAATAAAATATTTACATTTACACAATATTGCAGTCGTTTTTGTAACGAATGCCCCGCGCAGAGCACCGGTCCCTCCTCCTATCCAGCGATCATCCTCGCCGGCGTTCTAACCGGCGGTCGGGGGAAGATGGTAGCAACACCCTGATGACCCACACCTGTTCCTCATCGGCCATCAGGGTCACTATTTAACTCCATGTTTTTCTGTTCAACCCTTGCGGGTTATTAGTCTTTCTTTGTGTATTGCTGTCTTCTATGTTTATTAAATCCCATCTACGACTATTTCCTCTTTTTCGCTCATTCTTCGCCTCATCACTCACTTCCACCCCTCGCAATATCACAGTTTTGATCTCTCTTCAATGAACATCAACATAATGACTATTATTTCTCATCAAAAGCTAACTTTCCAATAGGCTCACTGGCCTGATATTTCTCAATTATCACTTTCAATAAATTCAATTTTCAAAAGCTCTACTGAACATTTTCTGATTTTAACATGTTCATTACATGTTGATAAACCTGAATTCTGAAAACAAATGTTACGTGGTCTTGTCAGGATTTGAAATATAGGCCTTTTTAAGCATGTGTCTGTTTTAGAACATTGAATGTGAGTGAAAAGTTTTCACACCATCTAGAAAATATTATTTTGAGTAATTAGAAAACAGAGGTAAAAACATGATGAACATAATGCCAGACAAACATTTACTCAGTTTTCAACAAATTATTTTTAACATAAAAATCGACACATGACCAATTTCATAATGCTGTACAATCTGCATTTCTTTTCTACAAATTATCATTATAATTACATTTTGACCTCTCTTGCAATGACACATATGGTAAAAACTCACTTTAAAACATAGCTTGTAATCTTTTGTCCATTTTTGTTTTGCTTTCTCATACTATTGCGTGGCACAGAAGATGAGTTGCTAATGATCCGTCAATACTGTAAATGTGAAAAGAAATATTGTTCAAAATACATTTTAAAGTAATAATTATATTTAAGTTAAGTGATCCAATCATCAGTGAAACCATTAAAAGGTGAGTTGCTTTAAATACAGCACCACTAATATCTCAGGACTGTGGACTCCATCCAGCTAGTTACTGAACTACCTGATTTAGAAACTGTCTAGAGTGACGTCACCACTTGCCTGCAGTGTGACACTCAGTGGAGAACTATGGCAATGACAGGAAAGTTCCTGAAGATACTGGAGCTCCTAGTAGCAGTATATAAAAGCTGTGAATCTCCTGAGACAGAAACCAAAACAAACAACACTGAACACACAGAGCCATCTCAGAGCAAGAAGACTCAACACTCAACATTGACTGAAGATGTTGTGCTCCAGAGGATTCAAGTCTTCCCTCAGCCCATCGATGGACTTCTACTGGCCGGTGCGCAGTCTATGGCCAGAGGTCCGACCTCTTCTCAGCCATAAGGATCTACTGCATAGAAACCTGCTAGAGATCAAGAGCAGTCTGGAGCTGATGGAGAAACTCCAGCAGCACATTTTTGAAGAGTTGGACCATATCCCAGCCTCTGTGTCCATCCAACCAGTCTCATACAAGCTGGAGAAAGAGGGAGAGGGCTTTGCTCTGACACTGGACACTAAAGACTTTTCCCCAGAGGAGCTGTCTGTCAAGCAGGTGGGCAGGAAGCTGAAAGTCTGTGGGAAGACAGAGAAGAAGCTGGATGGTGGGGAAGGCTCCTACTCTTACAGATGCCAAGAGTTCAGAAAAGAGTTTGACCTGCCTGAAGGGGTGAATCCTGAGACAGTCACCTGCTCCCTGGCTCATGACGGGAAGCTCCACATCCAGGCACCAAAGAATCCATTATCTGCTGAAGAGGAAGTGGCAGAGAGAGTGGTGCCTATCAACTGTGGCCTGGATGTGAAAACGCCACAATTCCTCTCAAAGACAGAGGAAAGCACCACTGACACACAGAAGAAACAAGAGAACACTATTTCACATGAGGACTGATCATATTTACAATGCTATTTTTTTATTTCACTGCATGATTCATTTTCTGATGCATATTTTTTATGTTATGAAACTGTATGCATTTACATTTCATATTTTGTAACAATCAATATGAGATGCTATTTAATTTAATCAATAAAATATTTACATTTACACAATATTGCAGTCGTTTTTGTAACGAATGCCCCGCGCAGAGCACCGGTCCCTCCTCCTATCCAGCGATCATCCTCGCCGGCGTTCTAACCGGCGGTCGGGGGAAGATGGTAGCAACACCCTGATGACCCACACCTGTTCCTCATCGGCCATCAGGGTCACTATTTAACTCCATGTTTTTCTGTTCAACCCTTGCGGGTTATTAGTCTTTCTTTGTGTATTGCTGTCTTCTATGTTTATTAAATCCCATCTACGACTATTTCCTCTTTTTCGCTCATTCTTCGCCTCATCACTCACTTCCACCCCTCGCAATATCACAGTTTTGATCTCTCTTCAATGAACATCAACATAATGACTATTATTTCTCATCAAAAGCTAACTTTCCAATAGGCTCACTGGCCTGATATTTCTCAATTATCACTTTCAATAAATTCAATTTTCAAAAGCTCTACTGAACATTTTCTGATTTTAACATGTTCATTACATGTTGATAAACCTGAATTCTGAAAACAAATGTTACGTGGTCTTGTCAGGATTTGAAATATAGGCCTTTTTAAGCATGTGTCTGTTTTAGAACATTGAATGTGAGTGAAAAGTTTTCACACCATCTAGAAAATATTATTTTGAGTAATTAGAAAACAGAGGTAAAAACATGATGAACATAATGCCAGACAAACATTTACTCAGTTTTCAACAAATTATTTTTAACATAAAAATCGACACATGACCAATTTCATAATGCTGTACAATCTGCATTTCTTTTCTACAAATTATCATTATAATTACATTTTGACCTCTCTTGCAATGACACATATGGTAAAAACTCACTTTAAAACATAGCTTGTAATCTTTTGTCCATTTTTGTTTTGCTTTCTCATACTATTGCGTGGCACAGAAGATGAGTTGCTAATGATCCGTCAATACTGTAAATGTGAAAAGAAATATTGTTCAAAATACATTTTAAAGTAATAATTATATTTAAGTTAAGTGATCCAATCATCAGTGAAACCATTAAAAGGTGAGTTGCTTTAAATACAGCACCACTAATATCTCAGGACTGTGGACTCCATCCAGCTAGTTACTGAACTACCTGATTTAGAAACTGTCTAGAGTGACGTCACCACTTGCCTGCAGTGTGACACTCAGTGGAGAACTATGGCAATGACAGGAAAGTTCCTGAAGATACTGGAGCTCCTAGTAGCAGTATATAAAAGCTGTGAATCTCCTGAGACAGAAACCAAAACAAACAACACTGAACACACAGAGCCATCTCAGAGCAAGAAGACTCAACACTCAACATTGACTGAAGATGCTGTGCTCCAGAGGATTCAAGTCTTCCCTCAGCCCATCGATGGACTTCTACTGGCCGGTGCGCAGTCTATGGCCAGAGGTCCGACCTCTTCTCAGCCATAAGGATCTACTGCATAGAAACCTGCTAGAGATCAAGAGCAGTCTGGAGCTGATGGAGAAACTCCAGCAGCACATTTTTGAAGAGTTGGACCATATCCCAGCCTCTGTGTCCATCCAACCAGTCTCATACAAGCTGGAGAAAGAGGGAGAGGGCTTTGCTCTGACACTGGACACTAAAGACTTTTCCCCAGAGGAGCTGTCTGTCAAGCAGGTGGGCAGGAAGCTGAAAGTCTGTGGGAAGACAGAGAAGAAGCTGGATGGTGGGGAAGGCTCCTACTCTTACAGATGCCAAGAGTTCAGAAAAGAGTTTGACCTGCCTGAAGGGGTGAATCCTGAGACAGTCACCTGCTCCCTGGCTCATGACGGGAAGCTCCACATCCAGGCACCAAAGAATCCATTATCTGCTGAAGAGGAAGTGGCAGAGAGAGTGGTGCCTATCAACTGTGGCCTGGATGTGAAAACGCCACAATTCCTCTCAAAGACAGAGGAAAGCACCACTGACACACAGAAGAAACAAGAGAACACTATTTCACATGAGGACTGATCATATTTACAATGCTATTTTTTTATTTCACTGCATGATTCATTTTCTGATGCATATTTTTTATGTTATGAAACTGTATGCATTTACATTTCATATTTTGTAACAATCAATATGAGATGCTATTTAATTTAATCAATCAAATATTTACATTTACACAATATTGCAGTCGTTTTTGTAACGAATGCCCCGCGCAGAGCACCGGTCCCTCCTCCTATCCAGCGATCATCCTCGCCGGCGTTCTAACCGGCGGTCGGGGGAAGATGGTAGCAACACCCTGATGACCCACACCTGTTCCTCATCGGCCATCAGGGTCACTATTTAACTCCATGTTTTTCTGTTCAACCCTTGCGGGTTATTAGTCTTTCTTTGTGTATTGCTGTCTTCTATGTTTATTAAATCCCATCTACGACTATTTCCTCTTTTTCGCTCATTCTTCGCCTCATCACTCACTTCCACCCCTCGCAATATCACAGTTTTGATCTCTCTTCAATGAACATCAACATAATGACTATTATTTCTCATCAAAAGCTAACTTTCCAATAGGCTCACTGGCCTGATATTTCTCAATTATCACTTTCAATAAATTCAATTTTCAAAAGCTCTACTGAACATTTTCTGATTTTAACATGTTCATTACATGTTGATAAACCTGAATTCTGAAAACAAATGTTACGTGGTCTTGTCAGGATTTGAAATATAGGCCTTTTTAAGCATGTGTCTGTTTTAGAACATTGAATGTGAGTGAAAAGTTTTCACACCATCTAGAAAATATTATTTTGAGTAATTAGAAAACAGAGGTAAAAACATGATGAACATAATGCCAGACAAACATTTACTCAGTTTTCAACAAATTATTTTTAACATAAAAATCGACACATGACCAATTTCATAATGCTGTACAATCTGCATTTCTTTTCTACAAATTATCATTATAATTACATTTTGACCTCTCTTGCAATGACACATATGGTAAAAACTCACTTTAAAACATAGCTTGTAATCTTTTGTCCATTTTTGTTTTGCTTTCTCATACTATTGCGTGGCACAGAAGATGAGTTGCTAATGATCCGTCAATACTGTAAATGTGAAAAGAAATATTGTTCAAAATACATTTTAAAGTAATAATTATATTTAAGTTAAGTGATCCAATCATCAGTGAAACCATTAAAAGGTGAGTTGCTTTAAATACAGCACCACTAATATCTCAGGACTGTGGACTCCATCCAGCTAGTTACTGAACTACCTGATTTAGAAACTGTCTAGAGTGACGTCACCACTTGCCTGCAGTGTGACACTCAGTGGAGAACTATGGCAATGACAGGAAAGTTCCTGAAGACACTGGAGCTCCTAGTAGCAGTATATAAAAGCTGTGAATCTCCTGAGACAGAAACCAAAACAAACAACACTGAACACACAGAGCCATCTCAGAGCAAGAAGACTCAACACTCAACATTGACTGAAGATGTTGTGCTCCAGAGGATTCAAGTCTTCCCTCAGCCCATCGATGGACTTCTACTGGCCGGTGCGCAGTCTATGGCCAGAGGTCCGACCTCTTCTCAGCCATAAGGATCTACTGCATAGAAACCTGCTAGAGATCAAGAGCAGTCTGGAGCTGATGGAGAAACTCCAGCAGCACATTTTTGAAGAGTTGGACCATATCCCAGCCTCTGTGTCCATCCAACCAGTCTCATACAAGCTGGAGAAAGAGGGAGAGGGCTTTGCTCTGACACTGGACACTAAAGACTTTTCCCCAGAGGAGCTGTCTGTCAAGCAGGTGGGCAGGAAGCTGAAAGTCTGTGGGAAGACAGAGAAGAAGCTGGATGGTGGGGAAGGCTCCTACTCTTACAGATGCCAAGAGTTCAGAAAAGAGTTTGACCTGCCTGAAGGGGTGAATCCTGAGACAGTCACCTGCTCCCTGGCTCATGACGGGAAGCTCCACATCCAGGCACCAAAGAATCCATTATCTGCTGAAGAGGAAGTGGCAGAGAGAGTGGTGCCTATCAACTGTGGCCTGGATGTGAAAACGCCACAATTCCTCTCAAAGACAGAGGAAAGCACCACTGACACACAGAAGAAACAAGAGAACACTATTTCACATGAGGACTGATCATATTTACAATGCTATTTTTTTATTTCACTGCATGATTCATTTTCTGATGCATATTTTTTATGTTATGAAACTGTATGCATTTACATTTCATATTTTGTAACAATCAATATGAGATGCTATTTAATTTAATCAATAAAATATTTACATTTACACAATATTGCAGTCGTTTTTGTAACGAATGCCCCGCGCAGAGCACCGGTCCCTCCTCCTATCCAGCGATCATCCTCGCCGGCGTTCTAACCGGCGGTCGGGGGAAGATGGTAGCAACACCCTGATGACCCACACCTGTTCCTCATCGGCCATCAGGGTCACTATTTAACTCCATGTTTTTCTGTTCAACCCTTGCGGGTTATTAGTCTTTCTTTGTGTATTGCTGTCTTCTATGTTTATTAAATCCCATCTACGACTATTTCCTCTTTTTCGCTCATTCTTCGCCTCATCACTCACTTCCACCCCTCGCAATATCACAGTTTTGATCTCTCTTCAATGAACATCAACATAATGACTATTATTTCTCATCAAAAGCTAACTTTCCAATAGGCTCACTGGCCTGATATTTCTCAATTATCACTTTCAATAAATTCAATTTTCAAAAGCTCTACTGAACATTTTCTGATTTTAACATGTTCATTACATGTTGATAAACCTGAATTCTGAAAACAAATGTTACGTGGTCTTGTCAGGATTTGAAATATAGGCCTTTTTAAGCATGTGTCTGTTTTAGAACATTGAATGTGAGTGAAAAGTTTTCACACCATCTAGAAAATATTATTTTGAGTAATTAGAAAACAGAGGTAAAAACATGATGAACATAATGCCAGACAAACATTTACTCAGTTTTCAACAAATTATTTTTAACATAAAAATCGACACATGACCAATTTCATAATGCTGTACAATCTGCATTTCTTTTCT
This sequence comes from Thymallus thymallus, assembly GCA_023634145.1. Classification (NCBI taxonomy): domain Eukaryota; kingdom Metazoa; phylum Chordata; class Actinopteri; order Salmoniformes; family Salmonidae; genus Thymallus; species Thymallus thymallus. Next base: position 23,993,203 of record CM042403.1, read on the forward strand.
ACAAATTATCATTATAATTACATTTTGACCTCTCTTGCAATGACACATATGGTAAAAACTCACTTTAAAACATAGCTTGTAATCTTTTGTCCATTTTTGTTTTGCTTTCTCATACTATTGCGTGGCACAGAAGATGAGTTGCTAATGATCCGTCAATACTGTAAATGTGAAAAGAAATATTGTTCAAAATACATTTTAAAGTAATAATTATATTTAAGTTAAGTGATCCAATCATCAGTGAAACCATTAAAAGGTGAGTTGCTTTAAATACAGCACCACTAATATCTCAGGACTGTGGACTCCATCCAGCTAGTTACTGAACTACCTGATTTAGAAACTGTCTAGAGTGACGTCACCACTTGCCTGCAGTGTGACACTCAGTGGAGAACTATGGCAATGACAGGAAAGTTCCTGAAGATACTGGAGCTCCTAGTAGCAGTATATAAAAGCTGTGAATCTCCTGAGACAGAAACCAAAACAAACAACACTGAACACACAGAGCCATCTCAGAGCAAGAAGACTCAACACTCAACATTGACTGAAGATGCTGTGCTCCAGAGGATTCAAGTCTTCCCTCAGCCCATCGATGGACTTCTACTGGCCGGTGCGCAGTCTATGGCCAGAGGTCCGACCTCTTCTCAGCCATAAGGATCTACTGCATAGAAACCTGCTAGAGATCAAGAGCAGTCTGGAGCTGATGGAGAAACTCCAGCAGCACATTTTTGAAGAGTTGGACCATATCCCAGCCTCTGTGTCCATCCAACCAGTCTCATACAAGCTGGAGAAAGAGGGAGAGGGCTTTGCTCTGACACTGGACACTAAAGACTTTTCCCCAGAGGAGCTGTCTGTCAAGCAGGTGGGCAGGAAGCTGAAAGTCTGTGGGAAGACAGAGAAGAAGCTGGATGGTGGGGAAGGCTCCTACTCTTACAGATGCCAAGAGTTCAGAAAAGAGTTTGACCTGCCTGAAGGGGTGAATCCTGAGACAGTCACCTGCTCCCTGGCTCATGACGGGAAGCTCCACATCCAGGCACCAAAGAATCCATTATCTGCTGAAGAGGAAGTGGCAGAGAGAGTGGTGCCTATCAACTGTGGCCTGGATGTGAAAACGCCACAATTCCTCTCAAAGACAGAGGAAAGCACCACTGACACACAGAAGAAACAAGAGAACACTATTTCACATGAGGACTGATCATATTTACAATGCTATTTTTTTATTTCACTGCATGATTCATTTTCTGATGCATATTTTTTATGTTATGAAACTGTATGCATTTACATTTCATATTTTGTAACAATCAATATGAGATGCTATTTAATTTAATCAATAAAATATTTACATTTACACAATATTGCAGTCGTTTTTGTAACGAATGCCCCGCGCAGAGCACCGGTCCCTCCTCCTATCCAGCGATCATCCTCGCCGGCGTTCTAACCGGCGGTCGGGGGAAGATGGTAGCAACACCCTGATGACCCACACCTGTTCCTCATCGGCCATCAGGGTCACTATTTAACTCCATGTTTTTCTGTTCAACCCTTGCGGGTTATTAGTCTTTCTTTGTGTATTGCTGTCTTCTATGTTTATTAAATCCCATCTACGACTATTTCCTCTTTTTCGCTCATTCTTCGCCTCATCACTCACTTCCACCCCTCGCAATATCACAGTTTTGATCTCTCTTCAATGAACATCAACATAATGACTATTATTTCTCATCAAAAGCTAACTTTCCAATAGGCTCACTGGCCTGATATTTCTCAATTATCACTTTCAATAAATTCAATTTTCAAAAGCTCTACTGAACATTTTCTGATTTTAACATGTTCATTACATGTTGATAAACCTGAATTCTGAAAACAAATGTTACGTGGTCTTGTCAGGATTTGAAATATAGGCCTTTTTAAGCATGTGTCTGTTTTAGAACATTGAATGTGAGTGAAAAGTTTTCACACCATCTAGAAAATATTATTTTGAGTAATTAGAAAACAGAGGTAAAAACATGATGAACATAATGCCAGACAAACATTTACTCAGTTTTCAACAAATTATTTTTAACATAAAAATCGACACATGACCAATTTCATAATGCTGTACAATCTGCATTTCTTTTCTACAAATTATCATTATAATTACATTTTGACCTCTCTTGCAATGACACATATGGTAAAAACTCACTTTAAAACATAGCTTGTAATCTTTTGTCCATTTTTGTTTTGCTTTCTCATACTATTGCGTGGCACAGAAGATGAGTTGCTAATGATCCGTCAATACTGTAAATGTGAAAAGAAATATTGTTCAAAATACATTTTAAAGTAATAATTATATTTAAGTTAAGTGATCCAATCATCAGTGAAACCATTAAAAGGTGAGTTGCTTTAAATACAGCACCACTAATATCTCAGGACTGTGGACTCCATCCAGCTAGTTACTGAACTACCTGATTTAGAAACTGTCTAGAGTGACGTCACCACTTGCCTGCAGTGTGACACTCAGTGGAGAACTATGGCAATGACAGGAAAGTTCCTGAAGATACTGGAGCTCCTAGTAGCAGTATATAAAAGCTGTGAATCTCCTGAGACAGAAACCAAAACAAACAACACTGAACACACAGAGCCATCTCAGAGCAAGAAGACTCAACACTCAACATTGACTGAAGATGCTGTGCTCCAGAGGATTCAAGTCTTCCCTCAGCCCATCGATGGACTTCTACTGGCCGGTGCGCAGTCTATGGCCAGAGGTCCGACCTCTTCTCAGCCATAAGGATCTACTGCATAGAAACCTGCTAGAGATCAAGAGCAGTCTGGAGCTGATGGAGAAACTCCAGCAGCACATTTTTGAAGAGTTGGACCATATCCCAGCCTCTGTGTCCATCCAACCAGTCTCATACAAGCTGGAGAAAGAGGGAGAGGGCTTTGCTCTGACACTGGACACTAAAGACTTTTCCCCAGAGGAGCTGTCTGTCAAGCAGGTGGGCAGGAAGCTGAAAGTCCGTGGGAAGACAGAGAAGAAGCTGGATGGTGGGGAAGGCTCCTACTCTTACAGATGCCAAGAGTTCAGAAAAGAGTTTGACCTGCCTGAAGGGGTGAATCCTGAGACAGTCACCTGCTCCCTGGCTCATGACGGGAAGCTCCACATCCAGGCACCAAAGAATCCATTATCTGCTGAAGAGGAAGTGGCAGAGAGAGTGGTGCCTATCAACTGTGGCCTGGATGTGAAAACGCCACAATTCCTCTCAAAGACAGAGGAAAGCACCACTGACACACAGAAGAAACAAGAGAACACTATTTCACATGAGGACTGATCATATTTACAATGCTATTTTTTTATTTCACTGCATGATTCATTTTCTGATGCATATTTTTTATGTTATGAAACTGTATGCATTTACATTTCATATTTTGTAACAATCAATATGAGATGCTATTTAATTTAATCAATAAAATATTTACATTTACACAATATTGCAGTCGTTTTTGTAACGAATGCCCCGCGCAGAGCACCGGTCCCTCCTCCTCTCCAGCGATCATCCTCGCCGGCGTTCTAACCGGCGGTCGGGGGAAGATGGTAGCAACACCCTGATGACCCACACCTGTTCCTCATCGGTCATCAGGGTCACTATTTAACTCCATGTTTTTCTGTTCAACCCTTGCGGGTTATTAGTCTTTCTTTGTGTATTGCTGTCTTCTATGTTTATTAAATCCCATCTAAGACTATTTCCTCTTTTTCGCTCATTCTTCGCCTCATCACTCACTTCCACCCCTCGCAATATCACAGTTTTGATCTCTCTTCAATGAACATCAACATAATGACTATTATTTCCCATCAAAAGCTAACTTTCCAATATTCTCACTGGCCTGATATTTCTCAATTATCACTTTCAATAAATTCAATTTTCAAAAGCTCTACTGAACATTTTCTGATTTTAACATGTTCATTACATGTTGATAAACCTGAATTCTGAAAACAAATGTTACGTGGTCTTGTCAGGATTTGAAATATAGGCCTTTTTAAGCATGTGTCTGTTTTAGAACATTGAATGTGAGTGAAAAGTTTTCACACCATCTAGAAAATATTATTTTGAGTAATTAGAAAACAGAGGTAAAAACATGATGAACATAATGCCAGACAAACATTTATTCAGTTTTCAACAAAATTATAATAACATAAAAATCGACACATGACCAATTTCAAAATGCTGTAAAATCTGCATTTCTTTTCTACAATTGTGATTTCTCAGTGGACTATTTTTCTAATGTGTTCAATTGCATTTTGACCTCTCTTGCAATGAAACCTATGGTAAAAACTCACTTTAAAACATAGCTTGTAATCTTTTGTCCAATTTTGTTTTGCTTTCTCATACTATTGCATGGCACAGAAGATGAGTTGCTAATGATCCGTCAATACTGTAAATGTGAAAAGAAATATTGTTCAAAATACATTTTAAAGTAATAATTATATTTAAGTTAAGTGATCCAATCATCAGTGAAACCATTAAAAGGTGAGTTGCTTTAAATACAGCACCACTAATATCTCAGGACTGTGGACTCCATCCAGCTAGTTACTGAACTACCTGATTTAGAAACTGTCTAGAGTGACGTCACCACTTGCCTGCAGTGTGACACCCAGTGGAGAACTATGGCAATGACAGGAAAGTTCCTGAAGATACTGGAGCTCCTAGTAGCAGTATATAAACGCTGTGAATCTCCTGAGACAGAAACCAAAACAAACAACACTAAACACACAGAGCCATCTCAGAGCAAGAAGACTCAACACTCAACATTGACTGAAGATGCTGTGCTCAAGAGGATTCAAGTCTTCCCTCAGCCCATCGATGGACTTCTACTGGCCGGTGCGCAGTCTATGGCCAGAGGTCCGACCTCTTCTCAGCCATAAGGATCTACTGCATAGAAACCTGCTAGAGATCAAGAGCAGTCTGGAGCTGATGGAGAAACTCCAGCAGCACATTTTTGAAGAGTTGGACCATATCCCAGCCTCTGTGTCCATCCAACCAGTCTCATACAAGCTGGAGAAAGAGGGAGAGGGCTTTGCTCTGACACTGGACACTAAAGACTTTTCCCCAGAGGAGCTGTCTGTCAAGCAGGTGGGCAGGAAGCTGAAAGTCCGTGGGAAGACAGAGAAGAAGCTGGATGGTGGGGAAGGCTCCTACTCTTACAGATGCCAAGAGTTCAGAAAAGAGTTTGACCTGCCTGAAGGGGTGAATCCTGAGACAGTCACCTGCTCCCTGGCTCATGACGGGAAGCTCCACATCCAGGCACCAAAGAATCCATTATCTGCTGAAGAGGAAGTGGCAGAGAGAGTGGTGCCTATCAACTGTGGCCTGGATGTGAAAACGCCACAATTCCTCTCAAAGACAGAGGAAAGCACCACTGACACACAGAAGAAACAAGAGAACACTATTTCACATGAGGACTGATCATATTTACAATGCTATTTTTTTATTTCACTGCATGATTCATTTTCTGATGCATATTTTTTATGTTATGAAACTGTATGCATTTACATTTCATATTTTGTAACAATCAATATGAGATGCTATTTAATTTAATCAATAAAATATTTACATTTACACAATATTGCAGTCGTTTTGATCTCTCTTCAATGAACATCAACATAATGACTATTATTTCTCATCAAAAGCTAACTTTCCAATAGGCTCACTGGCCTGATATTTCTCAATTATCACTTTCAATAAATTCAATTTTCAAAAGCTCTACTGAACATTTTCTGATTTTAACATGTTCATTACATGTTGATAAACCTGAATTCTGAAAACAAATGTTACGTGGTCTTGTCAGGATTTGAAATGTAGGCCTTTTTAAGCATGTGTCTGTTTTAGAACGTTGAATGTGAGTGAATAGTTTTCACACCATCTAGAAAATATTATTTTGAGTAATTAGAAAACAGAGGTAAAAACATGATGAACATAATGCCAGACAAACATTTATTCAGTTTTCAACAAAATTATAATAACATAAAAATCGACACATGATCAATTTCATAATGCTGTACAATCTGCATTTCTTTTCTACAATTGTGATTTCTCAGTGGACTATTTTTCTAATGTGTTCAATTGCATTTTGACCTCTCTTGCAATGAAACCTATGGTAAAAACTCACTTTAAAACATAGCTTGTAATCTTTTGTCCAATTTTGTTTTGCTTTCTCATACTATTGCATGGCACAGAAGATGAGTTGCTAATGATCCGTCAATACTGTAAATGTGAAAAGAAATATTGTTCAAAATACATTTTAAAGTAATAATTATAATTAAGTTAAGTGATCCAATCATCAGTGAAACCATTAAAAGGTGAGTTGCTTTAAATACAGCACCACTAATATCTCAGGACTGTGGACTCCATCCAGCTAGTTACTGAACTGTCTGATTTAGAAACTGTCTAGAGTGACGTCACCACTTCCCAGCAGTGTGACACCCAGTGGAGAACTATGGCAATGACAGGAAAGTTCCTGAAGATACTGGAGCTCCTAGTAGCAGTATATAAAAGCTGTGAATCTCCTGAGACAGAAACCAAAACAAACAACACTGAACACACAGAGCCATCTCAGAGCAAGAAGACTCAACACTCAACATTGACTGAAGATGCTGTGCTCCAGAGGATTCAAGTCTTCCCTCAGCCCATTGATGGACTTCTACTGGCCGGTGCGCAGTCTATGGCCAGAGGTCCGACCTCTTCTCAGCCATAAGGATCTACTGCATAGAAACCTGCTAGAGATCAAGAGCAGTCTGGAGCTGATGGAGAAACTCCAGCAGCACATTTTTGAAGAGTTGGACCATACCCCAGCCTCTGTGTCCATCCAACCAGTCTCATATAAGCTGGAGAAAGAGGGAGAGGGCTTTGCTCTGACACTGGACACTAAAGACTTTTCCCCAGAGGAGCTGTCTGTCAAGCAGGTGGGCAGGAAGCTGAAAGTCCGTGGGAAGACAGAGAAGAAGCTGGATGGTGGGGAATGCTCCTACTCTTACAGATGCCAAGAGTTCAGAAAAGAGTTTGACCTGCCTGAAGGGGTGAATCCTGAGACAGTCACCTGCTCCCTGGCTCATGACGGGAAGCTCCACATCCAGGCACCAAAGAATCCATTATCTGCTGAAGAGGAAGTGGCAGAGAGAGTGGTGCCTATCAACTGTGGCCTGGATGTGAAAACGCCACAATTCCTCTCAAAGACAGAGGAAAGCACCACTGACACACAGAAGAAACAAGAGAACACTATTTCACATGAGGACTGATCATATTTACAATGCTATTTTTTATTTCACTGCATGATTAATATTCTGATGCATAATTTTTTATGTTATGAAACTGTATGCGTTTACATTTCATATTTTGTAACAATCAATATGAGATGATATTTAATTTAATCAATAAAATATATTTCTCATCAAAAGCTAACTTTCCAATATTCTCACTGGCCTGATATTTCTCAATTATCAGTTTCAATAAAAAATCTACTGAAAATGTTCTGATTTTATCATGTTCATTACATGTTGATAAACCTGAATTCTGAAAACAAATGATATGTGGTCTTGTCAGGATATGAAATATAGGCCTTTTTAAGCATGTGTCTGTTTTAGAACATTGAATGTGAGTGAATAGTTTTCACACCATCTAGAAAATATTATTTTGAGTAATTAGAAAACAGAGGTAAAAACATGATGAACATAATGCCAGACAAACATTTATTCAGTTTTCAACAAAATTATAATAACAGTGTGACACCCAGTGGAGAACTGTGAACCCGATCGAACACCTCTGGATAGACCTGTAAACAGCTATGCAGCGATGCTCCCCCTCCAACCTGACAGAAGAATGGGAGAAACATCCCAAATACAGGTGTGCCAAGCTTGTAGTGTCATACCCAAGAATACTCAAGGCTGTAATCGCTGCCAAAGGTGCTTCAACAAAGTACTGATTATAGGGTCTGAATTAAAAAAAAAAAATACTTTTGCAAACATTTCTAAGAACCAGTTTTTGCTTTGTCTTTATGGGGTATTGTTTGTAGATTGGTGAAGGGAATAAACTATTTAATCAATTTTAGAATATGGCTGTAACGTAACAAAATGTGGAAAACATCAAGGGGTCTGAATACTTTCTGAATGCACTGTACTTCTCATAGAGTTATTAAATTAATTGGGTGAAATTAAAAATATTATTGCAGTATGCTAGGTAGAGGAAAGTATATTTAATATTCAGGCCGGATCTAGGCACATACTTATTTTCCTTTTCATATATAAGAATATAATTATTGACATAATCAGGAAAAACCTGTCAGTTCAGTACAACCTTACAAGACCTTTAATTTCAGTTACATGTTCATGTCATAATTTCCTGTTCGTCACCTTTTTTGATATACAGCATGTACACTTAATATTTTACTTGCAGTGTGGTGAGAAATAGTTCAGATATGGCAGGGTCTCTTCAGTGCTATCATGGTGACTACAACATGAGTACTGGTGGGAGCACTACTACCACTCAACTCCTGTGATTCTCAGACATTCTCTAGCATAATTAGAAGAGTGTGAATATGACTTTCTAACATAAACACACACAGACCATACACAGTACATACTCACACACAACTTGTTTGTGCACATTTTGTCTAACTACATTACTCTTCATAAAACCAAACTCTGTTATAATATCAAAACATAGTCTTTCAATCCACACATTTTTTTTGGTTTTATTGAAATGGCAGCTATACCAGGCCAGGTTATACCCAGCATACCCACTCCAGGGACACAATTAAATTTAAATATTAATTACCCAAATGCAACTTATCTGTAAACAAGGCAAAACTTTGTTTAAAAAAAATGTTTATTGAACATGCAAAAATTATGTCTTACATTCCATGCCATTGATAATTGTTGATGTTGCATTCATCAAATTTGACAAAAAAGCTATTTCATTGAGATAGTACATAAATGTGAGTGAACATGATGGTATTCATGGGAGTTATTTTTATTGTCCAACCATAAAACGAATGGTTATAGCCATATCATGATACAGAGTCATCGTAATCAGTCCTTCTTGGGCTCTGCCTCCACAGCAGTGCTCTCAGTGGCAGCCCCGGGTGAGGTTATGGCTGGTAAACAAGTGATAGGAACAACTCTCTCATTGCCTTCCGTCACAGCAGCCACTTTTGGTGCCTGAATCTGTAGCTGTCCATCACTCAAAGAGCAGGTGACTGTGTCAGGGTTCACCCCTTCAGGCAGATCAAACTCCTGTTTAAACTCCTGGCATCTGTAAGAGTAGGAGCCTTCCCCACCATCCATCTTCTTCTCTGTCTTCCCACTGACTCTCAGCTTCCTGCCCACCTGCTTGACAGACAGCTCCTCTGGGGAGAAGTCTTTAGTGTCCAGTGTCAGAGCAAAACGGTTGTTTTCTTTTCCCATGTGGAAAGCGATGGGCTTGAAGTCAGTTAATGATAATGGGCCATCAATGTCTTCGAAAATCTTTTGGTGGAGTCGTTGCATATATTCCATATTGTGCCTCATCTCCTGCATGTTTCGCATCATTTCCTGCTCCATCTGGAAGAAGATTGGCCGTGTCTCTGGCCAGAGGCTGCGGACAGGCCAGTGGAAGTCCATGAAGGGGCCCATTGGGCTCATTGGGTTGAGGGAAGGCTGCATCATGCTGGGGCAAAGCATCTTCAAAATCAACTGCGTTGTTTCTGCTAGTCTTTGTTGTTCTCTTGTCCCTGATTGTGTCTCTGTGATCTTATTTTCAGAGTCGACTAGGGCTCAGAGCTTATATACTGTCCAATGGAAAGTTCCAGTAGCATTACTCTGACTGCAACGTCTGAGTGTTATGACTACTCAACTTTTGTCATTCTCCAAAACAAGCCCAGGGTAATACTGCAGTCTGACTGCCAAATGCCTTAGGGATATATTGTTGTTCTATTTACAGAGTGACCACTGAAGCAGGTCAGAGTCGCAGGGCCACATAACATCCTTTAAATAAGAGTAGCCTACAAAGTGAGAAAGGAATCTACAACAGCTGCTTTGTCATGCTGTCATTTCTGTCCATGAATAACCTTTTTTTCCCCCATGACAACAAATCCAAAGTATTCCTGATATCACTGTACTTATGAAGAATGTAAAACAGTTATAATACAGTATCTGGTTCTAATATATGGTTCTGCCTTAAAAGTGACATAAAAGGAATTACAAGTGCACTTAACCCTAATTGATATGACTTGCATTAAATGTATAAATATTGTATTAATACAGCTTGAGTCAGTATTCCACTTCCCTCAAACATCTTCTTGGATGTGACTCTGAAATTGACACCCACTAACAACATTGCTTCCTTACTCTGTCTCTAAATAAACTGTTGTGGTTGTTGAGAGAACATCACACAACCAAAAGATTATTCATAGTGTGTATTGAGTAGCATAATGAGCCACCATCTATAATGTAATACAATGCTCGATTTGAATGTACAAAAATTGCTAAGATCCTATTTGTGGGATTTTTCCAGCAACTTCTCCAAATATTTTTGTTCTCCAAATATATTTCCAACGGAACTTGATCTGGACACAGATTATTGCATATGTCCAATCAATAAATGTTGAGGAAGTTGTTATATGAGAAGAAGGAGTTATTACAAAACCACGGCATCAGAATCTAAATCTAAATCAGGACTGAATCTAAATCAGGACTATAACAACATCAACTAGATTCAGCCGTGGGCCGATTTGTTCTTGAGGGGATGGTCAAGGCCCGGAACATAATTACAAATAATTTGTACCCACTGGGCACACACTGGTTGAATCATTGAAATGGTGTGGAACCAACGTGGAATAGAGCCCAAACAGATATAATATTGGACTAAAACATTTGCATACGTTCACAAATATTTATCTGAGTATACAAAACATTTTTCCATGACATACTGTTGACTGACCAGGTGAATGCTATGATCCTTTATTGATGTCACCTTTTAAATACACTTCAATCAGTGTAGATGAAGGGTAGGAGGCAGCTTCTTAACAGCTTCTACCCCCAAGCCATAAGACCGCTGGACAATTAATCAAATGGCCACCCGGACTATTTACATTGACCCCCCCCTTCCTGTTTTTTCCACAATTCTCCACTAGGTGTCACCCTGCACATTAGTCATTTTCTTAGTCTGTCAGGTAATATAAGAATAACATAATTCCAAATCCTTTATCTTTGATGATGTTGAATAAATGTTCTTCCCTGTGTGTTTCCCAGCACTCCAGGTCAACAGTACTTCTCCCATAATTGTTCCTTCTACACGCCAATATTAAAGAACCATAGGCTTACAATGTTGAAATGGGCAAGACCGGAATGGTTGCAGTGTACATTTTCACCATTGTCACTATAGTCTACAGTTATTCAAATAGCTTTCATTTTTTCATATGTAATTTGCAAGGCTCTGAATGTCAAGGCAGAAAAATTAATGAGGCCAACCTGACTGACACTGAATTCAACTGCTCATTGAAAATGACATTTTCTATTTAAGTCATGCAATCATTTTTTTCTTCTTCTGAAACGGATATTGCCTGTTAGATAAGTTTCATATTCTAGCCCGTGTCAATATCAGGACAGGCAGCCCTGCCTGCTGGTGATTCAGGCTACTTTAGATTAAGTGAAAAATGTGATCTGCATAGGGAAATATCATGCTTAGGATGACTCATCGTGCAGTACGTGCACACTGAATTTCACAGACGAGAGGGAAATTGTGTTCAGTGAAATTAATCTTCCTTATCATATATGAAAGACCATTTCTGCAATTTTGAGGGTTGTGTATGGTGCAAAAATGTAAAGGTTGATTATAGTATAGCTATAGTAGCTTTTAGAAGTTATACACACTATTTTTATAATATGAAAGTAAAAAAAAAAGATAGATTTAGCTGTGCATGAGGAGATAACCTCTCACCCATGTCATGCCTAGTCTATTTAGTTGAAACAGCAACAATAAACTGTTATGGCAATTTAATAACAAGCTCCTTAATCAGAAACATTTGATTAAACAGTAGGCAGGGTAAAACAAATATTTAAAAAATACTGGGGCAACTTTCACTGCTAACAATCGAAACCGGAAGTTAGTCTCCACTTCCAGGAAGTTTAGTATATAGTTGGTTGCCAGTGAGACCGCTGTAAAAATGGCGGCGTCTCGTCGCTCTTCCCAGCAGCAAAAGCAGAGCATATCCTCGCCACCTCGCAGTACTTCTTTTTCACTCACTCCTCCGGGATCTCCTCCCGTTCCCGGTAGTGGAATTATTCCGGCACCCGCGGGTGCTGAAGTAGACAGCACCGGGGATCCAGAGTTAACTCCGGCCTCCCACGATATCCCCGCCCCGGCCCTGAGCAGTAGCAGCACCTCCACTGCCACCGGGGGTAGCAGCAGCGCTGGCTCGAGTCCTGACTCATGTAGCAATAGCAGCCCCGGGGGCAGCGACTGCGGGACAAGTGGGGCTTTCAGAGAGCTGTTTGAAGCCTGTCGCAATGGGGACGTGTCGCGGGTAAAGAGGCTGGTGGATACGGTGAACGTGAACGCCAAGGACATGGCTGGGCGAAAATCCACTCCGCTACACTTCGCTGCAGGTAACGTCGATGGCGAATGCTCGCTACGAGCTGGTTTGTTTAGCTAACATAACTAGCCAACTACTTTAGTCAATTGCTAACTATCTAACTCGAAACATTTTCTTAGACTAACTTTTGCAAGCTAAATTGCTCAGTTAGTTTGTTAGACAACTAACGTTAGGGTGGACTATAGAAGGCGTCAAAATAAGGCTGAAAAACGGCCAAAGAACGTTGTCTAGGCCGGAACACTAGCGCGAGGCCATAACAAATGGATTGAAACGAACCTCGTAGGGTGATAAATGCCCCAACATTACGGCAAGTAGTTTTTTTTTAATCAGAAAAAAGTGTTGTTAAAACATTTAATCTGTCCAGCCTACTAACTTTACCCAACAAACTAAGTTTACTAGTTCGGTAACGTTGGGTCGAATTTTCGATAAGTTAGCCTAACGGAGTTAAGTACAGATTCGTTTTCTAACTACTTAAACAATGAGAATTAGTCCATACTTTTTTAATAACACGTTAATCAAATACCACCGACTGTTTTTTTTTTTTTTGTTGAGATTCAATTCACACATGCACTTGCCACCTTAGAGAAAAAGCATTGAGGAAACAGTCTGGTGGTTGTAATTATTAATATGCATTTTTATTAAGTATGGATTTAATCTAACAAAGAAAGTAATGCTACAACAGACGACAGTCTGCCAACTGCATCAACCAAGGAGTCAGAGGCTCATTTAAACAACTTTAGTCTGTGCTCAACTCCGTGGATTAAGTAATCATGGAGTTTAGGTACTTGGCTAGGGGAGGGGGCATTAGCCAGCAAGTTGTAAGCAAAACACACAGGCCTTTCCAGGCAGCCAGCATAATTTGGAATGAATCTATACAATTATAACTAGCAAGTTAGTTGGCTTGGTTAAATGCTTGGATTAAGCAAGGGATTTTAAACATGGCAGACATAATAAACAAACCATACTGAGTCAGTAGATGTGACACAACCAGTATGTCTTCTCATAAAAAATAAAAAAAACTTTAAAATAATTGTTAAGCAATGATTGCAGGTTGTGCTTCACTGTTTTAGAGACCCATTTGTGTATGGATGACAAACACACCTTACACAATCTTTCCACTTTTTAGGATTTGGGAGGAAGGATGTTGTGGAGCACCTCCTTCAGACAGGGGCCAATGTTCATGCCCGTGATGACGGAGGTTTGATCCCTCTGCATAACGCCTGCTCCTTTGGTCATGCTGAGGTGGTCAGCCTGCTCCTCTGTCAGGGTGCTGACCCAAATGCCCGGGACAACTGGAACTACACACCTCTCCATGAGGCTGCCATCAAGGGAAAAATAGACGTGTGCATTGGTAAGAAACATCTATGATGACATGCAACTTTAATGATTACTTTGCGTTTTGTGCTGACTTTTATCAGTTATCTTTTAATGCAATTTTTAAATGTAACCTTTATTTAACTAGGTAAGTCAGTTAGGAACAAATTCTTATTTACAATGATGCCCTAATAACAGGGTCAGCCCCTGGAGTAGATTAGTGTTAAGTGCCTTGCTCAAGGACACATCGACAGGTTTTTCACCTTGTCGGCTCGGGTATTCGAACCAGCGACCTTTTGTTTACTGGCCCAATGCTCTAACTGCTAGGCTACCTGCCGCGGTGCAAATATAAGGCTACTGTGTCATGAACAGCTTAATTAATAGCCTAACTGCTGTAGAAATTGATAGATGCTATGGTCTGTAGCTCTGATGCTGGTTATTGTATCATCAAGACTTTAAACCAGGATATGTTGCCCTGAGACAAACATGTCACTCCTCGTGATCTCAACAGAATCACATCATCTCAATGACATAATGGCATTTTCTGACCAGCCCATAATGGTCTGGTCCTGACAGTCTCCCTGTCTCCTGGGAGTGAAACCAGACACCATTGAAAAGAACATCAGGCCAGATCAGTTTCTCTGGGAAGAAACTAGAGCCACAGTCCCCTCGGTCACTTACTTTGACCTACAGTGCCTTCGGAAAGTATTCAGACCCCTTGAATTTTTACACATTGTGTTACGTTACAGCCTTATTCTAAAATGTATTAAATAAATAAAAATCCTCAGCAGTCTACACAGAATACCCAATAATGACAAAGCGAAAACAGGTTTTTAGAAAAATTAGCAAATGTATGAAATATAAAAAACAGAAATATCTCACTTTGCTATCAGATTTACCAAATAAACTAAAGTAAAAATGTATAAAAAGTAACACAATAAAATAACAAAGAGGCGGGGGTACAGGTTAGTCAAGGTAATTTGTACATGTAGTTAGGGGTAAAGTGACTATGCATAGATAATAAACTGAGTAACAGCAGTGTAAAAACAAAAAGGGGGGTTGGTTGTCAATGTAAATAGACCAGGTGGCCATTTGATTAATTGTTCAGCAGTCTTATAGCTTGGGGGTAGAAGCTGTTAAGGAGCATTTTGGCCCTAGACTTGGCGCTCCGGTACCACTTGCCGTGCGGTAGCAGAGAGAACAGTCTATGACTTTGGTGACTGGAGTCCTTTGATTGAGATTGCGTCATCTGTGGATCTGTTGGAGCGGTATGCGAATTGGAATCGGTCTAGGGTATTCGGGATGATGCTGTTGATGTGAGCCAATCAGGTCTTTATGGTAGAGTGGCCAGACTGAAGCCACTCCTCAGTAAAAGGCACATGACAGCCCGCTTGGAGTTTGCCAAAAGGCACCTAAAGACGCTCAGACCATGAGAAACAAGATTCTCTGGTCTGATGAAACCAAGATGTCCTGAATGCCAAGTGTCATGTCTGGAGGAAACCTGGCACCATCCCTATGATGAAGCATGGTGGTGGCTGTGGGGCTGTTTTTCAGCGGCAGGGACTTGGAGACTAGTCAGGATCGAGGCAAAGATGAACGGTGCTCGGGACCTCAGACTGGGCGAAGGTTCACCTTTCAACGGGACATCGACCCTAAGCACACAGACAAGACAATGCAGGAGAGGCTTCTGAACAAGTCTTTGAATGTCTTTGAGTGGCCCAGCGAAAGCCCGGACTTGAACCCGATCGAACATCTCTGGAGAGAGCTGAAAATAGCTGTGCTGCAACGCTCCCCATCCAACAGAGTCAATGGTGTAATCGCTGTCAAAGGTGCTTCAACAAAGTACGGAGTAAAGAGTCTGAATCCTTATGTGATATTTTTATAATAACTGTGATATTTTAAACTTATTTTTTCTTTGTCATTATGGGGGAAAAATATTTAATACATTTTAGAATAAGACTGTAACGTAACAAAATGTGGAAAAAGTCAAAGGGTCTGACTACTTTCCAAAGGCACTGTATGTAATGGCAATATACTTTCTTTTCTCCCATTGCTGAAATGGAATAATCCATGCATTGATCAACAGTCGAGACACAAGGCTTGTCTATATGCCTTCAGAGCGGTGTGCTTTTTATAATCGGTTTCTTTGAATTATGCTCAACTATTGTATTTGTTGGTTCTTGAGAATGCAGCTGGTTTCTTGTTGCGGTCTCTGCTGTGAAATGTGTATCATGGCACAGGATGCACACATATTCTCTCTGGTGGGTAATGAGCTGAATTATGTTGTGCCATACTCAGATTAAGACTTCCTCTTCAATTTGATGGTTCCGCTGTCTTCCCAGACACTTATTATTGAGGAGAATATTTGAAAACATCACTAACCACATTTCCATCCACAGTTTTTATGCAAGTAAAGTGATCTTGATGCTCCTTTCCAATATATATCTAGGGTCTGATTCTGATGACATGATGATTGATGCTTGACTGCCATTTGACAAATAAAAATATTCTCGCTCTTATCCATAATAATCTCATCATGTAGACAAAGAAAAAAGCAGCAGTGTCTGTGTTCTTTAGCCTATCTTAATCTTTTATTTTTATTGGCCAGTCTGAGCTATGACTTTTTCTTTGCAACTCTGCCTAGAAGGCCAGTATCCCGGAGTTGCCTCTTCACTGTTGACGTTGAGACTGGTGTTTTGTGGGTACTATTTAATGAAGCTGCCAGTTGAGGACTTGAGGCGTCTGTTTCTCAAACTAGACACTAAGTACTTGTCCTCTTGCTTCATTTCTCAGATCAAGATTAGACTTGTTTGTTTCTGTCTATTTTGAGCCTGTAATCAAATCCACAAATGCTGATGCTCCAGATACTCAACTACTCTAAAGAAGGCCAGTTTTAGTGCAGTGCAGTAGAAATGTTTTTGGGGGATAAGTTCATTTTCATGGCAAAGAGGGACTTTGCAATTAATTGCAATTCATCTGATCACTCTTCATGACATTCTGGAGTTTATGCAAATTTCCATCATCAACACTGAGGCAGCAAACTTTGTGGAGACCAATACTTGTGTCATTCTCCAAACTTTTGGCCACGACTGTACTATCCCCCAGAGTACAAAAGTTGACCTTTTCTGTGCAATAAATAAATATTACAAACATATTCTTTGGACAGTTGTGGGATGCAATAGATCCCAAACTAATACAACCACTAGCATCAAAACAATGTTTTTACGCAATGTGGCTGATGCAACAGATCAGACCATTTAGCTTAAAACGTTGATCAACTATTAGGCTATTTCTTCACATTATAAGTGCAGCAATGCACACATGGCAGTAGGCTATATGCGCAAATGTTCCATTAGCGGTAAAACACCATTATCATAAGTGACCTCAAATGTGATTATGCGTGTAATCCTTTTATTAAAATATGCATTTTTATGGAGAAAATTATTTCCCAAACTTGAAACTCACGCGCTGCTTATGTATGTAAGTGATAGGCTAATATTGTTACCCATCACACAATTATTGATTTAATCTTGTATTTGAATATACTAAATGAAATGTGTGATATTCGTTTTGATTTAGAATGGACCATTATCATGCACCTGTCTCGAAACAGGGGCAGCGGGAATAAATACATGTCATCTATGCACTTAAATAGCAAATGGAGGATGCTTTTCCCGTGGTTAATTTTAATGCCAGCCAGGTAGGCTATACTGTTGTAAAGATAAGCAATGTGCTTAATAGGGCTGGGCGATATGACCACTATCTTATATCCCGATATAGGTCATTTCATATCCCGATAACGATACATATCAAGATATAGTACATTTTATGTAAATTCTATGAATAAATACTTTGTATAAAATGACCACATGTAAAGGCCTATTTCTTCTTACATTTTGAGTTATACTCAACAAATAAAAGGTACTTACTCATATTTGATTATTTCTCCTTTTATTTAGAACCTTTTTGCAAATTTTAAATTAAGCATGTAACAAAATATTAATGTATAAAATCTTAAAAGGTAAATAGAAAACACTTAAAGTTGGGGGTTTGTTTTGAGCACTCGACTGTACTTTTTTGTGTCTCATCCGTAGACTCTCTCCGTACTGTTTCACATGATTCTTGCTAGGTGGTAAAAGAGGTTAGTGGTGTTTGAGCCTGTTGTCGGGACCGGCCTGCGACATATTTTTCAGAGGACGTTTTTCTGGTCCGTGTCAGACTTTTCATACCCTAACCACGTCCATGCTACTGAAGTAGCCCCTCTTTTAGGTATGAGCTCCGTGTCTCCGTGCTCTGTGTCACATTCACTCTCCTCCATGTTTGTTTGTGTTGCAAATTTCCTTCCACCCAGCACGTGGAAGGAAATTATCATCACACAATATATCGCCCAGCCCTAGTGCTTAATATTAGTAAACTTGAGAAAAAATATAGCAGGCCTAGCCTATAGAAAGCTGATGGGATCCTCTTCTTTTTAATAGAGGCCATCACTTTTCTTACGCAATTGCATAGCCTATAGAATTGTTGCATAACATGAGCTCATGGGCTCTCATTAAGTATTTGATTAGATTTTTGATTACATTTGCACTGATGTCAAATTGATTAGAGGGACAATAGAGTGCTGAGTACCGGGCAGTTAGCAAGTTTGGTAGGCTACTAATGACCATCAGCATCAGAGCTCAGAGAAGCCTAATTACCGTGACTAAACGGTCACTTGGAATTTGTCTACCTTCCTGACTCGTGACCGCAAATACGGTCACCGCAACAGCCCTATGCATAAACGAAGAATTTCTGCACTGTCAGAAACCGTCTCAGGGAATCTCATCTGCATGCTTGTCATCTGTAGCAGGATCTTCACCTGACTGCATTCGTTGTTGTAACCGACTTCAGTGGGCAAATGCTCACCTTTGATGGCCACTGGCACGCTGTAGTAGTGTTCTCTTCACGGATGAATCCCGGTTTCAAATGTACCGGATACATGGCAGACAGCGTGTATGGAGTCATGTGGGCTAACATCATATTACAATAAAATCTTAGTATTGAATCCAAATTCATATATAATCTCAATGCATATCGTGTCGGCACCTAAGTATCGGGATGGTATCGTATCGTGAAACCCCTGGTAATTCCCAGCCCTACCATTCACTAGCATCTATTACAGTGTAGCCTCCTTTGAACCGTAGGTGTTTTAGTACAGCTTCCTGTTTAGTTAGTCCCCCTGCTGCAGCTGCTGTCAGCGGGTTGCTGTGATCAGGCCCCCTCCATCCTCTCCATCTTGTCAGCTAGCTCTGTCACTCCACAGTGGCTGGTGTTTGTATGCTGAGCACTCTCTCACTCTCGTTTATCATTGTTGTAGGTGTTATTGGCTGTGTTAGCCAGCTGCACGCGCAACACCATGGGAACAGGGTGAGCGATGAGGGCAAGGCAAAGGGCTCATCTACTCAAGCTCTTGGAGTCTCTTTGTGTGTGTAGGGAGGGTGGAGGTCACTGAAGTAGTTTGCGTGGGTTTACGTTATGAGGCGGAAGGAGCTGTTGTTGTTGCTTTACAGGAGCAGCTGAGCTCTCTGATGTGTGACAGACGGATAGGCAGGCAGGCAAGCTGTTAGAGGAGCACATGCAAACCTTAATCACCCCATTGCCACCATTTACCCTTTGACATGACACCAAGCGCTCCTCTCTCCACCGCCCCACCCCCGTCCCACCCTCCACCGCCCCCTCCACCAGCACGACCACCCCTCCATCAGACTCCCACTGTCCTGCCTGTCATGCCTCTGCTCTCTGCTCTGCCTCCAGCTAACGCAGCGGCGTATGAGATCCTACCTGCGTATTAAGCTCTGTTAGAGGACTGAGACTGCTGCCATAGCCCAGGGTATATATATTTTACAGAGGGCTCCATTTATTAGATTCGCGCTGTCTGTCTTCCACCAAGGCTTTCTCTTTACTGTCTCCCTGCTCCTTTACTTACCAGGCTAATAGGACAGGAGTGAATGTGGAGGACAATGTGATTTGGTGCAGAGCGAAATCACATTTGTGTTGAGGATTGGGTGAGTCAAGTGTGGCGTGCGTCACCGATGTGGAAGGAGAGCGATGCAGACAGACAGACAGACAGACATGGGCTGCCATTCATCCAAGTGATCATCTGAGTGGCGATGTTGAGAAAAGCTGCTGCTGCTCGCTTGACTGAATATGTATGATGACAAATGGCTCCGAGAGCTAGCGCCCTCACACTGTTCTGCTGTGTATAAAATGGGTTTGGGGTTTTGAGAGGTCTGATCCAGATTTAGTAGTAGTTTGTTTTTTAACCGACCCTCTTATGTTTTCCTCTCCTGACCCCCCCCCCATTTTACTCTTTCTTTCATTCTCCTGCTCCCTGATTTGAGTGCAGAGCCTCTCTCCCTGTGCATATACCCTTTGTGTGTATTCTGGCTATTGTTCAGTGTGTAAACCTTGGTAATACATAGAGCAGAGTGTGAGAGAAGTGAAGAACGACTGAAGCGTAGTAGGGTTGCAGGATGTGATTGGTAGTGTGTGTGTATTTCGAGATAGTGCTGAGAGTTTGGGGCCGCTGGTCTCCTTACCAGCGAGCGCTCTGCTCTGCTGTTCATCCACTCAGACAATCACTCAGCTGGGGAGATTAAAACGCTGCACCCTGGGAAACAGCCTTTTTTCCCCCCCATCTCTCTTCCTCTTTTCCTCCTTCTTTCCCCTCCCGTACTCGATCTCTAACCCTCTGCTCTTTTATTTTCTCCCTCGCTCGCTCGCTCTCTCTTCCTCTCTCTCTCTCTCTCTCACTCACTCACTCCCTCTCCCTCCCTGGGCTAGCTAGAGAAAGGCAAAGCAGGCAGGCGGCTTTGATATTCTGCTCTCATACCTGTGCTGGAGTCACATGGTAGTGCCCGAGTCTTCCTGCCTGTTTTTCTAATATGGCTTTTTTCCCTCCTCCCCTCCGCCGCAGCATTCAGTTTGGGCTGTTGTTTTTTTCCCCTCTCGCTGCCTGCTGTCGCTCCGGTCCTCCTTTCTCGAGACGCACTGCTGGTGTGCGATGTATGTTTATGTCGGCAGCATGCCGCGGAGCCAGAGAGTGCTAGCGGGCAGCAGCAGTGGCAGTAGCGCCAGCCCTGGTGTTAGCAGCGGCGGTCTCTGTCTGTCCCTGCCTGAGCTCAGCTACTGTCTGTGTTTCCCCTGTACAGTGCTGCTCCAGCATGGAGCCGACCCCAACATTCGCAACACCGACGGCAAGAGTGCCCTGGACCTTGCCGACCCATCCGCCAAGGCTGTGCTCACTGGTAAGTGATGAGCTACTTTATTCTCCCAGGTTACCTCCATCACTCTTAAGTCTCTGTACCTCCACTGCGCTCTTTCTCACTACCTCTCTCCCTCACTCTGTCTACCTCTACCACTCTCTTTTTCTATCAACATACCTTCACCTCTAGCATTCTCTCTACCGCTCCTGCTCCCTCTCTCTTCCTATGTACCTCACCTCGAGTACCTCACCTATACTTCTACCTCTACACTCTCTCTCTCCCAGAGAGAAGTTGTCAAACTGCAAATGATCCTCCACTTGTATCCATGCCACCCTATCCTGCATCCTCTTCCTCTGCCTCGTATTATTTAAATGGTACATGTTGTCATGGTCTTATCTGTTGATTTTGTGTGTGAGTTGGTCGTGTGGGTTTTCTCTCTCCTTTCAGCAGTCAAGACAAATCCATAATTAGGCTGTTCCATTGTGTTTCTGTTCTTTCTTTCTCTTTCTGTTTACATGGTCTTTCATCATATTCCCTGGCCGGTAGATACATTAAAGTGCGATACAGAGCGGAGAACGGTCCTTAAAGGCTTTCCACTCACCTTGTAAACATAACTCATCGAGGGGATGATGTTTGTCTGGAATTTTGGTATGTGATGCAAACAGATTTGCTAACAGTGTTCAATAACATTCACACGCTACAGCGAGAGTAGTACTATTGCACCCTCAGAAACCGTTTAGTATTTTCAAAAAGAGCTTCACGCCGTTTGTTGATTCCTATTTGTCCTCTGTTGGTGAATATGACCGCGACAACAACTTCAGCTTATTGATTGATGTGTGTGTAGACCGCAGTATTACGCTGTGCGTGTGTGTGTACAATTCTTGGAGACAAATGTATAATGATGCCAATACACCATCTTAATTATACCACCTGCTAGGACTTTCCTTTTGAGATACTGTCAGTGAACTGATGTGATCCAGGTAGAAAATCCCTATCGCTGTCATACCAAACTCTGGCCTTGTAGTATCATGACCCATCTATCAACAATCACCAGACGACTGTCATGTTTTCCCTCTGCTCTGAGAAAAAGCAACCGAGGGGACTGTACTGTCTGTATAAATAGTCTAGCAGCGAGAGAGAAGAGGACTCCTCCAGTCACTGGAGTACTCCAGATAATTGTTACATATCGACTTTTCTTATCTCTCTCTGCACTTTGCTCCAGCACTCCGACCGACCCTGCTGCTGCTCAGGCCCTGACTCTCTCTCCCAGCGCAAAGCTAACGGTGTTCACACATGCGCAAATACTAGGGATGGGGGTTTTAAATAATGTCACTATTCAAATAGTAGCATGAATTTTTGTCATATGTCCAGATATTTGAAATACATGCGTGTATATAATTATTAATAAAAACATATTTTATTTTTACACTTACCTTTTTTTACCTGAGCACTGCTTCCGCAGGGAGAGAGGCTGGTGCTCTATTGCTGCAGCTGCAAAGGGTCCGGGAGCGAGCAGACTGAGGGAGAGGGAGAGACACAGTAGCCACTAGTCACGGGCAACTCAGCTACAGCCAAGACTAGCTAACTTATAGCAGCCACTATGTTATTTATCATCACATATAACAGTTCATGTCTTGACTGAAGTAGCCTAGAAAAGCTAGCTGCTATAGCTAGCTAGGATAATTGAGGCTACCTGCTGCACTTTCTCCCCAACCCCATTCAGATAAAACAACAACCTACCTGTTGGTTTCTTGTTGTAGCCTACTCCTTCTCAATTCGCAATTTTTTTTTATTCTGTAATTTTATTCCGTCTGGCATTGAAGTCTCACTCCACTTGCTACACATTTTTTGTATATCTATTTTTTGCATTGAGCCTCTTTGCCACTTTGATTGGCCAACAAAAACAACAAGCTACACACGTGAAGGCTACTGGTCAGCTACATTTTTTTATTTTTATTATGGGGCACACGTCATTAATGTTTTATTTATTTAACCTTTATTTAACTAGGCAAGTCAGTTAAGAACAAAATCTTATTTACAATGACGGCCTACCTACCGGGTCAGCCATAGTAATACGGCACCCCTAGAGCAAATTAGTGTTAAGTGCCTTGCTCAAGGACACATCGACAGGTTTTTCACCTTGTCAGCTCGGGTATTCGAACCAGCGACCTTTCGGTTACTGGCCCAACGCTCTAACCGCTAGGCTACTTGCGGCCCCAAACTACATTGAAAAGTGTTTTTATTAAATGAAGAATTTGAAATGTCATGGTATATCCTTGTAGGTAGCAATGTCACATGGGAATTTTCATTTAATTTAGAAAAGCCTTTTTAAGTATTAAAATAGGCATATAATTTTCGTTATTCGAATACTAATGTCCGTTTGGATATTAGAATAAACGCACACACTTGTTTTTCTATCCTCGTGGGGACCTAAAATTGATTTCCATTCAAAATCCTATTTTCCCTGACCTTAATCCCTAAACCCTAACCCTAATTGTAAACCTAACCCTTAAGCCTAAAATAGCCGTTGTCCTCGTAGGAGAATTTTCCTTGTTTTACTATCCCTGTGGGGACTTCTGGGGATTTCAGGTCCCCACGAGGATAGAAGAAAAAGACCACAAACACACTGATTTCTCTCTCTGAGATAACAGTCCTATAGTTTCTCTATCTTCAAAAGGACATTCCAGTCACACTATTAGTGTTATCTCTTCGCCTGGCACAATCATCTCCTTGTAATATAGAGCTCTGTTCTAATGTCACGAGTGGAGACGAGAAAAACAACATTTTGAAGAGTCCGTCTTTTTCCTCAGCAATATTTTTGCCTGATTGGATCGATATGGATGTTCGTGTTGCAGACCATCAAAAACTCTCTTTCATTGGCACTTCAATGGGAAAAAAAGGGGAGAATAGAACAGAGAGGCACTGCATGTGGGTTAAATGTATTTTTCTTTTTTTCCAGAAACTAAGGACACGTCACACTAAAAGTACACTTGAACGCAATAGATTGTCAAACCATTCACTGAACAGTATTCACCGGGCTCTTATTAGGCTTTTCCCCATTTATAGCAGGATATTGTTGTGCTTTCTCAGTTGGCCTACCTAAAAGGAGTGGACGTTGTATTGTGCTGACTGTGTTAAATAAACTATCCCCCCTCAAGGTTAATGTTGAACAGAGGACCTAGCAGAGGCTCAATGATTCTGGTGTTGCTGTGTGCTAAACATCCTCTAGGTGTTGGCTTATACAGCAGTAACAGTGTAACGTCATACAGGACTGATGTCATGAGGATAAACCCCAATCCTTGGGCTGTGAAAAGGCACAAAGCGACAAACCATCACACCATAAGAACAGTGATGTTTTAGAGGCTATAGGCTATGTTTTGTTCCAAACTACCCCATTGACAAGAGCACAATGTAATCATACGTTATCTGCTATGCTACGTTCTACCAGTAATCTATGTATGTGATATGAGGTAAGTTACATGCAATCTATATAGATCTGTCATATGAAATAAGCTAGACATACTGTGTATTCACAGCATTATCAGCCAATGTAATGCTATTTACTTATGATTGACTGTGGCGGTTTAGGAATCATATACAGTGGGGAGAACAAGTATTTGATACACTGCCGATTTTGCAGGTTTTCCTACTTACAAAGCATATAGAGGTCTGTAATTTTTATCATAGGTACACTTCAACTGTGAGAGACGGAATCTAAAACAAAAATCCAGAAAATCACATTGTATGATTTTTAAATTATTAATTTGCATTTTATTGCATGACATAAGTATTTGATCACCTACCAACCAGTAAGAATTCCGGCTCTCACAGACCTGTTAGTTTTAATTTAAGAAGCCCTCCTGTTTTCCACTCATTACCTGTATTAACTGCACCTGTTTGAACTCGTTACCTGTATAAAAGACACCTGTCCACACACTCAATCAAACAGACTCCAACCTCTCCACAATGGCCAAGACCAGAGAGCTGTGTAAGGACATCAGGGATAAAATTGTAGACCTGCACAAGGCTGGGATGGGCAACAGGACAATAGGCAAGCAGCTTGGTGAGAAGGCAACAACTGTTGGTGCAATTATTAGAAAATGGAAGACGGTCAATCTCCCTCGGTCTGGGGCACCATGCAAGATCTCACCTCGTGGGTCATCAATGATCATGAGGAAGGTGAGGGATCAGCCCAGAACTAAACGGCAGGACCTGGTCAATGACCTGAAGAGAGCTGGGACCACAGTCTCAAAGAAAACCATTAGTAACACACTACGCCATCATAGATTAAAATCCTGCAGCGCACGCAAGGTCCCCCTGCTCAAGCCAGCGCATGTCCAGGCCCGTCTGAAGTTTGCCAATGACCATCTGGATGATCCAGAGGAGGAATGGGAGAAGGTCATGTGGTCTGATGAGACAAAAATAGAGCTTTTTGGTCTAAACTCCAGTCGCCGTGTTTGGAGGAAGAAGGATGAGTACAACCCCAAGAACACCATCCCAACCGTGAAGCATGGAGGTGGAAACATCATTCTTTGGGGATGCTTTTCTGCAAAGGGGACAGGACGACTGCACCGTATTGAGGGGAGGATGGATGGGGCCATGTATCGCGAGATCTTGGCCAACAACCTCATCTCAGTAAGAGCATTGAAGATGTGTCGTGGCTGGTTCTTCCAGCATGACAACGACCCGAAACACACAGCCAGGGCAACTAAGGAGTGGCTCCGTAAGAAGCATCTCAAGGTCCTGGAGTGGCCTAGCCAGTCTCCAGACCTGAACCCAATAGAACATCTTTGGAGGGAGCAGAAAGTCTGTATTGCCCAGCGACAGCCCCGAAACCTGAAGGATCTGGAGAAGGTCTGTATGGAGGAGTGGGCCAAAATCCCTGCTGCAGTGTGTGCAAACCTGGTCAAGAACTACAGGAAACATATGATCTCTGTAATTGCAAACAAAGGTTTCTGTACCAAATATTAAGTTCTGCTTTTCTGATGTATCAAATACTTATGTCATGCAATAAAATGTAAATTAATTACTTAAAAATCATACAATGTGATTTTCTGGATGTCACTCACAGTTGAAGAGTACCTATGATAAAAAATTACAGACTTCTACATGCTTTGTAAGTGGGAAAACCTGCAAAATCGGCAGTGTATTAAATACTTGTTCTCCCCACTGTACTAACCTAAAGTAAACTGACTCCTCTTATCCACAGGAATGTACATCATATTCTACTCTGGTTTAACCTGTTTTACACTGACATGTTGTTTTCTAGAGAGCACAAGATGAGATATGGTGTCTTCTTTTGAAGATGCCACACCTGGGAGTTCACACCATACTTCAAAACACTGTGGCACAGTGTGTTACTGTTAGCCTCTGTCTGTAGTGTTCTCCTTGTTGCAGGCTTCATTTGGGATGGATTTAGAGCTGTTATTCAGTTCTTCTACCTCAGAGCGAACAGCGAGTACACTGTTTGATTAAAGATTATATTGACCTATAAACTACCACGGTGACGGGGTACAAATATCCCGTAGCGATGACAAATTTAGATCTACGCCGTTTGGGCAAAGCTTGAAGTGTTGCCACGGTTCCTGAGTGGAGAATATATCCCTACATGTAATCCGTAACTAACTGCCACGAAAATGCATTTTCAAATCCCGGCTAGAAGTAATTTAGTGTTACAGATGACACCCGGGGTTAGTCTTTTGTTGTATCCTCAAAGCCTGCATTAAATAAATCTCCTTATAACACAGCTTGATACATGCTGCTCCAAGTTGTCCTCCACGCACAGATTAATCGCTGTTGAATTATTGACTTTTTCCAGATGACTTGAAATTAATTTCCTGTACTCTTCGTATAAAAAGGATTATGTAATGTTTTTTCTGTTCATCTCATCTTGTAATGGAAAAATGCAAGGCATGTTGAGAGGCCCCAATATGATGAGGAGGGTGTTCTTTCGGCCCCGGGGAATGGGGGAAGATAGTCCCCAATATGATGGGAGACCTCTCCAACAGAACACAAAGACATGCAGATAAGATAGAGGAACAATTATGCAGATTGTACAAGTTGACCTTGCACCCATTTGGTATCGGGTTCTTATTTAAATGCCATTTTGGCTGTATTGACTGCAAATGAAAGACACAGATGGAGTTGGATTGAGTGGTCTGTGCATGACTTAATTCTGAAGTTTAGCCCCAGTAGCACCTGTAGCTCTAACCTCCTATGTCATGTAGATAGGAGCGCCAGAATCTGAGCAAAATTAGTAAGATGCTGTGTGGGCACTCCCATTCTCTACTCCCGCTCTACTGCAGCCAGGACCTCTTATTAGAGAGGCCTCTACCTGGTACTGATGAAGTGTCTGCCCCAGTGCCCCCAGCTCTTACCCCCCTGGCCCCACAGAGAGCATGGGTTCATTGAGTGTTAAAGGACCAGCTGCTCTTGAGAGGCTACACAGAGACCGTGGGTTCACGGAGTGTTAAAGGTCTAATGCAGCAGTTATCTCCATATCAAATAATTTCTGGATAACAATTGAGTATCTGATTTTGTTTTCTATTAAAGGGTCAAAAATCAAGAAATGGCTTCTTAGCAACATTGAAAATCAGCTGTTATTGGCAGGGAGGTTTTGAACGCTCTTTCTTATTGGTCTATTAACTAATTTAATGCATAGTGATGTCACCATGGAAGGCCAAAAAGCATCCTAATAAAACAGGTGACAATTTCAGGCGGTCTTAGACGTCTCGTACACTATTTCACAGTTTTATTCCAACCTCATAGTGTGGAAATGTATGTATGTATATATGAATGTATGTATGTATATATGAATGTATGAATGAATGTATGATTCAATAAAGTACCTATCTATCTATCTTGTATATGTACAGTGCCTTTGGAAAGTATCAGACCCCTTGACTTTTTCCACATTTTGTTACGTTACAGCCTTATTCTAAAATTGATAAAATAAATAAAAAATCCTCAGCAATCTACAGAAAATACCCCATAATGACAAAGTGAAAACAGGTTTTTTGAAATGTTTGCTCATTTATATATTTTTTTAAACGTATACCTTATTTACATAAGTATTCAGACCCTTTTGCTATGAGACTCGAAATTGAGCTCAGGTGCATCCTGTTTCCGTTAATCAGCCTTGATGTTTCTACAACTTGATTGGAGTCCAGCTGTGGTAAATTCAATTTATTGGACATGATTTGGAAAGGCACACACCTGTCTATATAAGGTCCCACAGTTGACAGAGCAAAAACAAAGCCATGAGGTCGAAGGAATTGTCCGTAGAGCTCCGAGACAGGATTGTGTCAAGGCACAAATCTGGGGAAGGGTACCAAAAAATGTCTGCAGCATTGAAGGTCCCCAAGAACACAATGGCCTCCATCATTCTTAAATGGAAGAAGTTTGAAACCACCAAGACTCTTCCTAGAGCTGGCTTCCCGGCCAAACTGAGCAATAGGGGGATAAGGGCCTTGGTCAGGGAAGTGACCAAGAACCCGATGGTCACTGAAAGAGCTCCAGAGTTCCTCTGTGGAGATCGGAGAACCTTCCAGAAGGACAACCATCTCTGCAGCACTCCACCAATCAGGCCTTTATGGTAGAGTGGCCAGACGGAAGCCACTCCTCAGTAAAAGGCACATGGCAGCCTGCTTGGAGTTTGCCTAAAGACTCTCATACTATAAGAAACAAGATTCTCTGGTCTGATGAAACCAAGATTGAACTCTTTGGCCTGAATGACACACCTACTCATTCAAGCGTTTCTCTTTATTTCTACGATTTTCTACTTTTCTTGAATAATAGTGAAGACCTCAAAACTATGAAATAACATATATGGAATCGGGTACAAACCAAAAAAGTGTTAAACAAATATCAAAATATATTTTAAACTCTTCAAAGTAGCTACCCTTTGCCTCAATGACATCTTTGCACACTCGGCATTCTCTCAATCCGCTTCACCTGGAATACTTTTCCAGTCTTGAAGGAGTTCCCACATATGCTGAGCACTTGTTGGCTGCTTCACTCTGCGGTCCAACTTATCCCAAACCATCTCAATTGGGTTGAGGTCGGGTGATTTGTGGAGGCCAGGTCATCTGATGCAGCACTCAATCACTCTCCTAGGTCAAATAGTCCTTACACAGCCTGGAGGTGTGTTGTGTCATTGTCCTTTTGAAAAACATTTATAGTCCCACTAAGTGCAAATCAGATGGGATGGTGTATTTCTGCAGAATGCTGTGGTAGCCAAGTGTTGCTAGAATTCTAAATTACAACACTTTCACCAGCAAAGCACCATCACACCTCCTCTTCCATGCTTCACGGTGGGAACCACACATGTGGAGATCATCCGTTCACCTACTCTGCGTCTTACAAAGATATGGCATTTGGAACCAGAAATCTCACATTTGGAGTCATCAGACCGAAGGACATATTTCCACTAGTCTAATGTCCATTGCTCGTGTTTCTTGGCCCAAAGCAAGTCTCTTCTTATTGGTGTCCTTTTAATAGTGGTTTCTTTGCAGCAATTCAACCATGAAGGCCTGATTCATGCAGTCTCCTCTGTGAACAGTTGATGTTGAGATGTTTGTTACTTGAACTCTGAAGCATTTATTTGGGCTGCAATTTCTAAGGCTGGTAACTCTAATGAATTTATCCTCTGCAGCAGAGGTAACTCTGGGTCTTCCTTTCCTGTAGCATTCCTCATGAGAGCCAGTTTCATAATAGCACTTGATGGTTTTTGCGACTGTTCTTTAAATGTTCCGCATTGACTTGCTTTCATGTCTTAAAGTAAGTATGGACAGTTGTTTCTCTTTGCTTATTTGAGAAGTTCTTGCCATACTCAACTTTTGGCAAGCACATTTTTGTTATGATGAATCGCGGTTACTATGACAGCCTGTGAATGTGATCGTGGCAGGTTTTTACATGGTCAGGGGACGTCATTGATAAAAGCCAGACCGGAGCTTGTACCACAATTACAATTAAATGTCAAGGTCACTGGGAAATATCAATGAACACGCATGCATAGGAGATCCAGAAAGTTTAAACCTTTTTTTAGCCTGTAGAGCATGTGCGTGTGCCTGTTCTCTCATGGTGTTAACTTCCTCAATTACAGCCCTCTAGATAATGGGATAGTTAGCTATCACCCAGATTATCCATGTAGGATATTATTTTAATTAGCCTAGGCCTACTTATTGACACAGTTGAATGCAGTGTGTTTTAACTAGATCTGAAAAGTGCAGTGCAACCATTGCACGACTGACAAAGTGAGTGTGTAAGGGAAGGAGGCTAAATGTGGATGAGGGAGTATGATTTCTTCTGTAAGTGGATGTTGAACGAATGGAGCTAGTTTCTATCTCCCATGTATTGCCCCATGTAATTATGTAGCCATGCACACATTTGGATAGATGTGCATAACTTCACAATAAATTAAATCTGCAATAAATTTGGGCGTCAAGTGTTCCACAGGCATGCTAGCCCATGTTGACTCCATTGCTTCCCACAGTTGTCAAGTTGGAATTTTAACAACCAGGAAATGGCGTAGCTATTTTTGTATATTACACCTTTTAATATGTCTTATTGTGCTTATTATTTCTGAATCTTCTGTTCTCCTCAGGTTTCTCCCTCTCTCCTCCCCCTCTCCATATGGAGGGAGTATGGTTCAATTTCTTTTCACAGTTCACACACTCTTGGCCAGGGAACACCTTTTAGTCTTTGTCTAAGGCCAAGAACTGTAAAACAGACTTCTACCTGCGGCACGGAGAGATGGAGGATTAATTACGTCAAAGTGTTAGCGCCTCAGCACTAGCTGCTGGCTGGCTGGCACTCTCTAATCACAAGGAAATTCCGGTCTGCCATCCGTTGTCTGCCATTGATTAGTTCTCTCTTATGCACTGGTGGTGTCCTATCTGCTCTGTCTACTCTCTGGGTTTTATTGAGTTGAAGTAGTTCATATTAATTATCTTGCCCCATCCCCAACCCCCCCCACCACCACTGAGCTCCCGTACTAGCCTAAATTACAATTTTTTCCTATCGGTTTTCCGTAAAAAAAAAATCCACGTGAATTTACAATGCAGATGGCTTACATGTATAATTTATGCTGCTGCTGCTACTCTTGTTTTTCACAAGTGTAGCTTGTTATTGTCGTCAATCACAAGTCCTCAAACCGGAACTAGGCTACAGTCATAGAGCTAGAGCCTCTGTGTTAAGGTATTAGGAGATATGTAGGCTAATCAATGGAAGATGGAATTATAATGACAGAACTAAAAGTTAAATGAAAAGGACAGACTACAACACCTAGAGCTAACCGATAGGCTTCTATGTAATAATCTGAATGGAGTAATCTTTTTTCCTTTTTCTTGTCACTCCTGTCGGCTCCCACGCGTAGAGGTTCGTGCTCTGAGTCAAATTGTCGGCTACTGCCAAGCATTGCGATTCTTCAAGTAGAAACCGCAGGTTCATCAGTACCAGGTCCTTAAGCAGCAGGTACATATTTTGTTCTAGCAAGAGAAGGAATGGCCTTCTACTGTGCTAAGTGCCTTCGGAAAGTATTCAGACCCCTTGACTCAAAGCCTTAGTCTAAAAAAATTTCCCCCTTGTCAATCTACACACAATACCCAATAATGACAAAGCAAAAACTGGTTTTTAGAAATGTTTGCTAACTTATTAAATCAGAAAAATCACATTTACATAAGTATTCAGACCCTTTACTCAGTACTTTGTTGAAGCACCTTTGGCATCAATTACAGCCTTGAGTCTTCTTGGGTATGACGCTACAAGCTTTGCACACCTGTATTTGGGGAGGTTCTCCCATTCTTCTCTGCAGATCCTCTCAAGCTCTGTCGGGTTGGATGGGGAGCATTGCTGCACAGCTATTTTCAGGTCTCTCCAGAGATGTTAGATCGGTTTAAAGTCCAGGCTCTGGCAGGGCCACTTAATAACTTTCAGAGACTTGTCCCGAAGCCACTCCTGCGTTGTCTTGGCTGTGTGCTTAGGGTCGTTGTCCTGCTGGAAGATGAACCTTTGCCTCAGTCTGAGGTGCTGAGCGCTCTGGAGCAGGTTTTCATCAAGGAGCTCTCTGTACATTGCTCCGTTCATCTTTGCCTTGATCCCGACTAGTCTCCCAGTCCCTGACGCTGAAAAACTCCCCAACAGCATGATGCTGCCACCACCATGCTTCACCGTAAGGATGGTGCCAGGTTTCCTCCAGACGTGACGCTTGGCATTCAGGCCAAATGGTTCAATCTTGGTTTCATCAGACCAGAGAATCTAGTTTCTCATGGTCTGAGGGTCCTTAGGTGCCTTTTGGCAAACTCCAAGCAGGCTGCCATGCCTTTCGCTGAGGAGTGGCTTCCGTCTGGCCACTCTACCATAAAGGCCTGATTGGTGGAGTGCAGAAGAGATGGTTGTCCTTCTGGAAGGTTCACCCATCGCCACAGAGGAACTCTAGACCTCTGTCACAGTGACCATTTGGGTTCTTGGTCACCTCCCTGACGAAGGCCCTTCTCCCCCAATAGCTCTGTTTGGCCGGGCGGCCAGCTCTAGGAAGAGTCTTGGTGGTTCCAAACTATTTCCATTTAAGAATGATGGAGGCCACTGTGTTCTTGGAGACCTTCAATGCTGCAGACATTTTTTGGTACCCTTCCCAGATCTGTGCCTCGACACAATTCTGTCTCGGAGCTCTACAGGCAATTCCTTCAACCTTTTGCTCTGACATGCACTGTCAACTGTGGGACATTATATAGGCAGGTGTGTGTGCCTTACCAAATCATGTCCAATCAATACAATTTACCAAAGCTCAATTTCGAGTCTCATAGCGAAGTGTCTGAATACTTATGTAAATAAGGTATCTGTTTTTTATTTTCAATACATTTGTTTTTTTATTTCATTTTGAGGTATTGTTTGCAGATTCTTTAGGATTTTTTATTTATTTAATCAATTGTAGATTAAGGCTTTAACGTGACAAAAGTGTGTGGTCTGACCTCTTAGACTCAAATCAAAGTTTATTGGTCGCATACTCAATTTAACAAATGTTATAGCGGGTGCAGCGAAATGCTTGTGTTACTAGCTCCTGACAATGCAGTAAAATGTCAAACAAGTACATAAATAAAAATTACAAATAAAAAAAAAAAAAATCAATAAATGCCGGAATGAATCCAATTTACCCAAAATGCAATCTATACCTACATTACCAGTCATAGGTTTGGACACACCTACTCATTCAAGGATTGGTCTTTATTTGTATTTTAGGGTGGCAGGTAGCCTAGCGGTTAGAGCGTTGGGCCAGTAACTGAAAGGTCGCTGGTTCGAATACGGAGCCGACAAGGTGAAAAACCTGACTGTGCCCCTGAGCAAGGCACTTAACCCAAATTTGCTCCAGGGGCA
The DNA here is from genome assembly GCA_023634145.1 of Thymallus thymallus. Taxonomy (NCBI): domain Eukaryota; kingdom Metazoa; phylum Chordata; class Actinopteri; order Salmoniformes; family Salmonidae; genus Thymallus; species Thymallus thymallus. The sequence goes on from CM042403.1 coordinate 24,026,718, forward strand.
CCGTACTACTATGGCTGACCCTGTAGGTAGGCTGTCATTGTAAATAAGAATTAGTTCTTAACTGACTTGCCTAGTTAAATAAAATAATAATAATGTTGTACTATTTTCTACATTGTTGAGTAATAGTGAAGACATCAAAACTATGAAATAACATATGGAATCATGTAGTAACCAAAAAAACGGTTAAACAAATCAAAATATGTTATTTGAGATTCTTCAAAATAACCACACTTTGCCTCGATGACAGCTTTGCACACTCTTGACATTCTCTCACCAGCTTCACCTGGAATGCTTTTCCAACAGCTTTAAAAGAGTTTTCACATATGCTGAGCACTTGTTTGCTGCTTTTCCTTCACTCTACGGTCCAACTCATCCCAAACCATCTCAATTGGGGTGAGGTCGGGTGGTTGGGGAGGCCAGGTCATCTGATGCAGCACTCCATCCCTCTTCTTTTTGGTAAATAGCCTTTACACAGTCTGGAGGTGTGTTGGGCCATTGTCCTGTTGAAAAACAAGTGATATCCCACTAAGCGCAAACCAGATGGGATGGCGTATCGCTGCAGAATGCTGTGGTAGACATGCTGGTTAAGTGTGCCTTGAATTCTAAATAAATCACTGACCGTGTCACCAGCAAAGCACCATCACACCACCTCCCTGTTTCACTGTGGGAACCACACATGTGGAGATCATCTGTTCACCTACTCTGCATCTCACAAAGCCACGGCGGGTGGAATCAAAAATCTCATATTTGGACTCATCAGACAAAAGGACATATTTCCACCATACTAATGTACATTGCTTGTGTTTCTTTGCCTAAGCAAGTCCCTTCTTATTGGTGTCCTTTAGTAGTGGTTTCTTTGCAGCAATTCCACCATGAAGGCCTGATTCACACAGTCTTCTCTGAACAGTTGATGTCTGTTACTTGAACTCTGTGAAGCATTTATTTGGGCAGCAATCTGAAGGGCAGTTAATTGCCTATTTCGAGGCTGGTAACTCTAATGAGCTTATCCTCAGCAGAGGTAACTCTGGGTCTTCCTTTCCTGTGGCGGTCCTCTTGAGAGCCAGTTTCATCATAGCGCCTGATGGTTTTTGCGACTGCACTTGAAGAAATGTTCAAAGTTCTTGTAATTTCCCGGATTGACTGACCTTCATGTCTTAAGTTAATGATGGACTGTCATTTCTCTTTGCTTATTTGAGCTGTTCTTGCCATAATATGGATTGGTCTTTTACCAAATAGGGATATCTTCTGTATACCACCACTACCTTGTCACAACACAACTGATTGGCTCAAACTCATTAAAAAGGAAATAAATTCCACAAATTAACTTTTAACAAGGCACACCTGTTAATTGAAATGGATTCCAGGTGACTACCTCATGAAGCTGGTTGAGATAATGCCAAGTGTGCAAAGCTGTCATCAAGGCAAAGGGTGGCTACTTTGAAGAATGGTTACGTTTTTTGGGTTACTACATGAATCCATATGTGTTATTTCATAGTTTTGATGTCTTCACTATTACTCTACAATGTTAGAAAATAGTAAAAATAAATAAAACCCATGAATGAGTAGGTGTGTCCAAACCTTTGACTGGTACTGTTTATACAACAGAGGAACTTACACAAAATAGCCTATACTAAGAATGATATGTACAGCAGTAGATCCTGTGTATTAGTGAGCTATATCAATAATCCATTATATAAATAAATGTGTGTATAAACGGTAACGAAAATGCAATGCACAGTTGTAGAAATATTAGATTGAACTAAGGCGAGAATACAGTATTTAAATACACAGTACAAAACCCCATGGCAAAATGGATAGAATTGCAGGAAATTTGCTTCTGGATGCAGCACTCCATCACTCTCATTTTTGGTCTAATAGCCCTTACACAGCCTGGAGGTGTGTTGGGTCATTGTCCTGTTGAAAAACAAGTGATAGTCCCACTGTACGAAATATGAATATACTAAATATGTATGTGAATGGTGTGTATTTACACTATGGACATTTATGTGAAGAGGTTTGTATAGCAGTAGTTATATAGAATGGGCTATGACTAGAATACATTATATAAAGTGGGTAAAGTGTACATTAGAAGTGTGCTATTGGCTGTCAGTGGGCGATTTATTGTAAAATGACAAATGTACCTCTTCAACAAGGCCCAGCAGCAGTTTCTAGGCTTGGTGGTGAATGGAAAATGTATCTTATCCATAGTGAGAAACCAAGCTTTGCGTCTGTGCTAGGATCAGATCACAACATGCAGAGTAGCACATCAGACCAGACAGGTCTGGCTGCTCATTACAAATCAGGAAAACATGCTGCCAAAATTGGGAGGTATATTATGCCACCCAGATCTAGAGAGATGACAGGCAGGCATGTCTGATGGTGAGCAAAACAGATGTTGTATCGAAATAACAAAAAACATCACTTAATGATCCCCATCATAATATATATTCTGTAGTTGGACCATTTTAGTTCTATTGAAGGAGGAGCAATGTTTTATTTTGTATTACTTTTACCCATTTCTTCTCCCTAGTTTTGTGAAATCCAATTAGTAGTTACAGTCTTGTCCCATCGCTGCAACTCCTCAACGGAGAGGTGAAAGCCATGCATCCTCCGAAACACAACCCCGCCAAGCCGCACTGCTTCTTGACACACTGCTCGCTTAACCCGGAAGCCAGCCGCACCAATGTGTCGGAGGAAACACCATCCAGCTGGCGACCGAAGTCAGCTTGCAGGCGCCCGGCCCGCCACATGGAGTCAAGGAAATCCAGACAATGCTGGGCCAATTGTGCGCCAGCGACCGTAATATCTGTGCACGCCATTGCCTGAAGGAGAGAGAGTTTTGGTAAAACACATAGACACGACTGATAGACAGACAGGCTACAGAAGCCACACAGCGTCAAATAATGTTAAAGAATAAGCTGCCCATTCACTCCAGTAGGTCCCATGAAATCAGAACAATACAAAAGCACAACCATTTAATTTATAAAATGAAAAACCACCTATTACTTCAGATTGCAAATATATTTTATCACGCTCATCCCACTAACCAGTAATCTAAAGTTTAAATTTAACAACTGTCATTATTTATTTTTTTAAACCAGTGCCACTCACCAGATAATTTGTTTGAAATACGTTTTAAAGTTTATCTTAAAATGGGTGATATTAACAAATTATCAACAACATCCACCTTGAATAAAAGCTGCTGAAGCCACCGTCATTGTTACACTACTACAACACAAGCTAGCTAACATTACAAGTGTGGGAAAACTACTGCTTGCACCACTGATTATTTTCTCTTGAGCTCTCAGTAGTCCTAGACGCCGCAAAAATGGTCCCGCCCATTGCAAGTCAATGTGATTGGTTCATTCCACTGGCGCTTGACAATTCTGCTCGAATACAGTTGAATGTCAGAGGCTTCTGTCCAGCTTAGCCAAGCTAGATTTTTCTACCCAGAGACCACCAAAGACCACCAAAGAAATTGTAAAGATGGCATTTTAACATCATTTTTATGAATCTTTAGGCCTTCGAAGGCCTAGAAGGCCCTCACAGTTCCTCACTGTTTAGTTTTGTCTCTGACTGTCCTCTGGGGATAGATCTCTCTGATTGCGTAGGTAACTCACCTCTCACTGCTGCTGCTCTTTACATTGGCATTTTCATTATACCTGGATTTAAGATACTTATAGACTACTGTGCTTTCCCAATACCTATACTGTTGAGATGCCATGACAAAATCCTTCTGAAATCCACATGTATGGCTCTGGATACACCTAAGCTATTTCACATATTGGTGTCTGTGCTGTCTTTTTGAATAAATCTGAGAGTGGCAGAGAGCTGTACAGTTGGTTATGGCTGTGATGGTAATTGAATAACCGTGTAACTGACGGTTATGGATGAAGACCGTCATACATTAATGACATCATACATTAATTTTTAGGATTTTATTAACTTTATTTTCATGTAGATAAACGTCACCTAATAGCAGGAGTGTTTACTAATGATTATAAGCATATGTTTTACTAACTTCCTCTTTCCATCTGTCCTTTGAAGCTCGAGCAGCTAATACGCTAGATGCGTAGGTGTGTAGTGCTATGACACTTCAGTAAAACATTTTTTTAACACAATGCACGTTTTCATTGCTTGCTTGTAAGTAAATAAATCTGTCTTTTAAAAAAGATTGTGTCTTGACTATTCCTGAATTATTCAAGAGCAGTCGACAAGGTTGTTCCTGCTCTGAGGCCTATAATGAGCTAGTGTTGTGTCGAATGGACAATGATCCGATCCTCTCCTACTTGGCATAGTATAATTTGATACGTAATCTTTTCTTAATTTATACACTAATCAATGCTGATCTGGTCCTGGCCAATATTCTGCCCTAGACGAGACAAAAAAAATGACGCCTTCCTATCCCCACAAAGTAGAACAATAGCCTAGGCTATACAGCGTCGTACTTCAATGCACTTTTATGAATGTCCATGTGGTAGCCTACAGTTTGTAAAAACGGCAATTTACCGTTTATCCCTGTCATTTGGTTACATTAATTTCTGTTCATGCATGTATTAATTAGAGTAAATTCACTGTTCTCATTCTCTGAGTGGAAACGTTATTTGCAGAGCTCACAACCTCTTACACTTGTGAGAAACAAGTTTTGGTTTATTTCATACCATGATTTACATGCTCCATCTGAGCAATGAGCATGTGTCTGGTTTCTCTGTCTTGTTGACGTAGTGTGCGCGTGCCCGAGCACGTATAGAAATACCTGGCCTGCTTCTCACAATGTCAAATGTAGGAACGTTTTTTTTCTTCACCTCACACACAAAGTCGTCCAAGTCCAACATTCAAATTATAATAGTTCCTCACAGTATTTGAAAAATCTTTCCAACACTCGAGAATCAGTGTCTCTAATGTCTCATCATGTCCATAACTAGCTTATGGACATGATGCGTGTATTGGTTTCTATTTGAATTAGTGTACATTTCATCTTCATACTATAGCATAGCTGTCCCCTTCATCTTCATACTATAGCGTAGCTGTCCCCTTCATTTTTTTTATTTTTTTTATTTCACCTTTATTTAACCAGGTAGGTCAGTTTTCAGTTTAATATTTTCTTGTGTCTGACATAGCTGGTTGCTTTGTTTGGCTGATGCTTTTATGGGGGTGTGGTGTGAGTTCACTGATTCTCTCTCTAGGCCTATATGTCCATTCAGAAAGTTTCCTAAATTAGTCTGTCTGGACTCCATCTCTTTAATTAGAAATCTAATGCTCCTGTCTTGATTTAATATTGTAAAAGGCCTGTTTTCAGTAGCTTAGTGTACATTATTTCTCTCATTACGGCGTCCTCTCTTTGAAGAATATATTCCAATGCCAAAGCTATCGAATGACCTCAGCAGCCGGGTTTGTGACGTTATGCAAATATTATACTATATAATACACTTTGTTTGAATGGATTTGTGCGTCGAAATAGGATCTGTATTAAATGTTTTTATATGCAGAAAAGTCAACGAACAAGGTAGGCATACAGTATCTTATTTTATGTTGTCAATACGGAAATGTGACAGATCCTCTCCAGCCTGGCATTTCTTAATTTATTGATTCATATTTATCATATCATCAAATTCCAAGACCTTCACAGCCCTACAGATGGTTTCTTGTCAGTCTTCTCTCTGGTCATGTTAGCTCTGTCAGACAGCCAGCTCTGATCTGAGACCTCCACCAACCTCTCCTCTCCTCTCCTCTCCGCCCCATCCAACAGGTAGATCTCGTGCTCTCTCTCTCTCTCTCTCTCTCTCTCTCTCTCTCTCTCTCTCTCTCTCGATTTAAATGCTGACTCGGCAACTTCCATTTTATGATTGAGTGCAAAAAATACAAACACAGATTAAACTGCAACAACAATATTGAAATCTCCAGTTGGCCTCCAAAACCTGCTGTAGAATTCTTGAGTAGCACAGTCCTCCGTTAAGCCTCTATTTTAGACATTGTTCTCTGAGTCTTGAGTCCTAACTCCTTACATTCAATGTCATTCTGATGCGTTGATCCTCAGTAAGGGCGAGCCTTCAGGACTCGGTAGAGAAGAGGCTGCAGAGAGGCTCCTTATCTTTTGTAGCAAGTCTAGCCATGATGGGGCGGCAGGTAGCCCAGTGGTTAGAGTGTTGGGCCCATAACCGAAAGGTTGCTGCATCAAATCCCCGAGCTGACAAGGTAAAAATCTGTTGTTCTGCCCCTGAACAAGGCAGTTAACCCACTGTTCCTAGGCCGTCATTGAAAATAAGAATATGTTCTTAACTGACTTGCCTAGTAAAATAAAGGTAAAAAAAAAAATGATACTGTTATAGTTCTTTAACTACACAGATACCCAATACGTTACTGCAAAACATATTGCCAAGCTGTTAAATCACCTGTCCATTGATTGAGCTGCAGGCCACGTCCTCTTCTCCCTGCAGGGGTCCACAACAGGAGCCAGCCGCAATGGGGTGGGAACAGGGTCATGTTCAGGTTGACTATATGGTTTCCACTGGCTCACCAGAAATAGCTACCCAGGCCAGCGGTGGCCCTGCCATGGAGACTGCTCTCATTGATCTGGGGCAGGAGAGGCTTGAAGCTTCTGGTCCATTCCAGTCCCTCAGTGTGGAAGGCTGTTTCCGGGCTGGGGTGGGGGGTCTGTTTATGACTGAATCATTAACACTGCAGAGGAGGTTTATTGTCTGGTTTTTGTCTCTCTGACTGATTTAAGGCACAGTCCTCTCAAACTGACTCTGAGTGGGAGTGTTAGGGTTAGTTGCATTCCTGCGCCACATCGTTTGTATTAGGGCTGTGACTATACCATTATTGCGATACTAGTTAGTGTCGTGGCAAGGAAACAAAACAGGAAGTGGATGTAACTTCTTTAGGAAAACAGCCCTATTGTTGAAAACAAATGTCAAGCTATAGCACCCGATATTTTACATACAGCAGGTTTTTAAAAGACTGAAGAGTTTGGTCTGCTTCGTGTACATTTTTGCCATGGAAAACAAATTGCTATACTAGTATTGTCACAGCCCTAGTTTGTATGCGATGTGTGGTCTAGGGGTTAAGGAGTAATGTAAAGGAACCAGATCAGCCGCATGAATCACATCTAGTTAATTCCTGGTTTTGAATAAAGCCTGTTCATCCGTCGTTTGTTAGTCGCTGTCATGGTTGGCTCTGGACTTTATACACAGCGGGCTCATTATCAGGCTCCTATAATCTTATTGGTTTGTATTTGTGTTAGCATTCCACCTAATGCAGCATCTATCTAGGCTTATCTCTCACAGTCCCATTTAATGAGGCAACTTGCTAATTAAGTGGAAGCATTACTCACAGAGACTGTTTTCACTGCGTTGGGAGTGCAGGAGGAGGGCCATATCACACACACACGCACACCTCGGCACCCATTAACCCCCAGCCTGTTAGTTGGCACAAAAAGAAAGACTATAACAGACACAGTCCTACCCTTAAATCATATTCAAATCAAATGATCTCTTGGAGTTGAGATTTTCCAGGGCTGATAAGATCCCGTTCTATTCATGCCCATTCTCTCCTCAAAAAGCTAATTTATTTCTGCTGATGAGACAATGTTCGGGGCAACAGTAATGGGAGTTTGGAGACTTTTCAGAGAAACTGCTATCTTAGGCAACATTAACTCCTATTAATTACCTCAGTGATTGGTATTCAGAGGCTGGTCGCCTGCAGGGGGGAGGGGAGGATCAATTCTCTCAACCGGACGGTGCACTGGAAGAGAGGACCTTGATAATCTCTAATCCTTCTTTTTTTCTCCTGTATAACAACTACCATAATGCGACATTTTGTTTTCCATTCACTGGACACTTCATCACTGTTTGACCGGGCCCAGTGGGGTTGTCACTCTCACTAACCTTGGCTCGGGAGGAATGTCAGTCTAAACTGAAGCATAGAGATCTCTAGGCTATTTTTAGACTCTTTAGAATAATGATCCCAGTGATGGTACTGTGTTGTCAATTGATAGGTTCTAACTTATGTTTCAAACCTCTATGTTTTTGAAGAGTAGCCTAGCTCTCTGGTTCCCCAGGGGCCTGTGCTGTAGGGAGGTTTTGCATGAATGGCGCTGCAGATGGAGTATTGATTTTGATGCTGGCTGTATAATTTTTATTAAACACTCCTTCCATCTGCTAATTGTTTGCCCCAGACACAGGAATTCCAATCCCATAGCTACAGTAGTAGCTAGCGTTATTGTTGAGGGGATTCACCTCGGACAGTAATGGATTTTCCTGAGTTATTTGTAGTAATAACACCCTTTAGCCTTGACTTTTGTTTTCCTATTCTGCTGCGCTGAGGTACATTTCTACTCTCTCTTACCAGCATCATAAAGCACAACATCTTAAATCATGGCTCCACTAGGCAAGAGGTTCTCTCCCTCTTACCACGAACAGCTACTTCTCCCTGGTGAGGGATAATGTCAAGTAGCACACAGGGTAATTGCAAATGGAAAAAGGAATCAGGGGTTTCAGTGTGTTCTTTGAGGTTGAATGGTCTCTTGTCAAGGTAAACAGTGCCGTGTGTCTAGCATATATATATATTTCTACATGAAAGGGTGTGCGCGCGCGCAGCCTTAAACCCAGCCACGCCATCAGTTAGGCAGCATCAGCCCGGTGTCTCAGATAGTAATATAGCCCTGAACAGCAGACAACAGGGAACTGAGAAATGACAGGAGAGAATGAAAAGCACTCTGAATAGGTTTTGGTTGTGAAACCACTCGACACTTGTCACTACAGGTTTTTTCTCTCGGATCGCCTTTGGTTTATTCATCCCAGGAATCAATTACAGAAGCAGACAATGAGCTGGAGCATTGAAACGTGTTCTACAATGGAATCTTACTACTTGGCGTTATACACTTTATCAGCCCCATTCAGGTAATCTTTTAGTCAGGACCTTGTTCTCTCGCCTTGAGACACTAAGACTCTTTCTGGAGCTCTTTCTGTGTGACTGTGTGGAGGATAAACCTCTTACTGGGCTGGAACAGAAGCCTTTCATTGTGCCAACCCACGGCAGAAGAGGTTTAAGCCCAGTACAGAGGATGAGGAGAGGATGGAGGACAAAGAAGATTAGAGGGACAGAGGGACAGAAAGAAAGAGAAACAGGGAGAGACGGGAAGGTCTCTCTGACGGCCGCCCTTTAGATTAAGCTGCATCTCCCATAAAACAATTTCCCACGTCATCGCTGTAAATGAGAATGTGTTCTCAGTCAACTTACCTGGAAAAAAAAACTAAAGAAAAAAACTCTGCCTCTTTCTCTCTGAGCATGTGATAGTGTGTGTGCGAGAGGGAGAGACAATGCATACCAAAGTGCAAGTGTCTTTGTGCTTCAGAAACCTTCTCCTTATCAGTGACAGGCTCATTGATTACTGCCTTTCTATTAGTCCCCTGTGATGAATGGGCCCGGGCCTAAGATATCCAGCCAGCACTCATCATTCTTCTTCTGGCAGAGCACAATATCTCTGTGTTCTGTTGCCATGAGAAAAGGCAGAATCTGCCCAAGAAACATTCCTTCCTTGTCCCCTTATGTCCTCCACTCATAACATTTGGGCCTAATGACAGGCGTAACGGGTATGAAGTCGTCCTCTGTGACACGCACGCAAGAGCAAGCAGATGAAAGCGCGCACACACAACCTCCGTAGTCCCCACAAGTGGGTCGGGGTCGGGCAGTGAGGCTGCTGGTTTTCCACCTTGTGATGGCACAGGGAGTGATTCATCTTCCAGACTATATGTTGGCCTTGGTGGCCATTATCATCCATCTGTAATTGCCTAGTTTTCCACATGGCTGCTCCACTCAGCTCTGCTGTGTGTGCCAGCCTGGAAGAGGATGGTATAGTTGGTGAAATGACCATATTTACTCCTCTGCCAATGTTGCTGTGCCTGGTTCTCTGCCCTACTATGTTGTTATGGATGTAGCTAACATATTATCACCCAGTTAAACCCAGAGGCCCAACTTCGCAATACGTCCGGAAACGCTTCACGAAGCAGACTCGACAGACCGTACTGGGGTTTGGGAAGTCAATGGGAGAAGTGAAAAATGTGTACATTAAAAAATTTAAAATAATAATAAAGTAGATTCGAGCTGAACATATTATTAGCTTGGGTTGACTCACAGTAACAAACAAACAAAAAATATGTATGTCTTGTGTTTGCTTACAGACATTTGTAATATCACTGCTCAGCCTTTGGTGACCAAGTCAGAACACAGTAGCCTATCTGTTCTTCCCCACTCAAACCACTCACATTAAGGCTTCAACATGTATGCAGAGCTTGTGACGGAGTCAATCTTCCATTTTGAAGAACATTCTTAGAATCAATGTTGTGTACTCTGTTCCTTAGTATATGTCTACGGAAAACACAGAGGGGAATACTATTCACAATCGTGTTCCTGCTTCAGACATATAGGGCTAGCGTAGTAAAACGAATGCAGAGAAATAAATGCAAATAATTCAAATGGAAATGTTTAGGCTAGCTAAATCTAATTTGTTTTTAATAATAATGACACGGCTGACAGAGCGAGAATAACCCCTTAGTTGAAACAAGACACTTAGTCGCGATCTCAACAACTCTCTGAAGGCTAGAACCACTAAACGTTTAGGCGACGAGGCTAGATTGCTTTAGAGGCAGAAGGGCCGTGTAATGTTTTCTCCTTTAGCGTCTCCTCGGTGACCAGACACACACACTGCTTTGTTATTGAACCCATCCTACAGCAACACTCCTCTAGTCAACCCCTCCTTTCTCTTCCCTGCTTCACTTCCCTGATTAATCAGAGTCCGACACACTGGTGGGAATGAGAACAAATTGAACCAGTCAGCTGAGAATCTATAGGAAATGTTGAAGGTGGATGGGAAGATTTAGAGAAGACCTGGTGAATGGCATTGAGCCGGTTTCTCTTTTGTCCCTTCCCTGTGCCTTTAGAGATCCATCTAAAAGCTGAGATATTGTAGAGATGGGCATCTCTAGTGTAGCGAGAGACCCACCCATACTTGTATGGTAGTCATTATGTCACAATATCCCTCAGCTAACCTCAGTCAGTCATGCTTGAAATGCTGTCTCCTCACTGTCTGCCCCTCATCCTTCAGTTGCGCGCGCACACACACACACACACACACGCACACACCGTAGTGTGAGGTGGACTGAAGAGACTCATGGTTCTGTCAGCAGCAGCAGCATCATCAGTAGAGCTGTCTGTTTCAGTAAGGTCACTTAGTCTCTGTAGTGCTGTTATTGGACACATGCTCTCCCAGGCTGTGGAGGGAGAAGCACTGACTGCTTTGCTGCTGTCAGAGGGGACATCCACAGCACAGAGCCACTCTGCTCTGTGGTGGGAGATTTGCATGCAGGCCGGCAGAGGTGGATGGTAGCAGTGTCCTGAGCTTTTGCCCTGTCCTATCTGTCCCCCTGTAGTCAGCATTGTTGTAGAATACACACACGCACACCAGTGTACGCAGAAACACACACACACACGGTCAAATGCACAAACTTCATAGACTATAGTTGCTTTTTGTTATAAAGTTTCCCTTACCAACTGCACATTAATTAGTCTAAGTCGTGTTAGTTTTACCAGAAACTCTTAACGTGCCCAGACCTTGTTTTGTGTGTAGCAACAGTGATTGTGATGTCATCATATTGAGCGTGTCGGAGCTAGTATCAGCCAGACTGTTAGTTAATGTTCTCTGAAGCCGTTAAGGCGGTCCCCGCCAAAAGAAAAAATCTTGTCTGTTCTTTCGACCAATTGATTATTCGATATTTTAAAACTAGTATTTTTCCTTATATAAACATACCTTATTTGTTAATAAAATCAACTATACAATGCATTCGAAAAGGATTCAGAAGACTTTACTTTTTCCACATTTTCTTACGTTATAGCCTTATTCCCCTCAATCTACACACAATACCCCATAATGAAAAAGCAAAAAATAAAATAGATTTATAAAAAATAAAATCTACTGAAATATCATATTTCCGTAAGTATTCAGCTATTTAAGAAGCTATTTTCAGGTCTCTCCAAAGATGTTCGATGAGGTTGATGTCCGGGCTCTGGCTGGGCCACTCAAGGACATTCAGAGACTTGTCCCGAAGCCACTCCTGCGTTGTCTTGGCTGTGTGCTTAGGGTCATTGTCCTGTTGGAAGGTAAACATTCGCCCCAGTCTGAGGTCCTGGAGCAGGTGTTCATCAAGGATCTCTCCGTTCATCTTTCCCTCAATCCTGACTAGTGTCCCAGTCCCTGCCGCTGAAAAACATCCCCACAGCATGATGCTGCCACCACCATGCTTCACCGTAGGGATGGTGCCAGGTTGCCTCCAGACCTGACCCTTAGCATTCAGGCCAAAGAGTTCAATCTTGGTTTCATCAGACCAGAGAATCTTGTTTCTTATGGTCTGAGAGTCCTTCAGGTGCCTTTTGGCAAACTCCAAGCGGGCTCCCATGTAGGGTTGCAAAGGGTTGGAAACTTACCGGTACATTTCCGGAATTTTGCTTTGGAATTTTTAAGCCCTGGAATTTGGGGAATTTTGCTTAAATTCATCAAAAAAAGTTAGTTTATAACAGTGAACATTTTTTGTGGGATACACAAGGCAATTCTAGGTCTTGTGGCATATTTTGGTTAAACTATCCCCAATTCAATGGAATTGCAACCCTCTGCATGCACAGTGCATTCTTCCATCACATGTGCAGTGCACTCTTCCATCACATGTACAGCTGATTCTCAAGATCTTGCACACTAATGAGATGCTATTGAGCCCACATTACTACACTGTCTGAGCCAATGACTACATGCTTTCTGGTAAGTTTTGATTACAATACTGGGTGGGGTGAATATATTTTATATGACGTACATAATTTTTTGTTAACTAGTAAATAGTAGCATACGGTCAAGTGTGTTTTAAATCACTTCTAACTTGTTAACAATTTCTGCTAGTTAGTTTTTGCTACCATGTGGGTTTTAGCTTGCTTGAGCCTGCTAACTGAGTGTTAATTCACCTGTTTCATTTTAAATCATTTATCTTACAAAATAATTGTTTAATCTAACTGCTTAACTATTTATCTGTACATGGAATTGTATTTGGGTAAAAAAAAAGAAGAAATAAAGTAATCTTTACAGGAAAATGCCACTTGCACTTTCTGATGTGTGGAGACATTTCACTGCAGCTAATGTAGAAGAAAAAGCTGTGTACATTTGCAAATACTGTGCCAAATCATATATGAAGAATCTTATCGATAGCAACATCTCATGGTCCTCCAGGAATCAGAAGTTTTTTTGAATCAATGGAGGAACGTAGTCAGAGAAATGCTGATCAATGTCTTGCTCAAGTTGTGTATGCAATTGGTTTACCACTGTTGCTCACAGGCAATGTGTATTGGAAGAGATTTCTGAATGTTTTTCGCCCAGCATACACCCCTCCAACCAGACATGCTTCATCTACTCATTTGCTGGATGCAGAGTTCAACAGAGTTCAAGTGAAGGTCATGCAAATCTTAGAGAAAGCAGACTGTATTGCAATCATCTCTGATGGGTGGTCGAATGTTTGTGGCACAAGGGACAACAGATACACCGGTCTCTACATTGCAGATGAGCTGAAGGCAGTCATCAATGACCTTGGACCTCAGAAGGTATTTCTGAGTCCTACCCTCACATCACACCCATTTGCTGTGCTGCTCATGCATTGAATCTGCTCCTAAAGGACATGGCGCTGAAAACAATGGATACACTCTACAAGAGAGCCAAGGAAATGGTCATGTTATCGCAGCAATCAACCTCAACTAGCAAAGAATAAGAGCACCACATTGAAGCTGCCCAGCAACACCTGTTGGGGTGGTGTTGTCATCACGTTTGACAGTCTCCTGGAGGGGGAGTCTCTCCAAGAAATGGCCATATCACAGTCTGCCGATATGGACAGCCCCATCAAGAGGATCCTCCTGGATGATGTATTTTGGGAGAGAGTGGTAAGCAGCCTGAAACTCCTGAAACATATAGCAGTAGCCATAGCACGGATTGAGGGAGACAATGTCATCCTGTCTGATGTTCAGACTCTGCTTGCAGATGTAAGAGAAGATATCCGTGCTGACCTGCCCACTTCACTGTTGCTCCAAGCAGAGGAAACTGACGTTCTGAAATACATCAAAAAGTGTAACGTGTATGGACTTCTGCCTGAAGCCCATACATGCCGCAGCGTAGAGTACATGTTGGACCCCAAGTATGCTGGCAAGAGCATCCTGTCTGGTTCATAGATCAACAAGGCCTATGGTGTTATCACTACCATGTCTCGTCACCTTGGCCTGGATGAGGGCAAGGTTCTTGGCAGTCTGGCGAAGTACACTTCCAAGCAAGGGCTTTGGGATGGAGATGCAACATGGCAATCGTGCCAACATATGGTGGCCACCTGGTGGAAGGGACTTTGGATCTGATGCTCTTTCCCCTGTTGCCTCCATCATCCTCCAAATCCCACCAACATCAGCCGCCTCAGAGCGCAACTGGTCCTTGTTTGGGAACACACACACCAAAGCACGCAACAGGCTGACCAATACAAGAGTTGAAGAATTGGTGGCCATCCAGGCAAAGTTGAGACTTTTTGAGCCTGACAACTAGCCATCCTCAACAAGGTTGGAAAGTGACAGTGAAGATGAGACCTCAGAATCTGATGTTCAGGTGGTGGACATTGAGGAGGTCCAGGGAGAAGACATGGAAGCCTGAGAGGAAGACAACCAAAGCTTTAGTTTCTAGACTATCATTTTACAGATGTATGTTGAAAATGTTTTTGGGAGATGCGATGGGTCATTGGGGATTATTCAATATTCCCTTTTGTTGTTCAGTGAAATCATCCCATGTGAAGAGTCAACTCATTTAATTAAAGTTTTATTTCTGTTGGAAGGATTTAATAATTTGCAATTATGTCTACTTATAAGGTAAAAGGTTTATGTTTCTGTCTCCATATGATATGGTAAATATATCCAATGCAAAAAACATCTACATTTAAATTGTATTAATATTAATTTGCATATATTCCTGTTAATTCCCATATATTCCATTAATTCTCATATATTCCTGTTAATTCCCACGGAAAGTTTCCACCTCTGAATATTCCCCAAAATGCAAAAAAAAGTGCAACCCCTACTCCCATGTGGCTTTTACTGAGGAGTGGCTTCCGTCTGGCCACTCTACCATAAAGGCCTGATTGGTGGAGTGCTGCAGAGATGGTTGCCCTTCTGGAAGATTCTCCCATCTCAACAGAGGAACTCTGGAGGTCTGTCAGAGTGACCATTGGGTTCTTGGTCACCTCCCTGACCAAGGCCGTTCTCTCCCGGGCGGCCAGCTCTAGGAAGAGTCTTGCTGGTTTCAAACTTCTTCCATTTAAGAATGATGGAAGCCACTGTGTTCTTGGGGACCTTCAATGCTGCAGAAATGTTTTGGTACCCTTCCCCAGATCTGTGCCTCGACACAATTTTGTCTCTGAGCTCTACGGACAATTCCTTCGACCTCATGGCTTGGTTTTTGCTCTGACTAGCTCCGACACGTCAGCTATGGGATCTTTATATAGACAGGTGTGTGCCTCTCCAAATCATGTCCAATCAAATGAATTTACCACAGGTGAACTCCAATCAAGTTGTAGAAGCATCTCAAAGATCAATGGAAACAGGTGGCGCCTGAGCTCAATTTCGAGTCTCATAGCAAGGGGTCTGAATACTTATGTAAATAGGTATTTTATATGTATTTTTTGCCAACATTTATAGAAACCTGTTTTTGCTTTGTCATTATGGGGTATTGTGTGCAGATTGATGTAAAAAAAAAAAAATGTGTATCCATTTTAAAATAAGGCTGTAACGTAATAAAAATACTTTCCGAATGCACTCATGCTTTAAGCACACTGTGATTAAATCATTAAGACACACAAATAACTCAAGAGATAGCCAGAGGTCATGATAGCACAACCAGAAGGAAAAAACATACCCCCCCCCTCAAAATGTATTATCATGTGGTTAATCAAAATTCTCAAAGTAACTTCTATTGCCATTGCCAACTATGTAAAAATAGCCTACATAAAGCCAATAAATGAAAACATTGCAGTCTGGTATAAAATATCCTGATAAAAATAAATATCCTATTAATCACATTGGCTAAGCACGTCTGTCTGCAAGGAACTTGAAACATTGAATCAACTTGGTCCGGCCTGAAGCTCATCCTATCAAACAACATTGTATAGAATGTTCTGGGCCCTCAGAGTTGTATGCTATTTGTGCAAGGGATAAGAAGTAATCAGGTTGGCCTATTTTATGATGTTTCCACCAGATCATAACATTACATTTTTTCTCCCTTCCACAGCAAGTGATTGAAAGAGAGTTGGAAATATTTTTCTAGTAGGCTATGTTGAGGAACTGTTGAAAAAATTACTTTTGTAACGACCACAGTTGTGATGAGTTAAGACGATCAGAAATTCTAGCAGATCCCCAAATGGGCGCATTTATAGGCCTACATTAGTGTGCAGGCCAGGCAGCCTACTTCTATGAATAATCAGGTACTCAACATTTACCGGAGCGCTACAAATATAATACTATGAATAAACTGACAACTCGTAAATGGAATATAATAAACTAAAACTGCAAACTCCGACAATGAGAAGGATAAAAGTAATAATAATATATTGAACGCTTTCACAGAAATTACATTAACCAAACAAAAAAATTTAAAAATATTGGTCGACCAACAGCCTATCGACTAAACAATTGACCAGGTCAGCCCTAGAAGCCGTGCTAATTTCTATCTCGCCATCTGCTATTTTTATATCCTCTCCTCCCTGTCAATAATGTCATATCTGTTAGAATTATATACTCTTAAGTCAGAGTGCAGGCAGTCAAGGCACACCATGGCAGAGACACAGGAACCCAACCACTGCTCTGGCAAAAATGGATGGGAGCACCGCTTGCCTCAGATGAGATTTACTTCTGTTTGATATTGACTGAGGCAACCGCACCCCGAATACACACACACACACACACACACACACACACACACACACACACACACACACACACACAGCCTACTCTCCCACAGGACTTTGAGATAGAAACACAATGTAATTTATGGAATCCATTAACTGCCCTCTGGTGTCCAGCCATTCCAGTCAGTCTATCTCTATGTCCCTGTCAGCTGCCAATCTAATATTAGGGAGGGTTACTGAGTGCAGGGGCATCACCACTAAGAACACAGGGTGAAGAAGGATGGGGTGTGTGTGTGCTCCTCTCACCTTGCTTTATCTCAGGAGGAGGGGGGTTGTTTGTTTGATCTTGCTGCCCATATGTCGGAGTTAAAACATTATGTCCATAGAGATGTAAAAGCCTGCCTAGACCTGTCTCCTCTCTTTGTATGGTAGTCTATCCCAGCCATAGTCATCTAACCCCAGACAGCCCCCAGAGGACCCAGCCCCCCCCCCCCCCCCCCCTCCCCTGGATGTATTCTGTGTGTTCTGATCTTAACACCAGGCAGCCTCCCTCCCTGTCTCAACGTCCCCTGCTGTTGGAATGGAAACAAAGGACTCCTCCAATTAAGCCACTGTGTCTGACTGCGTGTATTCTTTTTGTGTTCCAGAATGCTTTCTCTCTCACCCTCCCTCCATCTCTGTGCAACCCCCCGAGGCGTGTTCTGTCAAATCGACGCATGTTGTTGCAGGACCCTTAATCATCCCTCTTTCACCATGTTATTCTTTCTACCTCCTCGTTCCCCGTCTCCCCCTCAGTCTCCTCAGGTCCTGGTTGAGAAAGCACACAGAGGAAATCAAGGGGGGTCGGAAGGAGGGAGAGGGGGGATGGAGAGGAAATCTAGGGTGGTCGAAAGGAGGCAGTCACAATTTGTTGTGACTGTAGTCGCGGGGGCAGGGCTGTGAGGAGTGGGATGGAGGGATGTGCGGAAGGATGAGGGTGAGATCCCTTCTGAGACAGAGACCGAGAGAGGTTTAATTAGAAGATTGAAACAAGCCGTCTCCTAGATGATGCTGTGTGTACAGGCAGCACAACGTCACGGCATCATCAGCCAAAAGGGTGTGCACTGAGCTACGCTACCCAAACTCAGAGCGAGGGAGGGGAGAGAGAGGAAACAGAGGGAGAGCAAGCCGTAAGGGAAGAGAGATAGGCAGGCTCTCTGTCTGTGTGGGTGCTCTGCTGCACTGTTTGTGTGGTGTGTGTGTGTGTGTGTGTGTTTCTCTCTCCCCGTGCTGTAGCTGCCTCTCTCTCTCCCCGCTGTGACACTGGCTCTGTGCTGCTGCTGTGCGTCTCTCTCCCTGCCCGTCTCTGACACTATGATTTTCTGCAACCATTTAGGTGAATACAAGAAGGACGAACTCCTGGAGGCGGCTAGGTGAGTACAAGCTCTCCTCTCATCCTCCCTCTAATCCTCCCTCCATCTCTCTCCTCCTTTTATTCTCTCTCTCCCTTCTTTCTTCTCCTCACTTCCCCTCCGGCATTAGCAGATAGGTGTTGTGAAAGGATTGTGCATGTGGTTTAGGAGTGCTGGTGCACGGCGAGGGTTGTTATTGTGAAGGGATACGCACGTGGACTATGTGTGGCCTTTTCTCGTTTGGGCAAAAGTCCATCCTTCGTCCTGGCTCTCCTCTGTCCTTTCACTTCCGTGCCCCGGAAACCGATGTGGTCGAGAAACGTGTCGATTAATTAGTAGGCAAACGGAAGATGGTCCTCCTCTCCTCGATAGCCTACTTTTGGCGAGGAAGCACAAGTGTTTCCTTCTAGGAAGAGTTTTGATATCTGCCACACCACCTTTGAATCAGCTGGTGTATTGTCTGAGGAGAATACCATGCACACATTTAAAGCAAAATGCTACGTATC
This sequence comes from Thymallus thymallus, assembly GCA_023634145.1. Classification (NCBI taxonomy): domain Eukaryota; kingdom Metazoa; phylum Chordata; class Actinopteri; order Salmoniformes; family Salmonidae; genus Thymallus; species Thymallus thymallus. The sequence continues at coordinate 24,045,573 of CM042403.1, forward strand.
CTTTTATCTATACAATGTCTTTTACCACGAACTTAATTTATTGTTATCGCTTTGCACATTTATTTTGGGATCCACCCCTGTAAACGTAATTTGCCTGATGGAGCGCGAATGGAGAAGGAGCTTCTCATTTAATTCAAGAGCATTTTCATCTACGTTCCCCCTCCTTGCCGCCTCTCCTCGATTACCTTTGACCTTTTTCAAAAGGCTGCGAAAGGGGACAGAGGAGAGAGGATGCAGGAGTTGAGCTACTGTAATCCAATTGAGAAAAGGCCCCTGCCTGTGTGGAGGGTTAGTTGTTGTTACTTCTGCTTGGTGTGGGTGGCAGGACAGCGATGTCTCATTCAGTCAACACAGAATATGTTCAGACACTGACCGGAGTCCGGACTGAGTTCCTTGGTATTCCCACGCGCAATCGAGAGTCACGCGGTCGTATACAAATGTAAGCAAGGTTTGAAATTAGCTTGTTTTATTCAAACATTATATCTATTTGAGCTTCTTGCGGTCAATTTGCAGTCTGTAAATTATACGTAATTATGTTCCGGCCTCCTAACCTCTGCTCCCAAAACAAATCGGCCTGCGGCTGAATCTAGTTGATGATCCCTACTATAGGCTTAACAACAGAGGGCTAGATAGACCCGCTGGACCTGAGGCAGCTGTGATTCACAGTAGTAGTTATCATCTCTATCCATGGCTGTTATGACTGACATGACAACACAATTGCAGATGACAACTTGGTGGATGGATATTTCTGATTGGCCAGCGGGTTCACAGTTCACACGGCCATCCCTGGAGAGGTGCACCCTGGGAAGGAGTGAAGCCCCCAGAGGAGGACTGAGTCTTCCTCCTTTCATCTGAACAGCTGAGATTCCCTCTGTCCGCCCAGCACGGGACGCTCCTGCTGCCTGAACACCAACTCCCTATGCCCACTGGGAACTCCTGTCATGTCCGCTACAAGCATGAGGGGATTTCTCTCTCTTGTTCCTACAAATGAATGACCGACAGGCTGCCCCACAATGGCTGTTGTGGTCGCTCCACACACACAGTTTCCTCCCCACAATGGCCACCCCAGCATAGCGAAGGCTGTTACAGTTGTGCTTTGAACCACCAAACATGTCTTGCAGTGCAAGGCATGTATGTCACATTCAGATTATTATACTGAAGTGGCTGACTGTTGGCCCTTGGGCAGCAGACCCTACTAGAATACATGAAATCAGTCTTTGATGACTGAATCAGAAAACGCTCTGGGGGAATGAAGGCAGCCAGAGATGAGAACTATAAAGACTCAGTCTTCATTATCTGGAGCACAGTTGGTCAGTTGAAACCATGATCAGAGGGGTTGCCATGGAGTATAATGTAATGTACCACTCACTCTGTCCATAACAAGCATACGTGTACTATATGGCGCTCCATCCATCCAGGGATTTCCTTTCAGCACTTCTAATGAAGACGAGTCCTGGTATTGGTTATTCTGCGGTAAGGAATAAGGCTCTTCTGAGATGTCTGTATCATGGAGGGGAGGAGCCTCATATAGCTGATTGACTTATGACAGGAGGTTTACTCTATATGGGCTCTATCTTAGCACCCTGGTATTTAGGAAGATGAAACTGACACACACTAGCTTTAATCATGTGGCCTCCACTCTCCGCTAAACCGTGGGATGTTGTTGTGCATCTAAATTAAGGATCTCTTGTTTTCACTTAAGCCCAGTTAGCGTTCTCTACCGGCGGAAGGAGAAGGAGGGGAGAGAAGAGGGTAACCGAAGAAAGCAAAGCCACCTACTATGAATGCATCTTCGCTGAAGGGACTTTGGCAAGCTTGATACAGGGGGAACGAGAGAGGAGGAAGAGGGGGGAAGAGAAGAAAGATCCCTTTCTTCCTTTCTCTGACGGCCTTAAGCGTTGTCGTCATCTGGGTAATGCAGTGACAGGCTGGCTCCACTGCCATGGTAGTGCATCCTGGCTGGGCCTCCCGTCACCTTGTCTGGGCACCGTGCACCAACCACAGGAGGCAGAGGACATCCCTAATAAATACTGTCAGAGCGTGCCAACATTAAGACTGACTGGCACGACCGCCCTGATCCAGAGCAGAACAGAGCAGGCAGCAGGGCTTCTGATAACAGCCAGGGTGAAGAGACACAAGGATAGAGGAGAATGAGGAGGATTCCCCTGACACAGCACAGTAGTAGGGCCTTACTGGAGTTTTCCATTTTGTTCATCCATATTCAGGCCTGTCTTTTAACCCCCCCTGGCTCTTACTGTGGATCCATGGAAGTGCCATACAGTCACACTGAGAACTGAGTGGAGCGGAGAGGATTGTTCTTGGTTTCAGTGGCCCTGGAAGGAGAAGCTGAGGCTCTATATGTCTCCTGACCTCACTGGACCATCACCCTGGACCAGACTTCAGGACCGGCTGTTAGTGTGTGTTCAGTGTGTAATGTGTAATGTCCTGCTGTGTTTTGGGATGGTAGAGCAGAAGAACACAGGAAAGACCTCCACAGCAGGTAGAGATGCTGACTCTGTTATCCGGAAGCCTTCTCTCTGAATCTCTCTACAGCCATGCATAGCCTTTGGCAGAGAAAAACTCTATTGTGATAAGGAAAGAATTTACACTGCATCAGTGTTTTTCACTCTTGTTGTTTTCTGTTATCTAATTATCTTGACCAGTGTGTTCAGAGATCTAAAGACTGGCGTGGTTTTGACTGCAGTCATAAATAATGCTCTTTAGTTAAGCTTTTCCCTGTCCTAGCCTTTTGTTTTTCTCCTTTTTTAGTTAATGATACTCCTCCATTCCCTCCTTCTCTTTATCTCTCGTTCTCACTCACTCGTTCTCACTCACTCACAAGGCATGGTATATATTAATTTTTTCCTTCCCTATTTTCTATTGTTTTCTTCCGCTTCAGGAGTGGAAATGAAGAGAAGCTCATGGCCCTGCTCACTCCGTTAAACGTCAACTGCCATGCAAGCGACGGCCGCAAGGTAAGGGCTCGCTCCGCCAGCATGCACGTGTCTGCACACACACACACACATTGTTACTCAAGCAATCCCTGCTCAAACCATGATATTCCAACTACATTTTTTAATCATAGTGACATGGACCAATCAATTCAGGTACATTTTAAATATAGAGCCATTGAGCTATTCTTTACTTGCCGAGGTAGTAATTGTGAGTGAGCACAAGTGGAACGGAGTGAGGAGGAGTATAATTGGCCCTTTTAATGTCATAGCCAGGTTCCAGGTGACATTAGAGGCCTGGTCTGATCTCAGGGAAAGCTACAGGATCCCAGTCAGTCCTGAGAAGAGGCTTAACCTGATCCACGACATCCCTTCTAACAGACCTTTCATACTGGAAATTAGAGGATTTGTGGTACCCTCTGTCTGCTGCAAGGTAATCATGATGCATGGATGGGCTAGAGTTGAGGATAGCCCCTCCAATCTCTTTTCTACTAAATTAGTTGTGTAATGGCAGATTGTGACCACAGACAGCAGTTTCTATAGTATGTTGATTATAAGTAACACATTGTTAGTACAGTATTGACACAACATTATAGTGACGATGGATACTTAGCTACAGTATAGCCACATGCTGTGATATCCATCTTGTCCAAAAATTACAGTTCTCTCTGAAAGTAATCTTCCTGGGAAGATTTTAGCAATAAGGCCTGAGAACCCGAGAACTCCTGACTAAGGGCTGTTCTTAGGCGGAGCGGAGGGACAGGAAAACAGATCTTAGGAGGGTGTTATTCAAGATAATTCCTGTGTTCGAGGCCCTTACTGCTTTTATAAAATGGTTGCCAACGTATAAAACAAAATATTAATGGCATGTTTTCATTAAAATAGTTTTATTGAGTAAATTAATTTTTATTTCATCCTTCCACCATACAATATAGTCTGGGCAATATACTCTTGGAAAAGCCAGACGTTATTTCTGGAATCCTGAAGTTGCAAGCCAAATGGGCTGGCCGTCCATTCTATTGGCATGGACGTAATAAGCCACAGGTGTCAAACTCATTCCACTGAGGCCGCATGTCTGCGGGTTTTCGGTCCTCCATTGTCCTTGATTGATGAATTAAGGTCACTAATTAGTAAGGAACTCCCCACACTTGGTTGTCTTGGGCTTAATTTAACGGAAAAACCTGCAGACACTAGGCCTTCCATGGAATGATTTTGACACCCCCTGTTCTAAGCAAAAAAGTTTGCAATTTTTTTAAATGTAACCTTTATTTAACTAGGCAAGTCAGTTAATTACAAATTCTTATTTACAAGGGTCAGCCCCTGAAGCAAATTAGGTTTAAGTGCCTTGCTCAAGGACACATCGACAGTTTTTTTTTCACCTTGTCGGCTCTGGTATTTGAACCAGCGACCTTTGGGTTACTGGCCCAATGCTCTAACCGCTAGGCTACCTGCCGCCCTCAGTAGCTCTCTTTCCTTTGCTAGCCTAGCCAACTAAAGCTAACACACAATCACATCAAGCAGCTGAGGTGACAGCAAGCTATGTGCATTTTGTTTTACCTTTGTTTCTATATCCATTATTTCCTGATAAATGAATTGGCCTGGCTCAGAGAATTTGTCAGTCTCATCACGTTCATATGCATGGCACAGTGGCAATCGGGAGAAATAGCTGCAACAAGTTGGAGAAGCAGACAGCAAGGTTTAGACAAACCCCAACTGTTGCAAACCAAATGCTAGGGTAGTTGCATGGAGAAATATTGTCTAGATGCTTTTTTACAGGGGAGATTAAGTTAATAAATTACGTGGCTAGGCTGTCAGACAGTGCATTGATGATTCAAATGGAACTGTTAACAGGCATTACCCAGGATTGTGGTTATTAACTCCTACCAACCAATCAGCATCTAAGATCCAAATAACCCTTTTTATAGTTTAGAATAATTCCGGTAGAGGGATTTGGGGATCTGTGTGCGATTCAGCAGTGAAATTCTTTGTATTCCTACACCACAGCAGTGTACTGTAGGTTGTAGTTATGGTTATTGTGTGAGCCGTTAGCGTTCAATGACTCCTGATTATCCACCGGCTGTGTTGTCACTGCTGTGGCTTTGTATATCTGCATTCTGTCCCTGTCTGCTTCAGGAGGAATGCGATGACATTTTGATTTTAATTGATTTCCGTGAGGGTATGATGACCGCGATAATAATTGACACAATGATGCATATAAAAATTATAATGAAGCTTTCTCAAAGATTGCCGCCATAATCTCCCTCAAGTATCTTTTCTTTATTCCCCCCTCTTTCGTTTTAATTAAACTGGCACCATCCCTCCCTCCACCTCCCTGGCCAATTCTCTGCCTTCTTTTGTGTGAGCAGCGCTGTTCTAGACGGTGCAGCAGTGTGGAGGTTTATGGCTGGTTCTGTGTTTGCCAGAGTCAATGCCCTCTAATACAGCTCTGCAGGGTACAGTGTTCCAGCCTGCCTGCCAGCCGGTTGGTTGGTTGCACCCCAGACCTCAGTGTTTATGAACAGAGAGAATGTCTTCTCCTTTAAAGTCTTCACTAATGTGCAGTACAGTTAGTCTCTCTGTGCTAATGAGTTGCTGTGGCCCTGGCAGCACAGCATGTAGGTACAGAGATGTTGTTCTAAGGCAGATGAGAGGGTTGCTCCTGCTATTTACATTGCTTTGTGTTGAGTCCTCGGACTCTGTGGTTGTTTCTCAATATGCATACTACCGTGCTTCACACACACTTCAATTCTTCAAGGACGTTCTCGTGAGGACAAGGGTGTGGAGAACACATAACACTCACCCTCCCCCTACTGGATTAACTCATGTTGCATCTTCCCATTCACTTAACCTTCTACCAGCCAGGACAATGGCAACAATAGAGACTAAACAAGATATACACAAACGTTTTACTTCGTAGTTATCAGCTAGATATATATGTAAATCGTTGTAATCTAGCTAGCCAGCTGTCTAGTTAAACAGGCAAAAATGACCTAAAACTAATGTTATGCAAGGTCCAGTAGATGTAAATTCTTTGTGGGTAGCTAGCTAGCCAGTTAGCCCTATTGACTTACTATGGACTTACCCATTCACTGAACCTTCCTTACTTCTAGCCAGAACAATGGCAATCGAGCAGAAACAAGATATACACAAAGCAAACGTTTTACTTCATAGCTATCAGCTAGCTACATGTGAATCGTAATAATGTAGCTAACCAGATAGTATAACAGGCAAAAATGACCTAAAACCAATGTTATCCAAGGTAGATGTAAATTCTACGTGGGTAGCTAGCTAACAATTCTTTGTGGCTATCTGGCTAGCTAACAGTAGTAGCTAGCCAGTTAGCTATATTGACTTACTATGGGCTTGCGACCTACGCACACTACAGTGGGTATTGTAGGCAGGTAACCATGCCAAAATTAACAATGCATGTATTTATTAACGTATCAAGTTAAAATATTGTAGTCAGCCAACATATGAGATGTGAATAGGCAACTTTTTTTGTTTTATTTTCTTCAAGATATGTACAAACGGAGTACGCATTAGAGAATTGTCCTCCGTGCTCCATTTGGCATACTTTGATTTGGACTCGTACTCAGACCCTCCCGTGCTAGTATGCGTTTTGAGAAACACTATGTGTGTTCGGATGGGCCTTTGTGCTGGACTGGACTATAATTGTGTTTTATGAGTATTTCAGATAGAAAATGCTTACTTGGCCTCTCCTAAGGCCACCTCTCTGTTTCCCTGCTACTATATAGTCCTTTAATTGACTGTCCAGTGAGTCACAGGTATTTTACCTAGGAGGGAGACCCAGGAGTTATAGAGGAGATTATTGGAAAGTGAGAGGTCAGCATTTAGCCTACACGGTGCAATTCATTGGGCTCTTAGATATTTCCAAGGGGGCTTTTTGTAGGTGTTTAGGCTACATCCACATTCTGTCAGGTGTGCTCTACTCCCCTTCCTACTCTAACCTCTAAAAGTGAGCTTTTCAGCGATCCTAACATGGTTAATACATGGCGACTCACTTTTTATAATTACCTGGACTCCTTAACTTAATGCTAACACAGAATTGCACTGATTTCTTCTTAAGAAAGAGGGAGAACTGAGTGTGTGAGCCAGAGATCCGTGGGAGATGCAAATACTTTAAGTGTGCATTCCGATTACCATACTAATGATATTAGGTTTTTCCGTCCTCATAACCCATTCCACTTGTAATTTCTGTTGTCAAAGCTAATGAGCGACTCAACTGGAATGGAATTAAAGGTCTAAGGCATTTTATTCAGAAATGTGTGCCATTCATGTGGTAGTTAAGAAGTGACCTTGTGGGATTTCATAGAGATTCTAGTACGTGTTACTTTAACGCCCCTAAAGAGACTAGAGGCACAGTCAGTCAGTCCTCAATGCTCTCACTTGTCTAGCGTCATACCATGCCCAGCTAATCTCTCCTTCGATAATCTTCAAAATAAATAATTCAAGTAAATAGTTTATCACACTTGCTTCCTGAACTCATTCAGTTAGCTTAATATATTTCCCAGGCCTCTCTCTCAGTCCTGTATATTGCAAGCCTCCCCCTTTTTCCTCCAAACATAAGGATGGTCATTATGGCCAAACATTTCTATTTTGTTTCATCAGACCAGAGGAAATTTCTCTAAAAAGTATGATATTTTTCCCTATGTGCAGTTGCAAACCGTAGTCTGGCTTTTTTATGGCGGTTTTGGAGCAGTGGCTTCTTCCTTGCTGAGCGGCCTTTCAGGTTATGTTGATATAGGACTCGTTTTACTGTGGATATAGATACTTTTGTACCTGTTTCCTCCAGCATCTTCACAAGGTCCTTTGCTGTTGTTCTGGGATTGATTTGCACTTTTCGCATTTGGAAATTGCTCCCAAGAATCCTCCACACTTGTGGAGGTCTAAAAAAACATTTTCTGAGGTCTTGCCTAATTTCTTTTGATTTTCCTATGATGTTGAGAAAAGTGGCACTGAGTTTGAAGGTAGGCCTTGAATACACCTCCAATTGACTCAAATGATGTCAATTAGCCTATCAGAAGCTTCTAAAGTCATGACATCATTTTCTGGAATTTTCCAAGCTGTTTAAAGGCACAGTCAACTTAGTGTATGTAAACCTCGGACCCACTGGAATTGTGATATAGTGAAATAATCTGTCTGGAAACAATTGTTTGAAGAATTACTTGTCATGCACAAAGTAGATGTCCTAACCCACTTTCCAAATCTATAGTTTGTTAATATGAAATCTGTGGAGTGGTTGAAAAATGAGTTTTAATGACTTCAACCTAAGTGTATGTAAACTTCCGACTTCAGCTGTACGTTAAAGATCCACTGCTCGCATTTTCTGCCTACGCCTCTGGCTCTGTCCCGCCCTACCTCACTCCTCTGTCCCTCCGCCTCCATAACCCAGGGAAAGAATTTAAGCTCGCCCTTGGCTGCTCAAGTCTTCCGTTTTCCATTTGTCATACAATTCCAGCTTACAGGTGCATTCTTTTGTTGAAGTATATAATAGAATACTTTAGCTGTTTCCGAGCGGCACCATTTGTCATGGGACTCTTGTGTTGCTGTGCCAGTCTCTTTTCCATTTTTTTGCTGAATCCACACCCTGAGTAAAATAGCAGCAAAGGGCTGTTATCATCATCCGATATCTTCATGGCCTGAAACTCACTTTGTTCCGTAAATTAATTGTGTTTGTCACAGTTTTATTCTATAATGGGTATTGCAGAAGGCCAGGACAGAAAGGGCTCTTGGCAATGATGGGATGATCAGGGATAATAGGTCATGGAGAATACTGTCCCTGCAGTGTCTTCTTTCAGCAGTGTTAAGCTATTTCCATGGCTACTACAAGGAGGAGAAGAGGTGTAGAGAATGTTGTAAAGTGATGAATCCACTCTGAACCTGTGATATTAGCCATACATGACCCCTTGCCAACAGCCAAGTTTTTAGTCTAGTCTACTGTTGTGTCAGCAGCACTGGCTATAGTTAGTTGTGTGAAACCCCTAGTAGGTTCAAGACATGAACAATAGACCCTATTTGTTTTTGATCATCCTCTTATATGTAGCAGGATTGATTAAATCCTTACTTTTCTGACTGGTTTGTGTTGATACTGTGGAGGAATCAGTAGACTGCCAGTCCCCTGGCGTCTGCTGTTAGTAACTCTATCGGCGCTGTCATATCAGTAGTGTGTTAAAGATATGACCTTGGGTGGACACTGACGGTAAGCTTAGTGGAGCGCTGAGATGAGATGCACCCTGTAATGACCTGTCTGCCTCAACACAGTACCCGAACAGAGCCACACACCTTCGGAAGCTGCTCAGTAGTCAGGAGGAGGAGATCCAGAGTCTGTCTACATGTGAGGAGCAGAGCAGACACGTGCCTGCCTGCCTTGGCACACTGGCATCTCAATTTACCTCAACAACCTGCTGCAATCATGTCCCTTAAATGGCCCTAGGAACAGTGGGATGTGCTGAGGCTGAATGAACTGGGCCTGTCTCCAACCTCACCATTTTTGCTATGTCATAACCATCACTGCCTCTGTATTCAGGAGATGACTTCGAAGTGACATCCGCCTCCGCATATTGTACCGCATTGGAAAATGAGAGAGGGGGCGACTAAAAGAAATGCTTTATTATAGTGGGCTTTCGAATTTCGATGGATAGCATAAGTCGCTGAGGATTAATCACTGCTTTAGTAAGTGATTTACTTGTGTGATTGGGTAGCTCAGATCCTTGGATGTCTCTGCGTAACACAAGCTAGACTACGCAATCACACAAGTGTTTGTTACATTTAGGGCTGTCCCCAAACAAAAAACTAATCTTGGCCGACCGAATTGTCCTGTTCTTTTGACCAATCGATTGGTTGAAATGTTTAACCTTATTTTTCCATATACAGTTGAAGTCGGAGGTTTACATACACCCTTTAGCCAAATACATATAAACTCAGTTTTTCACAATTCCTGACATTTAATCCTAGTAAAAATTCCCTGTCTTAGGTCAGTTAGGATCACCACTTTATTTTAAGAATGTGAATTGTCAGAATAATAGTAGAGTGATTTATTTCAGCTTTTATTTCTTTCATCACATTCCCAGTGGGTCAGAAGTTTACATACACTCAATTAGTATTTGGTAGCATTGCCTTTAAATTGTTTAACTTGGATCAAACGTTTCGGGTAGCCTTCCACAAGCTTCCCACAATAAGAATTGGTGTAACTGAGTCAGGTTTGTAGGCCTCCTTGCTCTCACACGCTTGTTCAGTTCTGCTCTCAAATGTTCTATAGGATTGAGGTCAGGGCTTTGTGATGGTCACTCCAATACCTTGACTTTGTTGTCCTTAAGCCATTTTGCAACAACTTTGGAAGTATGCTTGGGGTCATTGTCCATTATGGAAGACCCAAACATAAGGATGGTCATTATGGCCAAACAGTTATATTTTTGTTTCATGAGACCAGAGGACATTTCTCTGTGGATATAGATACGTTTGTACCTAATTCCTCCAGCATCTTCACAAGGTCCTTGAGAGAGAGGAGAGAGGAGAGAGGAGAGAGGAGAGAGGAGAGAGAGAGAGAGAGAGAGAGAGAGAGAGAGAGAGAGAGAGAGAGAGAGAGAGAGAGAGAGAGAGAGAGCCTCTGTAATTTTAGTTAGTTAGCTCCCTTATTGTTTAGGAAGGACATTTTTGTTTTTCTTTCGTTTGGCACCGCCCGTGTACCTTCTCCCCGTGAGTGCTGGGAGGGAAGCTTAATTCGCTTTAGTAAAATAAAGTATCCCTTATGCACTCTACCCATGGTTCCCTGTGTCCATCCTTTGGGCTGTATATAGAACATTGGTGTGTTTTATGTTGCGACACGAACATCATACCCTAGACATGCCGCTGGGTCGTAACAGTTTTGTACACTAAGTGTTTATTCAGTCTTCAATTACACCAGAGATTGCATGACACACAATTCCATTAGATTAAACAGGGGCATAGCAGACTTCCAAACTTAGCTAGATATCCAGTCGGTGCTTTATGAAATCAAATACGTTGTGTTTTTAATCATCTAAAAGCAGAGCAGAGACAGGGTATCAGGTAGAGGAGAAAGGCAGGGCAGGGGTGGGAGAGTATGGGAGGCAGGGGTGGGAGGGTAGGGCAGAGGTGGGAGGGTAGGGGAGAGGCAGGGGTGTGAGGGTAGGGGGAGGCAGGGGTAGCAGGTAGGGGAGAGGCAGGGGTGGGAGGGTGGGGGAGAGGCAGGGTGGGGGTTTGTTGGAAAGCTTTGATTCCTTCCTTTGCCATTACTTTCATCAGCTCCATTCCTTTGTCCCATTTTCTCTCCTATTTCCAGCCACTCTCTCTCTTTCTTTATGGAATTGTAACCTGTAACCATGCCAACAGTGACTGTTAGCTGTCAGCTGTTGCCATGGCGGCAGTGCATGCTATAACAACCATGAAATCGGTACAATTGGGAGGTTTGGCCGAGGCACTGTGCTTTCCTGAGCGAACTAACTTATAGAGAGCCTCTCTCTCTAGTGAGATAACCATCCATCATCAGGCTTAACCCTGGGGAGGGATGGAACCACACACAACCAGCCAGGGAGGGAGAGGGTGACTTTCTGTCCTGTACCAGGGGATAGGGTAGAGTAGACAGCCCGTTCCGAGGGGAGGCAGGCGAACACTAACGTTGGCCAAACAGAGCGCGGAGGAGCACCCACTCTTTCCCCTGCCTGGTAGCAGGCGGGCTGGATCAATAATACATTAGGCCTCTCCTCTCCCCTCCTCTGCCCTGCTGACGGCTAACTGCTGGGGGAGATATACGGCCCTGCCTCGGCCCCTATCCCCAGCCACTCTGTGGTAATGATGCATAACACAGGTCTAGGGGGATGGGTGCCCTGCCCATCCTCCATACATAAAGCTTATTATATGCACACCTCTGTTAATGTGTCCTCCTGTGTAAACACAAACACCTCCACTGCGCAGGTATGTTCCTGAAACCTCACAGCAGGCTATTTCTATTGGTGTCTCTTTTTATGAGCTGACAGTGACAAATGCTCAGAAAATTAACTTAATATAAGCACATATTTAAACAGTCTGTTTGCCCCTAGTACAGACAGAGGGTAGCCTTCGCACACCAAAATTGGGAGGCATCTTAGCATGCTGCTTTCATCCGGAAATATGATCATCATTTAAACAGGCGTCTTTGATGAGGGCTACAGAGCGACTCCCTAATCGTTAGGTCTTTGATGTTCTAGCTAGCTGTGCCACACGCGTGGGCGGTACTTCACTGCCACCTTCTATTCCCATTACAGATAAGACTCAGACAAAAGACCGAGCCAGGAAGGACAGCGGAGCAGGCAGCCTACATTTGCTACAAAATTATATGATCAAAACATGGACCCAGAACATTTTAGAAATTACATACGCCTTGCCTAGCAACTGATCTTTAGAACCTTGAGGCGGCTGCGGGTCGATAACATCAGTGCATGATCTAAACCACACAAAGGTCAAAAGAAGCTCAGAATCCCTGAGTAGCAAACTCACCAAGCTGCTAGTGTTTATTGGGTTGAAAAGAACACTCTTCCAGTATTGGCCGCAGACTCTATCCCCAGTCCAATCCTAACACTCACACCAGCAATAGATCATCTTTATGCTTAAGCCAGAGATATTGTCAAGTAAATATAAAATATTACCACACGAGGGTATTCACAGCCTACCACTGCCAATGTGATAGAGTGCAGGTGGAAATTCTGTTGGTAGTTCCAATAATAAAAAAGAAAAACATTGGAATAACGTGTGTGTGTGTGTGTGTGTACAGTGAGTCAGAGGCTAACAGTTAGTCTGTACACAGTAGCCGACACAGAGAGAATTGAGATGTAAGTGCACAGTCTTCCTCTGGTACGGAGTGTGCTAATTGGAAAAAAAGCAGCTCAGTGGAATAAGATGAAGGACTTCGTTCAGTAGTGGTGTTCGCAACTCATTATCTATGCCACAACAAAAACAAAACTACATCTGCCTGCCGGGCTGCTTCCACGGACGGTTCAAACAAGTCAAAACACTCCATATTAACGACTCCATGAGGTCCTGCAGTACATACCGCAACAATAGCCCTCCCTCTACCACACTCAGGACTCTATGCCGACATTTTTTCCTAGGGGCACTGGTGCTCCTAAATTCAAATTCCAGGTAGCGAAATATTTAGGAGCGTATGCGACCAAAATGGTAGCATTGCAGAGCCATTACACTCCCCTCTCTCACAGAACTAGTACATACAAACGAGGAATAAATACAAAAAAATGAGAAAGAGGGGAAAAACTAGAAAGGTCAGTGAAAACAATTGAGGTGTGGTTCTCATGGCTACGCTGCACATGTGTGGTGGATTAAGTGATTGTTTTTTCTGAAGGCATCTTGATAATGTTCTCTAGCGAGCTGCCGCGTCGAGCCGTGCCGCGTTAATAACGTCCTGAGCTCCTGAGCTCTCCATCATCCTCAGACCAACTCAACGCCACGCACCCACCGCTCCAAACCCACCCAGCCACAGAGACACTCTCGCACACACACAATCACCTATCGCTCGCACACACACAATCACACCTCTCTCTAGTACACACAAAATCACACCTCTGTCTCGTACACACACAATTACACACATATACTGTAACTACAAACTTCCAAATTAAAGCCTCTGGTGAAGCAGGTAGGATAGCGTAATGAGGGAGATTGGTGTTACAGACGCCATTTCAAACTATGCTTTTGAAGATTTGCTTCATTGCAGACTGAGTTAAGTGGCACACACACTGACTCCTTTCAGCTTTGATGTGAATCACAGGCAGCAGTATTAATACTTGGCTAGTGTTTTGTATTCCTACTCCCTCCACAGGTATTGATGGTGGTCGTCACATTTGATGGTAAAGCTGGTGACGGATTCAGAAGTGGGCATTCCAATCTGCATGAGCTGATGATCATCAAGAAATTTGGGACATCGGCTGCTCTACTTTCCCAACAAGGGAAAACAGCTGTCAACATACAGCTTCAAGTCCATCAGTATTCATCACATTGCACAATGCACATTTGCGCGTATGATCATTGACCCTGGCTGGCTATCAGACCTCTCAGAGGGGGAGGTAATTGCTTGCTCTTCCTTTCCTCTCCATGACTAGTCTCTTCGACCCAGCAATGTTTTGGACTGCTCTGCTCTCTCCCCCGAAGAGAAAACCAGTAATGCGTTAGGCGGCTCAGGAAATGTACTTGGGCCTCGATATCCAGGACAAGGAAGCATAGAGGAGCTTTGACCAGTAATATCTGAGCCTGGAGTTTACACAAGCTGTTGTGCAGAATGTGTGGAGCACCAAAGACTGAAGACTGGTTTCTCTCTTCTGGTTAAATGTTGACCAGTGTAACACCAGGTACTGGTTAGAGCCTAGGAATTACCCTTAATTAGCTATGCAATCACCACCCCCCAGTTCCAAGCTGTATTTAAAAAGGGTGCGCAGTTAGGAACTGGCAGTGGGATGGACCAATCCAGGGGAACCTATTGTAACTGAAAAAGAGGACAGAACACAGAATACCAACGGCAACCCATAATGTTTCTTCATATGCCTTGCAACCTCTTTCTGGTGAAGTCCACGACGCATATTGCATGTAACAAACCGTTATGTGACCTACAGAATGGTCAAGCAAGTTAATGTTTTCGCCATTTTCGGACTAATAAACTATTGATTTATAACCACGGAGAGTTACCTCAAGTCGCAAAGAAAACAGGAGCTGCCTCCACTATTCCAGCACCATTTCGACATCAACATCAATCATCAAGCCACCTATGCTTAGTCTAATACAGTTACAACTAAACATACTAAAAACAATTTAGTCCAATCAACGTAAGCTAAATATGTGGTTGACCATGGTTCTGATTTGTGTGCATTCGTGCAAGTACAAAATACATGTTGACTCACCCTACTTGTAGAGAAACACTAATGCCATCTCCGTTAGCTAGTTAACATTAGCCTTCTACATCTAGCTACATATTTAATTTCCATCCTCTCAGTCCATGGGCAAAATGTATACATTTATGGTTGGATCAGAGTCGCCATTATAATCGTTGGCCAGTATGGAGAATGAAGTAAAACCATAAGCCCAAATCCCTATCTTCATCCATGGCTAATTTAGGAAAGGGGTGATTTTAGCTAGCTAGCCACTGGAGGACAACAACACAACAAGATGCAACAATTCAAGTTGTTTCTGTCAATGACGTATTTCTCTTGATGCGATGTGAATGGTTTTTGGTGTTCCAGGACCATTCACAGATGAGCTTGCTCCGTTTACGTCAATGCTGATTGGCTTTTATTTTATTTTATTTTTTATC
The DNA here is from genome assembly GCA_023634145.1 of Thymallus thymallus. NCBI lineage: Eukaryota > Metazoa > Chordata > Actinopteri > Salmoniformes > Salmonidae > Thymallus > Thymallus thymallus. Next base: position 24,060,855 of record CM042403.1, read on the forward strand.
AAGGTATGCCAAATGCTCGCTGGCTTCCCTTGTAACAATGTCATAGTCTTTATGACCAGACAGCATCCGATAGATAGCCTACACATACAGAGTCAGAGGTGCGCTGTTTCGCTCGTTCTGATACTTTCTATGGTGAGATACATTCAGCCTCTTGCGAATTGAAGGAAAATTATGAAACACAGAGGCTTAAGGTCACCGATTAAGACACCTGGTTTTCTGAGCTATCTTTCAAATTATTAGGACACGTTAACACCTTAATCAGACTTACAGCGGTGTATTTAGCACGACCAGCGCAGGCTTCCTTATTTTGCAGTATGCATCATATAAATAATTTTCACATACAAACTGTATATGTCCGAACTCAGAATCAAATATGCTTCACAAAAAAAAACATGGTCGCTGTGGTAGAACATTTACTTTGATTGCCGATTTTCTGCATTTATCAAGGTCCCATCAGGTAGCCTGATTTCAGATGTGTCCATGTAAACAGGAATATTAGGGAAATCGTTCTTCTTGCAAAGCATGTAAATGTTTAAATCAAACTATTATATTGATCAGACTATTCACAATAATGATATTATTGTGTGAATGTAACCGTACTAGAGAGGAAGAGGGCTACATTAACTGGCAGGTAAAAATTTTAAAAAACATTGCAATATAGTACACGTACTCTCTAACCCTCCACCCTCCTGGACCTGGTCTCTGTCTCTGTCTCACACTCACTACAGTACATATCTCCAAGGGCTGGGAGACAATAGGTTCATCCTGTCACATCCGTTTTCACTCTCTCTCTTGCTCGCTCTCTCCCCCTCTCTCATATTAGCTCTCTCATATTCTCTCCGACAAGCAGCTCAGCTTTGCCTTGCCCTCTCCAGGTCCTCCGGGAAATGAAACAGTGCTTTATTCCATCACAGATGTTCCCTTCCAGATACTTAAGATTGGTTTGAAGATGAAAACGGCTTCTGAGCAAATATGCCCCAGCATGCAATTCCTCATGCCTCTATCTGTATGACTTCAGTACGTCATGTTCCAAATCAAAACTTTGATTTCATATCCGTGGGGACAGTACATTATTAGAGGTAGGGAGAGGGTAGTGAGTTGTGTAGTAGTTGACTAGACTATCTGGAAGGTCATGATGACTCTCTAAAGGGGAGGCCGGATTGTAATCATTTCCAGTCAGTTGTTTAACAGCTTTGTGTCTGAAAGCAGATGGAACATTACCCGGTCTTGTCAATGAGCCATGTAAGCGATTGCAGAGGGAGAGCGAGGAAGCAGTACTTAGTTATTTTTATCAACAGGGTTTGTTATTGTGTCCTTAAGTGTTTTTTTTTTTGTTTGTTTTTGTTTTTTTTTAGCTGCAGTGTTTGTGATTGTGTATAAATCGGTGGGATGATCTAGCTATCAGTAGACTGACTCGCCCTCCTCCTTACCTATCAGTAGACTGACTCGTCCTGACTCGCCCTCCTCCCTACCTCCCCCTCTCCCCTCATCCCCTGACAGATTGACGGGCGGAGCCTAAGCGATTGAGCCCAACCTTGGCTACAACTGTCGCCATGGTGATGCAGCCCTGTGCTGCATTGAATTTGCAATATTCCTGGGTGAGACACACAGCCTAATAAAAACAAACTGGCAGACAAGGGAAAACTGTTAATGAAAAATGCACTAAAAGAAAGCCCTCTGTCAGCATGGTCTGTGAATCATACCAACACGTTAGAGAATAATGGCATGTTGTAACTGGGATAAATAGCCTAGTCTTATTGGTCTAGCCAGTGGTATGGGATGAATATAAAATACAAAATGGTAGGAATTTCAAAGTGTTTATTTTGTGTATTGCTTTGTTTTATCGGGCATATACAGTGCATTCGGAAAGTATTCAGATGCCTTGACTTTTTCCACATTTTGTTACGTTATAGCCTTTTTCTAAAATGGATTAAATTGTTTTTTTCCCTCATCAATCTACACACAGTACCTCAAAATGACAAAGAAAAACCAAGTGTGGTTTTTGTCTGTAGAGCTCCTAGAGTATTGTGTCGAGGCACAGATCTGGGGATGGGTACCAAAAAATGTCTGCCACATTGAAGGTCTCCAAGAACACAGTGTCCTCCATCATTCTTAAATGGAAGAAGTTTGGAAACACCAAGACTCTTCCTAGAGTTGGCTGCCCGGCCAAACTGAGCAATCGGGGGAGAAGGGCCTTGTTCAGGGAGGTGAGCAAAAATACGATGGTCACTTTGACAGAGCTCCAGAGTTCCTCTTGGAGATGGGAGAACCTTCCAGAAGGACAACCATCTCTGCAGCACTCCTCCAATCAGGCCTTTATGGTAGAGTGGCCAGACGGAAGCCACTCCTCAGTGAAATGCACATGACAGCCCGCTTGGAGTTTGCCAAAAGGCACCTAAAGGACTTTGACCATGAGAATCAAGATTCTCTGGTCTGATGAAACCAAGATTGAACTCTTTGGCCTGAATGCCAAGGGTCACGTCTGGATGCAACCTGGCACCATCCCTACGGTAAAGCATGGTGGTGGCAGCATAATGCTGTGGGGATGTTTTTCACCGGCAGGGACTGGGTGACTAGTCAGTATTGAGGGAAAGATGAACGGAGCAAAGTACAGAGAGATCCTTGATGAGAACCTGCTCCAGGGGTGAAGGTTTACCTTCCAACAGGACAATGACCCTAAGCACACAGCCAAGTCAACGCAGGAGTGGCTTAGGGACAATTCTCTAAATGTCCTTTAGTGGCCTAGCCAGAATCCGTACTTGAACCTGATCAAACATCTCTGGAGAGACCTGTGCAGCAACACTCCGCATCCAACCTGACAGAGCTTGAGAGGATCTGCAGAGAAGATTGGAAGAAACTCCCCAAATACAGGTGAGCCAAGCTTGTAGCGTCATACCCAAGAAGAAATAATTGCAGCCAAAGGTGCTTCAACAAAGTACTGAGTAAAGGGTCTGAATACTAAATGTGATATTTCAATATACACTACCGTTCAAAAGTTTGGGGTCACTTAGAAATGTCCTTGTTTTTGAAAGAAAAGCAATTTTTTTGGTCCATATAACATAAAATTGATCAGAAATACAGTGTAGACAAGTTTAATGTTGTAAATTACTATTGTAGTTGGAAACAGCTGATTTTGAATGGAATATCTATATAGGTGTACAGAGGCCCATTATCAGCAACCATCACTCCTGTGTTCCAATGGGACGTTGTATTAGCTATATCCAAGTTTATCATTTTAAAAGGCTATGATTGATCATTAGAAAACCCTTTTGCAGTTATGTTAGCATAGCGAAAAACTGTTGTGCTGATTAAAGAAGCAATAAAGCTGGTCTTCTTTAGACTAGTTGAGTATCTGGAGCATGAGCATTTGTGGGTTCGATTACAGGCTCAAAATGGCCAGAAACAAAGAACTTTCTTCTGAAACTCTTCATTCTATTCTTGTTCTGATAAATGAAGGCTATTCCATGCGAGAAATTGCCAAGAAACTGAAGATCTCGTACAACGCTGTGTACTACTCCCATCACAGAACAGCTCAAACTGGCTCTAACCAGAATAGAAAGAGGAGTGGAAGGCCCCGGTGCACAACTGAGCAAGAGGACAAGTACATTAGAGTGTCTAGTTTGAGAAACGGACGCCTCACAAGTCCTCAACTGGCAGCTTCATTAAATAGTACTTGCAAAACAGCAGTCTCAACGTCAACAGTGAAGAAGCTGGCCTTCTAGGCAGAACATTTTTTTCTAATCTTCCTCTGTCCAGTGTCTATGTTCTTTTGCCCATCTTAATATTTTATTTTTATTGGCCAGTCTTGAGATATGTATTTTTCTTTGCAACTCTGCCTTGGCCAGCATCCCGGAGTCGTCTCTTCACTGTTGACGTTGAGACTGCTGTTTTGCGGGTACTATTTAATGAAGCTGCCAGTTGAGGACCTGTGAGGCGTCTGTTTCTCAAACTAGAAACTCATTACATTTACATTTTAGTCATTTAGCAGACGCTCTTATCCAGAGCGACTTACAAATTAGGGTAGCCAGTGGGACAACCACATCTCGATCACAGTAAGTACATTTGTTTAAACAAGCAGCTGTGAGGAAAGGCAGTGCTAGCAGGTGAAATAAGTCAAGTGTTAATTTAGACAAAAGACAAGTTGGGGCGGTGGGGGAGTGATGGTTGCTGATAATGGGCCTCTGTACGCCTATGTAGATATTCCATAAAAAAATCAGCCGTTTCCAGCTACAATAGTCATTTACAACATAAACAATGTCTACACTGTATTTCTGATAAATTTTATGTTATTTTAATGGACAAAAAATGTGCTTTTCTTTCAAAAACAAGGACATTTCTAAGTGACCCCAAACTTTTGAACGGTATTGTATATATGTATTTTCATTTGCTAAAATGTCTAAATACCTGTTTTTGCTTCGTCATTATGGGGTATTGTGTGTCGATTTATGAGGGATAAAAAACAATGTAATCAATTTTCGAATAAGGCTGTAACATAACAAAATGTGGGGAAAGTCTATTAGGGGTCTGAATACTTTCCGTATGCACTGTATAATGGTTTATTTTTTTCACTGTAAAATAAGCAATCAAGACGTGCATGATACTGGTTTCCCCTGAGGCCCTAGTTCTGAATTCTTACAATGGCATTTTTGGTTCTATAGCAGTCTTGTAATGAGATCCACAGTATGACTGTAAGTCGCTTTGCTTAAAAGTGCCTGTTAAATGGCATATAAATAAATACATATGACTCACAGCTGTCATGTTGAAGAGATAGGCCTAGTGTTGCATCCTGTTCTGAATAACATCCAACAGTTCTGCTCTGCCATGTTTGGCTGAATCATCCTCCCAGTCCTGTCCTGCTCATATAGCGTTATCTATCTGGGGGTGGAACAGAACAGGGCTGACTGGTGCCCCAGAAGCCAGGCCCAACCATTCCAGTGGCCCAACTGAGGAGGACAGAGAATACAGGATGATGAACAACCCTGTCGCCTCCCTCCAAATTCTGCTCAAATGTCCTGTAAATGTTATGGTTGCTAATGCCAGTCTCCCGCACCTCCCACCCGACCAACTGTCCCTAAACGTTCTAGTGCAGTCACGCTGTTCTCCACAGCTTGTTCAACGAATAATAAACATGTAGGTCTAGCTAACAATCGAAATACAGGGAGGAATCAAATGGATTCAACAGAACTTCTACTAGCTTGGAATACCAACATGATGCTATCGTTATATCATTTTTTGTGTTTTCTGTTTTTCTTTTCCTTTTTTTGTTATGTTTTATTTGTGATTCTGCCGACATTGTCTATCAGTCGACAACCCAAAAAATGCTGGTAAGTTATTTTCAAACAGCTCTAAGATGATGCACTCCTTTTGATTTCTTTTTGGGGTTCTTGGTTTATGATTTAATCAGTTATGATGGCTCTTGACTCCTTGTGCACATTTTGGAACCTTGGCCTTTTTGTTGGTCACATTTCATCCACCCACCAATGCTCCCGTTGTGTCCTGGGCAAAGGTTATGATTTGGGGTGGAGGTGAGTTTGGGACAGGATAAAGAACCCTGGGATACGAACCTTCTTCTATATGAGGTATTCCTGATTCCACCATATTGCCTGCTTATTACTGGGAGACAACATATTCCCCTCCCATGTCTGCACCTGCTACTGTAATGCCTTACTGCGACACCCTGCCATCCCATAGCTGGAGTCACAGAGTTATTATTGTTCTTGACTCGGTTTGTTGTCTACTTTACTGTTTTTTATATTGTGCATGTGACGAAAGCTTGTTTCTTGCATTTTGGTAATATTGTCAAGATCAAATAAGAGTTGTAAATTTTCTATGGGTGGACAATTTACACAGTTCCTTAATGGTGTAATCAGTGGAACGCAGGAAACAATGAAAAATTGTCAATATTTGTTGTGCACGCCACGGCACATTTTATTTTATTTTATTTGGTTCACTATTCTCCAGTAACATACTTGTTCCTCACCTAGGAACTATATCTGAAGGGTAATGCTTTCTGTATATAATTTTCCTGCTTTCTGTTTATTCACTGTCTGGTTGTGACAATTTATTTTGTCTCTGATACCCCCTCAATGCACGGGCGCTAGGCTAACTCCTGTCTCTGTGAATTAAGTTGATGCTACGCTGCTCATCTCTTTGTTCTGTTGATATAACTACCTTGATGCTTCCTTTTCTTTTGAGTTCCTCCTTCAGTTTGTTGTTTTGTCTGTGTTGCCTTGGAATTACAAACTCAGCCACTGCCTTTTCACAACCAATGTAGCTAAATAATTTCCACAACTTACTAGAATCACAACTGTTCTACAGTCCACAAAAACACACAAAACATGCAAATCAATGCCAATGGGAAGCACCTGTTCCCTGTGTTGCTTCACTACTTGGCTGTTGACTCTACAGTATAGAGCATTCTGCTCTAGTCAGAAATGGCTGAGAGGCTTTCATATGGCTGCTCTGAAGGAAGCCATTGATTCACATTTTTGATCCAGCTTGAATCGTCAGTTTCCTAATTGCACCAATTGTGAAGTAATCTACTTGACTATTCAGTGGGAGGACAGAATCTGTGAGATGAGATGCACTTCATTTAGGTTACGCGCACACACATACACACACACACACACACACACACACTGAGAAGATCTAAAAGCAGTCACACTATAGCCCAGGCTAGCCCACCAGGTTTTCACCTGATATGAAGTATTAACTATAATGACCTCAAGTATATTTTCCTCCCAGATCAGCTCTTTATGTTGCCGACTCTGGTTCAGAGTTAATTCCGGTTCTGTTTCAGTGAACTCTGACCTCTGGATTTCATCCTGAGTCCTCTCCTCCCTCTTTGGGAATGTCACATCAACTTCTCTCCCCAGACAGACACGCTCATAGGTCTACCACTGAGGAGCGGTGTCAACATGCTTTAGGTGCGGTATTGTGCATCCATCTCCTGCTCCTGCCCAGTAGGAGGTGTTTTTTTGTGTGATTTAGAAAGTGTACTCTTAGATATCCTTGTCTTGTTCCGATCATTCTCTCACTCTCCTTTCTGCCCTGTAGTCCACCCCTCTCCACCTGGCAGCGGGTTACAACCGGGTCAGAATAGTACAGCTCCTACTACAGCACGGTGCTGATGTCCATGCAAAGGACAAAGGGTAAGTGTGGTGGTGTATGTTTCTGGAATGTTGAGTTCACACTTTGCTCAGGCACTTCATTGACCTCCTTACCTAATGAACTTAGTTGTTAATTGCACAGTGATATAAAGGCTCTCTGTCCCTGTAATGACCGAATGCTGTCTATGTCTTCCTCTCTCCCTCAGTGGTCTGGTTCCTCTCCACAATGCATGTTCCTATGGTCACTACGAAGTCACAGAGCTGCTGCTGAAGGTAAGACATTCTATGCTGCTTGGTATGTGGTGGCTATGAAAGTGCGAATCCTTTAGCTCCGAGGCTATAGAGATCTCTGAGAAAGCCGTTATTGTCAGGTGTTTTCAGAGGGATTCATCACAGGCCGAAAAAGCCTGACCGGGTTCTTTTAATTTTTAAAATGTTATTTAACCTTTATTTAACTAGGCAAGTCAGTTAAGAGCAAATTCGTATATTGTTCTGCTCCTTTGACAGAAGACGTAGAGACTCAGCCTTCTTTATCTCTATTCAGGGCTGACTGACGTGTCTAAGGGAAGCCCTCGGCACTCGTCTGATGTTTCATGTCAGATATCACGTCAGTAGCGCTGTAACACCTGGGTCGTGTTCACACTTTTCAATAAAACGTTTTTCTTTGCTTATTGCGCTAGTTCACATTTCAAAACGTTGTTAAATTTTTTTTAATCCTCACCTATCTGCCACTTTGTTCCATTTACCACGTGGATTGTGTGTAACCGCCCTCTCTGTTTCCTGTTAGCACGGAGCGTGTGTTAACGCCATGGACCTGTGGCAGTTCACCCCTCTCCACGAGGCTGCCTCGAAGAACCGCGTGGAGGTGTGTTCTCTGCTGCTGAGCCACGGGGCTGACCCCACCCTGGTCAACTGTCACGGGAAGAGTGCTGTGGACATGGCTCCCACCCCGGAGCTCAAAGAGAGACTCACCTGTGAGAGAAGACATCTACTTACCAACACTCGCACACTGACCCAGAGACTCTCAAATGCACTCACATGCGCACACAGTTTGCCCCTCAGACAATGGAAGTCTTATGGTGTGTGTGTGTGTGTAAATGTGTTGTTGACATAGTTTTCCCCCTGTGCGTGTTGTGTAGATGAGTTTAAGGGCCACTCTCTGCTCCAGGCAGCACGGGAAGCAGACATGGCCAAGGCCAAGAAGTCCCTCGCTCTAGAGATCATCAACTTCAAACACCCACAGACCCACGAGACGGCACTGGTGAGTCACGCATGCGCGCACACTGACACACCACACCACACCACACCACACCACACACACAGTGTTAAATGGACTCCTCTTGTGTTGCAGCACTGTTCAGTGGCCTCTCCTCACCCCAAGCGGAAGCAGGTCACAGAGCTGCTTTTACGTAAAGGTGCCAACGTCAACGAGAAGAACAAGGAGTGAGAGTCTTCCTGTTTAGTTGACCTCTGTCTGACCTCTAAACCCATCCCCTAACCACTGCTTTATCATGACTATGGTGACCCAACCCTGTGCGTGTCTGTCTGTCTTTGCAGTTTCATGACTCCCCTACATGTGGCTGCTGAGAGGGCCCACAATGAGATCATGGAGGTGTTGCAGAAGCATGGAGCAAAGGTACAGTATTCACTTCCCCCATCCATCCCTTCTCTCATGCTCTCTGTTGATCTTGCTACTTGTATAAGCAAAGGCGGCAAGTTCAATGGAAAATACTTAATCAGAGTGTAAATCTGCAGCCATTTGAGTGAACCCAGACCCTGTGAGGCAGGATGTTTTTCTAACTAAATAAAGGCAGCGATCTGTCTCCTCGACAGAACGGACTGGGGGAAAGACTGTCTGTCTGGCCGATCACGTGTCTGGTTCTGAGAGCTCCATCAGATAAGAATGAGCAGATGGATGGAGTGTTTAGAGCCTGCCAGTCCCCCCTGAAGATTCCACCCTCAACAGGCGGTCCTTCCCTGATTCAGACGTAGGGAAAGATGCACACCAGTTCTACAGTGTTTAAAAGCCAGACAGCCACTAAAGAGAATCCTCTTGATAGCTTCCCCTGATAGAATTCTCTCAATAGCGTGAGTTGTGTGTTTTATATGACTTTCTAAAGAAAGATGTCAGAGACAGACATGAGAGGGGCGCTTGGGTGCTTTTGACAGCAGCATTCTTTGAGTGTCTATCCAGAGAAGAGAAGCCTCCACACAGTGGTACTTTGACTGTCTTGTCTGGCTCGTTTTTTCATAGTTATAAGTGCAGGTAGCTATCCCCCACAGAGTCCCAGTACTACTTAGCTGGGTAGGGAGCATGACAGATGAAACAGACATCCAAAGGTAAACAGTAGCACTTACCTGCCTGCCTGAGAAGGCAACCCATATTCGGTGTGAAAATGGCAGATTTGGTCACTGATAAGCGCCTAAATTGGAACGCTTTAGCTGTGCAGTAACATGCTATACATGTTACAGGGTCTCCGAGTCCAAATGTGCACTTCACATTTCCATATTATAAAACTCATGTGATTTAACAGCATCAATGTTTATGATCGTTATGTTTGATGTACAGTTCTAAGGATGACATGGCGTCATACCCTGGGTTGTTCTGAACAGAATCAGCCTGTTTGTCACATTGTGGAAAAGATTAGCCGCGGAACACGCACCTGAATGCACTCATGTCTCTATGCGTACCAAAATTACTACAGTTTCTCCAAAGGGCCCTGTTCTGTTTCATTTATTGCCTGATTCCGTTTGTATTTTTCTCCAAATTCTGTTTTCTCCCTTGTCCCCGTTTTTTCTTTTTTGCTCTCAAAATCACACTTTTGTTGATTTATAGAAAAACAACCAAATTGGATGTTCTAAGTTTTGAGGTCTAGGAAAAACATATAAAAGTTAAGTTACCCTTTTAATGCAAGCGTGCACCAGCAAGAGACCGTTGTTTGGTTAGCAATGTTTCTGTAGCGTTCATGTGATTTTCTGGGTTTGCAAAACAAATGGCCACTGGATTGACGCAAATAATCATGACATCATTGTGCCAGGTAGGCATAGGCTACTTTGTCGTTAACATTTAATTGAGAAGGTATTTAGGAAAACCTTTCCTTCCCTACCAAAAAAAGGTTGTCATTAGCATCATCGATAACAGCTACACAAAGTGTAGACGCGTGCGCACCGCACATTCCTGTGCCGTTTCAGAAGTTGCAGGAAAATACAAATCACTGATGCATTTTGTTAATGTCTTATGATTAACTTGGGCAAATGAATGCGTTTTCTAATAAGTTCAATACATTTATTTGAAAATTTCTGAGTTCATTACATTTAAGTATTGTTTAATCCCATTTAAATGTCTGCATTCCATGATTCCGTCCGCGTTCTCCGCAGCGCCGATTTTATAGGGCCCTACTTGTGAAAGTGTGACACTGTAAGAGGGTATTTTGTAACTTAGCTAGTCATGTTGACAATAGAACAAGCTTTCATATTATTCCCATCCAATCCGGATTGCGATTTATAAAGGACAGTTATTGGAACTTGTAAACAACAACAGTAATTTTGTGATGGTGGGGATGCAGGGCTGTGTTCCAAAAACAATACAGATGTCCTTGGTCTAGTTCCTCAACGGCACAGCTAGGAGAGCTAGAAAAAATACCTTCTAGTTAAAGGCTCTCTTCTTGAGTCATAAAAGTGCACTGAAATTACTTAGGAACTGTGCACACTTTGGAGATGCGTGCGGCCACTTAGAGGCACCAGTGAGACCTCTCACTCAAACCCTTGAATTTTTGGTCTTATGTTGAACCTACCCCCAAATTCCCCATTAATATTGCTATTGTGTTACTGAATATATCCAGAACCTTGTTAGATTTCTCTACAAATGCTGCGAAAAGTACATTAAATGTCGAGTGATCTGTTGTTCTCACCATCTGGTCTCATAGTTTCTCCATAATTTTCGCTTTCAATTGCTGCCATGGTTATGCATATGCTTCTCATATTTATTTAGTTGGAAGCATTTCAATTTGGCCCTATTCAAAGAGGCTAATTCTTACGAGTGTAAAGGGTTAACAAGCACAGTCGAGCAGAGCCTAGTATTGGAGTTTTGCTGCTGTGTTCTGATCAGTGTGTCTGTGGGGAACTGTGCTGTATGTTGTTCTAAGCAGAGCCTCCCCTTTCATTTGGAGTTGTACGATCGGTAATTAATTGAAATGAGGACAACCCAGGAACTAAGATAAACAGAGACAGGGCTGAATAAATAAAAGTCAGTCAGGAAGCAATCTCAGACCTGCACGCTCGGCTCTTGTACACAGTTGTACAGGCAGACAAGCATAAATGTATGCACAAACGTATGCAGTAGACCTTTATGTATCTAACACACACACACACACACACACACACAAACACACACACACAGTAACACTATCTCTACCAGTTCCTGCTCGGTGCTCCAGCAGCCTGAGGGCTCTGCTGATTAATTATTGTTTGTGTTCATTTCGAAATGCGGGAATTTACTCACAGCACAGCTCAATCCCCACAACTCGTCTCCCTCTCCTCACTCACTCTTTCCTGCTCTCCCTCCCTCTCTCCCTCCCTCTCTCAGATGAATGCCCTGGACACCTTGGGGCAGACAGCCCTGCATCGTGCTGCCATGGCGGGACACCTCCAGACCTGCAGACTGCTGCTGAGTTACGGAGCAGACGCCTCCATCCTCTCACTACAGGGCTTCACCGCCTCACAGATGGGCAACGAGGCTGTGCAGCAGATACTCAATGGTACGGCGAGAGAGAAGGGCGTGTGTGAGTGCGCCTGGGTGCGTGTTTGTACAGCTTTATCTCCTCTCCGTTCTCTTCAGACAGTCTTTGTGGGTTCCATCAACGTATCCTTTCTACTGGCTGTGTGGCTGTGAGTGTGTTCCACTAAGACACTGGTTGTACTTCTCTCTCCCCCAGAAAACATTCCAGTGAGGAACTCTGACGTAGACTATCGGCTCCTGGAGGCAGCTAAAGCTGGCGACCTGGACACTGTGAAGGTAGGATTCTCGTTTAAGTCGGTGTACATGTGTTTGTGTGGTCCCTACTACAGGTATAGCTAGCTGACTCCCAGGAAAAAGAAGGCTAATTAGCAAGCTTCCAGGACCCGTTCACTGTTATTTGTTTTTCTACTTCTCCGTGTTTTGGTCTGCATCGCCTTCAACGCAAGATATTTTGAAAACTTGGAAGTTTCATCACGGCTGCTTTTGCAGGTTTGATCTGAACTAGGCTTTGGTCTCAGATCTCACACTAATACTCTCATTCTGCCTGCAGACGGCTTGTTCTGCTGTCAGAATGTTGAGTGAGTCACTCTTTAGACTGCCCCCCCCCCCATGCATGTGTGAGCATGTTCTCTGCAGACGTCCTGCCCTCCTTAGAATGTAAACGTATTCTCTCTCTCCCCCATCTCTCTCTCTCCCCCTCGCTCTCGCTCTCTCTTGCTCCCCTTTCTCCCCTCTTTCTTCTCTCTCTCTCTCTCTGCCCCTTTCTCCTCTCTCTCTCTCCTTGCAGTCGTTGTGCTCTCCACAGAATGTGAATTGTCGGGACCTGGAGGGTCGTCACTCCACGCCGCTGCACTTCGCCGCCGGCTACAACCGTGTGGCTGTGGTGGAGTACCTGCTGCATCATGGGGCCGACGTCCACGCTAAAGACAAGGGGTGATTCTTTCTGGCTGTCTGGCTGGTTGTCTTTCTGTAGCCGTCTTGTTAGCTCAGGAATCTACGCTCATCGGCCACTTCATTAGTTACACCTTTTCGACTGCTCGTTAACGCAAATATCTAATCAGCCAATCACATGGCAGCAACTCAATGCATTTAGGCATGTAGACATGGTCAAGACGATCTGCTGAATTTCAAACCAAGCATCAGAATGGGGAAGAAATGTGATTTAAGTGACTTTGAACGTGTCATGGTTGTTGGTGTATTTCAGAAAGTGTTTATCTACTGGGATTTTCCCGCACAACCATCTCTTGGGTTTACAGAGAATGGTCCGAAAATGAGAAAATATCCATTGAGCAGCAGTTCTCTGGGCAAAAATGCCTTGTTGATGGCAGAGGTCAGAGGAGAATGGCCAGACTGGTTTGAGCTGAACGAAAGGCAACAGTAACTCAAATAACCACTTGTTACAACCAAGGTATGCAGAAGAGCATCTCTGAACGCACAACTCGTCGATCCTTGAAGCAGATGGCCTACAGCAGTAGAAGACCACACCGGGTGCCGCTCCTGTCATATAAGAACAGGAAACTGAGGCTACAATTTACACGGGCCCACCAAAATTGGACAATAGAAGATTGGAAAAATGTTGCCTGGTCTGATGAGTCCCGATTTCAGCTGCAACATTCAGATGGTAGGGTCAGAATTTGTCATAAACAACATGAAAGCATGGATCCATCCTGCCTTGTATCAACGGTTCAGGCTGGTGGTGGTAGTGTAATGGTGTGGGGGATATTTTCTTGGCACACTTTGGGCCCCATAGTACCAATTGAGCATTGTTTAAACACCACAGCCTACCTGAGTATTGTTGCTGACCATGTCCATCCCTTTATGACCACAGTGTACCCATCTTCTCAAACTTGTTTCTTGAACATTACAATGAGTTTACTGTACTCAAATGGCCTCCACAGTCACCAGATCTCAATCCAATAGAGCACCTTTGGGATGTGGTGGAACGGGAGATTCGCATCATGGATGTGCAGCCGACAAATCTGCAGCAACTGCGTCCTGCTATAATGTCAATATGGACCAAAATCTCTGAGGAATGTTTGCAGCACCTTGTTGAATCTATGCCACGAATAATTGAGGCAGTTCTGAAGGCAAAAGGGGTCCAACCCGGTACAAGCCTAATGAAAAAGGGGTACAACCCGGTGGCCGGTGAGTGTATATATGTCTGTCTATCACCTTCTGTCTCTGCAGTGCTTTCATCTTCTCCGCTCCACCCCTCCTTCATCCCCCCCCAGATGATATAGAATCTCTATCAAAGATGTTATCTTTCTGTAGTGTGCCCTCAGGCTTATATTAGACCCAAGACACTTCAGAGTAGGGAGAGGCTCATCATCTAACCCTCCCTTCTCTGTGCCTCCCTTGCTCTCTTACTTTTTATCTCTATCACTTTCTATCCTCTCTCTCCCTCCCCCTCTCTGTGCAGAGGTCTGGTGCCCCTGCACAACGCCTGCTCCTACGGTCACTATGAGGTGGCTGAGTTGCTGGTGAGACACGGGGCGTCGGTGAACGTAGCAGACCTGTGGAAGTTCACCCCTCTCCACGAGGCTGCAGCCAAGGGCAAATATGAGATCTGCAAGCTGCTCCTCAAGGTATGTCCTGCAAATCAGGCCTGTGGGACTCTAAAACCGAGTTAGTCAGTCCCTCAGTCTCTGGAGACTATCACACGCTTTCTCAACCTCTCTCTGTCTCCCTCCGTCTCGCTCTCTCTCCCTCTGTCTCTGTTTAAAGCCCTTTTACAGGGAGGTACTGTACAAAGTCATAACAGTTTTACCACATGCTAAAGCCCTGTGGTAGTTATACTGTTTATTACTGCTGAATAGCAGACCGGAACAACACTTGGGTTTTATGGGCTTTTTTCATTAGACCTCCGGTCATGAAAACATCACTGGAGAAGGGTGTTTTAAAGGCGCTGTAAGGGAGTAGGGCAAAAAGCAATCAAAGATTAAATTGGCAGAAGTCTTGAGCGGCCGCCACGCATGGTTGACCAATGGGCAGAGTTTTATCTAGTCAACCAATCAAACAATGTTTTATTTACAACATTTGAGCAGACAACAACCGGGACCACTGGTCTCTACACACGGTAGGCAGATCTTTTCACGGTTCAATTGCCATTTACCACGGGCCGTGTGTAACCGCCTTCATGGTTTTGTTCATCATTAGGGTTAAGGGAAAGGGGAGATACCTAGTCAGTTGAATGCATTCAACTGAAATGTGTCTTCCGCATTTAACCCAACCCCTCTGAATCAGAGAGGTGCGGGGGCTGCCTTAATCGACATCCACGTCATCGGCACCCGGGGAACAGTGGGTTAATTGACTTGCTCAGGGGCAGAATGACAGATTTTTACATTGTCAGCTCGGGGATTTGATCCAGCAACCTTTCGGTTACTAGCCCAACGCTCCTACCCGCCAGGCTACCTGCAATTTATGTGAGTTAAAGTCATAAGAACCTCAGAAACATGTGCGTCTGAGCTTTAAGCTGGGGAGTTATTTTTGATAGCATTATCATATAAAAACGCTATGAGCTGCTGGAGCGTGTTATTTCCCACCTCATAGTTAGAGAGAAATAACCTTTTGAAGAAATTGCTGCGTCACCTCACTGATAAAGTGACATTATTTCTAAAGAGAGCTTATTAGTTTAGTTTCAGAAGAGTATATTTTCTGAACCATTTCAAAATGTCTTCTCAAAGGCACAATAGTCTCACTTTGGCATCTAAGCAACCAGCAACCATGGATTCACCACAACCCAAAACATCTAACTCTGCCTAACTGCAGCAGGCAAGTGGCATACTTCCCTACATATGTATTTGGACAGTGAAGCTAAAATAACAAAATGTGGCTCTATGCTCCAGCATTTCTGGATTTCAGATCAAATGTTTAATATGAGGCGACAGTACAGCATGTCACCTTTTATTTGAGGTATGTATTCATACATACCTGTTTTTACTATTTAGAAATGAAAGCACTTTATGTATCTGGTCCGCCTATTTGAAGATGTCTCTACAAACTCTTTGGCTGCATTTGCTTTGGTTATGTTTTTGCCCAGTAGGAACTTTTGGTTATCCATTTAATCTCAAATCCAAAATGCTGGAGTATGGAGCCAAATGTAATATTGTAGCTTCACTGTTCAAATACATACAGAAGAGTGTACAGTCGTATGCAAAAGTTTGGGCACCCCTGACAATCCATGATTTCCATTTATAAATAATTGGGTATTTGGATCAGCAATTTCATTTTGATCTATCAAATAACTGATGGACACAGTAATATTTCAGTAGTGAAATGAGGTTTATTGGATTAACAGAAAATGTGCAATATTCATCAAAACTAAATTAGACAGGTGCATAAATTTGGGCACCCCAACAGAAAAATCACATCAATATTTAGTAGAGCCTCCTTTTGCTAAAATAACAGCCTCTAGACGCTTCCTATAGCCTCTAATGGATGGATTCTGGATGAAGGTATTTTGGACTATTCCTCCTTACAAAACATCTCCAATTCAGTTAGGTTTGATGGTTGCCGAGCATGGACAGCCCGCTTCAAATCATCCCACAGATTCTCAATGATATTCAGGTCTGGGAACTGGGATGGTCATTCCAGAACATTGTACTTGTTCCTCTGCATAAATGCCCGGGTAGATTTTGAGCAATGTTTTGGGTCGTTGTCTTGTTGAAATATCCAGCCCCGGCGTAACTTCAACTTTGTGACTGATTCTTCAACATTATTCCCAAGAATCTGCTGATATTGAGTGGAATCCATGCGACCCTCAACTTTAAAAAGATTCCCAGTACCGGCACTGCCCACACAGCCCCACAGCAAATTTTACTGTGGGTAGCAAGTGTTTTTCTTCTAACTCTGTGTTCTTTTGCCACCATGCATAACGCCCCTTGTTATGACCAAATAACTCAATCTTTGTTTCATCAGTCCACAGCACCTTATTCCAAATTGAAGCTGGCTTGTCCAAATGTGCGTTTGTGGCGTGTGTGCAGAAAAGGCTTCTTCCGCATCACTCTCCCGTACAGCTTCTCCTTGTGCAAAGTGTGCTGAATTGTTGAACGATGCACAGTGACACCATCTGCAGCAAGATTATGTTGTAGGTCTTTGGAGATGGTCTGTGGGCTGTTTTTGACCTCACTGTTTTTGACCTCACTGTTTTTGACCTCACTATGTTCCTCACAGTGGACACTGACAGCTTACATCTCTGCGATAGCTTTTTGTAGCCTTCCCCTAAACCATAATGTTGAACAATCTTTGTTTTCAGGTAATTTGAGAGTTGTTTTGAGGCCCCCATGTTGCCACTCTTCAGAGGAGAGTCAAAGAGAACAACAACTTGCAGTTGGCCACCTTAAATACCTTTTCTCATGATTGGATGCACTTGTCTATGAAGTTCAAGGCTTAATGAGCTCACCAAACCAATTTTGTGTTCCAATTAGTCAGTGCTAAGTAGTTACAGGTATTCAAATCAACAGAATGACAAGGGTGCCCAAATCTGAACTTAATATAGCTACACTAAAAATCTTTGTCTGGACAATACCCCAGTACTCAGCTTTTATTAGAAAATGAATGGCATGCCACTGTGATCATTTTCTGTGACGACAGAGTAAATTATTATGCAGCCTCAGAGGGGTGCCCAAACATTTGCATACGACTGTATATTCATGTCATACAATTAAAGCTATACTCAGACTAGCCTCTCTGCTCTCGTGGTCCCCTCAGCATGGGGCGGACCCGACCAAGAAGAACCGTGATGGTAACACTCCTCTGGACATGGTGAAGGAGGGGGACACGGACATCCAGGATCTACTGAGAGGAGACGCTGCCCTGCTGGACGCTGCTAAGAAGGGCTGTCTGGCCCGCGTCCAGAAGCTCTGCAGCCCAGAGAACATCAACTGTAGAGACACACAGGGACGCAACTCCACCCCCCTGCACCTTGCAGGTATGACTGGCCACAGAGACATAGCCAGGGGTACATTGACATGACTAGTTTGACTTCTGTTACTGAAGTTCTGTTAACAATTATCAACGGCTGTTATACTCGTCAAAGGGACATATTTGATGAATAGTTTACTCAAATCAGATTTTATTTGGCACATGCTTCGTAAACAACACGTTTAGACTAACAGTGAAATGCTTACTTACGGGTCTTTTTCCCACAATGTAGAGTTAAAGATATACAGTATATATAAATAGTGACTCGAGGAAAAAACACACAGTGAAATGATGGAGGATACATTATGTACAAAAAACACACACAGTAGCGGCTACTATCCACTGCAGCAGTTAAATACCATCCCACATGTAGAGACCACTAAAGTAGGTGTCCTAGTGTAAGCTCATGGAAGCCACTGTATTTTCAAGCTAGGCGTAAATGTGATTCTAGATTCCCGCAGTGTGTATAGGTCCGAATGGTCATGCAGTGTGTGTAGCCAGATGGCCAGAGCTGTTTGGCAAGTCTGCCCTCCCTGTGTCTGTGGGAGGCTGCTCCTTGGAGGGGGACAACAGATGGGTGAGGGTGAACAAACAGTCACAGGAGGCAACAGGGAACGGACCTGGGCTGGGACAACAGTCAACAGCTGACCTGACACAACCCTCACACCACACCATGTGTTTACTACAGTATGACCTCTCTCTAGGTTGTGGAGGATCAGGACAGAATCCCCTCGTCTCATACGCTCACACACTTTCAACCACAGCTTGATTTCACTGTTAAATGAGCATGGTGTGTGTGCTGATTCATCCTATTCAATTTCAACTGCTACCATGACCTAAAACCACTTTTTAATTAGGTTTACATGCAATACTACCACTTAAACTTAGTGTCTCTGGTCTATCATTCACTTCCATTCTGCTAACTAGAGGTCCGTGCTGCAGTGGTGGTTTCTGAGGTCTGTAGTCGCCATAACACGACAGCTCAATTATCTCTCTCAGCAGAACGTTAAGTCCAATCAAACACCCTGCTGCTAGGAGAGGTGTGTGTGTCTAGGAGTGTGAGGTGTGTGTGAGGTGTGTGTGTGTGTGTGCCAGACAGTCATCTCCCATCTCATTCACACCGTGAAGAGCTGAGAGGAGTGAGAGACCTAATCTATGAGAATGACTTTGATTAGCAGTCTCCTCATTAAAGTAGCAGTGAGAGAGACACAGAGAGCAGTGTGTGGATCAGCATCGGGCTGCAGCTAATAATGAGTGTTAATTAGGCTGGGTCCTGAAGGGGAGTCAAATCGAGGAACAGTGTGTATAGGGACAGTGTGCTTTCTGGATTTCTGCTCAATTTCTCACACCATAAATTGCTGCAGTGGTATAGTGGTCACTCCTTTGAAGCTGAGCTCATTTGAGACTGAAAGAATACTGAGAAGAGGAGAGCGAGGGAGAGAGGGATTGAGATACCAGTGTCAGATAGAACACCGAGTCCCATGGTGCCAGAGTAATCCTACAATGTGAGGACTAAAGGGATCATTTGGCACCTTTTTCCTTACAAAGGTCTCTGAAAGGTTATTGCCGACCAAATGAGGCGTTCACGCCAATACATATGAGCACATTTCTGTGTCAGCATTAACCCATTGTGTCTGTGTCCCCCCCACCAGCTGGCTACAATAACCTGGAGGTAGCAGAGTACCTGCTGGAGCATGGAGCTGATGTCAACGCCCAGGACAAGGGGGGCCTCATCCCCCTCCACAATGCTGCCTCTTACGGGGTGAGTACCATAACCTCACCCCCCCTCTTCCCCAATCCATGGAGCACAGCCCAAAAATACTATTACGTATAACACCAGAATGGTTGGCATTGGGGGAAAAAGTGTGCCAATTGTTTGGAAGGTTTACTTACCATTTACAGAGCCAATCAGACCTCTTCTCTACTCCTGTTCTCCCACACCTCTCTGTGCTCCCTCCTAATCGCAATCACACTCTGTTGTGTTCCTGAGTGTGACACACTGTGTCGTGCATGTAAATGCTTTGCTGTAGAGGCCCATCCAATGCTGAAGGAGCTCATAAACTTTTCATACAACACTGCGTTTCATCATTCATTTAGTAGGGAAGCAATGCCGTGGCCTAGTGAGGGAGGCGCAGTGTAAACTCTGGCTGATATGGAGATGATACGGAGAGTGGTCACCGAGGAAGAGCACTGACAGGAAACACAGCCTCGGTCGAGATCAAGCAAGCTAAATAAATGTCCAAGCCACAACCAAACCCTCTCCCACCCTAAGTCAAACACAATCTCAGGGACAGCTCTGACCATTGAGACGACACAGATGGGGAAACTTGTCCTTTTGTTAGGCTAATAAGTAGTCCAAATGGCCGTTGTTTGTGTTGTTTAAGCCATTGTTTAGTCCAGTAGTAGTCTGTGGGGCCCTGGGGACATGATTAGGCCCAAGCAGGAAGCTCGGAGCATGTTGTTGTTTACATAACAGTCCTGGGTTCTGGAACGACTCTGTCCAGTCCAGCGCCAGCTACCCTTGGCATGGGTCCTGAGAACTCCTGCTACTGCTGCCCAAGTATCTGCCTGTGTGCTGCTCTGACCGCCACTGTGTGGGTGTAGTGTGTGTGTGTGCTCCTTAGGCCCATGGGTCAGCTGGTTGCTGGCAGGCCTTGGCTGACCTTGACTGAGCCTGGCCGTCTATATTCCGTAGGGCCACTGTGTGGTGATGATGAATGTCAGTGGGCTCAGCTCAAAACTCTGAGATGATTACAGAACACTAGACATGGTTTGGTTTCTAAGCTCTCTTTCAATAGGATAAGCATAGGAGCCATTGAACTGATTCACTCTTTCATTCATTGAATGATTAGTTTTTTGGGGTCATTCAGATTTAGCCTAACACATTCCTGTTGTTTCTCCCACAGCACGTGGATATAGCTGCTCTCCTGATCAAGTACAACACGTGTGTGAACGCTACAGATAAGTGGGCCTTCACCCCGCTCCACGAGGCGGCTCAGAAAGGCCGGACACAGCTGTGTGCTCTGCTATTGGCCCACGGAGCTGACCCTACAATGAAGAATCAGGAGGGACAGACTCCACTGGACCTGGCTACGGTACACACACACACACACACACACACACACACACACACACACACACACACACACACACACACACACACACACACACACACACACACACACTTGTAATTACCTCAGGTAATGGCCTCTCACAAAGTCACTCTGCCCTTTTAATACTGGAATACACAACCGTAGCTTGTTAGGAGGATTTCAATCATGTTCTGATATTGAGTAATTCACTTTAGGCAATTAAGAGCTTCCTTCAGACGAATGCGGTGGATGATTTACTGTGTAAATCAATGAATATGTTGATCATAGTATCCTCATTGCGTGTCTGTTTCTTGGCCCTGCCGTCTCCTCTGTCTCAGGCCGATGACATCAGAGCGCTGCTGATTGATGCCATGCCTCCAGACGCCCTGCCCAGCTGCTTCAAGCCTCAGGCCACGGTGGTCAGCGCCTCAGTGGTCAGCGCCTCAGTGGTCAGCGCCTCAGTGGTCAGTGCAGCGGACATCTCTCCGGCCTCTACGCCATCCTGCCTGTCTGCAGCCAGCAGCATAGACAACCTGGCCGGGCCCCTCAGTGAGCTCACTGTGGCTGGAGCCACCGGGCCTGCAGACGGAGCCACCGGGTCCGACAGGAAGGAAGTAGAGTGTGCGTGACCCTTAAGTCTTTTATATATCATAGATTGAATATAATACAACTTTATGTCCAGGCAAGGATGGACATTTTTCTTCGGCATCACCATGCAAGAATGATTTAAAACGTCACATAGTACAGTTATACAAATGAAAAATAGTTAGTCTGAGTAGACTGTATTTTAGCGTAATTTGCCATGTTGTCTGTTTTGTGTTTTATTCAACAGCCATCCTAGACATGAACATCAGCCAGTTCCTGAAGAGTTTGGGCTTGGAGCACCTGCGCGACATCTTCGAGAGGGAACAGGTAAATGCACGTATCCTAGTGGTCCCTGTACAAGTCAATCACATTCACCTTTGTTGTTGCAACAATATATATAATTGTTGCCCAATTATACACCGCCGTCGCTCACGTCACAAGCCTAAAAAGCTGAACTCTCAATCAGTCTGTCACCATGCCTCTGTCTGCAGCTGGCCTTTTTACTGGATCTTCAGATCTTTCCCCAGATCTTTCTCCTCATCCATAGACAGATCATCTCAGACAGGCTTAAGTCAGACTTCACCGTGCTGCATGGCCAAACACTATGAAATGACCTTAATGCTATTGAGCAGAATGCCCCCACTACATACTCTCTCTCTTTCTCTCTTTTTCTCTACAGCAGCTCAAAGTGCCCTGTGTCTCGAGCAGGGTAGTTTAGTCTGACCTCTTCATCCCACCACTGATTGATTTTAGTGGGATGTTGGGCTCCGGAGCGACATGTCAGGTGAAATCAGGCAGGGGACACGGCAGCCATGCTGGAACAGTGAGGGATCTCATTTGCACATAGATGAGCAAAGGGGTCCCTGCAGCGAGGGAACGGGAGTGCAGGGTGACGAGGGAGCTCAGGAGAGGCGAGCAAATCAGTCCTGTCCTGATTCAACCTTCCTGTCTCTCCTAAAGACAAGTTCAGAATCAGCGCAGCCTGGTCAGGAAAGGAAATCGAGAAGTTACGTGAAGGAGGGGGTTCACTGCTTAAGAAAAAGGTTTCAGTCTTTCAGATGTGGAGAAGCTTATGAGATGTAAGTGGAGGCGTTTGTTCTCGTACCAGATTGGTTCCTCACCATTATCACTGCGTTACAGTGGAGGCTGCTGAGGGGAGGACGGCTCATAATAATGGCTGGAACGGCATCAATTAAGGTGACACCAACCTCCTGTGCTGCATTGTCACATCTGTATGTGAGTCACACATGTGGGTGGTTCCTTTTTCTGATTGATTAGACAGGGCCAGAGGCCCGGTGGCCAGTGTTTGACAGACCTGTCTTACGTGTGATGGATAGCCAAGGAGGAGGCTCTTTGAGATTGGGAGTGTGAGAGAGAGAAGAGGCGATTCAGCCTTAGAGGATATATGCTCAGAGAATAGAAATTATGAAGGGTCCCACACTCTCACCCCGGCCTCTCCATAGAGCCTCTATATTGTACTGTCTCTGTGATTGTGTGAGCGTTTGTTTATTTGTCCATATCTGAAGGTTTGTTTTTGTGAGTAGGCTAGATGATGCTATGTGTTAAGGATGAGGATTTTCCTGTGTTGATCAGTGAATATGCATTTAGTAGTGAGTCACCCATTTTAAACCCCTCTTTCTTCTCCTTTTTCCACTGGCTACGTTTATCCCCTCAGTGGGTGGAGAGATTTTACACGACTCACTGCACTGGTCAGATGAGTGAGGGTTTACACAGACAGACAGAGAGAGGTGGCTCTAAACCATATCTTGTCATATCTTGGTAGAAATGGGTCATGGTAGGCTGCAAACAGGGCTAAAAATAAAGGTGGCCAGCAAGTACATTTAACCAGATAACTAAATATATTTTTTCATGGAATTTGTTGATATTCTTCATTCCAAATGTCACATTATTTGTAGCTGTCAGTGACTTACTGTTATCTGCACTGTCACTGTCTCTTGGTTCTAATGATAATATGATTGGATGCGTTTTTTGGACAGCCACTCCAATTGGCTGTGTTTTAGGTTGCTCTGTCTCTGCTGCTGTTTCGATTGGCTTATTGTTCTGTTTCCGTGCAGATTACGCTGGATGTCCTGGCTGATATGGGCCATGAGGAGCTGAAGGAGATTGGGATCAACGCCTACGGTCACCGCCACAAACTCATCAAAGGCATGGAGAGACTCCTCGGAGGACAGCAAGGTCAGAGAGCCAGAAGTTAGCAAAGATACTGCCATCTCATGCCTTATTGAGTTAATATTTAAGCACTCTTATACAATATAGTGGCTTAATTGGCAAAACTGGCTTATTCACGAGCATTTAAGGTTATTCAGGAGGACTGTTTAACCTCTTATGAAATGATACGACACATGCACACTGCTGCTAACCTATACCCAATGTCTCTCACTACAACCTCTTACAATCTCCACCTATAGCTTCGTGTTATTGTGGTTTCTCTTAGAGTTAGAAAAATGTATTGAAGTGTCAATTCACAATGATACAATGTTTTATTTTAAACAACATTGTGGACCACTCAAATTGAGTTGTGCATAGGGCTGTTGTGGTGACCGTATTACCGCCACACGGCGGTCACGAGTCATGAAGGCCATTAAATTCCACATGACAATTTAGTCAAGGTAATTAGGCTTCTCCGAGCTCTGATGCTGCTGGTCATTAGTAGCCTACCAAACTTGCTAACTGCCCAGTACTCAGCACTCTATTGTCCCTCTAATCACTCTGACATCAATACAAATGAAATGGAAAATCTAATCGAACACTTAATGAGAGCCCATTAGCTCATCTTGCGCAACATTTCTATAGGCTATGCAATTGCTTGAGAAAACAGAGTGAATGAAGCCCAGCATAAGAAACTGCTTTTTTTTCTCTACTTATTCAAATCATATTCGCACACCTCATGTAGCCTAGCCCATAGGACTATATGTTTTAATAAGGTTTGTATAACAACTAAAGTGTCCAAATAACTTCTTAAAATTAAGCTTGTTAATCCGCTTTACAAGGGGTTTAGAGCCTAACTGGCATACAGCAGCGTGTGAGTTTCAAGTTTGGGGAAGATAATTTTCTCCATAAATTCGTCTTTATAATAAAAGCATTACAAATGCATAATCGCATTTGCGGTCAGTTTTGATAATGGTGTTTTCCTGCTAATGGCACATTCGCACTTATAGCCTACTGTCATGTGCGCATTGCTGCACTTATAATGTGAAGAAATAGCCAAATAGTTTATCAACATTTTAAGCAAAACGTTCTAATCTGTTGCTTCAGCCACATTGCGTAAAAATAGTTTTCTTGATGCAAGTGGTTGCATTAATTTGGGATCTATTGCATCCCACAACTGTCCCAGACTATGTTTGGAATATTTATTTCACGCACAGAATAGAATAGGTTGACTTTTGTACTATGGGGGATAGTAGATTGACATACGCTAGTGTTTTACTGGTAGTTAGGCCTTCTCATCTTGTTGGCTGACGAAAAGTAAATGTGGACAGTTCTTGCAATATCTTCAATATGCACCTCGGAATTGGATAAGGACGCGCGCTGTGTCTGTCTTCACTTGTAGCCTGTGAGAATGACCCGATCACAGGTGCATTACGGCCACAAAGGGGATGCCGCAGTGAAATTCGACACATTATGCTTGTAAAATTGTGAATGAGAGACTATTGGAGTGTGTACAGCCTGCGCAAAAAAACAAAGCAGAACTCATGCCTTTCAAGCAACTTTTTTCAAATAATAATAAGTCTCATCATGCATCCTTACATTGTATAAAATCAAAACCTATAGCCCAATGTTTGTAGAACAATTTAAGTTACATTAATAACTCTAAATTAAGCATATAGGAGTACCAAATATTTTGTTAACCGCTCAACACACAATAGCCGCATGTGTGCACTCCCTCAAATCGTTTGGAGAAAATATATATATTATTAAGCTTTGTTCAATTTCTTCATACTATAAAATAATTTAAAATAATGCCACAGAATTCTAAATTCTGCTAAATTAACTAGTGTGGCCCACAGCCATTTGGCATAGCCAGATCAGGACCTAACATAAGGACAACTCAGAGTATGCTATTCTTTTCTTCTGAAATAGATTGAATTTTCTTCATATCATGCTTCTTTAGACCTGTCTAAAATAAGTAATGGATTTGGCTATATTACATGGATTTATTCAACTTTTTAAAATGTGGATGTTCCAAAGGTCTGCATCAGTGGCTTGTAGGTTATGTGTAGAAAAAGCAAAATGTGTTTATGTTCATTATCGGTCATTTACCGTGAGACCGACAGTTATTTGCTTGACAATCACCGGCTGGCGCAATTTCATGACCCCCACAGCCCTAGTGAAAACAATCAGTCAAACATGGTACAGGCGTCATCTATACTACATTACATCATCTATATCATCACGCGTATGCATAAAACAAAACAAAGTACAGTGGATAAAAGGACAATTAGGCATTATAAAAGAAACGTCTCCGTTGGAGGATAAGGTGGCAGGTTTTGGCACAGGCATTTAAATTATTGTTATAAAATTTCACATGATTTATGATTTTCATATGTTGTTGTGTTATTGTACCTCCAGGTGCTAACCCGTACCTGACATTCCACTGTGCCAGTCAGGGTACGGTGCTCATAGACCTGGCCACTGACGATAAGGAGTTCCAGTCTGTAGAGGAGGAGGTATGTACTAGTATAGTAAACACTGCCGACGTAGCTCTGATTGGTCCAAGGGCTACTTGCTCATTCAGCAGCACACCAACGCAGATCATTTCCTCAATCATATGGACAATAGAAAACAGGCCTTCGTTCAGTTAGATTCAATCAGTGTTAGACCTGGACCAGGTAGACTTGCTTAGAAGAAGTAAGGACATTGAACCAAAAGCTCTGTCATGACAGCTCTGTTTTACCATCCTTGCAGTTGCAAAGTACGATCCGCGAGCACCAGGACGGGGGCAACGCAGGTGGGGTCTTCAGCAGGTACAACATCCTAAAGGTGAGTCGTAGGCACCTGGAGAGGAGACAACCTCCCCAAATCCCCATTCATCCTCAATAAACACCTCTCTAATAACACTCTGTTGTGTGGAAGATTTGAGCATGTGGGTAGTTCTGTAGAGTCTGAATGTGTGTGCTCTGTCCGTCTCTAGATCCAGAAGGTAGTGAATAAGAAGTTGAGGGAGAGGTACTCGCACAGACAGAAAGAGATCGCAGATGAAAACCACAACCACCACAACGAGCGCATGCTCTTCCACGGTAGGTTTTACCACTACCTCTACAATTTACTTAGAATTCCTGTTGAAGATACACAATTCTCTTATATCTTTGTTTCTGAATGAGGGTTGTTTCCTCTGGCAGGCTCTCCATTCATCAACGCCATCATCCATAAGGGTTTTGACGAGCGGCATGCCTACATCGGGGGCATGTTCGGAGCAGGCATCTATTTCGCAGAGAACTCCTCCAAGAGTAACCAGTACGTGTACGGAATAGGAGGGGGCACCGGCTGCCCCACTCACAAAGACCGCTCCTGCTACATCTGCCACAGGTCAGACTCACTCCAGACAGTCCTAAATCATGTTATGATGTGTAGTCTGTACTGTAAGCAGAGGCTGTGTGTATGCTGGCGTTCTAGTGTGTGGGATGCGTTGTGTATGTGCTGTTCTGATGTGTGTGTTATGAATGAACTCAAGTTGTTTGTAATGTTCTGGTGTGTTGTTTATTACAGGCAGGTGTGTGTTTTGTTCTAATGTGTGTGTTGGGTTGCTGTTGTGTGTTGCAGGCAGTTGTTGTTCTGCCGAGTGACCCTGGGTAAGTCATTCCTCCAGTTCAGTGCCATGAAGATGGCCCACGCCCCCCCTGGACACCACTCTGTGATTGGCCGGCCCAGCGTCAATGGACTGGCCTACGCAGAGTATGTCATCTACAGAGGAGAACAGGTCAGTCTAACACACACCACACCTTTCACAAGAGCTACGGTTCCACAGTGCACGTCTGTAGAAACGCACATTCTGTGGATGTGTTGAGACCGTGTATGGGTGTTTATCATGACAATGACTCATCTGTCTTCTCCCACTGCATTCCTCAGGCGTTCCCAGAGTACCTAATCACGTATCAGATCCTGAAGCCAGAGAGCACACCCTCATCCACAGCCGGAGAAGAACAGAAGTCCTAGTCCTAACCAGACCAACTCACACCCACCTTTACTGGGAAAGAACCAACCACAGAGACTGTTACCAGAAACACTTCACACATTCTGGGCTGAACCGAGACAAACCCCAGCCCCTTAACTTAACACCAATGGAAAGATTTCTTTCCTCCACTTGTTTATAGTTTTTTTTCATTTCACTATAAATGACCAGTTTCTCACAACCACCACCCATTTATTGTTTACATGAAAATGTTGCCTTCCCGAGGAATCGTCTCTTGAGTCATGTTGTCGCCCCCTAGAGCCCATCCCCCGGTCTCTCGCTCATAGTTGCCCTTGGTGATTGTTGTCATGACAATGGTCAAATAGAGAGAACCAAGTGGATAATGGTTAGGTCAGACATGGGGACTCCAAGCTCATTGGTCAGTGGTTAAGGTTACAGATGGGGACTCTAAGCTCATTGGTAAGCGGTCAGGCTTAGATATAAGGACCCGTGCCAGCCTGCCTTTACCTGAGTGTTAGCTGCCCTAGTGAAGCCTGGCAGAGGCTCCTCTGCCTATCCTTCAGACAGGGATAGAGATCAGGTTGGGTGTAATAGTGTATATACTATCCTCACTCCAAGCCCTGTGTCTTCAACAAGCCTGGGAAGAGAAGCTGCATTATACAGACCCCGGACCCAGATCATGTGTGACTAAAAAGACAACCAATAACCTCTCCATTCCCTTTCAGCACACTAATACTTTAAGCAAAAAACTCATAAAAGCATTAGACCTCATTTATCCTATTAGCTCTGTATTTTATTGCAATATTTTTATTGTTTTGACTTGTTTTTTAGAGATGTGTACACTATAATGGGACCATGTCAAAAAGGGGACCTACCGGTTTTTGAGCCCTTTCTGATTTTTCAAATTGAGATTATATATAATATTTGTCTCTGGGACCATTAGGGTTTTCCTCTCCATTGCTGGATTTGATGGAACATCCTCTGAAAGGTTTCAGTTTGGGATCAAACAGCAAGTGTGAATGGGACTCAAATGGAGTTATGTGAGAAAGTACAGCAAGCTATGACATCTGTATTACTGTTATATTGACTATTATTTGTATTATTATTATTATAACATTACTTTGCACAAGAAAACCACTGAACATCTGACATTTCATGACCATTGCCCATCCAGTCAAACTCATCTTTTAATGGATTTGCACTTTTTAATTAATGATTTTTAAGTTATTTAAAAATTAATTGAAAATAACGTTAAAAAAAGATGTCCAGTATTGTACAGTGTGTAGAAGACAATGCCTTTATATAGCTCACCATGTTGTTTACGGATGAACAGTGGGCTGTATTAGTACTGTAAATTAAGTGGGTTTTTGTGGATCTTTAATGCTTTTTTCTGGGATTAAATTGATTTTTTTAGTTGAGTGAGTTGCTCAATTGTACCCTCTTAAGATTGTACCTGTATGAACTGTTTGCAGCTGTTTTTTCATATTTTCATGGTCACTCTTTGCCACATTCACCCCTCTGCTCTTTGGTGTAAACAATGACCTTTATTATTTCCTACTGGATTTGTCTACCATTCTCTGGGAAATAGCAGTTTGAAGCGACAGAAGATGTAGTGTCTGATTTGAATGCTACAGTCTGTGAATTGGAAGACTCTTGTCTCCTATCTCACTAGCTGGGTTATATCTGCATCTTGTTGGTGTGGTGCTGTGCTTTCCCTGTTATTTCCACTGCTAGGAGCACTAGTCCTCTATAACTGCCTGTGCTTTGTCCTGAATGTTAACCCATCTGTTACTACAACCTGGAGTGATTCCCAAATGCAATTGTGTCCCAAATGGCACCCTAATCCCTATATAGTACACTACTTTTGACCAGTGCCCTATTGGCGTTGGTCAAATGTAATGTATTGCATAGGGATTAGGGTGCCATTTGGGACGGAACCTTGTCTCAATCTCCACTCCGCTTTCCTTCACACCAACAGCACCTGGAGAGAGCCTTGCTGCCTCAACCTACTTCCTACTACACTTCTTATCTTATTTTTTCACCAGTTTATTTTATTTTCCTGATGCTGAAAGATCCTGCAATGACCCACTCACAGCTGATCTGCAGACTAATGTAACACTCCTCAGTGTTGTAAAGAAGTGTTAATAAAGTGCATAACTTCACATCCAACCAAAGCCTCTTCCCTGCTGCATTTCTCACAATGAAGTACTTCACTGAAGATTGTTTAGTCTGAATGTTCGACTTTGAATGGCTTTTGTTGAAGTTAAATACACAGAATAGTAGTATTCTGCCAAAGGAGCAGGGACTTGTATTGGCTACACTACCTACTGTACAGGACATTCATGGGAATGTCTAGAGGAAAAATTCACTAGACACTGAAACAGCTTTTCATTCCTGTAGAGGACCATTGATTTCCTGCAAAGAGGTGGAAATTAATAGGTGTGAGGACAGAGTTGACCATTACCTCAGCGATCACATGCAGGAAAAGACGGCTGTTGAATCAATCCTCTCATTCAGAAGGCCCATTAGAAATCAGTCGGTCAAACCAAGCAATCTATCGTCCTGTTTGTCACACCGAGCGAAATTATATTCTCTGCTAGATGATGTGGATGGCCCTGATGTGTTTACCGTCTATCATTATGGGCAACGTGAGATCGCTGCATAACAAGATGGACGAGCTTGAGGGTCTTGTCCATGGGCAAAGAGAATACTGGGAAGCTAGCCTATTGTGCTTTACTGAAACATGGCTGAATGATAACATCCCCATAGAGAATATTAACTATCAGCTTTTTCCAGACCATCAGAGCAGACGGGGATAGCGTTTCTTCCAGTAAGGGTAAGGGAGGGGGCTGGCTTTATTAGTTAACAACAGATGGTGTAATCTGAAACATATTACTGTTAAGGAACAGTTTTGTAGCCCAAACATTGAGCTGTTAGCCGTTAGCCTGAGACCCTACTATTTGCCGAGGGAATTCACGGGCCATTGCTGTTAATGTTTACATCCCGCCCTCCGCTGACGCAAACACAGCGTATGACGTCATCCACTCTGCTATCGCAAGGTTACAGACAGGGCATCCCAGTGCCGCCTTTGCCATTTCGGGGGATTTCAAGGGTGTGAGAAATATCACTGGCTTCAAAAAGTCAAACAGTGGGCAGACTGAGGGGACCAAGGACAGAGCCAATGAGCTGAACCAATTTTTTTACAGGTTCGATACTGGCCCTGTCCACCTCCCCTCCAGCTCCCCGGGCCACACACCGTCAAGGCTGTCCCACCCCCACTTTGCTCACAACACATCTGTTGAGTCAATCAGCGACCCCCTCCACACCTCGCACCAAGGGTGCTTAGGGTCTGTGCTGACCAACTGTGTGGAATACTCCAGCAACCCTTCAACCTTAGCCTGAGCCTGGAAAGGGTTCCTGTGCTGTGGAAAACATCCTGTCTCGTCCCAGTGCCCAAGAAGGCACACCCCGCTGTCCTGAATGGCTTCAGACCTGTAGCGCTAACATCCCACATTAGTCCTCGCTCACCTCAGACCCCTGCTGTGTACATCACTGGACCGCATATCAGCACAACATCGGGGTAGATGATGCTATCATCTACCTTCTGCAGAGGGCCTACTCTCACCTGGACAATGCAGGTTGCACTGTGAGGGTTATGTTTTTTGACTTCTCCAGTGCCTTCAACACCATTCAGCCCCTGCTACTGGGTGAGAGGATGAAAGTGGAAGCACCCTTAGTCTCCTGGGTCACGGACTACCTGACCGGTAGGCCACAATTTGTGCATCTACAGAGCTGTGTGTCAGAACGGGCAGTGAGCAACACAGGGGCCCCCCAGGGAACGGTCCTGTCCCCCTCCTGTTCACCCTCTACACCTCGGACTTCAGATATAACTCTGAAACATGCCACCTACAGAAGTTCTCGGATGACTCCGCAATTGTAGGGTGCATCAGGGGTGGGCAGGAGGAGGAGTACAGGAGCACAGTCAATGACTTTGTGTTGTGGTGTGAGCATATTAGTATCCTGTCAGTTGTATCTTTTTTCATTGCTTTTAGTATATTGAATGTGCAATACGTGCATTTATCTTTAATTAAACCCTGCGCACTAAGGACTGTATTTTAAGGGAATTACTATTATTACCCTAAATTATATCATACACACATTTAGCTATTTAAGTATCTCTTCCTGTCATTTACCTGTACAGTTAATGTAACCATGCAAATATTCACTTACCTGTAAATGTAACTGTATATTTACCTGTACAGTTAATTTAACCATGCAAAATAGTCACTTACCTGTTCATTTAACCAGTCTGTATATTAAGTAAACTATTATTACCCTCACTTATATCATACGCACTATTAGCTATTTAAGAATTTCTCTACCTTTTTGTGTCTCAGGGTTAGATTTTAAGATAAATGTTCATTTAGATTTTTTTATTTTGCATCCATTAAGTAGATACTAAAATAACCTTTTTTTCAGCTTTAATTTATTTTTAGTTTTTTTCTAAATTATTTAATTTCTGTATTTCACTGTTTTGCACTGTTTTTGTCCTGTTCATTCCACAAAATGAACTGGGATGGTAAGGACAAAATGTGGTGGTAATGACAAAACATGTATTACATATACAGCGGGTGAAATTAGTATTGAACACGTCACCATTTTTCTCAGTAAATATATTTCCAAAGGTGCTATTGACATGACATTTTCACCAGATGTTGGTAACAACCCAAGTAATCCATACATACATACAAAGAAACCAAAACAAATAAGTTCAGAAATTAAGTTATGTGTAATAATGTGAAATGACACAGGGAAAACGTATTGAACACACTTACTGATATTTATTTAATACTTTGTACAAAAGCCTTTGTTGGTAATGACAGCTTCAAGACGCCTCCTGTATGGAGAAACTAGTCGCATGCATTGCTCTGGTGTGATTTTGGCCCATTCTTCCACACAAACAGTCTTCAAATCTTGAAGGTTCCGTGGGCCTCTTCTATGAATCTTGATCTTCAGTTCTTTCCATAGATTTTCAATGTGATTTCAGTCAGGTGATTGGCTGGGCCATTCTAGCAGCTTTATTTTCTTTCTTTGAAACCAATTGAGAGTTTCCTTGGCTGTGTGTTTGGGATCATTGTCTTGCTGAAATGTCCACCCTCGTTTCATCTTCATCATCCTGGTAGATGGCAGCAGGTTTTTGTCAAGAATGTCTCGGTAAATTTGCCCATTCATCCTTCCTTCAATTATGTGAAGTTTGCCAGTACCATTTGCTGAAAAGCAGCCCCACACCATGATGTTCCCACCTCCAAACTTCACTGTTGGTATGTGTCATTTCACTGTTTTCCCTGTGTCATTTCACATTATTACACATAACTTAATTTCTGAACTTATTTGTTTTGGTTTCTTTGTATGTGTGGATTACTTGGGTTGTTACCAACATCTGGTGAAAATGTCATGTCAATAGCACCTTTGGAAATATATTTACTGAGAAAAATGGTGACGTGTTCAATACTTATTTCACCCGCTGTATGATCACAGTTAAGTTGAAATTGAACACTTTTCTAAATAAGACCATTACATGTTATATTATGTTAGGATGATCGAGTGATTTTGATGTCTATTTATGTGACTTTAATTATTTAATTATGATGCCCGCTAAATCAACCAAGGAGAGGACAAGGACATACTATATATAAACAAAATAAATCAAGCTCCTATAAGATACCAGGAGTATCTTAAGAAACAAAAAGAAAGATACTGTACCTCAAGAGAAAATAAAGCGGTGAACTGAAATCCATCTAAAAACTTTACCAGCGAGATAAAAGGGAAAAAAGGAGGAAATTGAAAATAAACCATTGAAACAGAAGATCATCTATCCAGAACAGAGTGGTTATGTAGTCATACCTGTCAAGGAACACCGCCACACTCACCTGAAGTCTTATAGTGGTTATGGAGTCATACCTGTCAAGGAACACCGCCACACTCACCTGAAGTCTTATAGTGGATATGGAGTCATACCTGTCAAGGAACACCGCCACACTCACCTGAAGTCTTATAGTGGTTATGGAGTCATACCTGTCAAGGAACACCGCCACACTCACCTGAAGTCTTACAGCTACGGAATGATGACCTACCTGTCCCTCAAATGACTCCTCATCTATGTGATTGTTTTGGCTCACAGACCATGATAATGAAACAAACAGAAGCAGACAAAGCCCAACCTTCCACTTCAACCTGCACAGCACCACAGCCATCACCTAGCACAATACAGACCATTGCAGACATACATGAGGGACTGATTGGAAAGTGGTGAGTTGTGAAATATGATTAAGACCCTTACCCTGGTATTATACAAGATGTTGATGCTGGGAGCTGCGCTCTCGTGAAGACGATGAGTCGTGTGGGAGCCAACCGATTATTTTGACCAATGAGAGAGAACATTGTATGGTACCAACCAGAGAATGTGCTTGGGCTTGTCCCTGAGCCTCATCCAGTGACAAAATGACATATGATGCTTGATGGCACAGTCTGGGAGGAAATATACTCTCTCGTTAAGCAATAGAGTGCATTAAGGGCAAAACCTAGTGAGCACACTCCTGTCTCATGAGCCTGAATCACTAGACTGCCCCCAGTGAACAATAATTTGTTTAATGTCAACCATTTTTTCCAACCTTGTGCATATATTTGTTTAAAATGTTTAATGGTATTTTTCATCAGTTGTTTTATATTAAATGTCCTTTCCACCAACTTGCAAATAGCCAAGTTATCGTTACTCATTGTGTATTTATTCCTAGTGTCATTATTTTTCTATTTTTCTCCCTGTTCATTGTTGAGAAGTAAGCCTTTCACTGTTAGTTACGAAGCATGTGACCAATAAAATGTCATTCGATTTCTACGGAGAGGTTTATGAGGATGTGAAATAGTAACATCAACCACTAGGGGGTAGTATAACCCTACACTAATGTTGGGAAATGCAACACAGCTCCTCGAACCTTATTCTAGTCATTGCGCTAGTGCTTATGGTGATTTTTAGACAGAACCTACACCGATTATGAACAGACCATCGGCAAACAGTGCTGCATGGTCTAAGGCTGGCTACATCTAAACACCAGCCTTTTCCTTGTGAGATGATTTAGATGGTAAGCATTCCTTTGATTATTTTGCTACATTACCTATGCTTGCAATTATGATCTGGTGATTAGAACGACCAAAAACGTTTAAATTCAAGGTTGTATTTGAATATGAGTCATCTGCCTTTTTATGACCTAGGTATTTGTGTAATAAAGTGTTTATGAATATAAAACAAACCACCACTATATAGCCCTCCCAGATACCATGTGTGATGTTTCATGCAAATAAGACACAGAGATTTTTTTTAAGAACATTGTTGTATTTAACAATGGAATTTTAGAAATAAATAAAGCATATACAATTAAACAAAAAAAGTTTAAAATGTCAACTTGATGAATGATATTGCCATAAGGAGACAACAGCATTTCACTTGACACAGGTAGAAAGTATTGCATTGTTCAATGATTGTGGACCAGAGAACGCCTCATCTTCATATCATTTACATACCCTTGCTCAAAAACAAAACAACATCATGTGTGTATGAAAAGTAATCAGTTACCACCTGGTATCGTAACAATAATGTGCAAATCAATTAAATAATACAGTATTGCATCACTTAAAAGTGCTCTATAAAAGGTGCCAACATTCTTCAAAAAGGAGGGGAATTAAATCCTGTTTCTCCAGAAGCCTTTGCCCCTGGCTCTGATCGTCACCTGAGCCAACGCTTCCAGGCAATATTTAGACTCAAAATGCTCAGAGAACTGTCTCTTTAACATGAAACGGAAAAGTCAGTCTAGTGGCAGAACACACAAGCAGTTTTCTACCTTATCTTTTCTCAGTGATGTCTGATATCCCAGTGTCCGTTTCTTAGGGGTGTTTGTGCGTAGCTGGGAAATCATCCCAATTAGAAAGTAGACTGGATCTACTAGACATTGCTGTAGTAACAGTGATAAGACAAAAAAAACAAGTCAGCAACAGGTTCATAGGTCAGTTCCCAATGAAGTCTCCCTCCTCCAACAATCATTAGACCAATCAACATCTATTGTATGGACAGAAATAGTACCTGTGTAACATACAATAATATAACTCCATACAGGGATGAAAAATGACACATTCTTATCTTGAGAATTCCAAAAATAATTATTGGTAAGGCAAAAAAAAAAAATTCAAATATCATGTCTGTATCGATGAGCGATACACATATGAAGCTAATAACATGATCAGAAATACACAAAACAATGTAGTGCTTTGGTAGCTACTGGGAAGAGAGAGAAACACATTATTGCTCTACTTGGGGGAAAGGAACGGATAGGATTACATTGTCTGTATTGCAGTGTTGACTTGAAACGTTGTTGTTTAGAGATTGTTTGAAAAGAAAAGGCGCTGGGGCACTTGAGCACACCCAAAAGCGCCGGAAAAAACATCATATACCTTTTCTGAACAAGGCACTGATCAAAAAAACATAAAAAAAGAACTTTCCCCTCAAAAGCACATCTGTCCATCCTACCGAGCCTATTACATGGAACACCAGGGGTTGCCAGGGCTATGTAGCAGGGGCTCAGACGTTCATTTGGCACCGTCTCAGAAAGCTAATCTCTTTATCTCAACGGCTTCTTCTCCTCCGCAAAGGGGATGCTTTTATTCTGTCATTCATCAGCAGTCCTGCTCCAGGACAAGAGAGGAGAGGAGGGGAGGGGGCGCATGGGAGATAGGATGGGGATGTCTGGGACAGGAAGCAGGACAGGACGCTAGTAGAGCACCTGTCACAACTGAAGAGCCTCCTGCTCTCCGTCAGGAAGCCACTAAATGACTGGGCGCTCTTTCTCTCTCTCCTCCCCTCTTTGCACTTTAGTTTTCTCTGCATCTCTGCTCACGGCCATTCGCCCCTCTCAGCAGGACTGGAGAGGCTTTGGAAAACTCCACAGGAAATGAATGAGATGGACTGCAACTAAGAAGTCAGCCGCTCCGTCCTTCGCACTAAACAACAGGAACTGCATATCTTCTTGAGCCTGTTTTCAGAAAAAGCTTATTTAATGTTCACCAAATAGTGATGAATGTGTATGTGTGTGTGAGTGTCAAATTCTATACAGCTTTTTAAGTCAGCCAGTACCATAGGCACCCTCAGTTTTTCATTGTCAATGGACCTTTCAGTTTATACCAGTTAGGAGAAGAGAACCTCTCTCTCTCTGCCCTGGATAGTGAGAGGAATGAGGCTGACAGGAGCCCCTCGGGTCAGTTCAGTGTCAATGTCTGTCTGTGGGGGCGGGGCATCAGCAGCTAGGCGAGGTTGTGATTGGACTGTGCAGATAGGCCAGGCTGCTGGGCTGGCCATGTGCTACCACGGAGACGGGGAAGCTGAATATGAAGGGCGAGGTGGGGGTGGAGGAAGACTTGGGGCCCAGGCTGGCTGCCGAGGGGCTGGCGGCCTCCACAGCACATGAGGTGGCCAGCACCTGGGACTCGAACTGCAGCAGCTGACCCATGAAGCTGAAATTAGGGGAGATGATACTGCGGCGCTGCTTGACGAACTCAAAGGCTTCGTCCAGGCGAACACGCTTCTTCTTCATCAGGTACGCCAGGCATATGGTGGCAGAGCGAGAGATGCCCGCCTGGCAGTGCACCAGCACACGCCCGTTAGAGTCTTTCACAGAGTCTGAAGAGAGACACAGAGAGATAGGGGGTTCAGAACTGACTCCAGGATATAGATACCCCCCCCCCCCACAAAGGCATACACCCCCACCTCAGTGTCTCATAAGCAATATATTACTCTGTAGCCCTATAAAACACAAACAGAAACATTATACAAAGTATATTGAAAGCAGGTGCTTCCAGAGTTAATTAAGCAATTAACATCCCATCATCGTTAGGGTCATGTATAAAGATGCACAGTTTACCATTATTTTGGCTACCATGGCTAGAAGATCAGATCTCTGTGACTTTGAAAAAGGGGTCTTAAAGGAAAAAGGCTATATTAGGTGTTGTTTACAATTAGGGTTATGGGTTTAGGGTGTGCGTGCGTCAGTCACCAGATCTCGTCGCCTGAGACAGCGTTTTCCACCACCATCAACAAAACACCAAATTATGGAAATTCCAGACACTTGTAAAATCTATGCCAAGGTGCATTGAAGCTTCTATGGTGGCTTGTGGTGGCCCAACGCCCGATTAAGACACTATGTTGGTGTTTCCTTTATTTTATATTCAGTTTCCAGTAAATCCTGCATCCAAGACACCTACATCAGCCCTTTCCATACATAAACATTTCTCACCGTGAGAAATAGCAACAACAGGGGAGATGCCCTCATCACAGGGATGTAATTTTGAGTAGTAATGCACACATATTTCTACAAGGTAGAATTTCATGAATACTAATTATTACTATACTATTTGCAGAATTGTGGTATCCCGTTCTCTACAAGTGCAGTCGTGTTCTCTCACGTGCACACACACAGATAATTCCAACTAACGCGGCGGCACACCCAAGAACAGTGGATGAGTCAGACTCTGATCCCTAAGCAGCTAGCTTTGACGCATTCAAGCCCATACACGCTCACACACACACACCTCCAAGCCTACGGGGGTCTCCACACAACAGTGCAGAGGCTTTCATTTGGAGTGTGACACACCATAGAGTGTGTGTATTCCACCAAGATGGGACCTCTAGGAGCTACACCCTCCTTTCCTCCCTCATGGCAATCCCAGCCATTGTAGTCCCGCAATGACTATACGGTAGCTCAGCACTCCTCTCTCTCCGTCAATCGTATCAACAAAGCATTTTGAGCATAGTTAACACTCACTCTGAGATTCTGCATGAGCACAAACTATTTCTTATCTATTTATTACCAATAATTTATTCTAAAATGTTCTCCCTTCAGTTAGGCCCGGAATGAAAACGGCCCGGAATGAAAATGTTCTCTCAAATACATTATGCCACCCAGGTTTAAAAAATACCTCCAACCATCACTCATACAGTGACATTGGTTAACAAAGGAGCCATCTGTACAACATGTTCTTGAAGAGCCATCCATTAAAGTAACAATCTCTTCCCTGCTAAGAAGACGACCTTCACTCACATGACTAAATAAACATTCTACTGAGCTATGCTGAAGCTGGGTCTTACAGGAACAATCATGGACCATGCACTTCTCCTTCTGCTCATGATGATGATGATGAAGAAGATGTGTTAGGCTCTGTCCCAAATTACACACTATTCCCTTTATCGTGCACTACTTTGACTCGAGTCAAAAGAAGTGCACTATTGGGAAAAGGGTGTAATTTGGGACATATCCTGTGTATTCTTCTAAGAAATTGAAACTTACCGATGAACTCAATGGCTTCTATGAACCAGGAGCTGATGTCCTCTTTGTGGTTGTCCTCCACAGGAATGCACTTGTACTGGTAGACCCCCTCAAAGTGATTGGGACAGTTAGAGGACACGTTGAGCAAGGCCGAGATGCCCATACCGTCCAGCATGTCTTTTTTGGAGGCATGGAAGGCACTTCCAAGGTACAGGAAGGGAAGAATCTCCACTGGACCAGCCTGGAACATAGAGAAGACAAAGCGGGCATTAATACAGAGCCAAGAGAGAATAAAGGCGCATTTACAGTCAGAATGTCTCTTTCAAACATCAAAAAGTAATACAATTAATAGGACTGGGGAAAGGGCCTATTAACAATTTACAATCATCAATAAATAAAAATGTTCTGATAAATACAATATACACTGTGCACTTTTTATGTTAATTATTTTAATAGAAAGGTAGCAGCTGTAGTGTCAATCACCAATGGCAATGGTTTGAACTCCAGCAGGTTATTTATCTCTGGACAGCTTATTGATTTGGCCCTGTTATGTCATTGCTGACATGGGCCCGCTTCAAACAGCAGAAATTATCGATAAGGCCTGTGTAAAACAGATGTGCATAGGGTAGGTAGGCCGGGGCAATGTTCTTCACACAGGCCTACCACCCCTTCCAGCAGGGAGAAAAAAAAAACGGAGGCACAACTGGTGCTCTTATCGAGCCCGGAAACCAGTAGATGGCCAGACCTTACGAGTCCCCTAGTATTTCACTCAATGCCACATATTCAGTCAAACTCGGTCACCGAGATAAACAGGTACACTTCTTTACCTGGTCATGGTGCAATGTCTGTGGAGTTCCACAGGAAGAACAGGAGTCCAAACTGGACTGGGTAGAGAACGATGATAACGTTTTGGTCTTCAAACAGAACTCGGGATACTCCGTGAAAAATGTGTCATAGCCCCCTGTGAAAAGAGATGAACGATGGACATCAGGATATTTCAATCACAGGCCACACAAAACACAAAATAATAGCGCACCCTGTGCGTTAAAAAACGACTGTAGCCTATAATTTACAAATTAGGCCTACCTAGCATAATAGAGCTACCCATCATATATTTTTTTAACAAACAAAACCACAGGACATAACAAACAAATTAAATATTTCTGAATATTTACATAAAACTAGTATTTACATTTCTTAAATGTATTTATAATTTGGGTAATACTATGCCGAGTGTTTAAGGCCTGGACTAAACCTAAAAATCTCGAATCTATAATTTACTGAGAAATACTCGTGTGATTTTCTGGCAACACTTCATGTTTCAATGCGTGAATGCGCATTTTGGATAATGAGATTGCGATCATCAGCAATTTGCAACAATAACCATTATAAAATAACATTTTTACATGTAAGCATTTGCTGATGTGAAATCTTGGCGAACCAATTGTTGAGGATCACAAGACACTCACTGCGGCACATCCTCGTGCACACAGATGTGGCTCTCTACGCATTACCTCATTGTTAGAGCCTAATGCCCATTTGTGGGTTGAATTGTGCAGCAATACAGAACGGCACTACATGTACCCTACAATTTTAAGCTGACTGAGAAAGTATAATAATAACATGGTAATAACACATTTGTTAGATATAATGAGACAGATGTGATATTTAATTATTGTTATTTGTTCTTGTAAACAAAGTCAGCATTGTTTTTAATTCTGATAACCTTAAGTGCATTGTAATAATTTTACCTTTTAGTAGATATATTTCAGTTCCAAATGTGTCTCTGTATAATGCATTGAGCACCAGAGTGATTGTGCTATCGTCTTTAACCGTGTCTATGTCGGGCGTCCTCTCGTCGTAGAGGATCACAGCGGAGTACAGTCCTGATTTCAGCCGGGCTTTGACCTCTTCATCACCCGATAGAATCTGGTCTAAACTCACCCAGCCCTTTGCTCGTCTTCTCACAATTGTGTTACAGCGGATATTCACTGCGCTCCGAATGTGTCCAGCGCTAAACGCCAGGAACGATCTGCAGTCCAGCACCAGACATTTCGCACTATCGTCCTTCAACAACCTTTTCAAAACGTTGCAATCCATTTCGCAAAGTTCATCCATGATAACCATATTTTCCCCCATAATGAAGAAAATAGTTTTTTTGTGTTGAAGAACACGAAGAGAGTGCTGGATGTGCGTTAATCCCGAGCAGCTCCTGCGCAATGTAGTGCAGTTATTCTTCTGAGAGAATTACTACCACGAGCAGTCGCCTCTTTCCGTTTTATGAATGGGTGGTGGCGTCACGCTGGAGGTGACGTCAC
Organism: Thymallus thymallus; assembly: GCA_023634145.1. Lineage (NCBI taxonomy): Eukaryota > Metazoa > Chordata > Actinopteri > Salmoniformes > Salmonidae > Thymallus > Thymallus thymallus. The sequence continues at coordinate 24,102,136 of CM042403.1, forward strand.
CCGCTAGTACCATTCATTAACCATTCTCTCCTTTCTCTTCATTCATGAAAAGTCAACAATCAAAGCCAACACAAAATGAAATTAGCGCTGCCAATCCTCGAAAATGATGTTGACTCACAACTTAATGACAGCAAAATGCAGTAATCTATTTATTTTCCCGAGATAGTCAAAGTCTCCTGTAATTATATATAAACTACCATGCCTACGCTATTTAATCATTTACTATTTTATATTCCTCCATAGGTAGATCAATTTGTCAAATTTTATGAATGTGTTACATGCCTTTGCCATTCTTGATTTAGATTCTAAGTAATATACCTTTATGAATAGGGTACAGACCAGTGGAGGCTGGTGGGAGGAGCTGTAAGAGGACGTGCTCATTTTAATGGCTGGAATGGAATTAATGGAACAGAGTTTCCATATGTTTGGTACCATTCCATTGATTCCATTCCAGCCATTACAATGAGCCTGTCCTCCTATAGCTCCTCTCACCAGCCTCCTCTGGTACCGACTATGCTTTCCCTCCTCCACTCCCTTTCTCTCAACTGGGTGCCAGAGGGCCAGGATACCTCTCTCATTTGCTCACACAGCCGTTACAGGTTCCTGCAGGATATGACCAATGATATTCGCCCAAACTTGTTTTTATCAACAGGATCAGAGTGTTGAAAGCAGGATATGCAGATTTTTTTCAGTTTCAAGCAATCAGTAGTTTCACTGTTCTGTTCCATGGCAGCTGCCTTCTGGAACATTCACACCTCATCAGTAGGCTATCCCTCACTTCCACTGTGAAGAGGGTGGGGGACTCTACAGACGGTTATATCAGTCGCTAATTCAGGACTAATAAAGGCCCAGTGCACTACTTTAGTGAACAAAAAATATATAATTCTATTGTATTTTTTGGTTTTAATTTAAGGTTAGTGTTGAGGTTAAGGTTAGGGTTAGATACACTTTGTAAATAGTCAGGGTTTATGACTTTGTGGCTGTGGTAATTAGTGATGACAATGCTAGACCAGGTAACCAGTGATAAGCCATTACATTTTTTGTTAACCAAATTCGACACACTCATTGACCTCTAGATGAAAACTCAGATTTTGGGCCCAGTTATCCCTCTCGTTTCGCCTCTTCCTAGCTGATGAGCCCCAGTAATGGAGTGTTGTGCCATAAACCCCATTGAGTGTTTTCAAATGTTTTGTTTTCCTCTCCTATAATTGCAACATTGTTGCTCTCCCTATCAGAAGAAATCTCATTATAAACCGCCTCAATTCTTTTTTTCACTGACATCATTATTAATGAACTGTTTCAATTCATTGTCATGGTGGAAAATCACTCCATTTTCTTTCTCACCCTCCATGTTCTTTTTCTGTAAGATATCTACTGGAGATCTGTCCTCCATGTCCACTCTACTTTGTCTCTCTCTGTGTGGTTTTCGATCAAGCATTAGTAACCAAGACATTCACAGAGGAAGTCACGGCTTTAAAAGAAGGAAGCATAATTGATTTCCTCAGACAGATCTGAAGGAATAGACGAAGGCACCACATTTATTATCCACATAGCGATTTCCTGATTGTTTGTTGTGGTGTCATTGTCACTAAAGCCTCATTAAGGTTCAATGTCTCTGGGGAGTTTCACTTCCTAATGCCCCATTCTCACTCAAGTGTCAACATTACTGAGTCTTCAAATCTGGCAAAGGCCACAATAACACTTTAAAGGCGCCGCTCCAGAATCTCAATTGGATTGAGATCTGGTGACTTAGACGGACATGGCATAATTGTTGACATTGTTTTCATGCTCATCAAACCATTCAGTGACCACTCGTGCCCTGTGGATGGAGACATTGGCATCCTATGGAGGCATAACCATGGTAGACAAAATATTGGCCTGCCCAGCATCTTTATACATGACCCTATAGCATGTTAATTGCTTAATTAACTCAAGAAACACACCTATGTGGAAGCACCTCCTTTCAATACACTCTGCACTCTCTCGAATTGTTCTCTCTCTCTCTCTCTCTCTCTCTCTCTCTCTCTCTCTCTCTCTCTCTCTCTCTCGTTCTCTCTCTCTCTCTCTCTAAGGTAAAAGTGTATCATTTGCATAGTTTAACACAAGTGTTGATTTGCGTGTTGATTTGCATGTTGATTTCACCTCAATGGCTTCGGTAAGGTAGGGTGGAGATGAGGTGACACAGGGCGGATGTGTTAATGTAAACATTAACACAACGTCCTGGGCTGCAGGGCACATAGGAGACGGACAGACTGACTGCACTCTGCTACTATACAACAGGGCTAGATCGGTACAGTATCAGAAAGTGTCCAGGTTACAGTAAGACAGCATAACAGAGGACAAATAGTAAGCAAGAATGTCCCGTAAGTATACTAAGGTGGCAGGCATACTGGCAGTGTTGCATTGGTACCAGCTAAATAATGAATGCGAGGCCTTGAATGTTTCAGAGCAGAGAGGACGAGAGAGAGAGGTGACGTGTGTGTGTGTGTGTGTGTGTGAATGAATGTGTGTGTTTGTGCAGCACGAGGATATTCAGTGACTTAACACCCAGACTCTGGGAGCCATGTGACAGCATGTGCACGGTGGTCAGCCGTGTCAGAATGGAATTTGTCACCATGGCTCCCAGCATCACGTATGCATGCAGCGAGACAAAGCTTCAGCTCGCAGGGAGCTGCAAGGAATCTCAGCCGTCATGGCAACAAGGAAAAGGTATATGAAGTGGTAGCAGAGAGTGGGCTGGATGTGTGTGTTAGTGTGTGTGGCAATTCTCTGTTCTGTTTGACGTCATTATACTCCCACCCCCCCCCCCCCCCCCTGCACCATCCGCCAGTCCCCATCACATCACATCACACCCCAGGAGAGGACGCCCAGGCAGACACACAACACAGGCTGGGATCCCTCCACATCCTCCCTAACACACACCACTCCCAAGTGAACCTTCCTTTTCGTCCTCTCTCACACACTCCATCCCTCCCTCATTGGAATGATAAACATCCAGCACTTTGCATGCTGTGTAGGGTATGAGTCACCCGTTGAAGCCATGGGAATACATCCCACTTCGTCTCTCTCCTCTCTCCTCTGCTCTCAGGGCAGCTGTGTCTCCCTCCCTGACTCCACCAGTATGTTTGTCTGCCTCAGTTCATCCACTCTCTCTCCTTCTCTCCCTCTCTCTTTCTCCCTCCACTCTCTCTCAGGTTCATGGAAACCACTCACATTCCCTATGCACAAATCTCTCTGTACACTGCACTCTAAACCTTTTCTCCATAAACCCTTTTAATCCAGTATTTAAACCTCAACTGAGAGTGGTTTGTTTTTATCAATGTGTATGTGGTATTATGGTATAGGTGTGTGTTTCTATATATGTTTATATGGGCAGGTTGCATGTGTGTTATGTATGTTTTTGTCACACAGTGTGTTATTTGTCCCAGGCTTTCGATTAGATTGTAACGCCAGACAGCTTGATTTCTCCTGGGATTGCTGGACTGAGCTGAGGGAGTAGGGAGGTGGAGGTAGACTGAGAACCCTTCATAAAGGCCAGAAGGTCAATTCAAAATTCTTCAGAGTTTTGTTTGGGTCATTGTAATGATCTATAATCAGAGAGGTCTCTGGTGTTCAGGTTTAGTGTCCAGAGACCTCTCTGGATAACTCTATGTGGAGTTTGCGCAGCATTACCTCTAATTGGGGAGCCTATTTAAGTTGAGTGGTTTTCCACCTGGGTGTGGGTCTTTTGTTGTACACCAGTTCATGTTTGCATGATTGCCGTTTGTTGTTTTGTTGATATTAAAAGGTGTTACTTCACATTACTGCTCAGTGCCTCGGGTTCTCTCTATGCATCGTGACAGTCATAGACGGGTTGCCCTCTCATCATGGCAAAATATGTAGTAGGGCTTTGGTTAAGCGTTACTCACTGCATCAGACCATGAGATGCATATTTTGTACCATGAGGAAGTAGATTTCAAAGAAACCCAATTTCATGAATATAATGTAGATGGCTACATTTGAGAACATTGTACATGCCAAGTACTTTTTGCTAGTGCTGGATCTGTTTTTTATTTTATTTTATTCAACCTTTATTTAACTAGGCAAGTTAGTTAAGAGCAAATTATTATTTACAATGACAGCCTACAGGGTCAGCCATAGTAGTACAGTGCCCCTGGAGCAAATTAGGATTAAGTGCCTTGCTCAAGGGCACATTGACAGGTTTTTCACCTTTTTGGCTCGGGTATTCAAACCAGCGACCTTTCGGTTTCTGGCCCAACGCTCTAACTACTAGGCGGCAGGCTTCAGTCCAGGCATGGAAAGTTCTGGCCTCAGTACTTGTTGGCTTATTGGGGTTGGGACTTTGGAATCTACAGCTGCATTGTGGATGTCATGTGACTTGACAATTTCCATCTCTATATGTACCATTCATTCATACAGGGTTTGAATTGTTGATGTACGTTCAATGCACAATAACAAGCGGGAATGGAATCCGCAACTCGCTGGTTTGAAAGGACATCTATTATGTGGCTGGGACCATGAGATGAGTGAACAGGATAGGAAGGCAGACATTGTGCTTCTACACCCTGTAAAGGCAAGCCAGAGACCTCTCACTCTGGATGGAACCAGCTCAGACTCAGTGCAGAGTCCATTTCATTTGGTGTACAAAGGTGGATCGAATTGGGACAATTTAAGAGATAATGCGTTCACTACTCTGCTCAATGCAGAATACATTAAGAGTTTCATTCCAAAACGCTATATATACATTTTAGATATATATATACACCTTCTCTTGGCATGCGGTTGTTCAATGACAGACAAGTATTTGGTTTAATTTCAGAGACAAATAATCATATTTAATCAAATAGCTATATATCCGCATCACTCTCTGAGGATTAAGTAGTACTGCTAGGTTTTACATAGTCAAATGTGCCAAATAATAATCAATATAGTAATATGAGATCTGTATGTAAAATATTTACATTTTACATTTCAGCCAATTAGCAGATGCTCTTATCCAGAGCGACGTACAGTTAGTCAATTTATCTTAAGATTGCTAGGTGAGACAACCACATATCACAGTCAAATATACAGGATATGAACTTTCCATTCCAGCTAAACAATCGATATATAGCATTTTGCAACAAAACCCATTTTAATACACATCTAAAATCGATGAATAAAAAATCTGAGAGCAGTAACACACATGAAGGTACCAATAAGCAATCATTTCTGATGAAAAAATACAAATGTAAAAAATTGGTGGATATAGTGTTATGGAACTAAACTCTTCGATAAATTAGTTCTCTAGTCTAGGGACTATAGGCTTGTATATTCTTCCCCTTAGCCTCAGACATGCCAGTTGGGTTCTGCCCACAGATGCCAGGCAGTCCAGACAGAATAAGAAACCGCAGGCTCAGATGGGCTGAGTAATCTTTTCCTAATTAGTCAGTTAGTCCTGAGGAACAGTCTCACTTGTTCCCTCCTGTCCTCTCCAGTTATACCCAATAGCCTGCAATACAGAAGTGGTCAGATGAAGCGGATGCTAAGCTACAGGACTGTTTCGCTAGCACTGACTGGAACCTGTTCCAGGATTCATCCGATAACATTGTGACCATATGTACATATCCCAACCAGAAGCCATGGATTACAGGCAGCATCCACACTGAGCTAAAAGCTAGAGCTGCCGCTTTCTAGGAGTGGGACACTAATGCCTCTACGACCTCCGACGAGCCATCAAACAGTCAGAAGTCAATACAGGACTAAGATCGAATCCTACTACGCCGACTCTGACTCTCGTCAGTTGTTGCATGACTTGCAAACTATCACCGATTATAAAATTAAACCCAGTCACGAGCTGCCCACTGACATAAGCCTACCAGACAAGCTAAATGCTTTCTATGCTCGCTTCGAGGAAAGCAACACTGAACCATGCATTAGAGCACCAGATGTTCCAGATGACTGTGATCTCGTTCTCTGTAGCTGATGTGAGTAAGACATTTAAACAGGTTAACATTCACAAGGCCGCAGGGGGCATACTCAGAGCATGCGCTGACCAGCTGACAAGTGTCTTCATTGACATTTTCAACATCTCCCTGACCCAGTCTGTAATACCTACATGTTTCCAGCAGACCACCATAGTCCCTGTGACCAAGAATGCAAGGTAATCAGTCTAAATGACTATTGCCCCATAGCACTCACATCAGTAGCCATAAAATGCTTTGAAAGGCTGGTCATGGCTCACATCAGCGCCATTATCCCAGAAACCCTGGACCCAATTTGCACATCGCCCCAACTGATCTACAGATGACGTCATCTCTTTTGCACCCCACACTGCCCTCTCCCACCTGGACAAAAGGACCACCTATGTGAAAATGCTATAGCTCATCGTTCAACACCATAGTGCCCTCCATGCTCATCACTAAGATCAGGACCCTGGGTGTGCAACTGGATCCTGGACTTCATGATGGGCCGCCCCCAGGTGGTGAGGGTAGGCAACACATCACTCACGCTGACCCTCAACACAGGGGCCCACAGGAGTGCGTGCTTAGTCCCCTCCTGTACTCCCTGCTCACCCACGACTGCGTGGCCACGCACGACTCCAACACCATCATTATGTTCGCTGACGACACAAGGGTGGAAGTCAGTGACCTGTTAGTGGAGTCAGTGACCTGGTAGTGGGGTGCCAGGACAACAACCTCTTCAGACAGACAAAGGAGCTGATCGCAGACTACAGGAAACGTAGGGACAAGCACACCCCCATCCACATCGACAGGGCTGTAGTGGTGTGGGTCGAGAGCTTCAAGTTCCTTGTTGACCACATCACTAAGGAATTATCATGGTCGGGCCTCATTCTAGAGCTCCGACTTTCTGACCCAAAGATCACTGATCATCCTCAGATCCTACAGCTGCAACATCGAGAGCATCCTGACTGGCCCCCCCAACCCCTCTTCTTAACACTGCTGCTACTCATCTATGCATAGTCACTTTAACTATACCTGCATATTTTACATTTTAAATTTAACCTTTATTTTACTAGGCAAGTCAGTTAAGAACAAATTCTTATTTACAATGACGGCCTAGGAACAGTGGGTTAACTGCCTTGGTCAGGGGCAGAACAACAGATTTGTACTTTGTCAGCTCAGGGATTCAATCCTGCAACCTTTCAGTTATGGGCCCAACACTCTAACCACTCGGCTACCTGCTGCCCTATATATACATATTGTATACAGGTGTACAGGTGGTATATACATATTACCTAAATTAGCCAGACTAACCGGTGCCCCTGCACATTGACTCTGTACCGGTACCACCTGTATATACCACCTGTATACCACCTGTATACAGTGGGGAGAACAAGTATTTGATACACTGCCGATTTTGCAGGTTTTCCCACTTGTAGAAGTCTGTCATTTTTATCATAGGTACTCTTCAACTGTGAGTGACGGAATCTAAAACAAAAATCCAGAAAATCACATTGTATGATTTTTAAGTAATTAATTTGCATTTTATTGCATGACGTAAGTATTTGATACATCAGAAAAGCAGAACTTAATATTTGGTACAGAAACCTTTGTTTGCAATTACAGAGATCATACGTTTCCTGTAGTTCTTGACCAGGTTTGCACACACTGCAGCAGGGATTTTGGCCCACTCCTCCATACAGACCTTCTCCAGATCCTTCAGGTTTCGGGGCTGTCGCTGTGCAATACAGACTTTCAGCTCCCTCCAAAGATTTTCTATTGGGTTCAGGTCTGGAGACTGGCTGCCACTCCAGGACCTTGAGATGCTTCTTACAGAGCCACTCCTTAGTTGCCCTGGCTGTGTGTTTCGGGTCGTTGTCATCCTGGAAGACCCAGCCACGACCCATCTTCAATGCTCTTACTGAGGGAAGGAGGTTGTTGGCCAAGATCTCGCGATACATGGCCCCATCCATCCTCCCCTCAATACGGTGCAGTCGTCCTGTCCCCTTTGCAGACAAGCATCCCCAAAGAATGATATTTCTACCTCCATGCTTCACGGTTGGGATGGTGTTCTTGGGGTTGTACTCATCCTTCTTCTTCCTCCAAACACGGCGAGTGGAGTTTAGACCAAAAAACTATATTTTTGTCTCATCAGACCACATGACCTTCTCCCATTCCTCCTCTGGATCATCCAGATGGTCATTGGCAAACTTCAGACGGGCCTGGACATGCGCTGGCTTGAGCAGGGGGACCTTGCTTGCGCTGCAGGATTTTAATCCATGACGGCGTAGTGTGTTACTAATGGTTTTCTTTGAGACTGTGGTCCCAGCTCTCTTCAGGTCATTGACCAGGTCCTGCCGTGTAGTTCTGGGCTGATCCCTCACCTTCCTCATGATCATTGATGCCCCACGGGGTGAGATCTTGCATGGTGCCCCAGACGGAGGGAGATTGACCGTCATCTTGAACTTCTTCCATTTTCTAATAATGGCGCCAACAGTTGTTGCCTTCTCACCAAGCTGCTTGCCTATTGTCCTGTAGCCCATCCCAGCCTTGTGCAGGTCTACAATTTTATCCCTGATGTCCTTACACAGCTCTCTGGTCTTGGCCATTGTGGAGAGGTTGGAGTCTGTTTGATTGAGTGTGTGGACAGGTGTCTTTTATACAGGTAACGAGTTCAAACAGGTGCAGTTAACACAGGTAATGAGTGGAGAACAGCAGGGCTTCTTAAAGAAAAACTAACAGGTCTGTGAGAGCCGGAATTCTTACTGGTTGGTAGGTGATCAAATACTTATGTCATGCAATAAAATGCAAATTAATTATTTAAAAATCATACAATGTGATTTTCAGGATTTTTGTTGAATAAAAATTACAGACCTCTACATGCTTTGTAAGTAGGAAAACCTGCAAAATCGGCAGTGTATCAAATACTTGTTCTCCCCACTGTATATATATTTTTTACTGTCACTTTACTGTTTTTTATTTTTTTTACCTCTCTTGTTTACATAATACTTATTTTCTTCTTAAACTGCACTGTTGGTTAGGGCTTGTAAGAAAGCATTTCACTGTAAGGTCTACACCTGTTGTATTCGGCGCACGTGACAAATCAACTTAGATTTGATTTGACATCATGATTTGACCTTATCTTTTTCAGAGTTCCCAGTTGTCTTGAAAGCACCATAAAACTCATGGTAGGCTACCCTTCGCCAGCTCATATCTGTGTGAATCTGAATTCAGTGCTCTCGTCTGCATTAAAACCAAGTATCGATCCAGGTTGGATGTGAGCAGAGATGAGGTGCGCACTATCGACCACGTCCCCTGACTTTGAGAAGCTCTGACTCGACATGCATCAAGCACACCCATCTCATAAGTGGTGGTGAGATAAGAGACATTATGTCAGACTAATTTGCAATTGACTTTCATAGTCCCACATTAAAAGTATGTGATGGTGAGTTGAGAAGACAATCAGAAATATTGTTAGAATGTTTTCAATTGACTGCCATAGTGTCAAATAAAAAAAGTTAACATTGGCTGTTAATTACACAATTTTTTTCACATGGTTGGTGTTGCAGGAATGTTCAGATATCAAAATGGGGTCGTGGGCCAAAAAAGTTTGGAAACCCCTGTTTTGACTATTAGCTGTTCAATATTCTCCCTCCCTCCCTCCCTCCCTCCCTCCCTCCCTCCCTCCCTCCCTCCCTCCCTCTCTCTCTCTCTCTCTCTCTCTCTCTCTCCCTCTCTCTCTCTCTCTCTCTCTCTCTCTCTCTCTCTCTCTCTCTCTCTCTCACTCTCTCTCTCTCTCTCTCTCTCTGTGTTTCAGTGTTTAGGTGTGTGTGTGTGTGTGTGTGAGTTTCTGTGTGCGCAGACACAAATTCCACCCACACACCTCCGGAAACTGCTGTATCCTCATTCAAACACCCTGATTTGAATAGTCAAATTTGTCAAGCAGATGGGAGCAGATGGGTTCAGGTCAGGCCGCTGACAAGATGTTACTCAATGATATTACTGCATTAAGCACTTGGATACAGAGCCTCATACTGTAACCAACAAACTGATACAGGGGACATTTTAATGATACATTATAATAGACGTGCTGTGTGAATGTCCTTTGGTTGAGTACAACCCCTAACATAAACAGTGTTGCATAGTTAAGTCTTAAGTGGATTCTAAGCATCTTTTCAAGACAGCCAAAGCCTGTGTCCAACTTGTGTCTGTCTGGACACAGCCAAAGCTCCTGTCTAGGCTACGGCTCTCTCCCCTCCATCACTTCATCCCCAGGATGTCCATATTCAGGCTGTCTACTTTGCTGTGCTATGGAGGGGATGAACAGGGATTAGCCCACCAGGCCAGCCCACGAGGCCAGCCAAAGTGGGAGGCATTGGGAGAAGCAGTGACACAAAATCTCAATGTAATCCGTTTTAAATTCAGGCTGTAATACAACTAAATATGTAAAAAGTCAAGGGATGTGAATACTTTCTGAAGGCACTGTATCTGTCTCTCTCTTCACTTTTATCGTATAGCCCACCCCCAGGGCAAAAATAATGACTGCATCAACATGGTAATTTCAACTTGTTATAACCATGTTGCATCAACATGCCGTTTGGTTCAGATGGTAGAGCAACGCCAGGGTTGTGGGTTCCATTCCCACGGGGGACCAGTATGAAAAAAGTATGAACATGTATGCACTCACTAACTAAGTCGCTCTGGATAAGAGCGTCTGCTAAAATGTTGAATTTGCAAAAAGTCGTCAGTGTACAGATTTTGTCTTATGGCTCTCTCTCTCTCTCTCAAAAAAAAGGTTACCCTGCAATTGCGTTTACATGCGTAGGCAACTAATGTATTGCAGATTTTAAGATACCTCTTTGATATTCAATTTGGCAAAATTATGCAGATGTCCTTTGAAGCAGGGATAATGTGAGTGGTGTGAGTATGTGTATGTGTGCTTGCGTGCATGTATTTCTCTCTTCATATTTTCAGACTCATGTAGGTTATTTTACGTCACCCAACAGTAATTTACGTTGATTTGTTTTTATGTGAAAGACTTGTGGGTTGATCTTTATACTGTGAGAGATGTGATAATTCTAACAAGTATACACAGAGTAAGCATAAGAATATTTTCAAACCTTCCTACTTCCTCCTGGAAGTATAGTACACGTAATATTACATTTCCTGGAAGCTCTCAAGGGTGCTTAACAACATCTTTTATTCATACTAATATTTATTTCCATGGCCAAGGTATCTTGACTAACAGGAAAGCAGGAAACTGACATTAATCGCAAACGACATCAGCAGGAAGTGGTTCAGTACTTTGACCTTGTTACCCCCCCCCCTCTCTCTGTGGATAAGGTTACAGAAGCCCTTTCAGCCACGCTACAACCATTTTCTCCATAATAAGCAGGATATTGGAAATGATGAAGTTTGATTTGTTGCTTAGCAACTGGAGATCATCTATCCACCAGGTTCACCTATCTCTTATGGTGAATCTCTTCAGAAAGAGGAAAGAGTGGGGAGTGGGGAGTGTCTAAGTTGCAAAATGGCTTCAGCATCTCTTTGTCAATAATGAATCATATACTCTGATGAATACTGATTTTGCTACAATGCAATCTTTGTATGTGTCAAAAGATGTCCTTCGAAATATTGGAATATGGGTGTGCTTAGGACCCAAAGCCTTGTAAACTTAGGTGGTTATAGGTGGCATTATAAAATGATGTATTAAGATAGAAATTAGATTTATTCCCTATAATGCTCTGGCTTGGATTTGTATTACCCAGAACCAACACCCAGAGATGTGTCATGAATCATATACATTATACTGTCCAGACATTTACTAACATTAACGTCCTTGCCTTCACTGTGACCAGTTACAGGATTCTATACTGCTTCTGGGAGGGGGTTACGATGTCACAGCACCTGTCATGTTTTCTCTCTTTGGTTTGAGACAGACTAAGAAGTAACCAAGGCGACACAGCCTGTCTGATGATGACACATCCACTCCTACTGAAAATATGGACCTAATTTTTCACTGGTTTTCTCTGCGTTTGTTAGTAAACAACTGCCAGTTATGATAGTGTTTGCCATGCTGACATTTTTCTCAGTGCTGGAATACATTTCTTCAACACTCAGATCATGAGAACATAATAACCTTTGAATAGACATTTGAATCAGAACTTTGAACTAAATTAACCTTCTCTAATCAAATGAACACTGCCAGGTTAAATGACACACAAATCCACCAAGCCGGCGTGTGTTTTGTAATGCCAATTGCCGTGTGTTCTAATGGAAAAACTCAAGTGCTCAAGATCTTGGCCATCTTAAGCCCTACAGATTTCATATTTTTGAAGGATGTTAAAGACAGATTATGCTCAGTATCCACTTGTACTGATAAGCTGTCCTCTCTTTTCTAAAACGTGACAAAGGCCAGACACAGGAAGCCTCCCTCTCATGTCAGTGAAAGTTAGAAGGGAGGAGGCAGACTTCAACGTGTAGACTTTTGGCACCTGGTCCCCTCCCCAGTAGGCAGGGGGTGAGAGAGTTGACAGGATAAGGAGGAAACAGACAGGAGAGATGACAGAGAGGGAGGAAGCAAAGTCCTCTCGCTAATGTGACAGTGGTACTTCGAAGTGATTGATTTCCTTTCCTGACTTTTAATTGATGTGTGGTCTCTTCTCATACAGATCAAGACAGCTTAAGTGTTTGGAATGGATAATCATGCATTTGTGTGCGTACTATTGGCCAATAATCAAATCACTCTTGTGCAGTCAGCTGACAGACATCAACATATGTTTTAATGGATCCAAGGGAATTAATCATCACAGTGTGGCTTGGTGTGTCTGTGTGGGACTAGCTGTAACCTTGAATGGCACTGAATGACACTCAATTAAATTCAATTCAAAGGGCTTTATTGGCATGGGAAACATATGTTTACAAAGCAAGTGAAATAGATAATAAACAAAAGTGAAATAAACAATACAAATGAACAGTGAACATTACACTCACCAAAGTTCTAAAGGAATAGACATTTCAAATGTCATATTATGTACAGTGTGGTAACGATGTGCAAATAGTTTGCTATCTCTCTCACATGGGAAACGAAGCAAACACATCTGGCTCTGTTGGTCTAACTGCCACACTGGGCTGAACCCTCTGTTAAAACGTGACAGCTATCTGACAACCATCTGAGAACCTGTGAGTTGTTGGAGCAGGGAGGGAGGGCGGGCTACTGACAGACAGTATATAATGAGGCAGTGAAGACGCGATGCATAATGCAACCCCACACACACAGGGGTGAGGTGCTAATATAGACACATCCTCTACTGATGTGTGTATTGGGAAGTGAAACTAAATGAGAAGTAACAGTAACCAAACCTTAGTCATGGTGCCAAGGTTCCTGTTCAAGCCCTAATTAACTGCCATTCACTGCCCTCTCCTCTTACTCATATCCTTTAGGCTATACGCCCATGGTTGAATCCATTGACAGTTTGAAAGCTTGAAACTGAAATCTGTACAAAACAACTAGGCCCATAGGACAAGGGTGTGGGTTGGAGTGTTTTTAGTGAGAAGAGAGAGGTGAGGCGTCAAGAATGTCTGTTCCTGATAGGAAGACGAGTTGCCGTGGTAACACCTCAGCGGAAATCTGAATGCCCTGGTAATATGCTTATAGGATAGACAAAAAATAAAGACTAAAAAGGACAGGTGAAGAAAATACATTCAGGGTACAATATTGCCTTCAGAAGAGAGGTTCTCTTCATAATGCAATGTCTAATTACTTCTTGTTATATACCTCTAATCACAATACAGTGAGAAACTGCCCCTGAAGTAATGAGGACCTCTGTACAGAATCACCTTAGTTCAACCCTTTAATTTTCAGAAACTGTTCCTGTCCAGCTTGGCTGAAGGATTATAATAGTTTGCAATATAATGTTCTTAAACAAATCTGGTTGGAATGAGGTGTAATCTGGTAGAAAATAGGCAGAACAAGTGCTGCGATCATTTCAAGTGAAGAATGGTGACGTTGTTTGAGTGGGCTGTTCATGACCTCATGACCATATCTGTGTGGCTCTAGGCTTTAATGACAGTTATTCACACTTTTTCTAGGCAATCTGCTGGCTATTTATACGGAAGAATATGTCTTCTACTCAGATATCACAGAGGATTATACAGCAATAAACATTACTTTCCAAGGAAAATGTGAATGTCTTACCACACCGTGTGGTTGCAAAGAACCATGGGAATATCCAAAGAACAATTTGATTTTGTACCACACAGTGTGGTATAGTCATGCTTGTAACAAGGCAACTAATAACATTGATAGTTAAAAGAGTAAAAAGTATTTTAATCTAACAAAATCTAGGTTTATATGGACAAATACTAGCTTGGCAGCTGACCTCCTTGATGTGAAACGAACATCAGAAACATCCGACCCTTTAACTGTGCCCTGGTCTGGTCTGCTGAAACGATAAAAGCAAAGCCACCGAAACAAGTGGCCTTTTGTCGGGTCTCTCTCACTGAGTGTTTGTAAAACTCTGTTTCCCAACCAGGATAAATGGGACCTCTGACCCAGTGCAAAGGTCAAAATGAAGCTCTGGTCTTAATGAAACAGTCGAACACACAGTAGTCCTTACTCTGATTATATGAATGATGCCAGCCATATGAGGCCAGCAATCTCTACTTATGGTTGGATAAGGCTGATGACCGTATAGTCAGCTCCAATTCAGATGAGGATGACCATGGTTATAGTCCAGGTTTGAAGTTCTTCTAGGCTGGAGAGTCTGATGTGTATGTTTGTCACACAGCTCCACTCTAAAAATGAATGCCGATTCTAAGAAAACAGAATCAGACTACCATTGGTTATTTACATGTGTAATATTGACTTAAAACCAACTGAACCAAGCATTACCATACACTTCAAAGAAGATGATGGATAAGAGAGCTATTGCTGAAAATAAAGCTATTGGTGAACATAATGGACTACCGTAATACCATAGTAACTGAGAACATTGGGATGCTGATTTTACAAATAGTGAAACAAAAGACATGTTGTCCTTGTTAGATAGAACCAATTCAAACTGCATTGGAGGAAAGAGATGATTCTTTCTGGTAACATCACATAGTCAGAGGTCAGTCATCCAGGTGTGTCTTGTCTATAGAGAAGAATAGAACATGGATGAATCATTCTGTTTGATATGCTGCTGGGCTGTGGCCTGTCAGCTCACCTTGTAGTGAGTCACCAGAGACAGAGCCCGTCCTGGAGATACAGATGTAGGATCTTCATTTGGTCACTCTTTTTTTTTCTTTTTGCTGAGAATTTCCCTGCACCGCAGGATATGCATATGAGCTTTGTGATTTCCAGAAATTCACTGAAAGCCCATACTAACACACATAAATATTAACAGCATTGTACTTTTCATGTAGCCTACTTTTGGCAGATAATAGCCTAACCACCGATGAAGCAACATGATGGACTAAACGGTTAAATCCTGTTGCTGCAGGTTTATTTTTGCTGTGACAATATAGGTCAAATTAAGAGCCTACATCTGTAGAGCTGATCAAATCACTGGAGGAGAGGAGAGGCCTGTGTCATGAAGTTGTAGATGCACTGCTCCTTACTGTATACCAAGAGACTGAAAGGTTTTCCAGGAGTTTAGATTTTCTTTTTAATAATGCCCTCTAGCTATATATAGGCCATGTTTCTTCCACCAAATATTGTCAGGTTTTGTAGATTGAGTACGAAAAGCAATCCATTTTTTGTCTCTTCAGGAAATGTTTGTAACCTTGGTTCACCTTGTCTTGTCTCTAATCTACTTCTCTTCCCCTTTCCACAGAGCCATTGTGATTCTGGTGTAAAACTAGCTCAAGTGTTGTTCAATAGTATTGCAATTAACGACTAATGTTGATTGAGGAGACAAGAGAGAGCTGTGCCTCTTGGGATGAAAAATGACACAATTCAAGAGATGTTCATGGCACCCTAGTGAATAATGGCCTCTCTTCCTGCCAGCTCTGGAGGTCCAGCCAGCCAGGCAGACAAACACTCACACAGCAGAGAGAGAGGAAGTGCGTGTGTGTGCTTGTGTCTGTGTGTGTATTGTGTGCGTGTGTACTTGAGCTGAGCTTGCAGGTGCCGATAGAGACAGAGGATGTCAGTGCTGAGTGTCAATGAGCAGCAATCAATGGAAGGTGCATAGAGAGCTGGTATGTATGCATAGGTATGTGTATTTACTGGGCTTGAGTTTACATGGCATAGGAAGACACTAAAGAACAGAGCTGCTGGGTATGGAAGTAGTAACATATCCACTACAGAGTCTCCTTCTCCTCCTAACTTGCCTCTGTAATATAACACAGTTCGTGTTTGCTTGAAGCATTGAATAGATTATTGGTACTTGGGCTCTGTGGGTGTCACACGTGGCCCTGAGTCTCTGGGAAACCTAATGGTCTACTTTATCACCTTCTAACTTCCTGCTTAATGGAATGTGACAGTAAAGCCAGAAAAATCAAACCAAATTATCTCCTGTGCTTGCCGAGGTGACGGTGAAAAATGTGTTGTTTCAGGACGGTAATTGATTTATTGCAGATTCTGCCATAACATTAGTAGGCATGTAGCGCGATTCATGGCATACCTCTGCATGAGTCTCCAAGTGGCTGTATATAGAGTGTTTGACTCAGCTGTGGTGGTGAATGGGCTTGCAGTGTTCATTACTGTTAGCATGAACAGTCCTATGGAAGGGTGGAGATTGTCCCAGCTATGAGGAGAGAGGGCATGTGACCCATTCCGAATAATTCAGCAAATGCACACAGACCGGACCAGCAATTTAACATGTGATTGCTTAAGTTACTGTAACCATTTTTCGTATGTTCAGCCAGAGAAAGAAAGCCCATATTGTTTATTTGCTGTTCGCATGACTCTAAGACAGGACCACGCAATAAGGCCTAAGCATGCCCACTTAAATTATCACAATGGCCCTGTTTATAATGCTGCTCTTACAGTCTGAAGAGCCACCCTCAGTCTCCCCCCAACATCCTGCCATTCCATTCCCTCACTCAAGGTTGTGGAGCTGTGTGTGTGACTACTATTACGGTCCCTTAGCCTCACAGGAAGCTGGGCACGATGGTTATTACGGTCCCAGAGCTGCACAGGAAGCCAATTCAATCTGTGATAATGGAATTGACCTGACCCTGGGGGCTGTGCTACGACATGGTTCCTGCTGGGCCAAGCCTCTCTGAGGTAGAAAGGAAGAGATGGATGGAGCGATGGATGGAAGGATGGAGGGAGGGATGATCTTCTCCCAGAGCTGGGATGTTACTTAATTTACATTGACCGCTGTTGCTATGTCTTAATGTTTATTGAACCGTCTATATTACCTATATCTTCATCCAACAGCTCCATATCAGGAGCACTATGTAGGACAGGATATGCTCAACATGCTGAAGTAAAATAACGACAAAGCAGATCAATTACAGGGCAGTGTCCGTCCATATACTATCCATTTCCAGACCATGCAGGGGTGTATCCTGTGGCCTCTTCCTCCTCTGATTACAATGTGAAAGGCAGTCCTGTGAGGCTGAATGGCACAGGGCTCCTTGTAGCCGCCATGCTCTAATTAGGCATGGTAATTAAAAGAGGCCCTGTGCCTTTGTAGTGACATCTGGTTCCCCGTCTACCTCGTGTATCAGGGGGTGGAGAAACAGGCCAAAGAAAACCAGGAAGTGGGCTATGACTGCCTCACCACCATGACAGGGCACGTGGTGAGAGGTCAGGGACAGGAAGAGCTACCACCGGATCTCGAGGTGCTAAAATGTGTGTGTGAGCGTGTGTGTGTTTTTCTCCCCAGTGTACTACTGTACAGGAAGTCTGAAAGTATGAAGCAGGAGGAGAGGGGGCCTCTGTATGTTTCCCGTTACAGCCGGACTTCACGCATGTATTTCTAGCCTGAGTGATATTATGTAGTCATCTTAGAATTCCCATACATGTGTTCTTTCTTTCTGTTGACAGTGTTGAGCGCTAGTACATTGAATGGGCCTTGGCCTCTGCAGACAGAATGTATAGAGCTATGTGCCTTTACTGGAGGCAGACTGCCTGCTATTGTGTTTCCTGTGTGTAGGAGGTGGCGTAGGAGGTAGGAGCCTACAGTGTGCATAGAAATGCAGAACTATGTGCGCAAAATGCTACATTAATGCAACAGACTGAATGCAGCAGTGTGTGAAAACGTAAATGGAGTGGGTTTAATTATTCTGCACAAAACAGAGAAGAATACAAAACACACATAGACCAGTAAGTCCACATTAAATACAAAACAATACCAATAAAGGTGACTCATGCATTACTTACATTTTCAGAAACAAGCTATTATTTGCCAGACCTTTTGTGCTTTGTCTGTGAAAGAGCAAGCATGATGTCTAAAGTGTGTTCCTGTGTGCTGATGAGGTTTGTGTAGCAGTGCTGGACAATAATGTCCTGTAGAATCTATAAGAACGATATGCAGCATAGCTTACATTTCATAGATTCTTTTCACTAACTAGGACTGAGCTACTGTTGTGCAAATGTTTTTCATTAGGCAGTGAGTGTTTCTACATTCAAATAACTTTATCACGGATTCACTACTTGTGATTGACAGAAAAACATAGTGGAAACATCATTAGATGGTAAAAAAAAATATTTACATGGTAAATGCATAATAAATATTTGACATTACCTTCAAAATGAATTTATAACACTACATTTAAAGCACAAGGACATATGATCTCTGATGGAATTGTGTTTCGAGGTAATACAGAGTACATTACATGATCTGGAGAAATAAGTCATGATTTATATCAACACACATCATCTGTCTAATAAAAAAGGGCACAATTACTGTCCTAATGATCAGATACCAGCATCATCTTTTCAGTCTATCGTAATATTAAATAAATATGGATTAAAATATATCATACAGAATTCAGAATTAACCTTTAAAGTGCTCTAGCATTGCTATAAATAAAAAAAACATGATATCCATTGACATTCAAATTCACCTAAAACAGCTTGCACTTCATTGCCATTCACAAGTTATTTTCATCCCCTCGGCTATAATAAACAAAATATTTAACAACATGGGCTGGGCACCTCTGAGTCGCTAGGGCGAACCGTTGCTATGCACTTCTGGTTGCTAAGTGAGTGTGAGAGTGAGAACATTTGGGGAGCCCTTGGTGCAATGTTGAAATCTGAGGGCATTCCTTGACAGGCTAATGGTGTCGTGATAGAGATAGCCCTAAAGCGTCCTCAGTGTGATAAAGTAGTTTTTCTTCTTTAGGTTAAATAAACACACATATAAAGATCACACTTAAAATAGGCCAACAGGATCTAATGTAGGCTGCACAATGTACTGTAAATGTGTTCCAGTCATTGACAGCCATTCGATAATCAAAAAGCACCAGTTAACATCAACAACAGAGATGTCAGTCCTGTTCTAGACAATATACAGTACCAACATGTGAACAGTGATCCATATCAACATCAATATCGTCTTTAAAGATCAGTACCTAAAGATTGAGTGACTGGTACTGAAAAAGGCCCGTACATAAAAAAGGCCCGTACATTACATTTTTTTATGAGTTTCTTGCCAGAAATGCCTTCTGGAACATGTGAACTTTCATGTGTCTTAATGACAAACTTGTATGCCATCTGAAAATACAAATAAAATGGTTAAATTGCTAGCCTAGTTGGTTTAGCCAGCTAACGTAGCGTAGCTAACTAACATTAGCTGGCTGGCTGGCTTGCTAGCTAACATGTGTATGTTCTGTGTAGTAATATTATTTACATCTCAGAAATCCATTTGCATTGTTAGATATAGCTAGCTAGCTAGCAGAACCTAGTTGGTTAGCTTTAGCTACCTGCAGATTCATGTTTGTATTGCTAGTAGTATGGGTTGGGATTATGGTTCATTGTTTAGCTTACTCTGTTTAGCACATGGCCTCACATGTGAATCCTTAAAGAGATGGGTGGGGCTAAGGCTTAAGAGGGTGTTGACGATGCTGAAGAGCTCTCCAATAGGTGTACCTAAACATTCAAGGGGCTATTTTCTCAAAGGTTGATCAACTTTCAAAGCAGAATTACTTTCCCATTGTTACTCAACTGCAGTGTATGATATACCATTTTCTAGCTCTGAGTCTCTACTTTAATGCAATGTAAAAAAATAAATAAAAAATAAATAAAGATTTTGCTAAGTAAGACCAAATCGAGGTGGTGGGTCACAGATGGTGTCGTAGTGTCCTGTTCGTCCACTGCAGGATCTCTGAAGTGACCAGTTTGATGCTAACAATACATGAATGACAGGTCGTCCTTGCCCCTCCTCTCTTTCCTTCTGAGTGAGGGCCTTTGCCAGGGGCGGTAAGGGGAGGGGGTAAGGGGGAGGGAAGGGGGAAGATGACTCATAGCTTCTGACCTATATATTTCTGCTCTCCAGAGTCTCCTCTCTGGTCACACAAAACCCAATCACTAGCCTGGCCAAGACAGAAACAGCCAGCTACCTCTCTAGTGATGGTGCCTCAGTAATGACCACTGAGAACACCGCTGCAGTTGGGATGGGCCAGGTAATGAATCACAAAGATACACAGAGCATGTTTCAGATGGATTCCAAGTAGCTATTCCAATGCATGTGATTTAAAAAGCTAAAGAGGGTTTCCATGCAATACACTAATTGACTGCTTTTGAAAGACATCCCATTTCTCTTCTCTTAATATATTCCTTTATGCTTAAAAGGAATTCTATGATTTGCTTTACTTAGATATAAATCAACGTTTAGAGTAGATCCATGACTCTGAAACTCACGTTGTCACCTCTTATACACCCATGGTCTTATAGAATAGTTAGTGCTTTTAGAGGTCGGTTCGGTTTCTGTTTGATTATTTAAAAAATAATCACGGTTTAAACATGAAATGCACTATGCATTATGTGTGTTGAATGCTGTAACAACACAGAATAAAACAATTAATAAAAGTCCCATGATGGTAGTGATTGCCCATTACTGCTTACTATTAACCATAATTTCTTTCACATTACTTTTACTTTAATACAATATTTCAGTTGTGTATATTACATTTGTTTTATTTAATTACTTTATTATTTCATTCCAAGTCATTATCTCATCTCTATAGAGCTGCTGCCTATGCTGTCTGACAAAATCACTATTTTAGTAAATAAGGTATACTTTTATGACTGCTGAATACTAACTATCAATCACTAAGATCATGTATTTTCAGCTAGAGATTATTATAATTATTTATTTAACCTTAATTTAACTAGGCAAGTCAGTTAAGAACAAATTCTTATTTACAATGATGGCCAACCCCAGCCAAACCTGGACGACACTGGGCCAATTGTGTTCCCGCCCTATGGGACTCCCAATCACGGCCGGATGTGATATAGCCTCACAAAGCAACTGCTCTCTATCCCTCTTGATCGAGCATCTCCCTCTTCGTGTCACAGACCGGACAGGTATGCGCGCAATGGATTAGATAGATAGATAGATAGATAGATAGATAGATAGATAGATAGATAGATAGATAGATAGATAGATAGATAGATAGATAGATAGATAGATAGATAGATAGATAGATAGATAGATAGATAGATAGATAGATAGATAGATAGATAGATAGATAGATAGATAGATAGATAGATAGATAGATAGATAGATAGATAGATAGATAGATAGGTACTTTATTGATCCCCCGGGGGGGAAATTTCATTGTCAAGCAGCTACAACAAAACACAGGGCAGGTGCAAAATGCCACAACGAAAGTACACAAAAGACAGATACACGGTACATGATACATAGAGCGGCAGTATGAAAAAGTATAGAAATACAAGATATCTGGAGTGCAAAAAAAAGCTATAAAAAGGACATTGCATAGTATGGGTGGTTGGCTGAATATGTACACTATACATTGGTGGATGTTGGATGGTTAACTATACTATACAGGTCGATGGCAGAGAAATACTTCAGTAGCTAAAAATGCGTATGATATGAGCGAGGGTAATAATAGTTTACTTAATAGACAGACTGGGTAAATGAACAGGTAAGTGAAAATTTTGCATGGTTAAATTAGCTGTACAGTTAGGTATACAGTTATATTTACAGATAAGTGAATACTTGCATGTTTACACAAACTGTACAGGTAAATGACAGGAAGAGATACTTTAATAGCTAAATGTGTGTATGATATCATTTGGGGTAATAATAGTAATTCCCTTAAAATACAGTCCTTAGTGCGCAGGGTTTAATTACAGACAACTGCACTTATTGCACATTCGATATACTAAAAGCAATGAGAAAAGGTGCAACTGGCAGGATACTAATATGCATTCCTGAGTGAATGCCTACGTCCAATAATTACTTACAATATTGCATGTGATATAATATAACAACTGTACATGAGTATGTATATACAGACCTGTATGAATAAATAGGTCCTGAGTGGATGAGTGCTGACGGACCAGAGTTACTCACGGATGGATGCATAATTGTTAAACTAGGTCCTAGCACCCCAACAGTTCCAGATCTATGTTGCCGACGGCACGGCACCCCGGTGAGGCATTATACAGTCTCATAGCCGCCGGCAGGAAGGACCTCCTGTAGCGCTCTCTGGCACACCGTGGTGGGATCAGTCTGTGACTGAAAGTGCTCCTCTGCTTCATAACCATAGCGTGCAGAGGGTGGGTGACGTTGTCCATGATGGCCAGCAGTTTGGCCAGGATCCGTCTCTCCGCCACCTCCTCTAGAGTGTCAAGGCTCATCCCCAGGACAGAGCTAGCCTTCCTGATCAGCTTATTTACCCGAGAAGCATCACCGGCTTTGATGTTTGCTCCCCAGCACACCACTGCAAAAAAGATGGCACTGGCCACCACAGACTGGTAGAAGGTATGCAGTAGTTTACTGCATACGTTGAAGGACCTGAGCCTCCTCAGAAAGTAGAGTCGGCTCTGGCCCTTTTGGTACAGGGCCCCGGTGTTACCAGCCCATTCCAGTCTGTTGTCCATATGGACACCCAGGAACTTGTATGACTCAACCATTTCCACATCCATCCCCTTTATAGGGACTGCAGTCAGTTGTGCCTTGGTTCTCCTGAAGTCCACCACCATCTCCTTAGTTTTGCTGATGTTGAGCTGAAGGTGGTTCTGCTCACACCACAACACAGTCACTGATTGTGCTCCTGTACTCCTCCTCCTGCCCACCCTGGTGCACCCTACAATAGCAGAGTCATCCGAGAACTTCTGTAGGTGGCATGTTTCAGAGTTATATCTGAAGTCTGAGGTGTAGAGGGTGAACTGGAAGGGGGACAGGACCGTACCCTGGGGGGCCCCTGTGTTGCTAACTGCCCGTTCTGACACACAGCTCTGTAGTCGCACAAATTGTGGCCTACCGGTCAGGTAGTCCGTGACCCAGGAGACTAAGGGTGCTTCCACTTTCATCCTCCTCATCTTCTCACCCAGTAGCAGGGGCTGAATGGTATTGAATGCACTGGAGAAGTCAAAAAACATGACCCTCACAGTGCAACCTGCATTGTCCAGGTGAGAGTAGGCCCTCTGCAGAAGGTAGATGATTGCATCATCCACCCCGATGTTGCGCTGGTATGCAAACTGCAGGGGGTCCATTGATGAACACACCAGGGGTCTGAGGTGAGCGAGGACTGATAATTTAGTGTAATAATAGTAATTCCCTTAAAATACTGTCTTCGTGCGCAGGGTTTAATTACAGATAAATGCATGTATTGCACATTCAATATACTAAAAGCAATGAAAAAAGATACAACTGACAGGATACTAATATGCATTCCTGAGTGAATGCATATTATTAATCAGTAGACAAACTGGAATTAAAGCCAGACTAAGTCAGTGGCACAAGCAGAGTTAAGGCTATCTTACAAACTAATGTAACATTTACCTTAAAATGAGGTACACATTTTGAGGTTACTGTAACTATAAACGTCTTCTTATGTAATCATAGAAGGCGTGCATGTTCAAGATATCATGTATAGGTCGTCGCAGGTCTGTGGAGATCTGCACAATTGCCGTAATAATCTGCACAGTCTCAAACGGCAACGATCACTTGCGTCATGTACTTTTGTTGTAGGCTTAACTGCAATCAAGTGGCTTCATTTATCAAAGGTGCATGCGCCGGTTTTGCCACAAAGGTTGGTATTTATCCATTTTAAACTTGACAGGTAAGTGTGGGTATCTCCACGCAAATCTCAAACCCTGCCTGCACACAACTTCTAGAATGTTGATTAACTGTATTGCAAGCAAATAGGCTTATTGTTCAAATGGGGGTGTTTAATACACAGGAATTATAGTTAATGGTAGGCTAATAAAAACATTAAAACTCGGCCTAATGATAAAACAGATGCATTTGCCGTTGGTAAGGAGATTGCATAGCAGCAGGTCATCTAATATGTTTATTTTACTTTTTTTATATAGGCCATAATAATATTGCAGGGCATGTATCCTTTTCTGACATCACTGGTTTAAGTGATTCCTGCTACACAACCAATAGTAGGCTACCATTTATCTATCATTCAATAGCCAAGCAGGCTGGCCTTGACAGTAATGTGACATTATGGATAGGCTACAGTATTGCTGTGTGACAGGATTAGGAGTTTAAGAGTCTAAATCAGGGGGAGGAGTCTTCTACTAAGCTAACACATGGAATTGTTTTAAGATGGTTATGCCAAGGGTCATTTAACTATTTGATTTTGCATTTTAGGACCCTTTAAGGTATATACATTTTTTTTTTTTAATTATTTGATTATACTGCTATTAGACAATATAAATGCATTGAACAACAGATTAAACCATGTTAAAACAGATAGTAAAAACAAAATATCTAAAGGAAGTCTGTTTTG
The DNA here is from genome assembly GCA_023634145.1 of Thymallus thymallus. Taxonomy (NCBI): domain Eukaryota; kingdom Metazoa; phylum Chordata; class Actinopteri; order Salmoniformes; family Salmonidae; genus Thymallus; species Thymallus thymallus. The sequence continues at coordinate 24,126,951 of CM042403.1, forward strand.
ACGCGTCTGTGAGATCTAAGAAAGATCAGAAAACTATTTTATTTTTCTTGACACATTTAACCACTTTTTTTAGGCACTAAACCACTTCCATATATACTTCCATTCAAGTTTTTAACTGGTACCGGGCTACTTTCAGGCGAGTCTTGTCAACGTTTGTGAGCAAAATCACCGACATGTAGGTGTTTGTGAGTCTCACCTTTCCATAGAGGGGTCAAATTAGTTAGAGGGGTCAAACCATTCGAATGCTAAAGCCGTTTTCGTGAGAAGAGCAATTTTCGGGATGTCTCATGGTCTGACAAACACCATTGTAGCGGGGCCACCTTCCACCTCAGATGCGGAAGGCTGCCATTGGCGGATGAGGTGGATTGAGACGCAGCCCATGCAAAAAAACTGATATCTCTAGCTTAGGAGCGCGACATCATGGCCTAGCCTATTTAATTTCAGAGCCTATGCCAAGGCAGGAGATAGAATCACAATCATGTATTGATAAACAAAATATAGAAGAACTATTTGTCTTTTGTATAGAAGGGTGCACTGTAGCGTTTACTTTTAAATTGTTTGGCACTCGCTAGGCGGCATGCATTTTTATTTTGGAAAAGTCACTGCAACATTCTGCCCACACTACAGAAAAGTGATCAAATATGCTATTGCGCTTTCTTTTAGGAACTACCGTGGCCCAGTTCCAACATCATCAAATCATACAGTGAAGGAGGGTGTTTTTGTTATCTTAGAAGGTGAATGGAGGGCGTCTTCCAGGCAGGGTTGTATGGCTCGTTCACGACCGCACAAATATAATATGGTTCTTCTTTATCAATGAAAACATACGTACATGTTGCATGCTACAGTTTGAGAAATCCAAATAATTTGTGGCGAATGCAAATCCTAGAATCTCCATGTACACCAGAATATTTATGCATGGTTGATAAATGAGGCCAGAGGTTATTTGGTTCTGCTATTAGATGAAGCACAGTGATAACACATACATCTGTTGTATAAATAAACAAAATATCTGTTTTTCCAGTGGAATTTGGTTCTGCTTCTAGATGGTTGAAACCATAGTGATAACACAGTGGAAATTCAACTAACTTTTGGATGTCTTTTTGAGTGGGTGAATATAGTTTGTAACCTCATTGATCAACCTCTCAACCAAATATTAACCAATTATCCACGTTGAAATTATGTGGTGTGCCTAGCGAGGTGTCTTACTCTTAAAAAACATCAACATTGCTTTTATTACTTTGAGGTTTTGACCTGAGCTAGGTAAAATGGCTATTTTGATAAAACAGACAGTAGCCTACTCAGTGCAGCTCATCCTCCCAAACTACTGTCTGTCTGTTGCCATGGTACCCGTCTCAAAGATATGCTTTATGCTCACGCTCTTTCATCAATGATCAGTTACTCAGACAGACACAATATCTCATATATAATGAGCTTGATACCTATATTTTCACTATAGGCCTACCTACGCCACAATTGAGCAATGAGTGCATTCCATTCCTACAAACAAAACAGCTAAGCGAGCTAAACAGTTCTTATAGCAGCCGTAAGGCAGCCTTTGTCAGCCAGCACATCTGTATGCAGGAGGCAGTGTAAGTATACTTCTGCATCAGCTCTTCCATTATCAGGATCAGGATTGAGTCATCCCTCACCATAGCCCTGTCTGTCAGCATGCACTAAATCATAAAATCACTAAACAGGAAAAGGATGATTATTTATGGAAGTTGATGACGTCCGTAAGCAGACACGAGCTCCTCCTGTCATGATTCTAGGCCTTGGGGGTCTCGTATTACCGCATAGTTCTGAAAATCTGCAATTCCCAGGGTGAGTGATGGGCTGAATGAAGTACTGTGGTACCTATCATCTATATGACTGACAGTAACTGGTTCTCTTGGATGAAACGCAATAGAGAGTGAGTCACACTCCCTGCTGAGTGGATGGCAATCTCCCAGAGCCTTGTCTATCAGTGGACATCAGAGAGCTCAGTACAGACACTTAGCTCAGTACGTCAGAGGAAGTAGGCTGATCTGATAGGATAAGGGCTGCCTCCTAAATGGCACCTTATTCCATTTAGTGCACTACTTTTGACCAGAGCCTTATGGGCCCTGGTCAAAAGTAGAGCGCTATAAAGCAAATCGGCACCATTTGGGACACAGCCAGGGCATGACAGGCAGGTGCCCAGCCTCCCTCACTGCCTCACAGAGGATCTGATCTGATCTGCGGGGGCTTAAGCAGCTGCTGTTGTTAAAACAATTGTTGCCGTGTTGGTGATATTTTTAGAGTGTAATGACTGGACATCCTGTGTCACCACCACCGGCCGACCCTGACTGTGTACAGCAAACATTAGACATCAATATCCCTGTCAACAGGGCCCGTCTCACATCTCTGTGCCATGGACTGATAAGCAGCGAGTGCTCTGGTGACCAGACGCTATGACTCCTGGCTCCTGCCAGTCAAAACCACCGGATATAGACTACTGGTACACACGTCGTCATAGCCACCAGCAACAGGAAGCGGATCCCCGCCCACCTTACTGTCGTCATGGCAGCAGCACACCTGTCCTGTTTCTCACCTGGACTGACAGAAGTCTCTGCAACCCAAATTCTCTTTGTAGGGCACTACTTTTGACCAGGGTCCATACAGCTCTGGTCAAAAGTAGTGCACTATACATGTATAGGGAATAGGATGCCATTTGGGATACAGCCAGGCGGTCTCAGTTAACAGTTGCCTGCCTGGCTGTCACAGAGGGCCCTGCACAGCTGGCCTGTTCTTACAAGCAGCCACATAGAATACCTACAGCAACACTTACCACCGTAACAGCACTATCCCTTTAGCCAAGAGCAAACCCTACTGAACAGCCAAGTCTCTGTCTCCTGAGTAGTGCTCTACTTGCTATAGACTTCAAGCACTGGAGACAGAACATTCCTATCCAAATGGTCAGCAATGTTGGACATTTACATAGACCAAATACTATTTACAATTAAGCAACATTGGTAGCATCATGTTAAATCCATACTTGATGCAGAAAAAAGAGACATGATAACAGTGTATCTCACTGATACTGAAAGGAATAAGAGTGATGAGAGGAGAGTAAATGAGAGGAGTAACCTTGAGAAAGACATTGAGCTGGACTCCGATGTAGTTCCTGGGGCCGTTGTCTAGGCTGCAGAGGAGATACTCCTGTCCTGCGTTTCTAAGACAGACAACAAAGCACAGCATAACCAATCATTACTTCACAGTCTTCTCTTACCACTCGGTTTAATTTCTCTCTCCTCATATGACTAAAGCTGAGACCTTGGGCGATGTGGCTTGTAGCTATCACATCCTGCCATGGTGCAGAGATGTGGGGTGACGACCCTGGTGATTGAGTCAGCAGCATCAGGGAGCCAACAGAACACTGCTATCACTGCCTTTAGGACTATGCATCTAGAGACTGCCTACCATGGATTTCTATGTAAAGCAGTAATAAACACTCACAGGTCAGTATATTAGGTACGCCACCCCGTTCAAGAAAATGGTTCACTCCTACAGACAGTGAATCAAATGTCCGGCCTCCTGGGCTTTTCAAGCACAACAGTGTCTTGGGTTTACCGAGAATGGTGCGTAAAAAAAAAAAAACATCCAGTCAGCGGGAGTCCTGTGGGTGAAAACAGGTCAAAGGAGATTGTCAAGAATCGTGCAAACAAACAGACAAATAATGGCGCAGTACAACAGTGGTGTGCAGAACGGCGTCTCGGAACGCACAACTCATCAATCCAAAAACATGGGGATCGTGTGCTCCAGTGAGCACGCAATCACCAACACTAGACAATTGAAGAGTGGAAAAACATTGCCTGGAACATGACAGTGAGTTCAGTTTACTTGGCCTGCGCAGTCCCCAGACCTCAACCCAATAGAGCATCTTTGGGATGAGATGGAATGGGCTGTTCGCAGCACGAATGTACCGCCGTCCAATCTGCAGCAACTTCGTGATGCCATCGTGTCAGCATGGAACAACAACCCTGTTGGAATGTTTCCGACACCTTGTAGAATGCTTTAAAGAATTCAGGCTGTTCTGGAGGCAAGGGGGGTCCGACCTGGTACTAGACTAAACTGTCTGGTGAGTGTCTATTAATTAAATACAACAGTGTTTTATAGATATTCACAAATCCATCTTATTGACATCATGTTATTTTGTGAAAGTATATGTCCATATGGTCGGTATTTCAGAGGATATTTTTCTGTATCTAGCTACCCATCTTCATTCTGTCTAACCTGTCTATAGTGATAGAGTAGCAGTGGGACTTACAGCAGGAAGCTAATCGTCTCCGCACCACACATATTAACTAACACGTTTTGATATACTTCAGCTCTCTTTCTCCACTAGTATTACAGGAAGGAAGCCGACTGAGAGGAAACATATTGGCTTACTCTGAGACAGGAGTGTGGACTAATACACTAAGTGGGCAGAGATGAAGTGCAGGTTCCGAGTGGCTGGCTTCCAAAATCCAGCAGAGCTGTGTTTTCCGACCGGATCATCGGATCCTGTGGTCAGTTTCAACACTGTTATTCTAATGTGTGAAATGGTTTTCCATCACCCTTTATTGTGCTTCCTGGGAGTTGTGCAACAGGGAAAATGTAAACCAAACATACAGTATTTTAGATTCCATGGGAAATATAAATAGTATATATACAGTCTTCTTTACACTCAACCTGACATACAGGCATACAAGACATGAGTTTTGCCTTCCTATCTCTCTCAGTGTGTACCAGTGAGTATGCAGTCAGTCACTATGGTGCAGGGAGGGGTCCAGTACTCTACTCTGAGTTACATATCATACACCTCATGGGTCAAGCATATCACAGTCTCCAGGAAGCAATAGAGGTTGAAAACAGCCCACACAAACAATAACCAAATGTATAAAACCGTCATTGTTCAGTCAGAATGTCTGCCAGAATGACTACTGTTTAGAATGTTTTGAGTGTTTAGAATGTCTGGTTGTTCAGAATGTCTGCCAGAATGATTACTGTTTAGAATGTTTTAGTGTTTAGAATGTCCGGTTGTTCAGAATGCCTGCATGTTCAGTTAGAATGTCTGCCAGAATGATTACTGTTTAGAATGTTTGAGTGTTTAGAATGTCCGGTTGTTCAGAATGCCTGCATGTTCAGTTAGAATGTCTGATTGTCCACGTGTTTAGAACATTAGTATGTTTATGCTTCCGGAGGAGGACCTGTAGTGTATATGTCCATTCACAAAGCTACATAGACTGGCACATTATGTGATTCCTGCACCTGGTGACACAAGCCCTGTTACATAACGGTGGCCAAGGTTCAAAGCCATGGTAAAATAAGACGTCATTTTCCAAAAGGAAACAATGCAGTGATGAATATCTGTAGCAGTGACCAGATCTCTGACTCACTGTGTGCTCAGAGAGGGAGGGCAGCTTCTGAATCCTCTGAGCTCTGAATGGGAACGTTCCAATGTTCAAATTGGTTTATTCATACACATGGCAGAGGTGTTCCCATCTGAATGATGCGCTGATTTGCTGATTATTTTATGGTAAAATTATATATTGCCATATCAATGTCATATTGAATGTTGGATATATTATATAGAGAATGGTGTTCTTGGGGTCCGCTCTTCTCTCTTCCGGAACAGCACACATTGTCAGTGACTGCTAGCCAGGTGTGAATGAGCTGCAGCAGGACATCTCACTGTCATCCTTCTTCCGGCCAATTTATTTTCCATATAGTGCAAGCATATTCTCCTCTCCAGCCCCTCTTCCAGTCCCTCTGTATGATATTACAGATAACGTTTTCACAGCTGCAAGTTATATCTCTTTCTCTGTCCCAACAGGCAAGTTATTGGATTTTGTGGAAATGACCTAAAGCACATTTGAGGGATTCCACTATAAGAAACGATCGTTTGCCTTATAGCATGATTACTCCAGTCGGAGTGGGATCTAGTAGTGAGATTACCCTGCCTGCCTGCCTGCCTGCCTGCCTGCTGAGATCAGTATTGTGGTCCATACATGACATCTCATAACAGGACTGGACAGTCATTAGTGCTGCTTGGAGGGCTGATCCAGCCTCAGAGCTGACTGAAACCCAGCGCTTTGTTCACTCCATCTGATGTCCGCTTAGGAGACAAGGACAGAGAGAAGAGACAGGGACTAAGAGAGGAGAGAAGAGAAAGAGGAGAGAGACGAGAAAGCAGAAGAGAGAAAGAGGAGAGGAACCCAATGATGAAGAGAGTAATGGATACCATCAAAAAGAGGTGGGGCATTACTCTTCCTCCTGCATTAATTGAACACAACGAGGCCAGAAGAGGAGTGAGACAGCAGTCACGACAAGAGGGAGAGAACCCCAGCCTGCATTATAGGGGTTAAGGGTTACTGTAAAAGACTACTGTCTCAAAGGGTTTATGCAGATGAAGAGGCTCTAGGAAGGATGTTGGTCCACAAAGAGCGAGCGGATTGATTTGAAGAGGCAGGTGATAAGGAGCGCAAGAGAGGCTCTGTCTGCGTCCAAAATGGCACCCTATAGTGCCCTACATAGGTAATAGGTTGCCATTTGGAACACAGATTCTGAAATATTCATCATGCAAAGCGAAGCTTGGCTTATGGCCAGAGTCTTGATCCTGTGTCTTTTCACCAAATGGTATGGGTCTTACTTTCGAGGAAAGAAAGACAGCTCACGGGTCATCAGTCTGTGTGACGATGAGAAGTCCCTGTGTCTCTGTGCCCTTCACTGTACTGCAGACAGAGCAGTTCTAGATGATCCTCCCTCATCCCCGCTTCATCAGCTAAGGCAGGGGGGCAGGGGGGCAGGGGGCTGCTCTGCTCTGCTCTGACTCACTTCTGAGTCATCCCTTTCCCCAGGGTTTCATGGGAGAGAGCAGCATCCCTCTCTCCCAACTCACAAACACACACTCATGCCCCCTAGGCCCCCCCAGCAAAGAGCACCTCCAACCCCCCACTGCCTATGCCACCGCTGCTGTAAAAAAATCCTAAAGGAACCTTTGATAGGGGAATCCCCATCGGTAAAGACACAGTCAGGTGGCCAGTTGCCATGGCAACAGTTATATGCTAGAGAGAGAGAGAGAGAGAGAGAGAGCTCCCTAGTTCATTCATAGATCTGCAGCTCACAGTCAATAATGGAGGGCTCAATGGCAAACCTTAACAAACAGCCTAATTCATACTCTTTAGAGGGGTAATGGACTTTACAGTTTCCTGCTGTTAAAATAATATATGCCTATATATATATATATACCCCTTCTTGTGTTGGGTCATTGTTCTGTTGAAAATAAAATGATAGTCCCACTAAGCACAAACCAGATGGGGTGGAACCAAAAATCGCAAATTTGGACCAAAGGACAGATTTCCACGGGTCTAATGTCCATTGCTCGTGTTTCTTGGCCCAAGCAAGTCTCCTCTTCTTATTGGTGTCCTTTAGTAGGGATTTCTCAGCAGCAATTCGACCATGAAGGTCTGATTCCCGCAGTCTCCTCTGAACAGTTGATGTTGAGATGTTTCTCTTACTTGAACTCTGTGAAGCATTTATTTGGGCTGCAATCTGAGGCTGGTAACTCTAATGAACTCATCCTCATGTGAGACAGTTTCATCAAAGCACTTGATGGTTTTTGCGACTGCACTTAAATAAACTTTCAAAGTTCTTGAAATTTTCCGTATTGACTGACCTTCATGTCTTAAAGTAATGATGGACTGTCATTTCTCTTGCTTATCTGAACTGTTCTTGACATATGGATTTGGTCTTTTACCAAACAGTGCTATCTTCTGTATATCACCCCTACCTTGTCACAACAAAACTGATCGGCTCAAACACATTAAGAAGGAAATAAATTCCACAACTTAACTTTTAACAAGGCACACATGTTAATTTAAATGTATTCCAGGTGACTTCCTCATGAAGATGTTTTTTATTTATTGTATCTTTATTTAACTAGGCAAGTCAGTTAAGAACAAATTCTTATTTACAATGACAGCCTACCTACAGGGACAGCCATAGTAGTACGGCGCCCCAGGAGCAAATTAGATTTAAGTGCCTTGCTCAAGGACACATCGACAGGTTTTCACCTTGTCGGCTCGGGGATTCAATCCAGCTACCTTTCAGTTACTGGCCCAATGCTCTGACCACTAGGCTACCTGCTGCCCCAACCTGGAATTCTCAAAACCAGGTTGGGGTTTTATATATATATACAGTTGAAGTCTGAAGTTTACAGAAGTTTAAGATATAAAAGCTGAAATAAATCATTCTCTCTACTATTATTCTGACATTTTACATTCTTCAAATAAAGTGGTGATACTAACTGACCTAAAACAGGGAATTTTTACTAGGATTAAATGTCAGGAATTGTGAAAAACTGAGTTTAAATGTATTTGGCTAAGGTGGATGTAAACCTCCGACTTCAACTGTATGTATATATATATATATATATATATATACGGTATATATACAGCTGAAGTCAGAAGTTTACATACACTTAGGTTGAGGTCATTAAAACTCATTTTTCAACCACTCCACAGATTTCATGTTAACAAACTATAGTTTTTGGAAAATCTACTTTGTGCATGACACAAGTAATTCTTCCAACAATTGTTTACAGACAGCTTATTTCACTGATAATTCACTATATCTCAATTCCAGTGGGTCAGAAGTTTACATACACTAAGTTGACTGTGCCTTTCAACAGCTTGGAAAATTCCAGAAAATGGCTTTAGAAGCTTCTGATAGGCTAATTGACATCATTTGAGTCAATTGAAGGTGTACCTGTGTTTGCAGGTACTATTTAACGAAACCATGCAGTTTATTAGGCTACAGATGAAATAAGTTATGATGAACTTCACAGGGTGGTGAAAGAGCACGTTGATGCTTTCCAATAAATATCAAGGGTCTTATTCTGGTGACATGATGGTCAATGCTTGACTGCCAGTTGACAAATACAAATATTCTATCTCTTATCCATGATACTCTCATCATGTAGACTAACATGCCCACACAGCCTACCCACACTGTAGGCCTATCTGTGAGCTATTGGCTAGAGCGCACGTGCCAAAACCAGAGTAGGCACATTTGCTATTTAACGTAACAGTTTTTGAGACAAACCTATCGGTAGGGTTCAAAATGTGATGGAAATGCATTGAACTTTAGATTTGTGTAATTCCCCTTTAATTGCTGCATTAACCCCTCTATGATCATCATAACTCCAGTGCACCTTGAGAAATGACAATCACTATTATTGAGGACTTGAGAATAGAGCCTGGACCTAATGTGCTACAACAACTATCAACCGGAGCATTTAAGCATTTAACCTACACATCGAGCACAGTATGAATTTTAATGTATTTTCCTTATTATGTGGAGTGAGCCGTTGCCACTGGAGGGCTCATAAATCTAATTCATGACTGGCCCTGACCTGCATGATTCACACAGAGAACAATAAAGCAGCGGGCTGAACCAGCAGGACCTGCCATCAGCCTCTCTCTTAACCTGGTTCTGACCAGTAACCCCTGACAACTGAGAACCGCCAATGCAACACAGATACACTACATGACCAAAAGTATGTGGACACCTGCTCGTCGAACATCTCCTTTCAAAATCATGGGAATGAATATGGAGTTAGTCCCATCTTTGCTGCTATAACAGCCTCTACTCTACTGGGAAGGCTTTCTACTAGATGTTGGAACATTGCTGCGGGGACTTGCTTCCATTCAGCCACAAGAGCATTAGTGAGGTCGGGCACGGATTTTGGGCGATTAGGCCTCGCAGTCAGCGTTCCAATTCATCCCAAAGGTGTTCAATGGGTTTGAGGTCAGGGCCAATATAGTTCTTCCACATCAATCTAGACAAACCATTTCTGTATAGACCTCACTTTGTGCCTGAAACAGGAAAAGGAATTCCCCAAACTGTTGCCAAAAATGTTGGAAGGACAGAATCATCTAGAATGTCATTGTATGCTGTAGCGTTAAGATTTCCCTTCACTGGAACTAAGGGGCCTAGCCCGAACAAAAACAACCAGCCCTAGACCATTATTCCTCCTCCACCAAACTTACTTTAGAGTTGGCACTATGCATTCGGGCAGGTAGCGTTCTCCTGGCACCCGCCAAACCTATTCGTCAGACTGCCAGATGGTGAAGTGTGATTCATCACTCCAGAGAGCGCGTTTCCACTGCTCCAGAGTCCAATAGCGGTGAGCTTTACACCACTCCAGCCGATGCTTGGCATTACGTATGGTGATCTTAGGCTTGTGTGCGGCTGCTCGGCCATAGAAACACCTTCCATGAAGCTTCCTACGAACAGTTCTTGTGCTGAAGTTGCTTCCAGAGGCAGTTTGGAACTCGGTAGTGAGTGTTGCAACCGAGGACAGACACGCTTCAGCATTCACTGGTCCCGTTCTGTGAGCTTTTGTGGCCTACCACTTCGCGGCTGAGCCGTTGTTGCTCCTAGACGTTTTCACTTCGCACTTAGAGTTGACCGGGGCAGCTCTAGCAGGGCATACATTTGACGTACTGACTTGTTGGAAAGGTGGTATCTTATGACGCTACCATGTTGAAAGTCACTGAGCTCCTCACTAAGGCCATTCAGCTGCCAATGTTTGTCTATGGAGATTTCATGGCTGTGTGCTCGATTTTATACACCTGTCAGCAACGGGTGGTGCTGAAATAGCCGAATCCACTAATTTGAAGGTGTGTCCACATACTTTTGTAAAGATAGTGTATTTAATATCAAGGAGGAGTGTTTTCTTCCATTAAATGCATGTTAACAACGCTATTCATTCCCATGAATGTCCATGGGATGCAGGAGATGTTTATTGACTATAGCCTAAATAACATTGGGAATGGTTACAAGCTGCCATCACAGTAAAGATGTATGTACTGGGCTATCAGTGAATCAGAAGCTGGCCTTGAGTATCTTAGTGATATAAAAACCCAGACATATGCCTGAGACTTGAAACCACTTGATGTCTTGATGTGGCCTCCTTCAGCAACGGCTATAAGAGATGTATCTAAATGTCTTCAGGCTGCTATCTGTTTATTGTCCAGGGTTTCAGTTACACCAAGGCTGTCTGCTGGAGACAAACAAAGCTCATTGCCCTGCCCCACACAGCTGCACACAACATCTGTTGCACAGTTGCATGGAAACCAGGGCAACAGCAGCCAAAAGGACCGTCCGGCTTGTCTGGTAGGAAATGGCAGATACAGAAGGTACACCCCGTTACCTCAGATCAACTTCCTGCCAAGGTGGAGAGATGGAATCTATGGGGCTCTGATAATGTTGGATGTCTGGCAAACCAACAAATAGTCAAAAAGTAAAAGCGAAATGAACACATCAATGGTACGAAAAAAGTATGAACATGTATGCACTAACTAACTGTAAGTCGCTCTGGATAAGAGCGTCTGCTAAATGACTCAAATGTAAATGTAAATGTTATTTATTAGCTTGCCTCTATTCTGGAGTGATGATAGAGAGAGCAGTACTAAGCATTCTTTATTGTTGATAGCCCCATCTCTTCCTCAATGTCCTCCCTAAACTGTCACATGCCAGTCTGCCAGTCCTGATAATGGTGTAGTGCTACAGTGAGAAGTGGAAATGAATGGGTGAATCACTTTCTATTTCTGCTTTACTGCATGAAAAGCAGACAGGACAACAGACTGTACGTCTCCTCCCTTGAGAAACAAAAACAACTACATAAACCCCATTACCTGGTTTATTTCCTATACAACACATGGACTCTCAACCAATAAAATCAACCTAGATGAAAACCAGCCAGTAGCTAACATAGTTCTGAACTCATCCACATTACTTCGAGTCACTGTTTGTCACATATAAACATAGCCCCTCCCTCTCTGTTTATGCAATGCTTTTAAAAATAGTAATAGGTAATGGTAATAGGTAATGGTAATAGGTAATGATAATAGGTAATGGTAATAGGTAATGGACATAAGTCCATTTATGAAAAATGTATAATCATTCCCCCCTATTGTTTATGAAAATGGGTTCTAATGCATTACCCCCCGAATGTCACTCTATTCTTCTTTGAGGTTTTATCACTTTGGTGCTATTTCCACAAGCACAAAAATCAAAACAGATGGTTCATGTTTCAAAACTCTAAGCACATTTTCAAACGGCTGAGTACAACAAACAAGTCACTTGTTCACTGCACCAAATCACTCTTTCAATTTGGATACATGTTCAATCTAAGTATCCGCTTTTCCAATATCCTATTGTAATTAGTTAACAATCCAACGAACTGCTCAGAACTGATAACTACTGAACCAAAATTATGTGGTGCCTAGTTAACATATATAGTTTGATAACTGCTGAAAACTGTAAATTTCTATATTTTTACCTCATAAATGTATCAATTTGACATCAATTTATGCTGGAAGGTAAAACCAAATATGGATGAGGCTGTAAATACTACGTTATCATTCTCCATCAGCCAGTGTGCATCAATAGGACAAAGTTGTAAGAGTTACACTTTGTTCTACCGTTTGGAATGATAGTGTAGTGTACAATGCACTGCTAAAAATACCTGGGTTGAATATACCAATATATTCGACTAATTATCTGAATTCTATTAATACACTGTAAGTTGATGAATTTCAAGCTGAGTGACAGACAATACTGTATTAGTTGACAAGTCACATAAAGAAAAGGTGGTCTTGTACAATGTTGCATGGGGCAGAAATAGCATAAAACACTGTGCTACGTTTTTACAGCAGTCAACTGCTTTACAATATTTCTGAAGATTTATCGTATGTATGTACTGTATAAGGATAATGAAACTGTTAGACCAACATATTTTTCAACATGCTCACAACCTATCATTGGATATAAATTCTACAAAAAGTGTTCATGTTAAGTTATAGTCAAATACTGTATGAAAAAGGATACATTTTCTTTTATCGGTATGGTGCAATTTCCACAAGTATGTGGTACATTTTCAAAACTCTAAACAGATCATCAAAATGTCAGTTGTTTCAAAACTCTAAGCACCATTTCAATTGCCTAAGAACAACACAAAATCATACAGTCACTTTTTCACCAAACATAATTAGTGTTTAATCTACAAATCCATGTTTCATATTGCAATACACTTTCATATAAAGTAGTTGCATTTCACAATGCACATTACATTTGGTCCCACTTTAAATGAAGTGCAGCTCATAAACACTATATTAATGTGTTACAAATCATCCATAACAGTATGTCATGCTTTATAAAGGTTTCACAAATGTGGCATAACTGTGTGACATAACCATCAATGTCAAATGTGACATAACCCACTATGTCAAATATGACTGGCACCATCCCTATGGTGAAGCATAGTGGTAGCAGCATCATGCTTTCCTCTGCTGCAGAGGATAAGTTCATTAGAGTTAACTGCACCTCAGATTGCAGCCCAAATAAATGCTTCACAGTGTTCAAGTAACAGACACATCTCAACATCAACTGTTCAGAGGAGACTGTGTGAATCAGGCCTTAATGGTTGAATTGCTGCAAAGAAACCACTACTAAAGGACACAAATAAGACGAAGAGCCTTGCTTGGGCCAAGAAACACGAGCAATGGACATTAGGCCGGTGGAAATCTGTCCTTTGGTTTGATGAGTCCAAATTTGCGATTTTTGGTTCCAACCACCGTGTCTTTGTGAGACACAGAGTAGATGAACGGATGATCTCTGCATGTGTGGTTCCCACCGTGAAGCATGGAGGAGGAGGTGTGATGGTGTTTTGCTGGTGACACTGTCAGTGATTTATTTAGAATTCAAGGCACACTTAACCAACATGGCTACCACAGCATTCTGCAGTCATATGCCATCTCATCTGGTTTGCACTTAGTGGCACTATAATTTGTTTTTCAACAGGACAATGACCCAAAACACACCTCCAGGCTGTGTAAGGGACACACGCACAAGGAGAATGATGGAGTGCTGCATCAGATGACCTGGCCTCCACAATCACCCAACTTCAACCCAATTGAGATGGTTTGGGATGAGTTGGACCGCAGAGTGAAGGAAAAGCAGCCAACAAGTGCTCCGCCATATGTGGGAGCTCCTTCCTGCTGGAAAAGCATTCCAGATTAAGCTGGTTGAGAGAAAGCAAATCTGTCATCAAGGCAAAGAGTGGCTACTTAGAAGAATATCAAATAAAAAATATATTTTGATTTGTTTAACCATTTCTTGGTTACTATGAATGAGTAAGTGTGTCCAAACTTTTGACTGGTACTGCATATATGTACTATATTTATACCATACTTCCATCCTTAGATTTGAGTGTATTGTTGTGAATTGTTAGATATTACTGCACTGTTGGAGCTAGGACCACAAGCATTTTACTACACCCGCAATAACATCTGCTAAATACTGTATGTGTATGCGACTAATAAAATGTGATTTGATTTGATATTTCTAGCACACAATGACTACATCAAGCTTGTGACTCCACAAACTTGGATACATTTGCAGTTCGTTTAGGTTGTTTTTCAGATAACTTTGTGTCCAATAGAAATTAATTGTAAATAATGTATCATTTTGGAGAATATAATATTTCACTTCTACATTTATGTCATGGATACCATGATTACGGATATCCCAAATGAATCATTAATAATGATGAGCGAGAAAGTTACAGAGGGTCAAAGATCATACCCCCAAGACATGCTAACTTATCATGATCTTCAACCCTCTGTTGTACAAGTGTTATTCATTTTATACAATAATTTCAAACCCCACTGTGTAAACTGCATGTCCTTAACAAGTCTCATACCTAGAAAATATGGGTTCTGTCAAGAGGAAAATCATACCATCACTAATCATATCCATACAATATTCTCTCCAATATTTTTCCTCCACATATTTATCTAATTGTCTCATTGTCTCAAATAATAGCAGAACACTGTCCTTCATTTTCTGTAGATTAATCAGAAGTACTACAGGGGAGGGAAATGTGAGTCAATCGTGGTTATCTGTTTATTAGTCATGAGTCAACTGTAGCTTTAACTGCCTGGGTGCAGTGAGTGAGTCTCTATAGTCGTTTCCACACACTGCTGCAGTATAGCATAGAGCACGATGCCCATGGCTAATCAACAGAGCAGCGTGTAAAAACTGTCTCTTCCTGTTCCCTTTCCCCACTGGCAGATGGAGGCTTAATTTTCCCTGGGGGGTCCACCACTGCCCACCCCCACCCCAACCCCCACTCCCTGCCATCCCCAGGCCTCTCTCCTCTCACTGAGCTCTGCAAAGCCCCCCCCCAGTGGTCTGATTCCCCACCCCCAGCAGAGGCCGTCACAGCTGGTGAGACAGGAACAGGAAGTGAACTGCCACTTACTGTGGCCTCATACAGGGCGGCCAGGCCTAGGTCTCATCATGCATCATACCCTGCAGCATAGAGCAGCATCTGTGGGCCTCCGACTGACAATGAGGCCAGTTTGATTCACTCTCTCCAACTTTCTAACCTATTATTCTCTCTCTCTCTCTCACCGACCCGCTGCCCCCTCATCATCGTCATCAGAGCACCTACCGTGTTATTGATTTATAATTTCATGGTATGGATTTCACACATAGTTGTCAGACATTATCACAGTCTTACCACATAATTTCACTGTAACTCTATGACTCTATGACTCTATGACGCATGTTGTCTCTTACCAGATCCTTGGGCTCTGATAGTATCTCTGATACTCAGTTGTTCTCATAATCAGCCACTCCCATAGAATAGAGATTAAGATGAATCCCCTAGATATACAGACACTAGTGAAAGTCTACACACCCCTTGCACATTCTTCACATTTTGCTGCCTTGCATCTAAAAAGGATTACATCCAATTATTTTTCAGACCGATCTACACAACGCACTCCACTATTTCAAAGGGAAATAAAAATTATAGAACATTTTTAAATTAATAATAATAAAACAAAAATTAAGATGTGTTGATTGTGTATGTTCACACCGCAGAGTTAATACTTGGTGGAAGCACCTTTGGCAGCCATTACAGCTATGAATAATTTTTAATACGATTCAGCGGTGTAAAGTACTTAAGTAAAAATACTTTAAAGTACTACTTAAGTAGTTTTTTGAGGGTATCTGTACTTTACTTTACTATTTATATGTTTGGCAACTTTTACATTTACTTCACTACATTCCTAAAGAAAATGATGTACTTTTTACTTTTTCCTTGACACCCAAAAGTACTCATTACATTTTGAATGCTTAGCAGAACAGGAAAATGGAACATCCCTGGTCATCCCTACTGCCTCTGATTGGCGGACTTACTAAACACAAATGCTTTGTTTGTAAACAATGTCTGAGTGTTGGAGTGTGACCCTGGCTATCCCTAAATATAAAAACAAGAACATGGTGCCTTCTGGTTTGCTTAATATAAGGAATTTGAAATGAGTTATACTTTTACTTTTGATACTTAAGTACATTTTAGCAATTCAATTTCCTTTTGATACTTAAATATATTTAAAACCAACTACTTTTTGACTTACTCAAGTAGTATTTTACTGGGTGACTTTCACTTTTACTTGAGTCATTTTCTATTAAGGTATCTTTACTTTTAGTCAGTTATGACAATTGAGTACTTTTTCCACCACTGATAAGATTCTACCAACTTTGCACAAATTTTAGGGCAACAAATATACAAATTGCTCAAGCTCAGTAAATTCGGTTGTCAATCATTGACGGACAGCAATATTCAAACCTCTCAGATTTTCAAGCAGATTTAAGTCAGGACTGAGACTAATCCACTCAGAGTGTGCAAAGCTGTCATCAAGGCAAAGGGTGGCTATTTGAAGAATCTCAAATATAAAATACATTTTGATTTGTTTTAACACTTTTTTGGTTACTACATAATTCCATATGTGTTATGTCTTATCTCCTAGACACTTCAAAACCTTATTACTTATGATGCATTTTTTGACAGTGTTGTTTTGCCATTTATGAATGTGTTACTAAGTGTGTTTCTATGGACTATAGTAATGCCAAATTCAATATTTTATCATATAACGTTTGAATCTTTTTATTTAACCTTTATTTAACTAGTCAAGGGGTCCTAAAATTCAAAATCAAATACCTAAATGATCCATGGTTTGACCTCAAAACAATTCCATATGAACCAACTGAGCTAATGTAAATCCTTCAGAAAAGGACAAGATAAGCTCACAATATAGAAGTTCCTCCTATAGAACTATAATGCCAGATGGCAGCTCGAATGACCCAGGAAAAGTGTGTGATCATCAGCATAATGAAAACGTTCATTTCGATCTCAATAGTCTGCAGTCTGGCTAGCGGCACGGACAGAGGCACACAGACAGGGACAAGACACTCAGGCCCAGAGCGTGCCTCAACTGAGAGCGCATTTCCTTTTGTTTTGATACACTGTTTTGATACACTGTTTTGATACACTGTTTTGATACACTGTTTGAGAGGAAAAGGGAATCATGCTACTGTAAAAGCAATAAGAGAAGGGTTTCTGTGAAAAGTCCTCACATTCGTCCCCACCTCTCTGGCAGGAAGTCCTCTGGAACACTTCCGGGGCACGTCAATGTCGTGGCTGATGTACATGGCAGTGTAACCCTTGGGAACACGGAAGCCTCCCAGAGTTGTGTCCTTTGGAGAGAATCAAACAGTAGGAGACTGGCATTGAGTTGCAAAGGGCAGTCATTTGACAATAACTCAACGTCAGTGGTTGCTTTTCCTAGAAAACCTAGTGACATAGAGTACTGCTCTGAACATGGCAGGAACAAACTGAGGTATATAATTATAGCAACATACACTTGGAATATAATCAGTAATCACTCTTAATGACTGGTGTTCGACTGGCACAATACAGAGAGACAATCCCAAGGAAGAATTCCTTCTTCCTCTCCTCTGTCCCCCTTGCGTTAACTCAATTAGAGGCAGTGGGGTGTTTGTTGTCATTAAGTTCATCACAGAGAGGCACTGAGGTGTCATTATAGAGAATCTGATTCCTGTTTACCAGGAAGAGATACAGAGAGCCTCCTTTCAGAGCAGAGCAAAGCAGAGCACACACACGCAAACACACACACACACACACACACACACACACACACACACACAAACACACACGGCATGCACTCACACACACATTCAGGCACTCAAGCATGGACACACACACGCACAAACATGCACACACACAGCTGATTGAAGCTGAGGAGCTACAGTACTGTATCACAGGTCCCTGGTAGACTACAGCCCCTCATCAGGCCTAGTACTTATTCCCAGTGACATGCGCATCCTGTTACCAGGCAGTGAACCAGGCAGCAGGCCAGATGCGGATGTTTTATGTATAACCACATTAGCAGGCAGCATATGGGCCCACCTGGCCGGGGCTGGGGCTGGCTGGGGCTCTGGGCACAAAGTTCTGAGGGAAATAAATAAACACAACATAGGGCAGAGATGGGTCTGGATCTCAACAGTTGCTGTCTGACTTCATCTCTGATCATAGGCTGGCACAAAGGTGATGCAGCGACTGTCATGGAATATAAAGGGGTTCCAGAATGAAGTGTGTGAGTCCAAGAGTCCAGGGCTAAGTGAACGAGTGCAGTGGTGTAGCTAGAGTAGCAAAGAAAGAGTCTAGCAATAGTCTGTCAGTGTTACTTTATCATTTCTGATTGGCCAGAGCGGAAGCTAGCTCAGCCATATCATCCCTAGTCAGTTCATAGTAGAGAACAGTAAGACTCACTGACCTCAGAGTTAATATTCCACCAGCAAGCGACAACAGGACAGGCTTAAAATGCCGCTGCACACTCCCCCGTTCCATTTGAGAGGATTACTCACGTCTTTCCGACAACTTGGAAATCTTAATCCGCCACCTTAATGATGCCAGGTGAGGCCTGGCGGCTCTGATGCCTGGCTGGCTGCCTAGGTCTTGGTTAAAGTACTCTCTCTTTCTCTCACTCTCTCTATATAACCCACTTCTGTCTTCTCTTTGTCTCTCCTTCTCTCTCCTGGTGTTGTTATTGTTGTGGTGGAGCTGCTTTGCCTCAGGTGAGGGGAGGGCGTGACAACCCCCCCCCCCCGCCCCCATCTCTCCTCCTCTCCTCCACCCAACTCCAGCCCTGCATCATCAGTGTTTACGCCTCAATCAATTACCCATCATAACCTGGGCATGTGGGTATGCATTATTCATCCACCTGCCGAGAAGGAGGGAGGTCTACTGGGAGCTTGGTTCCTCTCCTCCCCCACCTCTCCCTTCCTCCTTCACCAGCCTCCCCTCTTCCACTCCCTTTTTCCTCTCCATCTCCCTCTCCATCCTCCCCTCCCGACTTCCTTCCTCTATTCTCATCTCCCTTTCAACTTTCCCTCTCTCCATCCTCCCCTCCCTCTCATGCCTCCCTCTCTCCATCCCCCACTCCCTCTCAATCCTCCCTCTCTACATCCTCCCCTATTCATGAGAATATGCATCTATTATCACCTGTTTGGGTCTGATTAATCTCAACACTTGTAATAGTTTTTTTTGTTGCTCTTAGATGTGTTCTTATTAACAACATCTCCTGGTCAGGACTCACACAGGGAGAGATCTCCAATTGACTGAGGGTTTTTCCTAATAAAAATACAACTTTAATTTACAAAGATTGTACTAACTATACTCACTCAGTGTTAAAATAGATTAAAATGAAATCACACAACATACTAGTAGGCAATTTAAGCCATTGCAAATGCAAGCTATTACTTTTTCCACTCATACAGCAAACACAGCCCTTGGGTAAGAGGGTCAATCAATTTAAGCCCAATCAATTCCCCTCATGGGCTGTTGTTGATGCGTAAAGAGGCATGAGGTCACACTATTCTAAGATGGGCGTCATCAACTGCACCATTTTCATTCTAAAGCCAGCCTGTGAACAATCAAGAAATGGCGATCGGAGAAAGACAAGATTCTATTGGCTGACA
Organism: Thymallus thymallus; assembly: GCA_023634145.1. Classification (NCBI taxonomy): domain Eukaryota; kingdom Metazoa; phylum Chordata; class Actinopteri; order Salmoniformes; family Salmonidae; genus Thymallus; species Thymallus thymallus. The sequence goes on from CM042403.1 coordinate 24,146,865, forward strand.
GCTCTATTGCTAAAAACATCCATAATAATTCAATAACTTATTTTTAGTCACACAATCCATACATTTCAGCATCTGCATCATAAACACTGACTGGGGAGTAGGAGGCCTGCTTTGATTAATATCCTTCCTATTATCAGAGATAAAATACATTGGAATGGGATGGAAAATACACATAAAGTCGATATCTGTACACTCGTGCTTGGGCTGCTCAGGCAATATTTCAGAAAGATAATCAATTATTTCAACTGGGGAATATGTGAACATACTGACGTATCATTGTAAACAACTTAGAAAGAAAGGAAGTAATTGGTCACTGCGTGCCTCAGGGAGATCACAGTTGGCTATAATAAGTCCAGAAAAAGACATGATGTTCCCTTTACATTCAGACTTCTTTAGAGATGTGGGCATGCTACTCCCCCTAGAGCTCAGACCATGAATGGGCACAGAGAGCTGAGATAACAAGCAATCTAGTGGACTCACCTGATTGGCTATTCTCCTTCCACCAATGAACGGAGGCCAAAGTCCGCACTTTCAGAAGGACGTGCTAAAGGAAATCAGGGTCTGCCCTTGCACGATTCCTTATTTCCTCCTGACATAAGGATGACGCGTTAGTGTTGGTACAGGGTTCCTGTGGTACTACTTCAGTGTTACTACAGTTATCCAAAGTAAGGCATTTCCATAGGTAATGTAGTTGTCACTCCAATGTAAGGTCAGCGTGATTTAAAGTGCGTTCCCCTGCTCTGAAGGTTTAGTAAGAGAACCAGGCCGTCCCACCTTACCTGCTCCACCCGAGGCTTTGGGGATAAGAGCAGAGATGAACAGCAGCAGATGCTAGGAGGCACAACTGGCATCAGGGAGAGAGAGAGAGAGAGAGAGAGAGAGAGAGAGAGAGAGAGAGAGAGAGAGAGAGAGAGAGAGAGAGAGAGAGAGAGAGACAGAGGAGAGCATTGAGAGACAGTGACAATGAAAGTGAGGAGAGAAGACCCACTACATGTGATCACAAGGTGTGTGTCTATGACAACATGTTTATGGACTCACCCCTGTCTCTCACACTCCAGCTTGTCTTTAATGATGTCCATGAGCCTGGCTATGCAGAAGCCAGAGGACCACAGAGGAACATTCACACTAACTGGAGCTGAGATGATCCCTGTAGGGGAAGGACAGGGGGTTGATAGGTCAATGGTCACATTCTGACAGAATAATATACGGTATGTGCAAAGGGGGTAGGAAGTTCTTTGAAAGAAAGTGAGACTAAAATATTTGTTCAGTGTGGGCAGCATGTCTCCCATTGTAAGAGGGGTAAACCTACGGGTGGCAGAGGCTAATTTCACCGTGCCAGTGTAGGGTACAGGTAGCATAGCGGTTCGGCCAGTAACCGAATACCTGAGCCAACAAGGTGAAAAATCTGTTGATGGTCCCTTGAGCACTTAACCCTTATTTGCTCCAGGGGCTCCGTACTACAGTACTATGGCTGACCCTGTAAAACACATTTCACTGCACCTTTCTGGTATATGTGACAATACAACACATATAAATATTCTCACTGTGCCAGTGTAGGGTACCGAACCTGTAATCTCACTGTATGGTATAGAGCACTGTAATTTCACTGGGCCAGTGTAGGGTACAGCGTGCTGTAATCTCCTGAAAGAGCTCTGGCGACTCCTCTGGGTTCACGTTCAGCAACAGCCCTAACACCTGCTCTGTCCCCAGCTGTTTAAACAGGGGCCACACGCCACAAGAAGTGGCAGTCAGAGAAGTGAACAAAACATACATTTCTGGCATGGACCTGCCGGTGTATTTTGAGTAAGACTGCATGAAGGAATGTGAGTGGGGGGTTTAAAGGGTTCTTACCTTGCAGAAAGACCCTATTCATGTCAATATGTAATTAAATGTAGACCCTGTCTTACCTAAGTCTTTACCTGTTGATGAGGTCAGACCCTGAGTCCAGACACTTTCCTGTGAAGAGGTTGGTGAGAGACAGACACAGCAAGCAGGCCTCCTCGCATGAACACAGAATACAACAGATGGCATTATGGAGCTGCTCATAGTATAGGAGAAATAAAGAAACAATGTGCAATGACAATTGGTCTAAATAAGGAATATGTTGCTTGTTTGCTTTTCAACTTCTGATAAATTAATGAAACAAGCAAATTGTGTGAAGGCCTAAAGCAGCTTTACCCTGTTGATCAAATCATGTGAGTGGCTCTCTAATATAACCCCTATCCCATGATAAACAAATTGTGATCGTGATATATACAGCACATTCAGAAAATATTCAGACCCCTTGACTTTTTCCACATTTTGTTATGTTACAGTCTTATTCTAAAATGGATACAATACATTTTTTTCTTGATCAATCTACACACAATACCCCATAATGACAAAGCGAAAAAAAACTGAAATACCTTATTGACGTAAGTATTCAGACCCTTTGCTATGAGACTCAAAATTGAGCTCAAGTGCATCCTGTTTCCATTGATCATCCTTGAGATGTTTCTACAACTTGATTGGAGTCCACCTGTGGTAAATTCAATTGATTGGACATGATTTGGAAAGGCACACACCTGTCTTATATAAGGTCCCACAGTTGACAGTGCATGTCAGAGCAAAAGGATCTGCAGAGAAGAATGGGAGAAACTCCCCAAGTACAGGTGTGCCAAGCTTGTAGCGTCATACCCAAGAACACTCTAGGGGCAGGTCTGGGCAACTCCAGTCCTCGGGGGCCTGATTGGTGTCACACTTTTACCCCATCGCTAGCAAACACATCTGATTTAAACTAATTGCATGTTTAACTGAAGATCATGATTAGTTGGTTATTGGAGTCAGGTGTGTTAGCTGGGGATGGGGAAAAAGTGTGACACCAATCATGCCCCCGAGGACTGGAGTTGCCCAGGCCTGTAGTCTTTAATCGCTGCCAAAGGTGCTTCAACAAAGTACTGAGTAAAGGGTCTGAATACTTATGTTCGTCATTATGAAGTATTGTGTGTGGATTGATGAGAAAAAATATATAATAAGAATAAGGCTGTAATGTAACAAAATGTGGGAAAGGTCAAGGGGTCTGAATACTTTCCGAATGCACTGTATGTATAGTAAGATTTAATATAATGGAATACAATAATATAATGGAATACAACAGAATAACATATAAATAATATTTTTCTCAGGCAACTTGAGTGTCACCGAACGTGTGGAACCACTGTCAAAAAAGTGCCATTCATCACACTATGAGCTTACCAGTTATTTTAATAAATCCATTGAATATAAACCATCACAAAGAAATCTATTATTAATTCGTCCTAAGAAACATAATATTAATAAAATGAACTCTGAGGGATAGCCACATTGCCATGATTGCCAGCAACTGGAGCAGCAGATGATGCATTCTTTTTAAACCAATTTCCAAAAACCGTTTTGAAGGTAGACAGGCCTACCGATCACTGAGGCACATTGTTGTGTTTAACTAACGCTCCACCCACTACTAATTTGAAATGACAGTAATAGTCATAATTAGCCTACTTGAGACATATTTAATTTAATTTAATTTAACAATACAATTTTTTTGGGGTCATTTAAACTTTAAATTGTCTAAATATCATACATAAATCAGTGTCAACAACAAAAAATATGTTAGGTATGGTAGGAGGTATGGTAGGATGGGCCAGGAGGTATGGTAGGAATTGCCAGGCGGTAAGGTAGGTGGGCCAGGAGGTCTGGTAAGATTGCCAGGATGTAAGATAGGGCGGGCCAGGAGGTATGGTAGGAATTGCCAGGAGGTAAGGTAGGACGGACCAGGAGGTATGGTAGGAATGGCCAGGAGGTATATTTTTCTGCATCATTACCACAATGGCAATAACCAGCCTAGTCTCATAGACTAGATGTAAGTAAATGTAAATCCGGGACACTTTAGTATGCCTCACGCCTGCTCCCGCTCCCACTCCCTGGCGCTCGAGGGCCCATCATTACGCACACCTGTCACCATGATTACGTGCATCAGCGCTCATTGGACTCACCTGGACTCCTTCTATATCTGTCTGTTCCCCAGTTTGATCCCGGTGTCAGCATTAATGTCGTTATGTTCCCCCTGTCCAGACGCGGTTCTTGTTTTGTGTCATGTCCGTTTTTTTTTCATTAAATGTTCACTCCCTGTACTTGCTTCTTGTCTCCCAGCGTCTGTCCTCACAGTATGATATGTTATGTTTGGTATGGTTATGTAAGACAGACGGTTACTTAAGCCAAAAACGAAAGGAGGGCGGTTGGTTCTGGGTGGGTGAGTGAATAACACGGATGTCTAGAAACCCAAAGGTTGCATGTTTGAATCTTATCACGGACAATTTTAGATACTTTGCAACTACTTTTTAGCTACATTGCAACTACTGTACTTAGTATTTTAGCTGACACTTTGGGGGGGGGTCTAAGGCACTTCATCTCAGTGCAAGAGGCGTCACTACAGCCCCTGGTTTAAATCCAGTCTGTATCACATCCAGCCGTGATTGGGAGTCCCATAGAGCAGCGTACAATTGGCCCAGCATTGTCCGAGTTGGCCGGGGTAGGCCGTCATTGTAAATAAGAATTTGGTCTTAACTGACTTGCCTAGTTAAATACATTTTTTTTTAATTAACTTAACTCCTAACCTTAGCCAGCTAGCTAACGTTAGCATTACCCACCTAGCCACCTAGCTAACGTTAGCAACAATAAATTGTGATTTGTAACATATCATATGGTTTGCAATTTCGTAACATATTTTACGAATTGCAATTCATAGCATATCATCTGATTTACATCCAGATAATACGAAATGGTCTGAGACAAGTTGCAGCTATAACTCATCTAGATAGAGTACCACAGTATGAGTCATAATACCCATAAAACCTAGCGGTCAAACAGGGACATGGTTCCAATTATTTTTCCACAATTCATTTTTCCCATAACGGATTTTAGAAACACTTAAAATAAGGGCTGTGTTTTGTGAAGGCTTACCCTGGCGTGATGTTTTGATAACCGTGTAAATCTCCCTCGGACAAGGTGACTTTTATCAATATATTTGCCTGTATTCACCCCCAACAAATGAAATGCAAATGAACTGCTAATGTGGCTATCATAAAGAACTCCACATGCCATGATAATCTGGATGAGACTGCTGAATTGAGGCTAAGGTATGAATCTCTAGATTAACTATCTAATGTTAGCTAAATGTAGTAATGAATAAATTGGCAAAATTTCTTTAAATTGACAATTATGTGAACTATCTTGGGCAAATTTTATATTGACACAATACCTGTTAGCAAAGGTGTCAATTAGAGATAACGTGCAGAAGCTTGCAGGGATTTGTAGTCTTGCATGATGTCTACTTTGATGCTAATTAGCATTTTCCAATCTGAGAGTAAATAGAGCCAAATATATTGATAAAAGTCACCTTGTCCGAAAGAGATTTACATGGTTTTCAAAACCTTATGCCAGGGTTAGCCTACATGAAACAGCCCTTATTTTAAGTGTTTCTAAAATCCCCTGTGGGAAAAATGAATGGTGGAAAAACGATTGAAACCATTTCCCTGTCTGACCGCTAGGTTTTATGGGTGTTATGACACCTCCACTGTGGGGCTCTAGTGTCCTCTATTTGAAAAAAGACATCTCATTATGTTGTGTTTGGAATGTATAAATTGATAGCTGATAAGGTTTAAACCAAGTAAACCTTATGACTTGGCAATTCAAGTATTATTTATTTGCACATTTTCATTACGGACACTGTCATTACCACCACAACATGTGTCAGTAATGATAATTTCAAGGTTATTACTATCAGAAAATAGCAACTCTTTGTATCTGTAACATCTGTATAAAATGGGTATACCCTTGCTCAATACTGCTTATCAAATGATATTGTACTGTCTTTATATAAATCAATGATATTGTAGATATCCATTTCCACCCAATTTACCATTACTCTGTTCTTAATGTGGTAGTACCAAATCCTATAGACAGATACACCTAATATCTCCAAAACCCATTGTGTTTCATTTAGTTTTAAACTAAAATGTAATGTTATATGATGTGATAGTAATGACATCTGCAGAAGGTGTTTTGGGAAAACAGAGTAAAATCCATGTACTGTAGAATAAAATGGTCACAGTCAATGATAAAAGTATATTTCCTGAAACGCAAAAAAAAAACTCTAATACTGTTTGAACATTCTGAGGCAAGTCATGTCAGTGCATGGAGGGAGAGTGGACAAGGAAGTAACAGTTGTCCAAACAAAATTGAATCTAAGTATCCAGCATTTGGCACAATCAAATGTGGCACAGAGGGAAAGATGTGGTCTTCTAGTGTATCCTTATTAGAACCACATGGGGGCGGTCTAGTCAACCCTTTCACTCATCCGGGAGAAGCGGGCTTTTGAAGCGCATTGCCCATCTACCGCCCAACTCCCAATTTAGTTCATTTGGAAACTGTGACCCACTCATCTGTTCTCCTGCACATCGGCTCGCGCACCATGGCATCCCCTTTTTACGCACCTATGGCACTCAATGGTCATTGCCAGGTGTGTTTAATTAATCCGTGACACCTATGGAATATGAGAGTCCATTGCAACTCAGGCCGCTGCTCTAACCCGATAGCCGAGCTGCCGAACCCTAAAGGTGAGGAAAACTTTGACATCAAATTCGGAACCCCTCAGCAGCATTGGGGGTTTATGTAGCTATACAGACACAAAAAATGATTGGTTACATCGAAAATAATAGAACCTAATTGAAGAGTTTGTAGTAGTACAATCTGAGGATATTCTGCATGGGCAATATAGTTGTGCATTACACAATTACGCACGAGACTTTCTGCAAATGTACTCTAATACCCGACTATGATTGAAGTAGGCATTATCTAAATGTGGTTATTAACGTAGCCCCAAAACCCATACCAACCCTGAATTGTATAAGCTGTTCATTTTATCCTATTGTTAATTCATGCATGCTATAATCGATATAATTATACAGCCCGTAATGTCCGTAATTAGAAATAGGCTACTTTTAGTTTGTTATTTATGATGGGGTAGCTAATTTGATCGTGAACAGAGCAGTATCATATTTCACTTGCTATTTTTGTGCATATAGCATTGTCCATTGAAGTGTACTCTTTTTCTAAACCCCGTTTTCATACAAACTGGCATAGAACAGTTTAGCCTTTTGTCCAAAACTTAACATTGTATTTAATTGCTTGATGATTATATGACATGTCACTGGCAAATCCAAGTGTTTTTTTTTTTAGATAGATTGTTGCCTCCATCAATGTAATTGTCTGCATCATTTCCAATCCCTCATATATATTTCTGTAAATAAATAAAATATATAGATGTTTAAATATATGTTCATGTATTGTTTTCCCCTAACCCTACCACCCCTCCCCCAATTGGACTAAACTAATGGACAAATAAATGTAGACTTCTACTTCCAGCTTATACAGTGCCTTCAGAAGTATTCAGACCCCTTGACTTTTTCCACATTTTGTTTGGTTACAGCCTTATTCTAAAATGGAAAAAAAAAAGAAAAAAAAAATCCCTCATCAATCTACACACAATATCCCATTTATAAAAATTAAAATACAGAAATATGACATTTACATAACTATTCAGACCCTTTACTCAGTACTTTGTTGAAGCACCTTTGCCAGCAATTACAGCCTTAAGTCTTCTTGAGTAAGACTCTACAAGCTTGGCACGCCTGTATTTGGGGAGTTTCTTCCATTCTTCTCTGCAGATCCTCTCAAGCACTGTCAGGTTAGATGGGGAGTGTTGCTGCACAGCTATTTTCAGGTCTCTCCAGAGATGTTCGATCAGGTTCAAATCCAGGCTCTGGCTGGGCCACTCAAGGAGATTCAGAGACTTGTCCCGAAGCCACTCCTGCATTGTCTTGGTTGTGTGCTTAGGGTCGTTGCCCTGTTGGAAGGTGAACCATCGCCTAAGTCTGAGGTCCGGCAGGGACATATACAGGATGGTACCCTCCACAACTTAACCTTCACTCAAGATCAAAACTTCAAACTACAACCTACTTTTTGGACAATATTTACCTGGAAAATTCTATCAAGGATTTAATTTTCCCAAGCTATTCAGGGGGTGCTCTGGCAATCAAAGTCCTGAGATCCTGGAATCTGATACAACTTCAACTAGCACTGAGGTGTGAAGAGAGGTGTCGAATCCTTTGAAGCTGTTCAGAGGCCATCCACTGCCATTTTCTTCAAGCAAGTGCCATCGCCTAAGTCTGAGGTCCGGAGCGCTCAGGTTTTCATCAAGGATCTCTCTGTACTTTGCTACGTTCTTTCTTCCCTCGATCCTGACCAGTCTTCCAGTCCCTTCCGCTGAAAAACACCCCCACAGCATGATGCTGTCACCACCATGCTTCACCGTAGGGACCACCATGCTTCATCGTAGGGACCACCATGCTTCACCATAGGGACCACCATGCTTCAACTGTTGGACCTTACTTAGACAGGTGTGTGCCGTTCCAAATCATGTCCAATCAATTGAATTTACCACAGGTGACCTCCAATCAAGTTGTAGAAACATCTCAAGGATGATCAATGGAAACAGGATGCACCTGAGCAAAATTTCGTGTCTCATAGCAAATGGTATACTTTGAGTACTTATGTAAATAAGATATTTCTGTTTTTATTTTTAATACATTTGCAAACATTTCTAAAAACGTTTTGCTTTGTCATTATGGGGTATTGTGTGTGGGGTATTGTATGTCGATTGCTGAGCAGTTATAAGGCTGTAACAAAATGTGGAAAAAGTCAAAGGGTCTGAATACTTTCTGAAGGCACTGTACATACTATATACATTTTACTGACACAGTATATTTTACAATAGTTATCTTTTGTTTGTTTTTAGTCCCATCCTTCAACCCCTCCCGTCGTTCTCTGAAGACCATCCATATTGGATTTCTATTTGCCATATATTTTTCAACTGTACTGTGATGTTTCACAAAAGTTTTTAACCTTTCTATTCCCACAGTTTCTACAGATTGTAAATTAAATATAATTATTTTGCTAAGAGTATTATTATATTATTGATCGATTGACTATTACTTTTTAAATCACCCAGCAGTGCTATTTGCAGAGTTTGCTCCAGGTGTTAATCCAAGTGTTTGTTATTTGTTAGGCTATACTAAGAAATTGTAATAATAGTTATTTCAGAACCAACAAGCACTTTTTAGTTGAAATAATGTGTGGAAATGAATATGCCATGATCATCAGATATTAATGTGAGGCTCAAGGTCTGCAGGCTACTGCAAGTTCACTCATCAACGTGCTAAATAAAATTTTTCCTTCGACCCTTGTTACTTTATCACCGTTTAATAAACATTAGCTTATCACTCACTCGGTTGGTTTATAGTATAACACCTTGTGGATTTCATTAGAGCATAGATCAGGTTGGCTGGTCCGCAGCTAAACCAACACCCTGGTTCTAAATGGAGGTAAAAAGAGACTAGAAAGTCACATCCATTTCACAGCACAGAGTAAACACACTTTCTCTCTCTTTCTTTAGCTTTCTCTCTCTCGCTCTCTCATGATATCTCTCTCACACACACACACACAATTGTTGTGTCCAATTATCTGCTTGTAGAGGCTGTTAGCAGAAGTGTGATCCAACAATGGATCATACACTCAATAGCTTTAGTTGCAGTCCCTAGCCCAAGCATCTAGGATTCATTGATCTTGACAGTGCTGTCATGTGGGACCATGAGATAATGGCAATTTAATCAGTTTCCACCAAATAGAGGGATAACCACATCCACAGCTGCCTGATGGTAGCGAATAGCTGTTTTATTCCATGGTGCCTGGTGTGTCTGTATTCATTCTCCATTAACCCCCATCACTGGTGTCACAACAACTAATCTGAGTGGTCCTGCATTTAGTCCTTCACAAATCATTACTGTCATCTAAGCTCAATTCATAAAATATGTTTCTTTGCACAGAATGAGAGTTTGGGTTTGCGCCCTGTCCCTGTCGTTGGTTTGCATAGCGTGTGAAATTGTCTCCCTAAGCACATGGAAAAGTTAAAGTATTCTTTATGGTGTTTTTTAGGGAGAAAATTAGAGCCTTTGAAATGCTTGTCATGTGAATTAGAATAGATGATACCATTGGATTACTGTGGAGAAGCCCAATTAGTCAGCCATTAGAGAACATACAGTACCAGTCAAAAGTTTGTAGAAAAATACATCAAAACTATGGAATAACACATATGGAATCATGGAGTAACCAAAAAAGTGTTAAACAAATCACAATATATTTTTGATTTTAGATTCTTCAAAGTAGCCACCCTTTGCCCTTTGATTTGATCTGTCCTCTCCCCCATCCCTTTTTTCAACATGTTTTTTTTTTTACAATAAGATAGTTTTGTAGTTAGATAAACTTGGATTTTTCGGCAGGGACATATACAGGATGGTACCCTCCACAACTTAACCTTCACTCAAGATCAAAACTTCAAACTACAACCTACTTTTTGGACAATATTTACCTGGAAAATTCTATCAAGGATTTAATTTTCCCAAGCTATTCAGGGGGTGCTCTGGCAATCAAAGTCCTGAGATCCTGGAATCTGATACAACTTCAACTAGCACTGAGGTGTGAAGAGAGGTGTCGAATCCTTTGAAGCTGTTCAGAGGCCATCCACTGCCATTTTCTTCAAGCAAGTATCCCCAACCACACTTCCCACGTGTGAAGTGAGAGATCCAGAGACTTTGAAGTCCCCTCCTGCTGTTCAGAGCCCATTCGCTGGCATTTTTCCTCCAGCACACAGGCACTGTTACAATGGCTAGCCCCAAGTCGTTATATATATATATTTTTTATATTTTGGCATTTGCTTTGTTGATTACAAACTTTCTTTACCCAAAGAAACAGACTATGTTTGTTCCCACACTCAGGACTCTCTATTCGCCACACAGACTTTTGGCCTACCATCCCATTCTAACCACCTCCCGCTGACTTTGTATTCATGTTACCTGATGAAATTGCTGTACAATATGATCCCTGTTGCCATCTGATGCACATTCAGATGTCATACATCAGCACTGCAGAGCTCTCCCTGTCCATAGCCGTGCCTTGATTGTATTACTGTTGATGATATCTGGTAATGTGCATGTACACCCTGGCCCATCTACCGTTGCTACTGTTGCTAGCCCCAATTCTGACTTGTACCTGATATCTGCTTCACTGATTTCTGCTCTCGTAAAAGCCTGGGTTTTCTTCACATGAACACTAGAAGCTTATTACCTAAAATGGATCAATTGAAAGTGTGGATTCACAGCTCCAATCCAGATGTGTTGGTCATTACTGAGACTTGGTTAAGGAAGAGTGTTTTGAATTCTGATGTTAACCTTTCTGGTTATAACCTTTTTCAGCAAGACAGATCTTCCAAAGGTGGGGGAGTCGCAATTTTTTTTACCAAGGATCACCTTCAGTGCTCAGATGTCTCAACCAAGTCTGTCCCCAAACAATTTGATTTGCTGGTTTTAAGTATTAAACTTTTCAAATAACTCTGTTGCTGGGTGCTATCGTCCTCCATCAGCACCGGCCTGTACCCTACGTGCCCTAAGCTCTCTCTTGGCCCCTTACACTAAGTCTGAATTTGTCCTGCTAGGTGACCTAAACTGGGACATGCTTAAACCACCTGACCAAGTCCTAAAGCAATGGGACTCCTTAAATCTTTCTCAGATTATTAGCAATCCCACAAGGTATGACTCCAAACACCCGGAAAAGGCTACTCTTCTTGATGTTATCCTCACAAAGAATCCTGATAGGTATCAGTCTGGTGTTTTCTGTAATGACCTTAGTGATCACTGTTTTACAGCCTGTGTTCGCAATGGCTGCTCAGTGAAACGACCTGTCCTGATTTGTCATAGACGCTTGCTAAAAAACTTTAATGAGCAAGCCTTCCTTCATGAACTGGCTTCTGTAAAATTGAATAGAATCAGCTTGATCCCCTCTGTCGAAGACGCTTGGATCTTCTTTCTTGATATTTTCAGTGGTATTGTTAACAAACACGCCCCCATAAAGAAAATTTGAATTAAAAACAGGTTCAGCCCCTAGTTCGACCGTGATCTTGCAGAGTTACTCCACCTTGAGAATTGCATTTGGCGAAAGGCCCGGCACGCGCTTACTCAGGCTGACTGGCTCTCGTTCAGGCAAATGAGAAATAAGTGCACTCAGGCTATCCGGAAGTGTTTATTAACATAAAACTAAACTTGGTCGGAACTATACAAAATAACAAAGAAGATATAGATATCACAAATGAAAACACACTTACTTCGAACTGACATCTAGGAACAATGACCCACACAACTTAAATAGAATCCCCAATCAGAGACAACGTCTCACAGCTGTCTCCAATTGGGGATTCAACACAAAATGAAAAACACATAGATCTGACCATGGCCAAAAGGTACTCCCTATGGCCAGAGCCTGACAGTACCCCCCCTTTAAGGCGCGGACTCCCAGCCGCGACAATCACAAAAAAAATACAAAAAACCCCAAATAAATGACATAGGAGGTGTGAGGAGGGACAATCCACCTCGGTGGCAGCTCAGGCCCCGGCGAAGTGGATAACTTCCTCCCTGACATGAGTCCGATTACCAGTCCCGGACTGGGACCTGGCATGGCGAACGGCTCTGGCATAGGAATGGAGCAGATGACCGGACCTGGACTGGGCACCGGTGTGGCAGGTCGCTCCGGTTCTGGGCAGACGTCCGGACCCCGACTGGGCACCGGTGGAGCGGACTGCTCCGGCATGGGAATGGAGCAGACAACCAGCCCCGGACTGGGCACCGGTGGAGCGGACTGCTCCGGCATGGGACTGGAGCAGACGGCCGAACCCGGACTGGGCACCGGCGGAGCGGACTGCTCTGGCACTGGAGTGAAGCAGACGACCGGCCCCAGACTGGGCACCGGTGGAGCGGACTGCTTTGGCACTGGAGTGAAGCAGACGACCGGCCCCGGACTGGGCACTGGTGGAGCGGACTGCTCCGGCACTGAAGTGAAGCAGACGACCGGTCCCGGACTGGGCACCGGTGGAGCGGACTGCTCCGGCACTGGAGTGAAGCAGACGACCAGCCCCGGACTGGGCACCGGTGGAGCGGACTGCTCCGGCACTGGAGTGAAGCAGACGACCGGCCCCGGACTGGGCACCGGTGGAGCGGACTGCTCCGGAACTGGAGTGAAGCAGACGATCGGTCCCGGCCTGGGCACCGGTGGAGCGGACTGCTCTGGCACTGGAGTGGAGCAGACGATCTTCGCTGTAGGTTCCGGGCTGCGGGCCTTAGCTGGAGGCTCCGGGCTGTGGACCTTCTCTGGAGGCTCCGTGCTGCTGACCTTCGTTGGATGTTCCGGGCTACGGACCTTCGCTGGAGGTTCCGGGCTACGGACCTTCACTGGAGGCTCCGGGCTGCGGACCTTCTCTGGAGGCTCCGGGCTGCTGACCTTCTTGGATGTTCCGGGCTACGGACCTTCGCTGGAGGTTCCGGGCTACGGACCTTCACTGGAGGTTCCGGACTGCGGATCTTCTCTAGAGGCTCCGGGCTGCTGACCTTCGTTGGATGTTCCGGGCTACGGACCTTCGCTGGAGGTTCTGGGCTACGGACCTTCACTGGAGGTTCTGGGCTGCGGACCTTCACTGGATGTTCCGGGCTACGGACCTTCGCTGGAGGTTCCGGGTTGCTGACCTTCTCTGGAGGTTCCGGGCTACGGACCTTCGCTGGAGGTTCAGGGCTACGGACCTTCACTGGAGGTTCCGGGTTGCTGACCTTCGCTGGAGGTTCCAGGCTGCGGACCTTCGCTGTAGGCTCAGGGCTGCGGACCTTCGCTGGAGGCTCCGAGCTGCTAACCATCGCTGGAGGTTCCGGGCTGCGGACCTTCGCTGGAGGTTCCGGGTTGCTGACCTTCGCTGGAGGTTCCAGGCTGCGGACCTTCGCTGTAGGCTCAGGGCTGCGGACCTTCGCTTGAGGCTCTGGGCTGCGTACCTTCACTGGAGGTTCCGGGTTGCTGACCTTCGCTGGAGGTTCCGGGCTACGGACCTTCGCTGTAGGCTCAGGGCTGCAGACCTTCGATGGAGGATCCGGGTTGCGGACCTTCGCTGGAGGTTCCGAGTTGCGGACCGTCACTGGTTTGGTGCGTGGAGCTGGCACTGGCCTTACCGGACTTGGAATCGGCACAGTCTTAGAAGCCCGCTCTCGTAGAGACATCAGTTCCGTCACGAGTGCCTTTCGGCGCTCGAAGTCCTCCTCTTCCTCTATTTTCCTCAGGAACGGTTCCCACTGCGTCTCAGGGGGAAGAGCAATCCAGGCTCTCCACCACCTCGCCCGTTCCTCCAGTGGTCGATCGAAAAATTCCTCAGGCCTCTCTCGATTATCTACCGTTGGAGGACGAAGTGGTGGGCGATCCTCTTCCTCCCGATCCTGACGCGGACAATTTCCTCCTCTCCGCTCCGACTCTCCATTATAGCGCTGCTTGGTCTTCACAGGGTGGGTCATTCTGTCACGATCGTGTGTGTTCATAGACCAAGGCGAAGCGTAGTTATAGTAGTTCGACATCTTTTATTAACATAAAACTAAACTTGGTCGGAACTATACAAAATAACAAAGAAGATATAGATATCACAAATGAAAACACACTTACTTCGAACTGACATCTAGGAACTTAAATAGAATCCCCAATCAGAGACAACGTCTCACAGCTGTCTCCAATTGGGGATTCAACACAAAATGAAAAACACATAGATCTAGAGATCTAGATCTGTCAGGCTCTGACCATGGCCAAAAGGTACTCCCTATGGCCAGAGCCTGACAGGAAGGCCAAAGTTAGTTACTTTAAGGAAAAGTTCTCTCTCAGTGGGTCTAACCCCAAGAAATTCTGGAAAATGGTTAACAACCTGGAGAATAAACACTTCTCCTCACAGCTGCCCATGTCCCTTAAAGTTGATGATGTAGTTGTTACTGACAAGAAGCACATGGCTGAGCTCTTTAATCAACACTTCATTAAGTCAGGATTCCTATTTGACTCAGCCATGCCCGTCCAACATTTCCTCATGTGCCACCCCTTCTAATGCAACTATCCCCGATGCTTCTCCCTCTTTTTCCCCTGCCCCGCTACAAAGTTTTTCCCTGGAGGCAGTTACTGAGTCTGAGGTACTAAAGGAGCTCCTGAAACTTGACCCCAAAAAAACCATCTGGGTTTCTTCTTTAAGGTTGCTGCCCCTATAATCGCAAAGCCTATCTCAGACCTTTTTAACCTGTCTCTGTTCTGGGGAGGTTCCCATTGCTTGGAAGGCAGCCACGGTTAGTTATTTATTTAAAGTGGGAGATCTAGCTGATCCTAACTGTTATAGGCCTATTTCTATTTTGCATTGTTGTTAAAATGTGTTGGAAAAACTTGTCAATAATCAACTGACTGGCTTTCTTGATGTCTAGAGTATTCTCTCTGGTATGCAATCTGGTTTCCGTTCAGGTTATGGATGTGCCACTGCAACCTTAAAGGTCCTCAATGATGTCACCACTGCCCTTGATTCTAAGCAATGTTGTGCTGCTATTTTTATTGACTTGGCCAAAGCTTTTGATACGGTAGACCATTCCATTCTTGTGGGCCGGCTAATGAGTATTGGTGTCTCTGAGGGGTCTTTGGTCTGGTTTGCTAACTACCTCTCTCAAAGAGTGCAGTGTATAAAGTCAGAAATCTGCTGTCTCAGCCTCTGCCTGTCACCAAGGAAGTACCCCAAGGCTCAATCCTAGGCACCACGCTCTTCTCAATTTACATCAACAACAAAGCTCAGGCAGCAGGAACCTCTCTCATCCATTTATATGCAGATGATACAGTCTTATACTCAGCTGGCCGCTCCCCGGAGTTTGTGTTAAATGCACTACAACAAAGCTTTCTTAGTGTCCAACAAGCTTTCTCTACCCTTAACCTTGTTCTGAACACCTCCAAAACAAAGGTCATGTGGTTTGGTAAGAAGAATGCCCCTCTCCCCACAGGTATGATTACTACCTCTGAGGGTTTAGAGCTTGAGGTAGTTACCTCATACATGTACTTGGGAGTATGGCTAGACGGTACACTGTCCTTCTCTCAGCACATATCAAAGCTGCAGGTTAAAGTTAAATCATCCCAGCAGCCAAACTAACCCTGATTCAGATGACCATCCTACCCATGCTAGATTACGGAGACATAATTTATAGATCGGCAGGTAACGGTGTTCTCTTTACCATTCGGCCAACAGATTTGCCACCAATGCTCCTTATAGGACACATCACTGCACTCTATACTCCTCTGTAAACTGGTCATCTCTGTACACCCGTCGCAAGACCCATTGGTTGATGCTTATTTATAAAACCCTCTTAGGTCTCACTCCCCCCTATCTGAGACATCTACTGCAGCCCTCATCCTCCACATACAACACCCATTCTGCCAGTCACATTCTGTTAAAGGTTTGACTGGTACTGTACATAGAACATAGAACATACGGTACGTAGAACACACTGTCCAAACTACTGGTACAGATGTAGGACCTTAATTTGATCACCCTGTTGCAGGCGAACTTTTCTGCAATACAGGAAATGTTTTACTTGTAGTGTATTTGAGGTATAAAAAGGGTTCTGAAGTTTGTAATTTCCACTTAAATTTAAATTTTACGACAAATGTATCAACCCTAACAAAAATGTCCATGAATTATAATACACATAATAATACACATTTCCTGTTGCTGCAGGATTATTTTCCTGTTGTAGCAAACTGGCTGAAATGAAGATCCTACATATGTACAGTTACTGTCAACCTACTGTTACAGTTACTTACTCTTAATAAACTACTGTGGCTGAGATTATAGCATGGTTAGATGATATATTCCATACTCAAAAATTAACTAAACTAAACACATTGTGGCATGTGGTCAGTGGAGGTTCATAGAATATGAACCTGTTTGCCTGTTGAATATTCATACGGTAAAGACAGCCAGTGTCAGATCTGATTATGCGAGCAGCATTTGTCATTAATTTTTTCTTATTCCTCCACTAATGTTATGTAATGTACTGTAGTAATTTTAGAGTTGCCAGGCTCTGGCCATAGAGAAGCCTAGTTGCTTCTCTATGTAGCTATGGTCAGAGTCTGACAGTGTCTTTCTTTTCTGTTTCTGTGTGGGTTTTGGGTGGATCCCTAATTAGAGGCAGCTGCACTGCATTGTCTCTAATTAGGGATCTTATATATGTTAGTCTGTCATTCACTCTGGTGTGGGTCGTTATCGTTATATGTCGCAGTCACGGTGAATGTAAGTGTGCCCTTGTTACGTCCGTTCATTTCGTGTTTGTTTTGTGAACGTGACGTTTTGTACATTCGTGTGTTTGTTTGTTGTTAGTTCGTTCATTTTTGTAAACTTAGATTACATAGTATAATAAAGTAAGCAAAATGTCGAACTACTATCCCTGCGCTGCGCCTTGGTCATTCCCACACCCACATCGTGACAAGAGTATGGAATATACAGCGGGTGAAATAAGTATTGAACACGTCACCATTTTTCTCAGTAAATATATTTCCAAAGGTGCTATTGACATGAAATGTTCACCAGATGTTGGTAACAACCCAAGTAATCCATACATACAAAGAAACCAAAACAAATAAGTTCAGAAATTAAGTTATGTGTAAGGCAAATTTATGGTGAAATGATTGTCTTTCCACTTCCGTATTATGGACCCAACAGTGCTCACTGGAACATTCAGAAGCTTAGAAATGCGCCTATAACCAATGCCATCATTATGTTTTGCAACAATTAGGTTGCGAATGTCTTGAGACGGCTCTTTGCTTTTACCCATCATGAGATATGTCTTGTGTGACATCTTGGCAATGTAGGCCATCAGTTGGGACTGAACCAGCTGATATTAATTTGCACTGACAGGGGGCTGGATTGCTTTTTAATTACTGATAGTCTTCAGCTGTTGTCTTGGCTTTCCATGCCTTTTTGAACCTCCCTTTCTTCATGTGTTCAATACTTTTTCCCTGTGTCATTTCACATTATTACACATAACTTAATTTCTGAACTTATTTGTTTTGGTTTCTTTGTATGTATGGATTACTTGGGTTGTTACCAACATCTGGTGAAACTTTCATGTCAATAGCACCTTTGGAAATATATTTACTGAGAAAAATGTTGACGTGTTCAATACTTATTTCACCCGCTGTATAATCTAACCATGCTATAATCTCAGCCACAGTAGTTTATTAAGAGTAAGTAACTGTAACAGTAGGTTGACAGTAACTGTACATTTGTAGTTCAATTCATCTGTTTTGGTCTTTCTCAATAACTCCGGATTGTGATGGTGGCAGGGGTTTAACATATCAGGGATCTCTGATTTAGTTATTTTGATGTAACAAATGAATGTGCGACAGAAGTTTGACAAGATTCTTAAACAAACTTTACAAGCATGCTATTTCTCAAATTCCCTTCAATTTCCCTTCCCAGAAGTCTGTTTGGGTTAAACTCGGCTCCTTGGCTGAATGTGTTGGGACAGAAGTATTCCTAAACACACTGGAAAGTGAAATACCCAGATTTTACATCCTGGGACTATGGATGAAATTGAACCACGGTGACAAGTGTTCTTTTCATAGATTTTGGTAGGACCATCACTCATTGAGCAATGGGAGCACTACAGTGGTATGATATTTTATCATGGAGACGTCAAAGCGGCCAGTGGCCAGATTTGACCCTCCTCCTCCTCCATACATGTAAATTCACAGCATGTCAGACCTCTTAAAGCAAGATGTGTGAAATTATGTGTGAAGTTGTTTTGGAGTATTTACTTGCAAATTATTTATATGGAGGCGCTGGTAAATGGTTTGGGATTCATTCAGGCTTTTACCGTAAGTTTAATTTGCATTCATGGCATCATCATCTGCATGATCAATTAAATTCAGACTTTTTAGGAAATACTAAAGCTATCTTGAGTCTTGTAATTGATCATGACAATGCCTATCTTTCTTTGTCTTGGGAATTAAATGGGGAATTTGAAACACATAGTAGACATTTGTATGCTTTTTCTTTTCAAATGGATTAGTAATTTCTATTAGAATGGTCAGCGGACAGTTTTACAGATCACTGAGGGGGAGAAAACAAGCACCACTTATTTTGTCCTCAGATTCTTGTCACTTTGGCTCATTCCATGGAGTCGGTTACACAGACTTTCCAGGGAACTGTAATCTCATGGTCATTATCAATTTACTAGTAATCCTTTTGGTTTTGTGGTCATGAAATAGTGCACTGGGATTGCTGTTATTTCACAGGATTGCAGTGCGTTGGATACATTGTGCTTTCTAAACTATTGTAGTGCATTTCTTTTCATTAGATTTTTTTTCGGACCGTTTCTATGCTTGAACATGACTGTATTTCCTTGGTATGGGAAATTAACTATTCTTCTCTGAGGTATTTGAACACAAAATAGAAGCTATACATGAATGATATTCCAAGAGAGTGTTTCTAGGACCCAGAGTGAGCAATGTGAAATAGGCTGTGATGGCGTCGCCATGTGCGTTTGTATTCCTGGGATGCATCTCCTCTTTGTAAGAGGTGCCCTTTATGTTCCAGTGTAGGGTCAAGGATAAATGGATCTCAAACTGTGATTTGTGAGGGCTGTGTCAAACGGTTATATATTTCTTTACCATTTGGCTTGCTTTTTACCAACTCTGGTTTGGCGTTGTGGTATTTCATGGAATGCAATAGAATGACAGTCATTCCAATGTGATTACATGTTTATAAATGTAACCTGTGAGCATATAACTGCTCTGGAATGGTCCGTCATTCCATCAGAAGCTGTTCATGGAGTACTGAAGCCTGGTGGTGCTTGGGGAATGATGAATGGCAAACACCTCAGTCCTCTCATGTATTTACCCACTTGGGTCTCGGCATACTCCCACCTCACTCTTACTCCCCCCATGTACTTACCCAGCAGGGGCTCCAGGCAGAGCAGTCCTGTGTGAGTTGGACCCACTGCCCCCCCCCCCCCCCCCCCCACCTACTGTTACAGTTACTTACTCTTAATAAACTACTGTGGCTGAGATTATAGCATGGTTAGATTATATATTCCATACTATAAAATTAACTAAACTAAAGACATTGTGACATGTGGTCAGTGGAGGTGCATAGAATATGAACCTGTTTGCCTGTTGAATATCCATACGGTAAAGACAGCCAGTGTGGGAAGGTGTTAGATCTGATTATGCGAGCAGCTTTTGTCATGACTTTTTTCTTATTCCCCCGGAGGCTGAGATGTGATTTGGCCACAGAGGACTCCATGTTAATAATAGTGTGCCAAAAATCGTCTCCCTTCCTCATGTTGTGTAGGGAAACCTTCCTGTTTAACTAAACTCCCTGTCTGAAAGATGACACATTTATGTTCGGAAATTTAGACACCTCTAGAGAAATAGTGTGTCAAAAAAATTCTGGCGTTGTCTAAAATATTTCTCTGCTCTCTTTTATGTAATTGAAATTCAAATGGGGCAGTGTGGGTTGTGTTTGTTCTGTATGGTGTGTGTGGGTGCACAGTGCGCACGTGTGCTTGTGTGTCTCTGTTTGTTGTCAAGCCGCTAAGCTTTGTGCGGAGGGGAGATTTGTGGGTCATAAGCACACAGTGCAGACACATGCAGCCACTGCCCTTTGTTTGCTCTTTCAAAATTCCTTTGTCAACGTCTGAGGGATTCAGACAATACTTGTTGATCTACATCCGGAAATCCCTTCTCAGGCTGTAGTTGTTATCTACTGTAGCTGTCTTATTGACCATAGAGGGGTATTCTCAACTATGTTGACATAGAACCATAATACTGTAACATGAGGAAACCTCACACACACTAGATATAGTGAGTTATGACATGAACTTTATAACTGTTGGCAATATGATTACACCATTTTTTTTTACTTTTGATGGACTTTCCTGGACTTCTGAGTTAATAATATTCAGCTGTAATACCGTACGATGGTACAACTGTAATACTGTACGATGGTACAACTGTAATACTGTACGATGGTACAGCTGTAATACTGTACGATGGTACAGCTGTAATACCGTACGATGGTACAGCTGTAATACCATACGATGGTACAGCTGTAATACCGTACGATAGTACAGCTGTAATACAGTTTGATGGTACAGCTGTAATACTGTACGATGGTACGGCTGTAGTACTGTACGATATTACAGCTGTAGTACTGTACGATGTTACAGCTGTAATACTGTACGATGTTACAGCTGTAATACTGTACAATGGTACGGCTGTAATACTGTACGATGTTACGGCTGTAATACCGTACGATGTTATGGCTGTAATACCGTACGATGTTACGGCTGTAATAACGTACGATGTTACGGCTGTAATACTGTACTGTACGATGTTACAGATATAATACTGTACGATGTTACGGCTGTAATACTGTACGATGTTACGGCTGTAATACTGTACGATGTTACAGCTGTAATACTGTATGACGTTACAAAGCCACTAAGAACAATGACTTTATAGAGGAATTATACAGCGGGTGAAATAAGTATTGAACACGTCAACATTTTTCTCAGTAAATATATTTACAAAGGTGCTATTGACATGAAATTTTCACCAGATGTCGGTAACAACCCAAGTACATACAAAGAAACCAAAACAAATAAGTTCAGAAATTAAGTTATGTGTAATAATGTGAAATGACACAGGGAAAAATATTGAACACATGAAGAAAGGGAGGTGCAAAAAGGCATGGAAAGCCAAGACAACAGCTGAAAACTATCAGTAATTAAAAAGCAATCCAGACCCCTGTCAGTGCAAATTAATATCAGCTAGTTCAGTCCCAACTGATGGCCTACAAAAAGGTCTCATTGCCAAGGTGTCACACAAGACACATCTCATGATGGGTAAAAGCAAAGACCTGTCTCAAGACCTTCGCAACCTAATTGTTGCAAAACATAATGATGGCATTGGTTATAGGCGCATTTCTAAGCTTCTGAATGTTCCAGTGAGCACTGTTGGGGCCATAATACGGAAGTGGAAAGACAATCATTTCACCATAAATTTGCCTCGACCAGGTGCTCCTCCCAAGATTTCTGACAGAGGAGTGAAAAGAATAATCAGAAGAGTTGTCCAAGAGCCAAGGACCACTTGTGGAGATCTTCAAAAAGACCTGCAATTAGCAGGTACTGTTGTCTCAAAGAAAACAGTAAGTCATGCACTCCACCACCATGGCCTGTATGCACGCTCACCACGGAAAAGCCAGTGAAATACTGGGAGAATATAGTGTGGTCAGATGAGAGCAAAATTGAACTGTTTGGATGTCATAATACACACCATGTTTGGAGTAGAAATGGCACTGCACATCACCCTAAAAACACCATACCAACAGTGAAGTTTGGAGGTGGGAACATCATGGTGTGGGGCTGCTTTTCAGCAAATGGTACTGGCAAACTTCACATAATTGAAGGAAGGATGAATGGGCAAATTTACCGAGACATTGTTGACAAAAATCTGCTGCCATCTACCAGGATGATGAAGATGAAACGAGGGTGGACATTTCAGCAAGACAATGATCCCAAACACACAGCCAAGGAAACTCTCAATTGGTTTCAAAGAAAGAAAATAAAGCTGCTAGAATGACCCAGCCAATCACCTGACTTAAATCCCATTGAAAATCTATGGAAAGAACTGAAGATCAAGATTCATAGAAGAGGCCCACAGAACCTTCAAGATTTGAAGACTGTTTGTGTGGAAGAATGGGCCAAAATCACACCAGAGCAATGCATGCGACTAGTTTCTCCATACAGGAGGCGTCTTGAAGCTGTCATTACCAACAAAGGCTTTTGTACAAAGTATTAAATAAATATCAGTAAGTGTGTTTAATACTTTTTCCCTGTGTCATTTCACATTATTACACAACTTAATTTCTGAACTATTTGGTTTCTTTGTATGTATGGATTACATGGGTTGTTACCAACATCTGGTGAACATTTCATGTCAATAGCACCTTTGGAAATATATTTACTGAGAAAAATGGTGACGTGTTCAATACTTATTTCACCCACTGTATAATTCCTCTATAAAGTCATTGTTCTTAGTGGCTTTGTACCGTCATACAGTATTACAGCTGTAACATCGTACAGTATTACAGCCGTAACATTGTACAGTATTACATCTGTACCATCGTACAGTATTACAGCCGTAACATCGTACAGTATTACAGCCGTAACATCGTACAGTATTACATCTGTAACATCGTACAGTACAGTATTACAGCCGTAACATCGTACGTTATTACAGCCGCAACATCGTACGGTATTACAGCCATAACATCGTACGGTATTACAGCCGTAACATCGTACAGTATTACAGCCATAACATCGTACAGTATTACAGCCGTACCATCGTACAGTATTACAGCTGTAACATCGTACAGTATTACAGCTGTAACATCGTACAGTACTACAGCCGTAATATCGTACAGTACTACAGCCGTACCATCGTACAGTATTACAGCTGTACCATCAAACTGTATTACAGCTGTACCATCGTACAGTATTACAGCTGTACCATCGTACAGTATTACAGTTGTACCATCGTACAGTATTACAGTTGTACCATCGTACAGTATTACAGCTGTACCATCGTACAGTATTACAGTTGTACCATCGTACAGTTGTAATTCACAGTATTAGTATTAGAGTTGTGATGAACTGCCTGGTTGTGTTTGTCCTCAGGGCCACAGTGTCTGGTGTGGAGGACTCTCCTTTAGCACCCTCCATGCAGATGAACAGTGATGGGCACAGAATTCCACCCACCTGAACAGTAAGAACACACAGTGGAACATGAGTAATTCAATTCAATTCAAATCACTTTTATTTCCTGAGAGGGATTTATTGTTGCGATATAATGATCTATATGAAACATCTAAACTAAATACCATTTAGAGGCCACACAGCCCACACATCAAATGGTCTCTGTTATTGAATTATTATAATGTTTTAAATGTTATGAAAGGTCTTCATTCATACATGTCTTATTTTTATTTATTTAACCTTTATTTAAAAAGGGAGTCACATTGAGATTAAAAATCTATTTTGCAAGAGAGCCCTGTACACATTACAATAAAAACAGAATAAAACATACATGTGTATAAAACAATAGAATTCAGCACAATAAACAACACAATCACATTCTACTACAAATTTAAACTGCCTGAGTGGCACCAGCATATCTAGCTGCAGTGAACTATGTATATTGTTCCACAAATTATGATTATGAGTCATGTGATTATCAGTCATATTTAAATTATGTTATGATGATGACCTTAACAGTAATTGTTTGATTGTGTAGTTCAGTCGATTAAGTGGTAAACATGGAGCATGTGCTGAACTCGCTGGAGAGGGTCAGTCTCACAATCTTCCTCTCCATCATCATCATCATGACTGTTCTGGGAAACCTGCTGGTGATGGTGGCGCTCTGCAAGGACAGACATCTTCGGTAAGCACACTTCCTGTTACATGATGGTCACATCCTGTCAAATCAAAGGCTTTTTCTAATTTGGGGAAAAGTCCATGCTCCACCCTCTCTCCTCTGTCCTCTCTCCTCGTGACCCGGAAACCAATGTGGTCGAGTGGCGAACGGAATAGATCACAATAGCCACCTTTCATTGAGTATAGTCATGTGTATCCTACCTGAGTCTTTCGCCGAAGATTTTTTAAATCTGCCACACCCACTGAATCAGATTTTGTATTGTCGAAGGAGAAAATCAAAAAGTTTAAAAACAACATGCTCCGTATTCAATTGAAGTAGGACATGTGTGATTGACAGACTGATAAATAAGCCACCTTCTGGCTATTGGGTGACAAACAAAGCAGCTGTTCTCACATTAGACACGGGCATTGTTTCTGTCATGTTCTATGTTTATGCGTTATGGTATTAAAGAGTTGCATTCAACTCATGTGCCTTTCTGGAAATTAATGAAAATGCATTTGTTCCCCTTCTCCCTCAAGGAAAAAAAAGACCAATTATTTCATAGTTTCGTTGGCGTTTGCAGACCTCCTGGTTGCTGTGGTTGTCATGCCGTTTGCAGCCATTGAGCTGACCACAGGTCAGTGGAGGTATGGGGAGATCTTCTGTCTTGTCAGGACCTCGTTGGATGTGTTTCTGACCACTGCATCTATCCTACACCTGTGCTGCATAGCACTGGACAGGTGAGCAATGAGCATAGTGACATCAATTCACTTTGGAAATGATTGCAAAAGCTGTACCAGCCCAGTAACCTTGACGCATACATTCAGCCTAATAGCAGTACACCTTTGTTAGCACCCAGCTGTGTGTTAGCATTAGCACATGCCTTGGAGGGCATGCCTTCTCTAGCACCTCTCTGTCCTTCTCTGTCCATAAGCATATGGCAGCCTGTCATGGCTGATACATGAGCAGCTATGTTGTCCTGTCCTGCACCTGCCCCATACAGTCAAAAGTCACTGTAGTAAGTCACCTGCTCTACAGGACCAGGGCCAGATTACCGAACAGGCATGAAGGGCTCGTGCTCCGGGTCCCCGACCTCCAGTGGGCCCCAATCAATTATTATTATTTTTAATTTGAGGGGGTTTGTGGGTCCCCTGTAGGTTGGCCCCTCCAGATAGTATATGATAGCACAATGTGTAGAATTGCAGGAAATTAGCTTTAAAAACTAAAATCCAAAAAGTGAAATCAATTTTACTGAGCTAAAGGCTAGAGCTGCCGCTTTCAAGGAGCGGGACACTTATCCGGACGCTTATAAGAAATCCCTCTATGACCACTGATGAACCATCAAACAGGTTAAGTGTCAATACAGGACTAAGATTGAATCCTACTACGCCGGCTCTGATGCTCGATGGATGTGGAGACCCAGCCGTGAGCTGCCCATCAATGCAAGCCTACCAGACAAGCTAAATACAGTGGGGAGAACAAGTATTTGATACACTGCCGATATTGCAGGTTTTCCTACTTACAAAGCATGTAGAGGTCTGTAATTTGAAAATCACATTGTATGATTTTTAAATAATTAATTTGCATTTTATTGCATGACATAAGTATTTGATCACCTACCAACCAGTAAGAATTCCGGCTCCCACAGACCTGTTAGTTTTTCTTTAAGAATCCCTCCTGTTCTCCACTCATTACCTGTATTAACTGCACCTGTTTGAACTCGTTACCTGTATAAAAGACACCTGTCCACACACTCAATCAAACAGACTCCAACATCTCCACAATGGCCAAGACCAGAGAGCTGTGTAAGGACATCAGGGATAAAATTGTAGACCTGCACAAGGCTGATATGGGCTACAGGACAATAGGCAAGCAGCTTGGTGAGAAGGCAACAACTGTTGGCGCAATTATTAGAAAATGGAAGAAGTTCAAGATGACGGTCAATCTCCCTGGGTCTGGGGCACCATGCAAGATCTCAACTCATGGGGCATCAATGATCATGAGGAAGGTGAGGGATCAGCCCAGAACTACACGGCAGGACCTGGTCAATGACCTGAAGAGAGCTGGGACCACAGTTTCAAAGAAAACCATTAGTAACACACTACGCCGTCATGGATTAAAATCCTGCAGAACACGCAAGGTCCCCCTGCTCAAGCCAGCGCATGTCCAGGCCCGTCTGAAGTTTGCCAATGACCATCTGGATGATCCAGAGGAGGAATGGGAGAAGGTCATGTGGTCTGATGAGACAAAAATAGAGCTTTTTGGTCTAAACTCCACTCGCCGTGTTTGGAGGAAGAAGAAGGATGAGTACCACCCCAAGAACACCATCCCAACCGTGAAGCATGGAGGTGGCCAACAACCTCCTTCCCTCAGTAAGAGCATTGAAGATGGGTCGTGGCTGGGTCTTCCAGCATGACAACGACCCGAAACACACAGCCACGGCAACTAAGGAGTGGCTCCGTAAGAAGCATCTCAAGGTCCTGGAGTGGCCTAGCCAGTCTCCAGACCTGAACCCAATAGAAAATCTTTGGAGGGAGCTGAAAGTCTGTATTGCCCAGCGACAGCCCCGAAACCTGAAGGATCTGTATGGAGCAGTGGGCCAAAATCCCTGCTGCAGTGTGTGCAAACCTGGTCAAGAACTACAGGAAACGTATGATCTCTGTAATTGCAAACAAAGGTTTCTGTACCAAATATTAAGTTCTGCTTTTCTGATGTGTCAAATACTTATGTCATGCAATAAAATGCAAATGAATTACTTAAAAATCATACAATGTGATTTTATGGATTTTTGTTTTAGATTCCGTCTCTCACAGTTGAAGAGTACCTATGATAAAAATTACAGACTTCTACATGCTTTGTAAGTGGGAAAACCTGCAAAATCGGCAGTGTATCAAATACTTGTTCTCCCCACTGTACCTTTTGTGCTCGCTTCGAGGCAAGCAACCCTGAACCATGCATGAGAGCACCAGCTGTTCCGGAACAACTGTGTGATCTTGCTCTCTGTAGCCGATGTGAGTAAGACCTTTAAACAGGTTAACATTCACAAAGGCGCACGGAATACAAGGACATGTACTCAGAGCATGCACTGACCAGCTCGCAAGTGTCTTCACTGACATTTTCAACCTATTCCTGACCCCCATGCCCCAAAATGCCAAAGGTAACCTGCCTAAATGGCTATTGCCCAGTAGCATTCATATCTATAGCCATGAAATGCTTTGAAAGGTTGGTCATGGTTCACATCAACACCATCATCCCAGACATCCTGGAATCACTCCAATTCACATACCGGCCCAACAGATCCACTGATGACGCAATCTCTATTGCATTCCACACTGCCCATACTGTTAATTGACTACAGCTCAGCATTCAACACCATAGTGCCCTCCATGCTCAGGGCCCTGGGACTGAACACCTCCCTCTGCAACTGGATCCTGGACTTCCTGACGGGCCACCCCCAGGCGGTGAGAGTAGGCAACAACACATCCGCCATACTGACCATTAACACGAGGCCCCTCAGGGGTGTGCTTAGTCCACTCCTGTATTCCCTGTTCACCCACGACTGCGTGGCCGCGCACGACTCAAGTTTGCTGACGCCAAAACGGTGTCACTATTTCTATCAATGTTTTTTATCTTTAACTCTGCGTTGTTGGAAAAGGACCCGTAAGTAAGCATTTCACTGTTAGTCTACACCTGCTGTTTACGAAGCAAAAAAAATGTTATTTGATTTTATTTGAAAACTGCAAAATTCTCTCTCAGCCTCATGGAAAAATGTGTAGAATAACAGGAAAATTACTTTAAAATTGCTATTTTCTCTCTCAGCCTCATGGCAAAATGTGAACATAGCATGAGATGAGCTATACAACAGCACATTGTTATCTATGAGCCATGGCAAAAAGTGTAGAATTGCAGGACTTTATTTTAAAACTTAGCCTCATTAAAAAAAAGTGTACACTGGGTTGTTTGGATGAACCATTTTCTGGTTTTCAGACATTGGGTCACTTTGGGTTTCTATTAAAAGAGCAATGTATTGATGTTGGGTTATTGGCATTGGGTTATTGAGATATGATGACCCAGTGAGTGGGTTAATTATCCCGCCAAATCCAGAAGATCAAAGTGATCCGGTAAGCTTGTGAATGAGGACTGTTGCAGCTGTAGCAAGTCTACCAGTGCAGCCAGGCACTGAGTGGAATTACTTTTCTACGGACCAATGGGCAAGGCGTTGTGGCTGACCGAAAACTGTGAGTAAAAAGCTAACGTTATCCATTCAGGTTAGAGTTTTTCTTGATTGCTAAGACACTTTTAATGAAACTGGGGTCCAATTGATCTCCATCATAACCTAATGACACAATAGTATTATTTTTTGCAAAAGTCATTTCTCATTGCTTTCACACACAATGCAAATAATAAGCACATTTTTTGCAAAGCAGTAAACACAATTCTCTAAAAAAGATGCAAAACTCAGTTGAGTAAATCATGACAAACAAAATTAAAACATTTGGTGACAGCTGATACAAATTACTCCTGTGAATGTGAAACTCTCAGTGCATGTGTGCAAAACGTATTTGCACAATTGTTCAATCAGCAATCAGTCCTTATTCATGCATAAAAGAGGTCACATTCTCAGAGTTGTTGTTTGCAAGAATGGACCAAGTAAGAGGCAGAGGACAAGAGTAAAGGAGAGGTAGAGCGGCCCATAGAGGAACATAGTTCAGCTCTCAGTTAAAATGGAAAAGGGTCAAATAAAGCCTTTTCTTTCTGGATATGCATGCTCTTCAATGTTTACTTGCCTTTTATGGTGCATACTATAATTATAGTATCAACAAATGGCCCAGACATATAAAAAGGGTTAACCAGGTTAGGGTATATAAAGAGGGTTAACCAGGTTAGGATATATAAAGAGGGTTAACCAGGTTAGGGTATATAAAGAGGGTTAACCGGGTTAGGGTATATAAAGAGGGTTAACAAGGTTAGGGTATATAAAGAGGGTTAACCAGGTTAGGGTATATTGATAGTTGTAATTAGTACAGTGCCTTCAGAAAGAATTCACACCCCTTCACACATTGTCACGACTTCGGCTGAAGTTGCTCCCTCCCCTTGGGCGGGCCGCCGAAATAGGTCGACGTCGCCCGAGTACTAGCCACCACCGACCCACCACTCAGTGTTTGTCTGCCCTGTTTCGTTTCAGCACCTGTTCCCCATTTGTTCACTAATTGTGGGTGCGTCTTATTCCCTCTGCACACCCCGGGTCCCTGTCGGTGATTATTCTACTGTGAGTGTGTATGGGTGCTAACGTTGTTTGTAAGCTTCCCCTTTTGTTCAGACCGGAGAGTTTGGTTTCCGTGTAATTAAATAAGTTGTTATTCTCTATACTCTCCTGCCTCCCTGCGCCTGCTTCCACTACGCCTTTCTTGCGAAAGCAATCACAGAATCACCGACCCGCGGAAGCAGCAGGTAGGGCCAGCGCGCCTGTCCAAGTGGAGGAGAGGGTGCAACAGCATGAGGACATGTTGCAGCGCCTGGGGACCGCGATGGACAGAGTGCTGTCCACCATGGAGCGTTGGGGACAGACGGGGCCTCCCATTCCTCCCCCAGCTCCCTCCATGGTTCAGACGACCCCCCCCCCTGTATCGGGTCAAGGTGGGATACGACTCTCGCTCCCGAGGGCGTACGCGGGCGGAGCGATGGAGTGCCAGGGGTTCCTGCTACAGATGGAGTTATACCTGGTCACCATCCACCCGGCACCCTCGGAGCGAGAGAAAGTGTCGGCTCTCATCTCCTGTCTGGATGGGAGGGCCTTGCTGTGGGCTAACGCCGCATGGTTTACGGGAGGTGCGGCGTTGGACCACTACAATGAGTTCACCCACCAGTTTCGGGCGGTATTTGACCATCCGCCCGAGGGTAGATCGGCGGGAGAACGCCTATTTCACCTGCGACAGGGGAAGAGGAGCGCACAGGAGTTTGCATTGGATTTCCGGACCCTGGCGGCGAGCGCAGGCTGGAATGATCGGGCCCTGATCGACCACTATCGGTGTAGTCTCCGAGAGGACGTCCGTCGGGAGTTGGCCTGCAGGGATGCCACCCTCACCCTGGACCAGCTGGTGGACATGTCCATCAGGCTGGATAATCTGTTGGCCACCCGAGGACGTCCCAATCAGGGTCCGGCAAACCAAACCTACCCACTCCTACACCCATGGAGTTGGGAGGGACTGCTCCCAGGGAGACCGGAGGGAGAGTTTTCTCATACTGTGACCGCCGAGGACACACGGCAAGCCGGTGTTGGACGGACCTTCCTGGGAGTCGAGATGGCAGGCAGAGCACTGTCGGGCCTTGCCAGGTGAGTCAGCACCAAACTCACCCAGAGCCCTCCGTTGTTCATATGTGTGTGTATGTAGTGTTCCCTGTATGTTCCCCGCATTCCCAGCATAGGGCGCTAGTCGATTCAGGCGCAGCTGGTAATTTTATGGACCAGGCGTTTGCCCGGAAGTTAGAGATTCCTATTGTGTCTCTGAATATTCCCTTCCCTGTACATGCTTTAGACAGTCGTCCTTTGGGGTCTGGGCTAATCAGGGAGATCACAGCGCCGCTAAGAATGGTGGGGGGGGATCATGAGGAGAGTATTGAGCTATTCCTCATTGATTCGCCTGCGTTTCCTGTGGTGTTGGGCATTCCCTGGTTAGTCTGTCACGACCCCAAAATTTCATGGAAACAGAGAGCTCTGGAGGGATGGTCTCGAGGGTGCTTGGGTAGGTGTGTGGGTGTTTCCGTGGGTGCTACCACGGTGGAGAGTTCAGACCAGGCGCCTACCATCCACATTCCCTCTGAATATGCCGATTTGGCTCTCACATTCTGTAAGAAGAAGGCGACTCAATTA
The DNA here is from genome assembly GCA_023634145.1 of Thymallus thymallus. Classification (NCBI taxonomy): domain Eukaryota; kingdom Metazoa; phylum Chordata; class Actinopteri; order Salmoniformes; family Salmonidae; genus Thymallus; species Thymallus thymallus. The sequence continues at coordinate 24,178,213 of CM042403.1, forward strand.
CCACCCCATCGACGAGGGGACTGTGGGATAAATCTCCTGGTGGACGCTGCCCTTCCTCGGTCATGTGTATCCCTTGTCGCAGGCTGAGACGGAGGCTATGGAGACATATGTATCAGAATCACTGCGACAGGGATACATTCGGCCCTCCATTTCCCCTGCCTCCTCGAGTTTCTTTTTTGTGAAGAAGGAGGGAGGACTGCGCCCGTGCATTGACTATAGGGGGATAAATCGTATCATTGTGGGATACAGCTACCCGCTGCCCCTCATAGCCAGTGCCATAGAATCAATGCATGGGGCGCGTTTTTTCACAAAACTAGACCTCAGGAGCGCTTACAATCTGGTGCGTATCCGAAAAGGGGATGAGTGGAAAACAGCCTTTAGCACTACCTCAGGGCATTATGAATACCTCGTCATGCCATATGGGTTGAAGAATGCTCCAGCAGTCTTTCAATCCTTTGTAGACGAGATCTTCAGGGACCTGCTCGGGCAGGGTGTAGTGGTGTATATCGATGACATATTGGTATACTCCGCTACATGCGCCGTGCATGTGGCTCTGGTACGCAGAGTGCTTGGGAGACTGTTGAAGCATGACCTGTATGTCAAGGCAGAGAAGTGTCTGTTTTTCCAACAATCCGTCTCCTTTTTGGGATATCGTATTTCCACGTCCGGGGTGGAGATGGAGGTAGACCGCATTTCGGCCGTGCGTAATTGGCCGACTCCCACCACGGTAAAGGAGGTGCAGCGGTTTCTAGGGTTTGCCAACTACTACCGGAGGTTTAACCGGGGTTTCGGTCAGGTTGCAGCTCCCATTACAGCACTACTGAAGGGGGAGGGGGGGCGGTGCGCCTGCGCTGGTCAGCTGAGGCGAATAGGGCATTCAGTCACCTGAAGGCTTTGTTTACCTCGGCCCCCGTGTTGGCTCATCCGGACCCCTCTCGGTCATTCATAGTTGAGGTGGATGCATCCGAGGCGGGGATAGGAGCTGTGCTGTCTCAGCGCATGGGTGCGCCACCTAAACTCCGCCCCTGTGCCTTTTTCTCGAAGAAGCTCAGTCCAGCGGAGCGCAACTATGATGTGGGGGACCGAGAGTTGTTGGCTGTCGTGAAAGCTCTGAAGGTGTGGCGGCATTGGCTTGAGGGGGCTAAACACCATTTTCTCATCTGGACTGACCACCGTAATCTGGAGTACATCTGGGCGGCGAGGAGACAGAATCCTCGTCAGGCTAGGTGGGCCATGTTTTTCACCCGGTTTGACTTCAAGCTCTCCTACAGACCGGGTTCACAGAATGTGAAGGCAGACGCGCTGTCCCGGATGTATGACACAGAGGAGCGGTCCATCGATCCTACTCCCATCCTCCCTGCCTCGTGCCTAGTGGCTCCGGTGAGATGGGAGGTGGACGCGGACATCGAAAGGGCGATGCGCACCTCCCCCCCTCCCCCCCAGTGTCCGGCGGGGCTCAGGTATGTGCCGTTCGGTGTTCGTGACCGTTTGATCGAGTGGGCCCACACTTCACCCTCCTCTGGTCATCCTGGCATCGGGAGGACAGTGCGCTGCTTGAATGTAAAGTACTGGTGGCCCACTTTGGCTAAGGACGTGAGGACGGCCGTGGTCGCACCTGTCGGTGGACTTTGTGACGGACCTTCCGCCGTCACAGGGGAAAACGACGATCCTGGTCGTTGTGGATCGTTTTTCTAAGTCCTGTCGCCTCCTCCCTTTGCCCGGTCTCCCGACGGCTCTGCAAACGGCGGAGGCCCTGTTCACTCATGTCATCCGGCACTACGGGGTACCCGAGAACATAGTGTCTGACCGGGGTTCCCAATTCACGTCCAGGGTGTGGAGGGCGTTTATGAAACATCTGGGAGTCTCGGTCAGCCTTACCTCAGGTTTTCACCCCGAGAGTAACGGGCAGGTGGAGAGAGTGAACCAAGACGTGGGGGGGTTTCTGAGGTCTTATTGTCAGGACCGGCCGGAGGAGTGGGCGGAGTTCATTCCCTGGGCCGAGATGGCACACAACTCTCTCCGTCACTCCTCCACTAACCTATCCCCGTTTCAGTGTGTGTTGGGTTACCAGCCGGTTCTGGCACCGTGGCATTTGAGCCAGACCGAGGCACCTGCGGTGGATGAGTGGTTTGAGCGCTCAAAAGAGACCTGGAGAGCTGCCCACGCACATCTTCAACAAGCCGTGGGTAGGTATAAGGCGAGCGCCGACCGCCACCACAGTGAGGCTCCGGTGTACGTACCGGGGGACCGGGTCTGGCTCTCGACCTGAAACCTCCCCCTCCGCCTGGGCCCGCGGTTTGTGGGACCGTTCAAAGTCCTGAGGAGACTGAACGAGGTATGCTACAGGCTGAGCTTCCGCACGATTACCGCATTAACCCCTCGTTCCATGTCTCTCCTCAGGCCGGTGGTGGCTGGTCCACTCCAAGGACATAGGATACTGGAGGTCCCTCCGCCCCCGCTGGACATCAAGGGGGCACCGGCGTATGCAGTCCGAGCCATCCTGGACTCTAAACGTCGGGCTAGGGGCCTCCAGTACCTTGTGGAGTGGGAGGGATACGGTCCGGAGGAGAGAGGCTGGGTACCGGTGGAGGACATCCTGGACACCTCCCTGCTGAGGGAGTTCCATTGCCTCCATCCGGGACGCCCCGCGCCTGAAGGGGGGGTACTGTCACGACTTCGGCTGAAGTTGCTCCCTCCCCTCGGGCGGGCCGCCGAAATAGGTTGACGTCGCCCGAGTACTAGCCACCACCAACCCACCACTCAGTGTTTGTCTGCCCTGTTTCGTTTCAGCACCTGTTCCCCATTTGTTCACTAATTGTGGGTGCGTCTTATTCCCTCTGCACACCCCGGGTCCCTGTCGGTGATTATTCTACTGTGAGTGTGTATGGGTGCTAACGTTGTTCGTAAGCTTCCCCTTTTGGTCAGACTGGAGAGTTTGGTTTCCGTGTAATTAAATAAGTTGTTATTCTCTATACTCTCCTGCCTCCCTGCGCCTGCTTCCACTACGCCTTTCTTGCGAAAGCAATCACACACATCTTGTTGTGCTAAAGCCTGAATTTAAAATGTATTCATTTATTTTTATCACTGGCCTACATAAAATACCCCATAATGTCAAAGTGGAATTATGTTTTCCTAAATTTAAAACAAATTAAATAAAAAGAAAAGGCTGAATTGTCTTGAGTCAATAAGTATTCAACCCCTTTGGCAAGCTAAATAAATTCAGGAGTAAATGTGTTTAACAAGTCACATAATATGGTTCCGGAGTTTATTGTGTAGATCGTTGACAAAAAATGACAATTCAATCCATTTTAATCCCAATTTGTAACGCAACGAAATGTGAAAAAAGTAAAGGGGTGTGAATACCTTCTGAAGGCCATTGTGTCACGATTGATTCAAATAACTATTAACTAGATAACAAGTTGTATGTTTTGATTGAGGTAGTTGGTTTTGTGTCATGTATTTCATGTTTTGCTAGTCTTAAAGGAAAATCTCACCTCAAAAATACATTTTGGTATTTGTTTCATTAGTCCATTGTTGACATAGTCCCAAAATGTTTTGATTGTCAAAACTCAAGTTTTCAAGATATGTAACTACAAAAATCATCCCCCATATAATGCTATTTTGCATCATATGAAGCTATTTGCATGTGCTGTGTGTGATAGCAAAAATGTAAGGTTTTTGTTGAAAATGCTTATAACTCATGCTTTTATAGTGGTTCAGTTACTGTGTGTTTGCCTAATTATTTCCATGAGTTAGCTAGCTAGTTACTTTAATGTTGGGTGGCTATTGCTAGCTAGCTACATATTAAAATGAAAGGAGTGTCTTAATTGTTCAGCCAAGTTTAGGCTATCCAATTTGACTCTCCACTTAAACGTTGTTATGTCATTGTCCCCCAGATACGAAAGGAAGCATGGCCCTGAGAGTACTTCTCCCACCACCAGTGTACAGTCGTGGCCAAAAGTTTTGAGAATGACACGAGTATTGGTCTCCACAAAGTTTGCTGCTTCAGTGTTCTTAGATCTTTATGTCAGTAGTTACTATGGTACACTGAAGAATAATTACAAGTATTCCATAAGTGTCAAAGGCTTTCATTGACAATGACATTCAGTTAATGCAAAGAGTCAATATTTGCAGAGTTGACCCTTCTTTTTAAAGACCTCTGCAATCTGCCCTGGCATGCTGTCAATTAACTTCTAGGCCACATCCTGACTGATGGCAGGTCATTCTTGCATAATCAATGCTTGGAGTTTGTCAGAAGTTGTGGGTTTTTGTTTGTCCACCCGCCTCTTGAGGATCGACCACAAGTTCTCAATGGGATTAAGGTCTGGGGAGTTTCCTTGCCTTGGACCCAAAATGTTGATATTTTGTTCCCCGAGCCACTTAGTTATCACTTTTGCCTTATGGCAAGTTGCTCCATCATGCTGGAAAAGGCATTGGTCATCACCAAACTGTTCTTGGATGGTTGGGAGAAGCATTCTTCTACCATTCTTTATTCATGGCTGTGTTCTTAGGCAAAATTGTGAGTGAGCCCACTCCCTTGGCTGAGAAGCAACCCCACACATGAATGGTCTGAGGATGCTTTACTGTTGGCATGACACAGGACTGATGGTAGCGCTCACCTTGTCTTCTCCGGACAAGGTGTTTTCCGGATGGCCCAAACAATCGGAAAGTGGATTCATCAGAGAAAATGACTCTACACCAGTCCTCAGCTGTCCAATCCCTGTACCTTTTGCAGAATATCAGTCTGTTCCTGATGTTTTTCCTGGAGAGTAGTGTCTTCTTTTCTGCCCTTCTTGACACCAGGCCATGCTCCAAAAGTCTTCGCCTCACTGTGCATGCAGATGCACTCACACCTGCCTGCTGCCATTCCTGAGCAAACTCTGCACTGGTGGTGCCCCGATCCCGCAGCTGAATCAACTTTAGGAGACGGTCCTGACGCTTGCTGGACTTTCTTGCGCGCCCTGATGGCTTCTTCACAACAATTGAACCTCTCTCCTTGAAGTTCTTGATGATCCGATAAATGGTTGATTTAGGTGCAATCTTACCAGCAACAATATCCTTGCCTGTGAAGCCCTTTTTGTGCAAAGCAATGATGACGGCACGTGTTTCCTTGCAGGTAACCATGGTTGACAGAGGAAGAACAATGATTTCAAGCACCACCCTCCTTTTAAAGCTTCCAGTCTGTTATTCTGACTCAATCAGTATGACAGAGTGATCTTCAGCCTTGTCCTCGTCAACACTCTCACCTGTGTTAACGAGACAATCACTGACTTGATGGCAGCTGGTCCTTTTGTGGCAGGGCTGAAATGCAGTGGAAATGTTTTTTGGGGATTAAGTTCATTTTCATGGCAAAGAGGGACTTTGCAATTAATTGCAATTCATTTGATCACTCTTCATGACATTCTGGAGTATATGCAAATTGGCATCATCAACACTGAGGCAGCAAACTTTGTGGAGACCAATACTTGTGTCATTCTCAAAACTTTTGGCCATGACTGTACCGAGTGCAGGTAGCTACATATTGAAATGAAAGTTGTATCTCAATTGTTTATCCAAGCTTGTCCATTTTGACTGGCCCCTAAAACCTTGTTTTGCCTTTATTCCCCAGATACTAAAGATGACATGGTCCTGAGAGTGTTTCTCCCACCACTAGTGTGACAAGTTGGAAAGAAGACTGCCTGCCTAAGTATTGATAATGCCCGAAAGTCATATTGTAAGTATACATTTTGAATATTGAATTCTATTTAATATGTAATACTGTAAACCATGCACAAAGTGGCTGGACTCAACTCAATGCAGATTAACGTCCTGCACACAGCAATTGACTGAGCAATAGGATATGTTCTGAGCAATAGGAAAGGCCATAATTTGTGTTTGCGTGTGTGTGTGTGCGTATGTGGGCTTGTGCAAGAGTGTCGTGTCTCTTGATTATTTTTCAACATTTTATAATATTCTCTAATCCCCAGGTTGGTACCAATATGGCTAAATAACTCCACCAGGCGACCAAAAGAACAAGAGACCCGAACCCTTTGTTCTGACTCTTGGGGACAATCACCTCTGCTCTTTGGCATTCACCATCATGAATGGGAAGGCTCTGGAGCAGAAGACATTATGTTTCATTGTTGTTGTTTTTTGACATAAATTAATGTTGAAAATGTATACATGGTAGGGGCTGGGGGAGTGGTTACGTTTCTTCAGCCCCATTCCTCAGCTTGAATTGGTAGGGCTGCTGTGATATTCAAATGATAGATCGTGTTTCTAAAATGTTGGTTTATTTGTGGGTTTCTTGTTTTTTTATCTTTTGCATGACTTCATTTTGTAATTAAGAGCTGAAAATAAACATTTGTGTGGTAACGTTATAACATTGATTGTTATTGTTAAAAGTATTTGTACTTTAAGAAAATTAGCAGATGATATAATAGAGAGAAGGTAGAAAACAATAACCCAGCGATAAAGTAATAAATTACCACTGCTGGGTTAAAAATACATTAATAGCAATAACCCAGCAAAATAATAAAAACCAACCTACTGCTGGGTCAAAATAACACAATGTTGAGGTAAATCAAGTATTGTCATGGCTGATAGGCAGGACCCGAAGCGCAGAGCTGTAGTAAATAGATACCTTTATTTTTTATTTTTTTTAAACAACAAAAGGAAATTAAGCAACCATGAACTGAAGTGCACCATGCACAAAACAATAACCCACACGCAGGTGGGAAACTCAACAACTTAAATGGGATCCCCAATTAGAGGCAACGCAGGTCAGCTGCCTCCAATTGGTAACAACTACAAAAACCAACAGAGTAGCCTAGAATCCACCCAAGGGGGAAAGGGGCGGGGAGCCGGCGTTGGTGGAGACTCCGGGTCAGGTGGAGGCTCCGGCCCCGGAGTAGGACGTGGCACCCGGTCCAGCGGAGGCTATGGCCCCGGAGCAAGACGTGACACCAGATCGGGCAGAGGCTCCGGCCCCTGGTCAGGAATCTGGTCTGCAGGACCTGGACTGGGAGCTCCGGGCTGAGGACCCGCACTGGAAGCCTGGTGCGACGGACCGGCACTGGAGGTACCGGGCTGGGGACCGGTACTGGGAGCTCCGGGCTGGGAACCGGCACAGGAGCCCTGGTGCAGGGAACCGGCACTGGAGGTACCGGGCTGGGGACCGGCACTGGGAGCTCTGGGCTGGGGACCAGCACAGGAACTCTGGTGCGGGGAACCGGCACTGGAGGTACCGGGCTGGGGACCAGCACTGGGAGCTCCGGTCGGGGCACTGACACTGGGAGCTCTGGGCTGGGGGCCAGCACAGGAAGCTCCGGGCTGGGAACCGCAGCGCTGTAGTAAATAGACATACCTTTATTTGTTTTTTTTTAAAACAACAAAAGGAAAGGCCGCAACCATGAACCGAAGTGCACCATGCACAAAAAATAACCCACACACAGGTGGGAAACTCAACAACTTAAATGGGATCCCCAATTAGAGGCAACGCAGGTCAGCTGCCTCCAATTGGGGACAACCACAAAAACCAACATAGAGTAGCCTAGAATCCTCCCCTGTGTCAAGCCCTGACATTCACCTCCAGACCAACATGAAGATGCCTAGAGGCCTGGTCAAAATAACCCAGTGCCAGGTATGCAGTATACTGACACAGCACTGGGTTACAGAAATGACCCAAATTGGGGAATTATTGACAGAGCATTTTTTAGAGTGTAACATTTGATTATAAAACTGCAACTGGTCATTAGAAGGATACTTCTATTTTTTTAAGTAGCCTTTGAAGTGGTGAGTCACTGCTGGTCTTTCTTACCCATCTATATATGGCTAATGCCACTATACATGGTGCATTTAATAGAGGGGGTCAATTGAGTCTATTATTTGGTTATGAAAGTAATGAGATTATCTTAATGAATAAGGAATTAGGAATGAGTCATCATTGGCAATAATCTCATTACTTGCATAACCAAATAATACACTAAATTGACACCCTCTTTTAAATGCACCAATATTAGGTAGATATTTGTGGCCTGTAGATATAGATAGAATTCAGAAAAACACTATCAATCGATTACAGGTTTTTTTCCTCAGATGAATCTATGATGTTGTTGATGTTTTAATGTTGTTATATTCTTTTGATAGGTACTATGCAATCTGCTGCCAGCCGCTGGTGTACAGGAATAAGATGACTCCCGTCAGAGTGGCCCTGATGCTGGGGGGATGCTGGGTCATCCCCTCCTTCATCTCCTTCCTTCCCATCATGCAAAGCTGGCATGCTATTGGCATAGAGGACATTGTAAGTCTATAAGCAGCTGTAGTCTAAATAATTTTATCTAAAAATGTATATGCTGAGTGTTTAGAATTACCATAAATCGTTTTGTTGATCCTTGAAAATGTGAAGCGAAGGACACATGGTTAAAGCAACAAGCATTACATTTTTTCTTTGAATAACATTTCAAGTTTGTTGAATGGTGTTGTAGTAGTCAGAAAACAATTATACTATTCACAGCCCTTTTCAGCTACAAGCATAACAGATCAAACTGGAGACCTATGTTTGTACAGTTTTTTACTGTTTTGACATAGTGCCGATTTTGAGCTGCTCGGATCATTAACTGTTCATGCATCAAGCTCTTTGGGGAGAACAAACACACAAGCCCTCTTTTAGTTCTAAAAATAGTACTATCATTGTTTCACCTTTGACACCTGAAAAAATGTATATCTCTGTCAAATGGTGGCACTGATGTTTGTTTACAAAATTCTAATTACCCATAAACACTGACTGTACAAAACATTAAGAATACCTTCCTAATATTTAGTTGCACCTACTTTAGCCCTCAGAACAGCCTCAATTTATTGGGGCATGGACTACAAGGTGTCAAAAGCGTTCCACAGTGATGCTGGCCAATGTTGACTCCAATGCTCCACACGGTTATGTCAAGTTGGCTTGATGTCATTTGGGTTGTGGAACATTCTTGATACACACGGAAGCTGTTGCGCGTGAAAAACCTAGCAGAGTTGCAGTTCTTGTCACACTCAAACCGGTGTGCCTGGCACCTACTACCATACCCCATTCAAAGGCACTTAAATATTTTGTCTTACCCATTCACCCTCTTGAATGGCACACATAAACAATCCATGTCTCAATTGTCTCAAGGTTTAAAAATCCTTCTTTAACCTGTCTCCTCCCCTTCATCTACACTGATTTGAAGTGGATTTAACAGGTGACATCAATAAGGGATCATAGCTTTCACCTGGATTCACCTGGTCAGTCCATGTCCATATTGTTTTGTGCACTCAATGTTAGTGCCGTCTAAGTGCATTCAACCATCCTAGGCTAAAGCTACCAATACCATTTACATAGACATAAACACCAAAGAGAATTCCAGGCACACAGCCTCTTGCACTGAGATCTAAACACAGGAGTCAGTGCAATAATACTCTATGTCAACGTCTACCCGTTCAAAGTTTGTTTTAAGAGAGACAGTAAATGGGCATTAGGCAATCATTACACTCTCAGTTGAAGGCGATACAAGAGTGTCACTATTCCATATGTGGATGTGGATACAACAGAACACGCCTCTTCCTGTATGTGGATCTGCTTGTTCATTGATTGTTCTCTCTCTGCATGCTGTCTGTCTCCAGATTGAGGAGAGGAAGTTCAGCGGGAGCAGCAACAAGACCAACTGTGTGTTTGTGGTGAACCGTCCGCATGCTCTCATCTGCTCCGCAGTGGCCTTCTACATTCCCCTGGGCCTCATGGTCCTGGCCTACCAGCGCATCTACATCACCGCCATGGGCCACGCACGGCAGATTGGCACGCTGCAGCGGGCAGGCTCCGCCCACTACTCGGTGCCCCCCCATCACTACCTCAGCTCCGAGCAGCAGGGATCCAGCCGCATGCGCATCGAGACCAAGGCTGCCAAGACCCTGGCGTTCATCATGGGCTGCTTCTGCCTTTGCTGGGCCCCTTTCTTCATCACCAATGTGGTGGACCCCTTCATCCACTACAGTGTGCCCTGGCAGATGTGGACCACCTGGCTGTGGCTTGGCTATATTAACTCTGGCCTTAACCCCTTTCTCTACGCTTTCCTGAATAGGGCCTTCAGACGGGCCTTCCTCATGGTACTGTGTTGTGGTGATGAGAGATTCGTACGCCAGGGGAGCTACGGCCCCACCAGACGCTACTCTGGATCTGTCAACGGGACCTCCATCGCACTCAGGTAAGGAACTGATGCTGGACCACTGATATGATGATTTCTCTGGTATTGAAGAAACTCAGATGTGAGGAGGAAATACAATGCTCAATTAGAAAGTTGATACAAACATTTATTATATAGACAGATCTGGTTTCCTCCAACAAACCACCAGGTGAGTGTAGCTTGTCAAAGGAACCTAGAATGACGTACTCCTGGAGCTTATATACTGAATGACTGGTTTGTTGGAGCTAATACTTCAGCCTGATTCTATTTGCAGAGTACCCCAAATATACTCCATACTGGCTTGTGTCTCCAATGACACCAGATGCTTAGGAACCACCTTCGATGTAAAGGACAAACTAGAATAGCTGGCACTCCCTAGTTACACCCTTAGCAACCACATACCACAGATAAGGCCACCTAGACCTACTGCTGCTTCTAGTACCAAAATACATGAACTCTCAATCCATAGCCACTTCATATCCTACAGAAACGCAGCATATCAACCACCCACCCATGTCCTACCTTTTATCAATTAGCCTTGAATTAAGATAATTCTCTCTCAGGTACATAAACATAATGTTCTCTCAGGTAGGTTTGTTAAGTTGAGTCTCTGGTGCCATATCTTACTTATACATTTTGATTAATCTGAGATGAGATATTGCCCAAGACGTTTGAGGTCTGAAGAGAAAATCTGGTTATTCTCCAATCAGGGTAATCAAAGAATGAATATTTACATCAGATTTCAACATGTTGAATCAGAAGCTTGAGTTTGTTTAACTGTTGAATGTATGTGTGTTATTTTAACATTTCTTTTTAACAGTTATCCATGGTTCAGTGGTGTTATGAGTAAATGTGTTTTTATACACAAAACTGCCTAATGTTTTTTTTCAGTATACATAATACATTTACAGTACCTCTGCTCTGAATGTGGGAAAGAAGGAAAGCCTTTGTAGCGGTGCATAGTGTATAAAATATGGTATAGAATACAGTAGAAAACCAGGAAGCCAGAATAGGTTATCGTCAAGTGAATCCAAGTAAAGGATGGGGCATCATTAGAGAGATTTAGATTGGCTCTTATACCCTGATTTTTTCCATACCCAATTTGGTTGGGCTCGTTGAGCAGTGCTGTACTCTTCTGCCAGACTCAGAGGCCCATGTGTGAGGAAGGCACTTAGGCCACTCAGCCCGCGCCTATATGACCTCTTCAACACTACTGGTTACACAGAGAGGAAAAAACAAAATGGATGTGACTATATCCTGGAATGTCAGTTGGCCCAGAAGTAGTATGTATGTGCTTTTTAGATCACATTTTGAAATGGGATAGTGTTTGTTTATTCATGTTTTTCTTTTTAAATCAGATAAGGTGACAGATGTTGAGAGAGAGAGAGAGAGAGAGAGAGAGAGAGAGAGGAGGAGAGAGAGAGAGAGAGAGAGAGAGAGAGAGAGAGAGAGAGAGAGAGAGAGAGAGAGAGAGAGAGAGAGAGAGAGAGAGAGAGAGAGAGAGAGAGAGAGAGAGAGAGAGAGAGAGAGAGAGAGAGAGAGAGAGAGAGAGAGAGAGAGAGAGAGAGATGTTTGTGAGTTTTTCACATAATGATTATGTCTTGTTTCCATTCAAAGTGTTACAAGTCTACCGTCCATGTGTTTCTATTTTATAAAGTTTTGGAAAATAACATTTCATGCTATACTGGTAACTCTGCGGCAGTATTCACAGTTGTAGTGGTTATTCCTTGGATGAATTTTTGTGTAATGTAGTGGGCAGAAAAACAAACAATATTAGATACACCCTAATGTCTCCCTATAAAAAAAAATCTGAGACACAAAGCAGATGTCTATTTTTCCCGCTCAGAATCAAATTACTGCAACTAGAATAGAAGCTGTTGAAAAGTCATTACGGATTTTGAGTAATATACTTTTTCTTAGATAGATAGATAGATAGATAGATAGATAGATAGATACTTTATTTATCCCTGAGGGGGAAATATTGCTCATCAATAATACATTTTTAAGTAAAATGAGGGCTATTTCTGCCTGTAACTAGTTTGTTGCCTAGCAGCAATACAAAGCATGTTGACTAGCCCTTACATTGGCTTCTAATCTTCTGCCTATTAAGTGCAGTGGGTCAGAGAGAGTACTATAGCCAGGCTGTTAGGCTATAGGCACATACAGTGTTTACTACTACTAGACTGATGTATTTTCTATATATTACTGTGGTTGAACTCAACCCATGCAACCCATGCAGCGACCTGAGTGATATACTAAGAAGCAAGCTACAGGGCTGGCGTTATGGGGGCCTGGCCTGCCCTACTGTACTTCCTTGCCCGTCCAAATAAAATATTGAAATATTGATAATTTATTTGACCGACAGAAAGACGCATCAATCTCAGTTAAATCACGGCTGCGTGGTAGCATCCAAGCGAGCGAAACATCGCCCCTCTGTCTCAGTATGTGTAAACAATGTATCTGATGCTGTCTGGACCAAAATAGTATGGCATGTCATACTATTTCTGGGCAGACAGCATCAGATACATAAGCTACATTTAGAGGGGTGCTGTTTCGCTTCCGCTCAGATGCTTTCTCCGGTAATATACTGTAGTTTCAGCATAGAGGAAGAGGCAAAGCGAGAGGGCTCACTCTCGCCATAATCTGTCCAATGTAAATCCAGTGCGTTTCTATGGGAATAATATGTAGGCCTAAGCTTGTTGCCTGCCTTGACACCTTTGGGACAACGACTCCCATTTTTAGGGCAGAGACATGAGCATCTCTAATTATACAGATCTCTGGTTTCATCCTCTTGCAAATTTGAAAGGAAAGTTGCCGGGTGCACAGTGTACTGTTAGGATGCTGGATTGCCCTAAAGTAAATTGACGTTTCGCCGAAATTATATAATTACGCCTGTCTAAATAAAATAATGCAAAATACTTCACCAGGGAGCATGACTTAGCCACAGAGAATCATTAGTGTCTTTAAAAAAAATAGTTTCAAATCACAAGAGTGTTTGAGAAGCCCGCAACTTTGGTATTACACGTAGCAATAGGTCTAGCTGATTGAGCTGTCAGTGAAAAGCGTAAAAAATATGTGTGGAGATAACATGTCTCGTGTATAATAAATACCAGGGGGGTGTAAATAGGAGGGGGGGGGGGATCTTACTGGCGCAGGAAACGTTGAGGGCCCGGAATAGGCTAGTTGATACAATGTTGCAAGTTTGCTAGAGATCATCTTTGGGCCTGACCCTGTGATGATTTCATACAATGTAGAACTTCAGTAGAAATAGCTCAAGTCAAGACAGATAAAAAGGGAGGAAGACAGGAAGAGAAGAGAGATGAATGTGATTGAAATCATTGTTTTTCATCAGGATATTTAGTACTGTTTTCATTTGTTGGTTTTAGGCCTAAGTATTGTACTTGTATTGTACTTAGTTGAGTATGGAAGTTATAGGGCTTCCAAGTGGCTCAGTGGTCTAAGACACTGCATCTCAGTGCTAGAGGCATCACTACAGACAACATGGTTCAAATCCAGACTGTATCACAACCGGCTGTGATTGGGAGTCCCGTAGGGCGGTGTACAATTGGCCCAGCGTTGTCCGAGTTTGGCCGGTATAGGCTTTCACTGAAAATAAGAATTTGTTCTTAACTGACTTGCCTAGTTAAATAAAAAAAATAAAGCATGCTGTGTAGAGAACAGCTTGTTTTGTTGTGGCCATAGACATAATCCATAGAAGGGTTTTGAAACTTCTAACCCTGGAAATTTGACTGTTAAACTAATGGGTACACTAGCAATGGCTGCCAGCTTTGACTTAAATGGAAATTTCCATCTATGGATTATATGTCTATGGTTGGTTGCAGCTGTCAGTTTGCCTTTTGCAAAAGTCCAAAACAATCTTTCGAAAAACGTATAGGTTGGGAAGCAAATGTTGTCATTACTAAATGTGTAATATGGTAGGTATTCAACATGACTATTTTTTACAAATAAAAAAATAATTGATCAGTTATCTTCCTCCCTTATTTGCGAGAGGGAGGGTATCTGATTTCATTGGTCCTCAACTCGTGACTCAGACACTTCATTCAGGATAAATGGAGTCAACCCTGAGTGAGCCTGCCCCGGAGCAGGTTCGTTTTGAAGGATTCGTTGCCATAGAAATGTACCTGCTTAAAAGGTGTGCCACTTTTGTGGTACCGGTTATCCCAAGTTGAACTCAAGAGTTGACAAAGTTTACTCCGTACAGAATACATATTAGGAACTTCCACATTACTCCTCATCAAACTTTCCCTTCCTCTAGTCAAGTATCAACTCTGCACTAGTCAAGTTTCACTCCTCCTCCTCCTCCTCCTCCTCCTCCTCCTCCTCCTCCTCCTCCTCAACCCTCACCCCTGCATTGGTCAGTTATCACCCCTACTTTAGTCAAGCCTCACTTCTCATTCTTACCCCTCACCCTTGCACTCTTTTATTCACAATAATGAGCTTTTCAGGCCACACACCCTCACGGCTGTCCCATCCCCACTTTGCTCACAACACCTCTGTTGAGACAAGCAGCGACCCCCTCCCCACCTCCGCCCCCGTGCCCTCTGGACTGATCTGCAACACCTCCCTTCCCCCCACCTCTGGACTGATCCTCAACACCCCCCTTCCCCTTACCTCCCCACCTGGGCTGGCTTTCACCACCAACCAAGTGAGGAGAGAGCTGGAGAGACTACATCAGTGAAAGCAGCAGGCCCTGATGGCATCAGCCCAAGGGTGCTTAGGGTCTGTGCTGACCAACTGTGTGGAATACTCCAGCGACCCTTCAACCTTAGCCTGAGCCTGGAAATGGTCCCTGTGCTGTGGAAAACATCCTGCCTGGAGACCTGTTGCGCTAAAATCCCACATCATGAAGACCCTGGAAAGGTTAGTCCTCGCTCACCTCAGACCCCTGCTGTGTACATCACTGGACCCCCTGCAGTTCGCATATCAGCACAACATCGGGGTGGATGATGCAATCATCTACCTTCTGCAGAGGGCCTACTCTCACCTGGACAATGCAGGTTGCACTGTGAGGGTTATGTTTTTTGACTTCTCCAGTGCCTTCAACACCATTCAACCCCTACTACTGGGTGAGAAGATGAAGAGGATGAAAGTGGAAGCACACTTAGTCTCCTGGGTCACGGACTACCTGACCGGTAGGCACAATTTGTGCGACTACAGAGCTATGTATCAGAACGGGCAGTGAGCAACACAGAACACTCTTTCCACATTTTGTTACGTTACTGCCTTATTATAAAAGTGATTAGATTGAGCAAAAACATGTTTTTAAATGTGTTTTTTAAAAACTCAAATATGACATATACATAAGTATTAAGACCCTTTACTCAGTACTTTGTTGAAGCACCTTTGGCAGCGATTACAGCCTTGAGTCTTCTTGGGTATGACACTACAAGCTTGGCACACCTGAATTTGGGTAGTTTCTCCCATTCTTCTCTGCAGATCCTCTCAAGGTCTGTCAGGATGGATGGGGAGTGTCGTTGCACAGCTATTTTTAGGTCTCTCCAGAGATGTTTTATCAGATTTAAGTATGGGGTCTGGCTGGGCCACTCAATGACATTCAGAGACTTGAATGCCATTCCTGCATTGTCTTGGCTGTGTGCTTAGGGTCGTTGTCCTGTTGGAAGGTGAACCTTCGCCCCAGTCTAAGGTCCTAAGCACTCTGGAGCAGTTTTTCATCAAGGATCCCTCTGTACTTTACTGCGTTCATCTTTCCCTCGATCCTGACTAGTCTCCCTGTCCCTGCCATTGAAAAACATCCACACAGCATGATTCTGCCACCCCCCTGCTTCACTGTAGGGATGGTGCCAGGTTTCCTTGGCATTCAGGCCAAAGAGTTCCAACTTGGTTTCATCAGACCAGAGAATCGCATTTCTCATGGTCTGAGTCCTTTAGGTGTCTTTTGGAAAACTCCAAGCAGGCTGCCGTGTGCCTTTTACTGAGGAGTGGCTTCCATCTGTGCTGTAGAGATGGTTGTCCTTCTGGAAGGTTCTCCCATCTCCACAGATGAACTCTCGAGCTCTGTCAGAGTGACCATCGGGTTATTGATCACCTCCCTGACCAAGGCCCTTCTCCCCTGATTGCTCAGTTTGGCCTGGCGGGCAGCTCTAGGAGGTTCCAAACTTCTTCTATTTAAGAAAGATGGAGGCCACTGTGTTCTTGGGGATCTTCAATTCTGCAGATCACAGATCTGTGCCTCGACACAATCCTGTCTCGGAACTCTACAGACAATTCCTTTGACCTCATGGCTTGGTTTTAGCTCTGACATGCACTGTCAACTGTGTGACCTTATATAGACAGGTGTGTGCCTTTCCAAATCAATCAATTGAATTTACCACAGTTGGACTCCAAGTAAGTTGTAGAAACATCTCAAGGATGATCAATGGAAACCTGAGCTCAATTTCGAGTCCATAGCAAAGGGTCTGAATACTTATGTAAATAAGTTATTTCTATTTTTTATTTGTTAATACATTTGCAAACATTTCTTAAAACCTGTTTTCGCTTTGTCATTATGGGGTATTGTGTGTAGATTGATGAGGGAAATTGTTTATTTAATCCATTTTAGAATAAGGCCGTAAAGTATCAAAATGTGGAAAGAGTCAAGAGGTCTGAATACTTTCCGAATGCACTGAATTTTTCCACATTTTGTTACAGTCTTATTCGTCACGTGCATGACGCCGTGTGGGCATGCGGTTTGCTAATGTCAACAGGTAACGTTAGCCCCATGGTGGCAGTGGGGTAATGGTATGGACAGGCATAAGCTATGGAAAACGGTTGTGAGGTCGGTTGTACATACTGCCAAATTCTCTAAAATGACGCTGGAGGCGGCTTATAGTAGAGAAATTAACATCATGTTAATCAAATTCTCTGGCAAACAGCTCTGGTGGACATTCCTGCAGTCAGCATGTCAATTGCACACTCCCTCAAAACTTGAGACATCTGTGGCATTGTGCTGTGTGACAAAACTGCACATTTTAGAGTGGCCTTTTAGTGTCCCCAGCACAAGGTGCACCTGTGTAATTTATCATGCTGTTTAATTTTCTTGAATTGCCACACCTGTCAGGTGGATGGATTATCTTGGCAAAAGAGAAATTCTCACTAAGAGGGATGTAAACAAATGTGTGCAAAACATTAGAGAGATATACGCTTTTTGTGCGTATGGAAATGTACTGGGATCTTTTATTTCAGCTCATTTAACATGGGACCAACACTTTTCATGTAGAATTTGTATTTTGTTCAGTGATTGCCTAGTCACTTTTACCCCTATAACCACATGTACAAACTGTATTACCTCAATTACCTCAACTACCTCATACCCCTGCATATTGACTGGTGCTCCTGGTATATAGCCTCGTTATTGTTTTTATTGTGTTACTATTTCCTTTTTTATTTAGCACATTTTTGTCTTACTTTTTAACTCTGCATTGTTGGGAATGGGCTCGTAAGTAAGCATTTCACTGTAAAGTTTACACCTGTTGTATTCAGCGCATGTGACCAATACAATTTTATTTGATTAGTATGTATTCCTTAGACCTCGCTAACTCCTCAAACCTGATTCGTATTATAGAGCACTGGTCGTCTTTCCATGAGGTTGTAGGATGTTGAATAACACTTTAATAGTTATGTTATAATGCCTACATAGGATGGTCAAATCCATTCTGTATTGAATTATGCATCCATTGTTTTCCGTATTTGTTATGGATATCAGAAATGTCCCTTTGCTTAGTAGCTTTAGATGCTCTAGTCTGTATTTTTTTTCTGTGTGGATTGTGTGGATTGAGAATGTGTGTTTAGTAATCTGCAGGAAAAAGGCATAAGCACATTACATGTCATAAATCAAGTGTGGTCATAATGCACACAAAGAAAATAGTTCTTGTGGCTAAAAAGCAGGTTTAGCCTTGGTTCACACACAGATTAGCATGCACTCTGCTGTGCTCAGATCTCACCTTGGTTCACACATTAATAAGCCTTGGTTCATTGATACACTTCGCTGAGCACTCTCTGGTTTTATTCACATAGCAAATAGAAAAAGGATTAAAAACCAAAGACACACTGCAACATTTTAGTAGCCTAGCTAGGATTGTGGCGTGTGTCTGTACACTTTCCCTCCGCTGCGCTAAACGGGACAAACGAAAGCAGGGAAATGTATGTTATTTTCACCGATGCCAGCAGATCAGGCTATAATTTCATAAAGTAGATGACTCAGTTGTTGACTGGCTTGTGTGTCACACGTACGCTAGCCTATTAGCCACGTTATGACTGACATGTGGTCATTGCCCTTGCTAGATTGATTGTATTGACATTCCCAGCCTTAGTTACAGTCATCCGTGTTTTTGAAACAATGCATCCCACCCGAAAGGGTGGAGGCAACAAACATGGGTGGAGGCAACAAACATGGGTGGAGGCAACAAACATGGGTGGAGGCAACAAACATGGGTGGAGGCAGCAAACAATGTATGGCACCAGCTATGATTTACAACTTGATAGCAATATTTTGGGGAAAAAGCAAAGAAATGTATTGGTTAATTATATTAGGCATTGAACTGCATCCATCTTTCTTTTTCACCCCCAATTTCATGATATCCAATTGGTAATAGTTACAGTCTTGTCCAGGTGTACGGACTCAGGAGAGGCGAAGGTCAAGAGCCGTGCATCCTCCGAAACACAACCCCGCCAAGCCGCACTGCTTCTTGACACAATGCCCACTTAACCCAGAACCCAATGTGTCGGAGGAAACACCGTACACCTGGCGACCATGTCAGCGTGCATACGCCCGGACCACCAATGGAGTCACTAGAGCGCGATGGGACAAGGACATCACGGCCGGCCAAACCCTGCCCTAACCCAGATGACACTGGGCCAATTGTGCACCACCTCATGGGTCTCCCGGTCACAGCCGGCTGCGACACAGCCTGGAATCGAACTAGGACCTGTAGTGACACAGCTATCACTGCGATGCAGAGCCTTAGACTGCTGCGCCATGCATACATCTATGCCTCACATCATGGAATTTTGAGTCAAAGCCTAAACTAGGATTCTGATATTGTTGACTGGTATTATGATTGTCTGTTTGTTTCATATCTGCAAAGCAGTTAGAATGCTGTAAGTTCCACATTCTCTGAATGTTCTGAGATCATTTAAAGTAGAACCATAAGGAAACCTGTAGGAAACGTTACGCTGAAGTACTGAAATTCCCACAGAAGAATGTTTTTTCTTAACATTCTTTTAACTATTTGAGAACATTCCCAATGTCAAACCAGTTGGGGAACATTCCTGTAACAATACTAAAAATGTAATTAAATGTAACGATGTTTGAACTTTTATTAAACGTTCTGTTAAAATAATGAAAGACCAAAAAAATAACATTATTTTGTCAAGTTCCTTAAATGTACCAAGAACATTTTCTGAAGGTTGCATGCAAAATAACCATAGGACAACCATGCTCTCACCAAGCTCTAAGAAACATATGGTTCTCAGAACGTTATATGCTAGCTGGGGTAGGAGGCACTTATGTCTCTGTGGTGAACCAGCACACAGAGGGAATGTATTTACTTTACCAATGAGCAACAGCAAACAAAGAAAAAGTAGGAGGGGTGCTCGACAACAATGACAAAAATCAATCAAACTGGCTAACTCCAGGCAGAAAGGAGCACTCAACAAAAAAGGCAGGGATCAATTTCTTATTTGCTCACTTTAATCCATTGTTCAGGGTAAGTACAGGTGATTTACTCATCCTGAACAATGGATTAAAGTGCTCCAACGCCTTTCCTTTTTTAAAATTACTTTAGAAATGTATTTCTCTCAACCACAGGAGGTTGGTGACATCTTAATTGGTGAGGACGGGCTTGTCGTAATCGCTGGAGCGGTTATCTTATCTTAAGGCAGACATGAAGGTTGTGATATTGCTTTATTGGTCTGTATGAGATGATTATGTGTGGTTATTTCAGGTTGTAAATGCCCAGGTAGCTACAGTATAGGGCTGGTAAATTGTTCAACAACATGAGTTTAACAGTGTTTCCCCTATATTCATTTAGCAGTGGCAAGCCACCGCTGCTAAATCATTGCCGCCACTCCAAGAAATATAGAGTGCCTTCAGAAAGTGTTAATGTTAATCAGCAACAGCTGTACTTTGCTGACCTGAACGGGTAAGTTACCTTTTGGAATCACATTATCCAGTTCTGTTATTCCGACTCTGACTTGACTACAATACTGTAAATGGGACATTCTGTCTCCATTTGTTTCTATGTAATGTATGAGGAGAATCAGGAGATGAAAGGTATTATTTATGTTCTGACTTGATCGGGGATATTGGGTGTTAGAACCTGTGAGTGTGAAATGTACAAGCCCCCCTTAGTATTGCGGCCCTTGCAGTCAACTGCACTGTTGGAAGTGAGATCAATGTTTTTGATTTACCACTAGCATGAATCAAATCCTATTTTTACTGAAATCACAGAGCATTTCTTTATGCTGATTACAATAGTGGATTGAGTGAAGCTGTCCTGTAGAATTTGTCTCCCAATGTCAGCCTTCCTATCACCATGGTGACTGTTACCAAGAAAATACCCATTTGTGTGCCGATATCACCTGCTGCAGTGATCAATGTCCTAGAAGGATATCTCCATATTTGGTCAAACTTGGGAAAAGGTTGGTCTATGAAGCACCAAATCAACTAATCTCAGGTTTATGGCCAGCCCTGTCAGTCTGTTGGCTATGGCTGTCAGGCAGTCACATTAATAAGTCCTAGAAAACATGCTTTCTTTATCAGGTTCACCTCTCGTGTCTGTCCAACACAGAATACTGAAATATCTTACTAATTCTGGAAATTGTTGCATCCTAAGATGCTGGGTTCTTTTACTGAAGACTCCGAGGCGTACTTATAATAAACAGAACAGATTTATTTCATGTTCTTCTTATCACATTCCAGTTGTCTCCAGCCCAACTGCCCAATACATCATTGAACTTCTCCCACCCTTGCATCAAGTAATCCAATCACTTCAATGTAAGAAGGAACCCCCATTGTCATTTGTGAATGAAAATAACTCAACTCCTGCATACAAATACCATTGGCTTTTTGCATCCATTTTAAATCTAAACTCATTAACACATAATACATTTCTCGATACACCACAGAAATGTAGTTTGTTTCATCTCCAGAAGAGCAGCTTTGTGGTAGATTTGTATTTCACAATCGCAGCAGTCATCATTGTAACACGTGTAACCTGGAAAAGGTTCCAGAATTTATTATTTTACCTGGTGTAAACTATTATGCAGGCTCCAGTGTAGGTTTAAGAGTCTCTTCTCCAGCTTGCAGGACTCATTTGATTACAATGAATGTCTGTTCAGTGATGATGATGATGATGATGGTCCCAATGATACTCACAACCAAATAAATCGTTTTCCATTATGTTTGTTTGTATAGTAACAGCAAAACAATTGGTACATCATCTCGTGTGTATCGGCTGATGTCAGTGTTCAAATCTAACTACGGTGGTGACACTGCCAGATCTGTCCAAAAGTATCATTTTGATTAGTCTTTCCCGGGCCCAGTTCAAGACATGCTTTTGGCAGGATCTGCGTTTGGAGGATTTTGCTTTCAAGCAAATTGCCAGTATAAATATGCACTGTTCCGTTAACATGGAGTTGCTTATCAAGAAGACAGTGAGTGGCCGAGTTACAGTTTTTAAATCTGCTTCAAAATCTATGACAAGACTTTAAAATGGCTGTCTAGTAATGATCAACAACCCATTTGACAGAGCTTGAAGAATAAAAATAATAATAATGGGCAATTATTGTACAATCCAGTTGTGCAACACTCTTAGAGACTTACCCAGAAAGACTGTAATCAAGGCCAAAGGTGATTCTAACATGTATTGACTCGGGGTGTGAATACTTATGTAAATGAGATATTTACATTTTAGTCATTTAGCAGATGCTCTTATCCAGAGCGACTTACAGGACCAATTAGGGTTAAGTGCCTTGCTCAAGGTAACATCGACAGATTTATGTAAATTAGATATTTCTGTATTTAATTTTCAATAGATGTCCTAAAATTTCTAAAAACATGTTTTAGTACTGAATAGCGGCTACTCTTCCTGGGATCCAAACAGAAAACGACACAACAAATATATTACATAATCTACATAAATATACATAGGACTACGTTTACATTACAATTTAGCCATTCAGCAGACACTCCCATACAGAGTGACCCACAGCTACTGCCTTGATCTTAAGACAACCACATATTACAGTCGTATCCCAACCATGTATCAGATGCATAATACAACACAAAATATAATACAAAATGCATGAAATGTCTGTGTGTCTCTTCACAGTCCCCATCGTGCTGTAAGGTGTTCTTCTATCTGTCTGCTGTTCAGTTCTGGACCAACTGCAATTTGCCTATGTCTTTATTTACCGCACCTGACCACACAACTGGACAGTAGTACAGGTGTGACAAAATTAGGGCCTGTAGGACCTGTCTGGTTGACTGAGATATCCAGAAAGCAGAGCAACGCTTTATCGTGGACAGACCTCTTCCCATTTTAGAAACCCTTGAGTCGATGTGTTTTAACCATAACAGCTTGCTATCTAGGGTGACACCCAGCAGTTTAGTCTCCTCAACTTGCTCAATAGCCACATTCTTCAATAATAGATCCAGATAAGGTTTAGCGAGTGATTTGTCCCAAAAAATGTTGCTTTTCATTTTTCAAACATTTAGCACCAGCCTATTGCTAGTTACCTATTCTAAAACTGATTGGAGCTCTACGTTAAGGGCGTCAGCTATTTATTTTACTTTTGCCGTCGACGTGTATACTATTGAGTCGTCAGAGTACATGGACACACCGGCTTTATTAAAGGTCAGTGGAAGGTCATTAGTAAACACAGACAACAATAATGGTCCGAGCCGGCTGCTCTGCAGTACACCACACTCAACCAAATTTGCATTAGGGAGGCTTCCATTAAAGAAAACCCTCTGTGTTCCTGCAGAGGATGTTAATCCATAACAACTAATTATTTTCAGCAATATGTTGTGATCAATGATATGAAAGGCTGCAGTGAAGTCTAAGAAAACAGCTCTCACAATCTTCTTACTATCAATTTCTTTCAGCCAATCATCAATTCATATAAGGAAATCAGTCAATTGAAATAAATTCATTAGACCTGTTCTGGGAACGTTAATTCTTAGGTTGCAGGGAGGTTCTGAGAAAGTTTTTCCTGGGAGGTTGTATAAATGTTCAGAGAATTAAAATTATAGGTTATTTGAAGGTAATTAAACATTCTCTAAATGTTGTGAACTGAATTTACTGAATAACTTCCTTAAAACTTTCACTGAATGTGTCAGTAAGACTTTCAATAACACTGCTAGCGTAGGTTAACTGTTTTGAACACCAAGCACAGACACATGGAAATTAAATTGCTTAGGCATTTTTTTTGTCGCACAGCATCGGTGAGATTTTAATCTGTGGTTTTCTGTTCACTATCCATGGAATTAGTCCACTACACCACCAGGATGGAGCGAGAATGGCATTTTTTTTTTACTCATACAAAACTGTTCATTTTAGTCTATTCAGACAGACCCAATGAAAAAAGAACTCATTAAAATCAGCACACCTGAACACACTTAACAAGATAGAGTTTTATTGATACTAAGAACGGAATGTAGATGTTTTAAAATAATATTCTTAGAATGTTACTAATGTTTTTTTGTGTTTTTTTATGGAAAGTTTTCTTGATGTGATGAAAACATTACTTTAAATAGAACCATAAGGAATCATGCAGAAAATGTTATGCTGAAGTACTGAAATTCCCACAGAAGAACGTTGTTTCTTAACGCTCTCTGAACATTCTGAGAACATTACTTTAAATAGAACCACAAGGAACCCTTTAGGAAACATTATGCTGAAATTCCTACCTAAGAAACAGATGGTTCTCAGAACATTGTGTACTTGCTGGGTATCCTGCACCGTTCTCTGAATGATGTGCGAAGGTTGTATGCAAAATTACAATAGGACAACCATGCTCTCACTAAGCTCTAAGAAACATAGATAGATAGATAGATAGATAGATAGATAGATAGATAGATAGATAGATAGATAGATAGATAGATAGATAGATAGATAGATAGATAGATAGATAGATAGATAGATAGATAGATAGATAGATTATTTGCAGATGAGCTTTAATATCGCAGATAGATTGTTGGTTCTATCAATCCCCCATATTTTAAATATATATACTCTATTATTTTCCCCTAACCCTACCATTCCTCCCCTAATTGGAGTAAAATAACAGACCACAATACTTAGGCCTCTAATTACAGCCTATACATACAATATACATTTTACAGACATGGTATATTTTACATTAGTTCACATTTTAAAAATGTGTTTTTAGTCCCACCCTTCAGCTCCCCTCAACCCCTCCCATCTACAGTATCTCTGAACACCATCCACTTTTGATTTCTAATTGTGCAGTAATGTTTCACAAAACTTCTGAACCTTTCCATTTTCATAGTTTCTACAGATTGCTAAATTAAAGATGAACATTTTTACTAAAAGTATTATTATATTATTGATCGATTGACTATGGCCTTTCAAGTCACCCAGCAGTGCTATTTGCAGAGTTTGCTCCAGGTAAATGTTGTAATTCTTCTTCCATTCTTAAACCTGCAACCAAAAACAACTACTACATACATACGTACCAAAACAAGTGATCTAATGATTCTGTCTCCTCGCAGCAAAATCTTCAGAGCTGGGACGGTTGTATCCCCCATATACATAACATTCTACTGGTTGCAAGAATTTTGTATAATAATTTAAATTAAAAAACTCTTGTATCCAGCGTTGTTTTGTGTTTCAGTTCATAAACCATGTGCCATGGATTGCCACATAAAAAATTGCTTCCCAACTATTTTACAACCTTTATGAGTATGTCCACTTCAACGTCACTTTTACATACAGATGGTTCTCCAGGAGGCATTTTAGGATTACCCGGACGTGGGCTATGTGCTCCTCCAAGGTGGCCGAGTAGATCAGTATGTCGTCGAAATACACAACCACCTGGTGCCCAACTTTGAATGCCTGGAACACCGATGGAGCATTGGCTAATCCAATCAGGCATCACCAAGTTCCATAGTCCCTAGACATCGTGCTGAAGCGGTACTTGGTGGTGACTGAGACCTCTGTAGCCAATACACAGATGTAGACCCCCCTCCTGATTGGCCACAAAGAAGAAACCTGCCGACGCAGGGGAGGTGGATGGGCGGATGAAACCCTGTTGGAGAGCCTCCTGGATGTACTCCTCCATAACCTTGGTTTCAGCCACCGACAGAGGGTAGACGCGGCTGCGAGGAGGCGCAGAGTCTGTTAGCAGGTTGATGGCACAGTCCCAGGGGTGATAAGGAGGGAGACAGGTGGCGCGGGTCTTGGAGAAAACCTCCCGGAGATCCTGGTAAACATCCGGGATGTCTGCCTGGAGGGCAACCACAGGACTCTCAACTGACGTGGAACCACAGGGTAAGGGAAAGCCGACATCCGGGTGCCCAGGCAGTGATCTCTATCCTCGACCAGGAGATGGTGGGGTCGTGGCGTTGGAGCCACGGGAGGCCGAGTATGACTTTGTGTACGGGTGCCTGGTTGATGAGGAAGGGAAGGCTTTCTTGGTGCAGGGGTCCCATGGTGATGGTGAGTGGTGCTGTGATGTGTGTGATTTTCCCAAGTCCCAGTGGTCGGTTATCCAGAGCTTGAACAGGAAAGGAGAGTGGGTAGGATGTTATGTTCAGGGAGGAGGCAAGGGTCTGGTTCATAAAATTCCCCACGGCACCGGAGTCCACTAGAGCTTAAGAAACAACACATGAGAGACAGCCAGCTAGTGAAATCGGTACGAAAAAGGGTTTGATGTAGAGTGATGATGAAATACTCACACCTACCCCAGGAGATGGATGATCACAGGGTCGACCCTTTGCTCTAGTGGCTCCCGGGTTGGGACGTAGCAGACACCGTTGAAGCTGGTGCCCCTCCTGACCGCAATAGGAACAGAGCCCCAGTTGTCTCCGATGGCGTCGCTCAGCCGCGGGGAGGCGTGTGGCCCCTACTTCCATGGGTTCAGGCTCTGACTCAGAACGGTCAACGAAGGAAGGAGAGAGGCGATGGGGGTGCCTGACGCTCCTGAAGGAGGTTATCCAGATGGATGGCCATCGCGATGAGAGGGTGTTGTCTTAGCATGCCAACTCCGTCTGGACCTCTTCGCGCAATCCTCTTCTGAATAAGGTGCGGAGCGCCGGCTCATTCCATCCGCTGGATGCTGCCACTGTACGGAAGGTAAGGGCGTACTTCGCAGTTGGAGTTAGTAGACCAGCAACATCATGTGACACCGTCGGACCGTTTTATTGGTAAACTACACGGTCATGTAAAAGTAGTATATTTTAGAGATCCAATACGTAATATGGTACACTTATCATATTTTGTATGTAATCCAGAGAGGTTAGATCAATATTCTAAATCCTCTGAGGCTGTGTAGGGATCCAAATTGTGGTTTTAAAATAAAACATGAGTCTTTGGCACATGACATGGAGTACAGGGAGCGGATTACCTTAAGAGACTGGTACCCAGACATTTATTTTCATTGTTAGAGCGGCCACTTGACTATCTGGTCAATAAAATGGATAACCTGTCACACACGATAACATCATCCGTGGGGGACGACATCTTTACTGTTGCCTGTTTATTTCACCCTCAGAACTCAGCCCCTCTGTCAGGCTCTGGCCATAGGGAGTACCTTTTGGCCATGGTCAGAGACTGACAGATCTAGATATCTAGATCTATGTGTTTTTCATTTTGTGTTGAATCCCCAATTGGAGACAGCTGTGAGACGTTGTCTCTGATTGGGGATTCTATTTAAGTTGCTCAACCCCACACTGTTCAGACGTCATCATCTGAGTAAGTGTGTTCTCTGTTCATTTGTGTATAGCGTTGTTATTTTGTATAGTTCTGACTAAGTATACGTTTTAGGTTGAATAAAACGATGTCGAACTATAACTACGCTTCGCCTTGGTCTATGAACACACACGATCGTGACACCCTCTAAGTTCTGCAAACTTTAGTCAAGCCAGGTGTTTTTTTACTGCACAGAATATAATTGAAAAGTGTAGTGTTCATTTGTAATTTATATGCATGTTTTGAAAAATTGAACAGTAATTTTTATTACAGTTTTTTACATATAACAGTTGTTTTGTGTAACTTTACCAGAGCTGGTTGATGCTTGATGCTTCATAGATCCCTTCACTGAGCTAACCTGTGGTGATTTGGTTACCTGCTGAGATACAGTGCCTTCAGAAAGTATTCATACCCCTTGACTTATTCAACATTTTGTTGTGTTACAGCCTGAATTCAAAATGGATTAAATATATTTTTTTATCACTCATCAACACACAATTCCCCATAATGAAAAAGTGAAAATATGTTTTTAGACATTTTTGCAAATGTATTGAAAATGAAGTACAGAAATATCTAATTTACATAAGTGTTCACACCCCTGAGTGAATACTTTGTAGAAGCACCCTTGGCAGTGATTACAGCTGTGAGCTTTCCACACTTAGATTGTTCAACATTTGCCCATTATTCTTTTCAAAATTCTTCAAGCTCTGTAAAATTGGTTGTTGATCATTGCTAGACAATCAGCCATAGATTTTCATACAGATTTAAATTGGGAAAATTCACTGTCTTCTTGCTAAGCAACTTCAGTGTATATTTGGCCTGTTTTAGGTTATTGTCCTGCTGACAGGTGAATTCTTCTCCCAGTGTCTGGTGGAAAACAGACTGAACCAGGTTTTCCTCTAGGAATTTGCCTGTGCTTAGCTCCATTCCGTTTCTTTTTTATCCTGAAAAACTCCCCAGTCCTTAATGATTACAAGCATACCCATAACATGTTGCAGCCACCACTATGCTTGAAAATATGGAGACTGTTTTTTGTTGTTGAATCTGTGTTTGAAATTCACTGCTCAACTGAGGGACCTTACAGATAATTGTATGATGAGGTACAGAGGTGAGGTAGTCATTTAAAAAGCATTTAAAACACTATTGCACACAGAGGGAGTCCATGCAACTTATTATGTGACTTGTTCAGCAGGCTCCAATAGCAGGGTCCATTTCCTCAGACAGACCATTTTCTCACTCCTGTCCTGTTCTGCTGGGTCATCTGGTTATGATCAAGGTTTTGAGTTTAGGACCACATTATTGGAGAATTTAAGTGTGTCTCAGCGTCAATCCAATAAACCCAATACAAACTGAAACTAGTAACATCTACATACCAGGGATCAGATGAGCTGATCCAGATGGTAATTTCAATTCTCAGTGACTGCAAACTGTGTTACGCAATGCAAGATGAATGGATAGGTAGATGGGTGGAAGAAAATAATAGAAATGTGAAAGAATAGAAAAATACAATATTTATCAGTATAGTATATTGTAGACACAGTGAATGGATAACAGACACATTTGAATACCATGTGTAGACACATTTCTGGAAATGTGAAAGCTAGCAAGATGCACACACAGCAGAGCGAGAGAATCTGCACATATGTGAAGTAGTACGCAATTTTCTGGTACCATTTCTGGCTCATGAGCTCTACTTTAACTACTGGCTAATAAGTATGCAAAAGTACCAGATAATCTCTTTAAGTGAGAAAGATCTAAGCTAATGAACTAGATCAGCTTACTCATGTTCACTACATATTCTCTTTTTAGGACTTATAGAGTTGAATGGATGTTGGAAAATGGAGGTAAAACTGGACATTTACTGCATGGTATTTAGCTATAGTGCTTCTTTTGACATGTTTATGTTGAGTCCATGACCCACTGTGGGTTTATTTTGGCACGTGTTCTTTCAAAACTGTACATGCTGGAGGTTTCCCAGTTATCAAAAATGTGGAAACTCCATTTTGTTCTTAGGATGAAGGGTTTGCACTACAGCCAAAGATATCAGTCTGATCTACTGCTTAGTGTAAGAGATAGTGTGACACCATCAAAGCGCTTCCATTATATGAAATACAGTTCAGGGTTCATGGGTTACTAGGGGGACTATAGAACCCATTTTGGTCAAACGCGGGAATGTCCATTATGGAGAGCGATTTTAGTTATTTAACCATAAACATCTCAAGCTAAATCATAACTGTCTGTGGGTGAATGGAACCATACAAGTGTGCTGTTCTAGAAATGTATAATTGTTATTCAAATTGTCTCAATATATGCCTTTTAGCAGACACCTTTATCAAAAGCGACCTACAGATGCAGGATCTTCATTTGATCACCGTGTTGCAGGAGATCTTTCCTGCAATGCAGGAACTGTAAAACGTCTAGTGTATGTGGGGTTTAAAAAGGCTTCTGAAGTTGGTAATTTCCACTTAGAAATTTATGACTGGATTTTCCCTTACAAATTGTTTTATCAAGTTTTGTAACCCCTACAAAAATGTTCATTAATTATATTGCAAATGTCCTGTTGCTGCAGGATTATTTTCCTGCTGTAGCAAACAGGCTGAATTTAAGATCCTACATCTGTACAATCATGCATGCATACATTTTGTGTGTATAGTTGTCCCCGAGAATCGCACCCACTATTCTGGCATGGCAAGAGCCATGCTCTACCAACTAAGCTACAGATGACTACTCAGTTTTTAGTCAATATCACATGATACCATGCAGGCAGCCCTCAGGTTTGAGCTGGCTCGAGAGGTCATAACATAAATCATTTTGAAATAACATTGAACATGTCTTGTTGTACATTTTGTGTGTTCCTGTGTGGCTCAGTTGGTAGAACATGGCACTTGCAATGCCAGGGTTGTTTGATTCCCATGGGGGACCATACAAAAAGGAAAAGCACCTCTGCTAAATTACTAAAATTGGTTTTGTCAATCAGGAATGTGTGTTATGAAGTCCCTTTGTAGACCCTTCAGGAAGTACTGAAACATAATTGCAGTGGACAAGTCCAGTGCCACAGGATGCCATAGGTACAGACTCATTCTGCTACAGTGTGTTATTGTGATTGCCACAGTGTGTTATTGTGATTGCCAGTGTGTTATTGTGATTGCCTTCATTCTATTTAAGTGTATATAATAGCAATTTTTACAATAACAAAACATACCGCCATACAGAAGGCACAGTAGCATTCACCTGTATGTTGCTGTGTAAATTAGTCAAGTCCAGTGCCACAGGATGCCATAGGTACAGACTCATTCTGCTACTGTGTGTTATTGTGATTGCCACAGTGTGTTATTGTGATTGCCACAGTGTGATATTGTGATTGCCTTCATTCTATTTAAGTGTATATAATAGCCATTTTTACAATAACAAAACATACCGCCATAGAGAAGGCACAGTAGCATTATACCTGTATGTTGCTGTGTAAATTAAAAACATATTCTTTGGCGACTAATAAGTACTGTTTTACCTCAATTAACCACCAAATCCCTAGTTTAAAAGCCATTGGGGGGTTTTCTGGAAGCTTTGCGGCGACATTTCCCCCCACATGGGCCAGCCCGTCGCCAGAGAGAGAGAGCAATGACGTGGTGCACAAATCTGCACATACATGACATAGTACGCAGTTTTTAGTGAGTGCGACTTTCAGAACTACATGCTAAAAAGTATACAAAAGTATACTTAGCAGATCAGAAGTGTAAATATGACCTAAAACAATTACAATATTGTTTATGGACAATTCATAAGCCATTTGTCATTCCTGTTTGAAACATACAGTTGAAGTCAGAAGTTTACATACACTTAGGTTGAAGTCATTAAAACTAATTTTTCAACCACTCCACAGATTTCATGTTAACAAACCATAGTTTTGGCAAGTCTACTTTGTGCATGACACAAGTAATTCTTCCAACAATTGTTTGCAGACAAATTATTTCACTTATAATTCACTATATCACAATTCTAGTGGGTCAGAATTTTACATACACTAAGTTGACTGTGCCTTTAAACAGCTTGGAAAATTCCACAAAATTATGTCATGGCTTTAGAAGCTTCTGATAGGCTAATTGACATCATTTGAGTCAATTGGAGGTGTACCTGTGGATGTATTTCAAGGCCTACCTTCAAACTCAGTGCCTCTTTGCTTGACATCATGGGAAAATCTAAAGAAATCAGCCAAGACCTCAGAAAAAGAATTGTAGACCTCCACAAGACTGGTTCATCCTTGGGAGCAATTTCCAAATGCCTGAAGGTACCACGTTCATCTGTACAAACAATAGTACGCAAGTATAAACACCATGGGACCAATCAATCCCAGAACAACAGCAAATGACCTTGTGAAGATGCTGGAGGAAACAGGTACAAAAGTATCTATATCCACAGTAAAACGAGTCCTATATCGACATAAACTGAAAGGCCGCTCAGCAAGGAAGAAGCCGAAGAACACCATCCCATCCGTGAAGCACGGGGGTGGCAGCATCATGTTGTGGGAGTGCTTTGCTGCAGGAGGGACTGGTGCACTTCACAAAAGAGATGGCATCATGAGGAAGGAAAATTATGTGGATATATTGAAGCAACATCTTAAGACATCAGTCAGGAAGTTAAAGCTTGGTCTCAAATGGGTCTTCCAAATGAACAATGACCCTAAGCATACTTCCAAAGTTGTGGCAAAATGGCTTACAATAAAGTCAATGTATTGGAGTGGCCATCACAAAGCTCTGACCTCAATCCTATAGAACATTTGAGAGCAGAACTGAAAAAGCGTGTGAGAGCAAGGAGGCCTACAAACCTGACTCAGTTACACCAGTTCTGTCAGGAGGAATGGGCCAAAATTCACCCAACTTATTGTGGGAAGCTTGTGGAAGGTTACCAGAAACATTTGACCCAAGTTAAACAATTTATTTGGCTAAGATGTATGTAAACTTCTGACTTCAACTGTACATCAGTGTAGGAGTGATAACACGTTCCCAAGTTTGATAGATGTCCATGTGACTGATGGATGTCCATGTCACAAACTTGACTAGTGACATTTATGTTGTCAAATTGATCATGACAACGCCTGACATGACAATGACCTCCCATAGTGTACGGGCTAAGCCAGGTAGCATCTGACATGGTTTGTCTGAGTCTGATAAGTACTTACAGAGCTCTGCTTGTACAGTAAAGGGTCTCCTGAGAGGACAGTGCATTTGGAGGTGGAGGAACATTGCTGTTTGTTTTGTTCTCCCTCAGGTTTCTCAATGAGGGCTTTGGTGGTCTGATAGAGGCCAACAGACATCTGGCCTCCTGAGACTGGCTTCAGTAGTCTCCCTGGAACTCAGGCAGGGCAGCAGTAGCGCCTAGCAGCACTAGACCTACTTATCACTTACTTCTTAGGAGCCTTATTGCTGCGTGAGGCGCTAAGTCATAACTCAGCTAAGCCTACATGTGATTAATCCACCTAGGACATGATCTATCCAATATTCCAAATATTACGTTTTCTCACTGGCTAAGAGGGGTATTTTTGTTAAGTAATTAAGAATCCACATCGAGGCATGAAAGATGTCAATTATTCTATTGTTAGTGTAGCTGGTTGTGTAACCCTATCTGGTATCTGCCATGCCTGCTAGAAACCAACTACAGCACACTTTTCTATACAAACAGAACTGCAGTATAACTCATGAGAAACAGCACTTCCATACAAATACCGTACACCTACATTATTCAAATGTGTTTTTTCAGATTCACCTTTCCATTGGATATCATTAGTATTTTACTTTGACCCTCATCAGCTTATAAACGGTAACTAACAGCATTCTTTTCATTTCCCCTTCTAGACTATCATTCCTTCCCAACCGAAGCAACAGTGAACAGCAGAAAGATTTTATCCAATGAGCTAGAATCTCAGGACTACATGGGTGGACTATAGCCTAGAGAGATAATGGTGTTAATCTGCTTGTCTCACAAGTTGAACAAGTGAAATACAATAGGTATTAATGGGGACGTATGGTCACGACAATGATATTCTGAGCTGAAGGACTTGAGAGGACTGCAGTCCGATTATTGAATTAGCAGATCATGGTTTATGGAATTTGCTGCGAAAAGGCAGTCCAGTCGTGGGTCCCCACCCACCCAAAGTGAAGACTATCAGACAATGAA
This sequence comes from Thymallus thymallus, assembly GCA_023634145.1. NCBI lineage: Eukaryota > Metazoa > Chordata > Actinopteri > Salmoniformes > Salmonidae > Thymallus > Thymallus thymallus. Next base: position 24,211,520 of record CM042403.1, read on the forward strand.
GATACAGGAAGAGATCAAAAGCCAGTTAGTGTGCCTGTGGAATGACTTCAACATTGTGCCAAGATTGTTGGTGATTGACGTTCCAAGGGTCCCCATGAAGTTTAAAGCTATTGTCCATGTAATCAGTTGGCCAAGCAGTTGTGGATGAGGGTCTCTCCCATTCCTTCTAGGACAACTACATTTAAATACGTCAATGATCTTAGCATTTATATTATCTTTTGACAATAAATATTACATGTATATTTGAAGCTGTTTTTTTGTGCCAAATGTAAATTTATGTAATGTGCCAAGACTTTCACAAACAAAAAATGTGCTTCTCAATGTCTAAAGATACTCTTTCCCACTAGATCAATGTATTATTCTAACTCATTGCCATCTGTTTAATCTAGCCTTGGATTTGTAATCATGCAGCCTAGACAACGTGATGGGCTTCAATGGAGACAGTTGAATAGCAAACAGCTTTAATTGTGTAATACTGTGTTGCCTTGACACCATTTAAAAGTTCTTGACCATCATGCTATTGTTTTAATGCCAATTATACCGCCCAATCCTCTTCTCCTGGTTTATAAATGACTAACTTGATTATCCATGACAATTACATGGTTTGTACAATCCCACTCATCAGTCAACGGTAGAGGAGTGTTTTGGCTCAAGGTCAATGAAACAATCCAGGATTGATGGAGCAGAAGAGGAATATCATTCATTCTCTATAACCACTCAAGTTTACAGAGCCTGGTTCAATCTCAGGACTTTGGCTCTAAATCAACATTCCCTATTATGAATAAAGCCAAACTCTCCCGTGTCATCATTTCATGTGTATTAAGATTTATCGTAGATAAAAAAGGTTCAAACAGTCCAGTGTCGCACAGTTGGTAGTGCATGACACTTGCAACGCTAGGGTTGTGTGGGACCAGTATGAAAATGTATGCAAAAGACAAATGTAAATGAAAAGGTGACAAAGATATTTATTAATAGGTATAAAAGGAACAAAGTAAAATTCACAAGTTGACATAAGGCACCCGGGTCAAGACTAAACACATTGACAAGACAGTGTGTGCAGAAATAACAAAATGAGAGAAGTAGCTTTACAAGAAAGCAATATTTACAAACAGAAATATATACAAAAACAGCTGCATGTGGATCTGCTGGAAGGTCTGTATCAAAACAGGATGCTTCCTCTGGTGTTACCTGGCCATTTATTTTTAAAAGTAAAATATTTAAAATTAATATTAAAGTACTGCATGTCTAACATCTAAGGGGCTCTACCTTTTATTTAAAAAAAACCTGCCCTGGACGGCAGAATATTAATTAGTGGTAAACATGGCTTTATGGTGGTTTCATCCACACCTGACATTGGATAGGTCAAAAGGGACTCTTAGTAGTACTTGCAATACATTGCAAGTACTACTAAGAGTCCCTTTTGACCTATCCAATTCTAAACAGGTTGTCTAAAATAAACGTTACTAAACATAAAGGCAAAATTGGTCAGATTTCAAAGTAACAGCAACACCAATTAGCTAAAATGAGTTGCATCAAGACAAAGACTTGTCCACTGAAGCTTGTGTTACCTGAAATGCTCACTGACCATTACAAACACCGGCCGTATAGCCAGGAGAGGAGTGTCAAGTGAACAGAACACAACCTCTGAGGAGTGAACTGTGCAAGCACCTCTTAAAATGTGGGGTCCTTTGCTGTCGAATTGAAAACTGCATCACTTGTCTTTTTGGACAGCGCACTCTGGAGGGATTGAAAGACACATATTTCAGTAACTGATATAACACTCCTCGTAGTAGAATACGAGGAGCAACTATTTGAAATACAGTGCGTTCGGAAAGTATTCAGACCCCTTGACCTTTTCCACATTTTGTTCTGTTACAGCCGTATTCTCCTCCTCAATCTGCACACAATACCCCATAATGACAAAGCAAAAATCAGGGTTGGACATTTTAGCAAATGTAAAAATAATAATAATAGAAATAACACATACATAACTATTCAGACGCTTTACTCAGTACTTTGTTGAAGCACCTTTGGCAGCGATTACAGCCTTGAGTCTTCTTGGGTATGACACTACAAGCTTGGCACACCTGTATTTGGGTAGTTTCTCCCATTCTTCTCTGCAGATCCTCTCAAACTCTATCAAGTTAGATGAGGAACATTGCTACACAGCTATTTTCAGGTCTCTCCAGAGATGTTTGATTGGGTTCAAGTCCGAGCTCTGGCTGGGCCACTCAAGGAAATTATATTTACATATATTTTTTAATTTGAGTCATTTAGCAGAAGCTCTTATCCAGAGAGACGTACAAGAGCAATTAGGATTAAGTGCCTTGCTCAAGGGCACGTCGGCAGATATCACTTAGTCAGCTCGGGATTCAAACCAGCAACCTTTCGGTTACTGGCCCAACCTCTTAACCGCTAGGCTGCCACCCAACCTAGACTTCGAGACTTGTCCTACGTTGTCTTGGCTGTGTGCTTACGGTCGTTGCCCTGTTGGAAGGTGAACCTTCGACCTTCGACCCAGCTCTGGAGCAGGTTTTCATCAAGGATCTCTCTGTACTTTGCTCTGTTCATCTTTCCCTCGATGCTGACTAAGACCCTGCCGCTGAAAAACATCCCCACAGCATGATGCTGCCACCACCATGCTTCGCCGTAGGGATGGTGCCAGGTTTCCTCCAGACTTGACGCTCGACATTCAGGCTAGAGTTCAATCTTGGTTTCATCAGACCACAGAATCTTGTTTCACAGAGTCCTTTAGGTGCCTTTGGCAAACTCAAAGCAGGCTGTCATGTGCCTTTAACTGAGGAGTGGCTTCCATCTGGCCACTCTACCATAAAGGCCTGATTTGTGGAGTGCTGTAGAGATGGTTGTCCTTCTGGAAGATTCTCCCATCTCCACAGATTAACTCAGGAACTCTGTCAGAATTGCTCAGTTTGGCCGGGTGGCCAGCTCTAGGAAGATGGTGGTTCTTGGTGGTTCCAAACTTCTTTCATTTAAGAATGAATGATGCCACTGTGTTCTTGGGGACCTTCAATACTGCAAGAATTTGTTGGTACCCTTCCCCAGATCAGTGCCTCGACACAATCATGTCTCGTAGCTCTACAGACAATTTCTTTGACTTCATGGCTTGGACATTAATTGTCATGAGGGACCTTATCTAGAGAAATCAATTGAATTTACCACAGGTGGACAATTTTAGAATAAGGCTGTAACGTAACAAAATGTGGAAAAAGTCATGGGGTCTGAAAACTTTCCGAATGCACTGTAAATTCATGTGTACGGATTATTGAAGTACACAGTGACAGTCTTAAGGCTGGTCTTACAGTGAAGTTAGAGTATTGTTTAAAAGGCTGTATAACAATATATGATGATCTATGAAAATGTATGCATTGCTTTTGTTTCATAAAGTGCCATGCTTATTGAATTTATTTAATTGGTTGACTATAGAGCTGGAAAAAAAATCCTATAAAAGTATTTGAAATAAATACATAAAACGGCTGGTCTTAAAGTCAGGGTATAGTTTAAAAGGCTGGTCTTACAGTGAAGTCAGAGTAGCTGATGTCAACAGGTTGTTTCCTCTCTGAACTGTTGTACTCCAGCAGGGGTGTTCTCTGACTGCTGCTGCTCTCCAGGGGCGTTCTTGTTTTCTACTCAGCCAATGAGTGGACAAACAAACAAACACAGCACATCAGAGTCAACAAACTGAACATGCAGCACACTTCCTTCTCTGCTCACCAAACGAATCCATCTGAAGTATTACACTTTCTACATCTCTGGAAAGAGGTTAGATTCTAAAGTTTTGATTTGGCTGTCAATATTGTTTGTCTTTCAAAAGCTAGGTAGACTGTGGAAAGTGGCTTCCCGCTCAGAATAGGCAATATTCTATAACACCATCACCTAGTGGTTGTCTTAATAGTCACCCAGCGATATAAATAGAAGATGTTCACCATCCAAGTGTGCAAGCACAAAAACCAACGACGGTCCACAGTTTGGAGTGAGTGCTGGGTGTGTACCTGCATCTGAACCTGGGAGAGAGGAGGCTTGCTGCTGGGCACACTGATGAAGGTGCTGGTTGACCGCAACCTGGTAAGCTGGCTAGGAGTCTACTGAAAGAAGGGCTATGTGGGTCAAGGTCATGTAAGACTACATTTTCTACCTATGCAAGGTTCTTAACATGATATTCTTACTTTATATAACAATAAGTGTTAACACAATAATAAAGTATCCAGTTGGTTTCGGAGGCGAGAGACCTAGTCTCATGTGGACCACTAAGTGCTAGTTACTTGGCAATATTATGTTGTTTGCGCTAGTCAGCTGTCCCTGCACCAAAACTCCAGCATTTTTCATTCATAGCTTGTTCTCAATCTTCTTTTTAAAAATAGTGAGCCAGTTTGTTTTCTGCACTTTTATTTCATATAGTATTGTGAGGTCCCTGGCAATTGCCAGCCCTAGTACCTTCCGGATCTTGTTGGGGGTGGGGCCGTTTATCCCTCCATGGGCCCTCTTTGTGGGAGTTTTGAATAGAGTCGTCATCTCCCCCTTCTTTGATGTCTGCAACTTCAACACAGAGACAAACAAAGCCTCAGTCACGGACCAGTCAATAACAAACAATCAGTGCCCCAGAATGGTGAAATTCCCATTTCCCATCATTGCAATTCGGCAGGTACACATGCTGACCACCATGCTCTGTACAAGTCTATTTTAATCTAAGTTCAGTACAGTTTTAGAATTGGCCTTTTGCACATGGAACAGAAAGATATGGTTTTACGATAGTTTGTGATGAAAAACAGTCACCTTGTATGAGAGAGATTTACAGTTATCAAAACGTCATGCCAGAGTAAGCCTACAGGAAACACTAAAATCCTGTATGGGGAAAAATGCATGGTGGAAAAACGATTGGAACCATTTCCCTGTTTGACTGCTAGGTTTTATGGATATTATGACTCATACTGTGGTAATCTATAAAGAGAGAAATAGGAGGGGGCTGGACTTACAGCGGCACGTTCACTTTTCTCCTTGTCCCTCAGATGCTTGTGCTCCTCACATTGGCTGGAGATGAAGGCCATGACTCTCCGGCCCTGGACCAGGAAGGCAGAACCCTGGTCCTTCTCCCAGGCTTCAACCCTGGTCCTCAGCTCTTCCTCCAACTGGTCACATCACATGCCAGGGAGAAACAACGTCACTTTTCCTTTGTCAAAAGCCATATACACACAAAATATATACATACACATACATTCATACATACCACTGGCATTTACAGTGCATTCGGAAAGTATTCAGACCCCTTGACTTTTTCCTCATTTTGTTACATTACAGCCTTATTCTGAAATGGATTAAATCATTTTTTCCCCCCCTCAATCTACACACAACACCCCATTATGACAAAACAAAAACAGGTTTTTAGAAATGTTAGCAAATGTCTTAAAAACTACTGAAATATCACATTTACATAAGTAATACAATCCTTTATCAGTACTTTGTTGAAGCACCTTTGCCAGCGATTACAGCCTCGAGTCTACTTGGATATGACGCTACAAGCTTGGCACGCCTGTATTTGGAGAGTTTTCCACATTTTCTTACATTATAGCTTTATTCTAAAATGTATACAATTATTTGATCAATCTACACACAATACACCATAATAACAAAGCAAAAACAGTTTTTTTTTTTATGTGAACATTTATAAAAAAAGAAGTATTCAGACCATTTACTCAGTACTTTGTTGAAGCACCTTTGGCAGTGATTACAGCCTTGATTCATTTTGGTTATGACGCTACAAGTTTGGCACGCCTGTATTTGGGTAGTTTCTCCCATTCTTCTCTGCAGATCCTCTCAAGCTCTGTCAGATTTGATGGGGAGCGTCGCTGTACAGCTATTTTCAGGTCTCTCCAGAGATGTTCGATCGGGTTCAAGTCCAGGCCACTCAATGACATTCAGACTTCTCCCGAAGCCACTTATGCGTTGTCTTGGCTGTGTGCTTAGGGTCTGTGTCCTGACACTAATAATGGAACACTTGTTGAATAACGGAACACTAGTCACTTTAATAATGTTTACATAGCGCTTTACTCATCTCATATGTATATACTGTATTCTACTCTATTTAGTCAATGCCACTCCGACATTGTTCATCCTAATATTTATATATACACTTTTAGATTTGTGTATTGTTGTGAATTTTATGAAATTTCCACCCCGGGGGATCAATAAAGTACTTACCTACCTACCTACCTACCTACCTACCTACCTACCTACCTACCTACCTACCTACCTACCTACCTACCTACCTACCTACCTACCTACCTACCTATCTAATTGTTAGATATTACCTCACTGTTGGAGCTTGAAACACAAGCATTTCACTACACCTACAATAACATCTGCTAAATATGTGTATGTGACCAATACATTAGATTTTTGTTGGAAGTCTGAGGTCCTGAGCACTCTGGAGCAGTTTTTAACCAAGGCTCTCTCTCTGTTACTTTGCTCCATTCATCTTTCCCTTGATCCTGACTAGTCCCCCACTCCCTGCCAATGAAAAACATCCCCACAGCATGATGCTGCCACCACCATGCTTTACCGGGATGGTGCCAGGTTTCCTCCAGACGTGACGCTTGGCACTCAGGCCAAAAAGTTCAATCTTGGATTCATCAGAGCAGAGAATCTTGTTTCTCATGGTCAGAGTCCTTTAGGTGCCTTTTGGTGCCAAGCGGGCTGTCATGTGCCTTTTACTGAGGATGGGCTTCCGTCTGGCCACTCTACCATAAAGGCCTGATTGGTGGAGTACTGCAGAGATGGGAGAACCTTCCAGAAGGACAACCATCTCCACAGAGGAACTCTGGAGCGCAGTCAGAGTGAGCATTGGGTTGAGTTCATCATTGGCATTTTACACAATACCACAACTTTATTGACACCACCATATAAGCAGCATATGAGAATGACCTTGAACTGATCATTGGATGCTCCAGTGAGCAGTTATGAATAGAAGTTTTGCTGATTTAGCGCTCGACTGCAAATTGCCTCAACAACAGGAGTTTGCTTGATTAACATCATCCACCATGTCTGCCACTTTTAATAAACATAATATTTTACATAAAATACTATAATTTCTACAACTTACAATACATTTTAAATCAGGTCAAAAGGATTGTCCGAGATGAATGAATGGTATAGAACTTTCCTTCAGACTGTGAAGCCAACCGCCATACACATTTATAGAAACCCACGTTGACTTAAATCAAATCCTGCCTTACCTTTGGCAGCATCTTTTGAACTTTGACCTTTTCTTTAGCCTCTTTAAGAAGGGCTCCTCCTCTGTTGGAGAAGCGGTTTGGATCATTGGCCTTTTTCTGCAAAGAGAAGTTTGAGTAATAGATTATACATTTTCTTGTTAAATTATATAGAATAATAACATTAGCAACACACTGAACATGTATCAGAAAAAGAGCAGCTTGTTGTCTAGTATCTACTGTGGATATTTATTTTTGTTTGCAGCAAATCCGACCAACAGATTATTGACCAGTCAACTACATTGGGTCAGCTCTAATGTAATCTGTTCCGGATTTGCTGCAAACTAAAACACACACAAACACAGTGTATTCGGAAAGTATTCAGACCCCTTGACGTTTTCCACATTATAGCTTTATTCTAAAATGTATACAATTATTTGATCAATCTACACACAATACACCATAATAACAAAGCAAAAACAGTTGTATGCCTATATGTTCACATATTTAAATAAAAAAATACGGAAATATCACATTTGCATAAGTATTCAGACTATTTACTCAGTACTTTGTTGAAGCACCTTTGGCAGCGATTACAGCCTTGATTCATTTTGGTTATGACACTACAAGCTTGGCACGCCTGTATTTGGGGTAGTTTCTCCCATTCTTCTCTGCAGATCCTCTCAAGCTGTCAGGTTGGATAGGGAGCTTCGCGGCACAGGTATTTTTAGCTCTCCAGAGATGCATTGTCTTGGCTGTGTACTGACCAAGACCCTTCCTTCAATGCTGCAGAAATGTTTTGGTACCCTTCCCCAGATCTGTGCCTCAACACAATCCTTTCCCGGACAATTCCTTCGACCTCATGGCTTGGTTTTTGCTCTGTCAACTGTGGGACCTTATATAGACAGGTGTGTGTCGAGTCTCATAGGAAAGGGTCTGTGAATACTTATGTAAATAAGGTATATCTGTTTTTTTATTTGAAATAAATTATTTGAAATAAATTAGCAATAAAATCAAACAACCAGTTTTAGAGTTGTCATTTTGGGGTATTGTGTGTAGATTGATGAGGAAAAAATATAATTAAATTCATTTTAGAATAAGGCTGTAATGTAAAAAGAAATTGGGAAAAGGGAAGGGGTCTAAATACTTTCCGAATGCACTGTGTATATACTGTATATACATAAAAATAAATAAACGTATGGTACATGAGATAGCCGCCTGATTCACACCTGTCTCAGTCGACTAATCCATTGCAGAGGCCGCGGGGTTGGCACACCAGTATCACATTTACTGTTCTAATCTACAATGTTTGTTTTGTTGAGGTAATTTATGTTAATATAGTCTATACAGTCTTTTACCGTTCTCATTGTCGGAGTGGACACGTTGTTTAGGCTATGCTTATGAGGAACAAGTATTGGTTTATTTCATACCAATTATGAGTTGTGAATTAATTCATTTTCTTTTGTTTGTAGCTCTCCTATCAATGTTGATTATGCATAGAAGTAGGCCTAGGCTAACTGGCCTGCGTACAAATGTAGGCCTATAAACGTGCCCATTAGGGGATCTGATAGTATTTCTGATCGTCTAAACTCATGGAACTTAAGAAATGTTTTCTTCACCTCAACCAGCAAATAAACAAAGTATGTTTCTACATCCATTGAGAATGACAATAGTTCCTCAATGTAGCCTATTTGAAAAATCTTTCCAGTTTTCAATAACCACTTGCGTGAAAGGGGAAAAATTGTCATGCTGTGATCCGGTGGAAGCTTTGTAATATAGGCATACCTAATTACTTCTTATCCCTTGTGCAAATAGTCTACAGCTGTGTCTGTCTGGAGCTAAGTAGCTTGCGAAACGGAGGGCCCAGAATATTTTATACAATATTGCAAGTTACAGCAAGTTTGCTAGCGCAAGCTTCAGTCTGGACCAAGCTGATACAATGTTTCAAGTTCCATGCAGACAAGCCATGCATAGCCAATGTGATTTATAGGATATTTATGTTTTTATTTGTTGGCTTTTTGTAGGCTATTTTATGTCTACATTGTTGGCAATGGCAATATAAGTTACTTTTAGAATTTTGATTAACCACATACTGATTGTGATACGAAGACTTTGTTATAAATTCAATCAAATTGTTCCATGAAAATCAGAACTGGCACGCAGATCGGTAGAAATGCTAAGATAAATTGGCCCTCCAAATGGAAGAGGTTGCCGACCCGTGGAGTAGCCCATTATCGACAACTTCAGGAGCTTAATGGCAGAATTTACGAAGGCCAGCAGCAAGGGGGAGGGTTGGGAACAGGTTTTTTCTTCTGGCTAGGCTACCTTGATCTCTGGCTTCCTCGAGTCATTTGTGCATCTTAATTATTTAATCACTGTGCTTAAAGCATAAGACAAGCTCATTAGCCTAACTATTTCACAAACATAGCTTGACAGCAAATACCAGCAGTACCTCAAAGTCCTGGAAGAGGGCCCAGTACTTCTCCCATTTCTGCAGGGCCTCCAGTAAGGGCTTTACCTGGTCGTAATAATTCTTGACCTTCAATAGCTCAGCATCATGCAGCGCCAACAACTCCTCTGTGAAGTTATCTAGGGAAAGACAGATCGGTTTGATCAGTAAGCATGTGTATGAGAGTGAGTGAGATTTCATAGTGTTGTTCTACTCACTGTCACAAAAGGGGGCGTTGAAGGGTTCCCTCTGCTCAGGGCCCAGGTTGCACTTGTCCCAGATGGTCACTAGTTCCTGTCGGACCTTTTCAATCACATCCTCCAGCCTGGCCTTCTGCAGGTCTGCCAGACGGTCCACCTCCCCCTGCCACTGGACGGGACAACATGGTCAGGTTCAGTAAGAAGAAAAAGTAAAGCATTACTCAGAAAGTGATACGAGGAGGTACTATAAGAAACACACATTTTTGTTTTCGGTGTTCCCTAATGAACACTACCAGGGTACAGGACTGTTTCAAACACTGTGGCGTACTAGCACCATCTCTGTTCTGTTCCCTTGTTAGCACCATCTCTGCTCTGTTCCCTTGTAAGTCTGGGGCAACATTATAGTCACAGTGCAATGTTTACTGTTTCGAACACTGGTGTGTGGTATGCAGGTGAAGCTTTGTCCAAAACAGTGGTGAAGCAGGAGTGAGTTCCAACCTGTGTGATTTGGTCAGAGAGGGTACCCTGCACACTCTCTTGGAACACATTGCGGTCTTGCTCCAGTGCCTCCAGACGATTCCACAGGCACATGGCACGTTCTTGCAACTCAGCTAGAGTATTTGTCAGGGATTCCTTCTTGACCTCCATCTACACAAAATGATACAAATACTATTGGCCCAGACCTAGAAGTCACATTAGATACAATAAAAGACTACAATATAATATTTAAGTAATCATTAGTAGTTTGGCTAGGTTATTTCCAATACCTGGGAGAGCAGCAGTTTGAGGGCTTTGATGTTTTCATGAGTGAGCAGGAATATCTCCTCGCCGTGGCACACAGACTCTTTCTCCAGACTAGTCTCTGGTTCATGACCCATCTCCTCCATCAGCTTCCTGATGTCCTCACGAAGACCTGAGAACACCTTTGCACGACTCTTCTACAGGACGGAGGGACAAGAGGTTAGATGTTTAAAAATAATAATAATACCAGTAATGAGCAGTGAATCATAATGTGGTTTTCTAAAGACAATAGGAGGTTCAATATGACATTCATACTAAATCCACATCTTCCCCCTGGCCTGCAGCCATTACAATACCTTTTCCGCGCTGAGGGTCTGGATGTGCTCCCGGAGCTCCTGCAGCTGCGTGCGAGATGGCATGCTGCCAGTGGGGATGTAATAGGGTGTGACGCACAGCTCCACACACAGTTCCTTTTCCTGCTGCTGTAGTCCGTGTAGCTCCTTCAAACGCTCCCCCTTCTCCTTGGTCAGAACCTCCACACGCAGACGCAGGTTCTTCTCGATCTGGAGGACTGTCAGGCCCTCCTCCAACTGACAGGTGGACAATATGGAAACAGGAGGTCAGTACAAAGAAAGGGAAGGAGTCAAGGAGAGGAAAAGCTAAATGTTGTTGTAGATTATAAAAAGCCTTCAAGTACCACTTACTTTGTATGAATCCATTGACATTTCCAGGCACAAGGTATCCAGCTGTTTTTCAAAAGTGATGATATTGGCCCGGATGCGGTGATTCAAGGCTTCCTCCTCTGTTATCATGTCATTCAAAAGGCCCTTAGGAAAGGAATTTCATAGAGTTTGTTAACTATTTGACAAAGCTTCCGTAACATTCTGTTCATCTGGATGTACTGTTTTCTAAAGCCTCACCTCAATGTGTTTCTTCACCGTCTCCATTCGCTCCACCCTCTGCTCCTCCATAATGCCTATGCTGTCCCAGATGTCCACCAGCCTGGCCATGGCATGGTTTATATCCGTCACTAGCGAGAAAGCCAGGGCTTCACTGCAGAGATAAGTGACAAGGCAATCACATTTGTTAACTTAAGCTGGCTAGGTAGCTAGCTAGGAAACATACAGTATAACTAGGTATTTTGAACACTTGTTTACCGCCAGACTAGCTCTGGTCCAAGCGAATGCGTTGGATCGGCGCTACGACGGATGGCCCAGACAGAACTATCCTGGTTCGTCAACAACAGTTACTCTAGCATATTTACTTTGGTGAGTAACGGAAGCGTGTTTAAGTCTGTACTATATGTACTGTACTAACGTTAGTGTACTTTAGCAAGTAAACTTTAACTTACCTCCTCCGACTTGACATAGCTTCTCCGAAAACAATCAAGGAAAAATAGGTAGCTATTGAAGAATATCAATTATTAATAGAAAAAGACGTGTAGATGGCTGGCTAGTTTGAATTGTCAACACAGCGGTGCCGAAGCAGTGCCCTGTTTGTGCTAAAAATTCAAAAAGGGTTCCTTGTTCAAGAAGGGCTGCGATTGGCTATTCACTCACCAATGACACTCCCATTTTCTCACTCAGGCTCTATGTCGCCATCAAGTGGACAGCAGGTTACATAGCATTTTCACTTCAGTACCATACCATACAATAATTGTATAAAAATATGCCACATCAATGTTATTTGTTGGTAGCTATTGCTGATTAGATGGATACACAGTCTGTGCATTTAATCATGTTGAATAATGAGTCTGGATAGCTCACTTGAACCTGTAATATGAAAAATCAGCATAACGCATGCCAATGCCCAAAGTAAACGATTATTTATGTCATACTGACACAGCAAATTGTGAAATAACTGAACAGTAGTAGGCCTGTAATGGCTAAGCACAGAGGAAGTGTTCCAATGCTGCATTCTGTTATTTGCCAGTTAATCATTGACACATTGGCTGTCAAGTGAATTGGCAACTGAAAAGGACAAAAATTCATTATAACTTCATAGTCTCCAAATCATAAGTCATTTAAATTACACATAGCTAGTATTGTAGTAGTTTATTAAACCATGAATTTATTGATACTTTATACAAAATTGTGGTTTCTATTGATAACTCAGATGCACAATATATAAACACATTCAATCATCAACGACTCTACAAAGTAATATAAAATACAATTTTAAGAAGATTTAAATAATTATTTGATAAGATTCCAAACTGAAACATCAATTTATATTGTAAATCTTAACATTGCAATATTGGAATAGAAACTGGAGGTTGTGTGTTACAAAATAAATGGTCGACATGTATATATTATTATTATTATTATTATTATTATTATTTATTTATTTATTTATTTAACCAGAAAAGTCTGTTAAGATCAAATTCTTATTTACAATGACAGCCTACACCGGCCAAACTCGGACGACGCCTGGCCAATTGTGCGCCGCACTATGAGACTCCAAATCACGGCCGGTTGTGATACAGTCTGGATACGCACCATGTGATACAGTCTGGATTGTTGGTTTAAGCCAGAGATATAGTTTTGTATGGGCTGCATCTCAATTTACCGCATCCGCCTATATTTGTCTTCCGCATCTGCGGTGAAAGGTGGCAGAGTTACAGCGGTGTTTGTCAGACCATCAAACATCCCGAAAATCGATGTGCCAACTTCTGTCAGTAGCGTGCGAACGGTTAACCCCACCATCGAAAGCGGAGACTCTCATGAATGCGTATAAGTTTGTTGTTTTGAAAACAATTATACCTACATAAAGCGGAGACCTTCCTGTCTTCTACAGGAACAAGGGGGCGAGGGGGACGAAGCTTCTAAAAGCTGTATTTTTCCCGCAATTGCATTTTGAAATGTTATACGATCAGAACACATTTTTCTCGAGCGCATGGGGGAGAAGAGAGTGGCTCGCTCATCACAGCAGCAGACCCCCCAGTGAAGGCACAGACACAGTGGCAGGGCAGAAACGTTAATTAAAGGAATCATGAGGATAATGCTCTTTACAGTTTGACCAAATCATGGGTTTAGCCGCCTGAAAAATAGGACATTTTGATTAAGGTGACAATGTACAACTTGCTATTGCTACGTTTATAAGCACCTCTGCTCAGCCGATCAGATAAACGGGCGCTGGCCTATTCAAACTGATCAGCCAAAGGCACATTTTAGACTAGTATAACTAATTGCACAAATTCACATAGAAATGTGAGTTATAGATGTATCATTCTTATTGAAAGCAAGTCTAAGAAGTGGTAGATCTGTTGTATGTGCGCCATTTCATTTCTATGCTTCCCGGTCTTAAGTTTAGTTTTTGTGTCTTTAACTTTCGGTTTAATATACCACCTTACTGTTTACGCAATCCAAAAACGTTCATTATAAATCAGAATCTGGGTCAGAAGGGCATAATTTGAAAACGTATTATATTGCAAACGTGACTAGCTAAGTTATAAAATAAAACCTTACAGTGTTAAGGTTTCCTCAAGGCACTTCAGATAAATAGATTGTAATCTTGTTGCACTTCAGATAAATAGATTGTAATCTTGTTGCACATATAATGGAGTCATTCAAGTGCATGTTCCTGCTAAAAAAACAATCTGGTCAGGTCAACCCAGGGTATGATGCTTGTCATCCTTGTAACTGTACACCAAACACAGTGATCATAATTGTTGTCAAATATGGAAATGTCAAGTTCACATTTGGACTCACTCATGGGTGTGTGGTTTGATTGTATGACATCAAAGCAGTATTTATTGTTTATTGTTGTGTGCAGAGCCGTATTATGGACCGGGCCAATGGGGCCTGGGCCCAAGGGCCTCCGATCACTAGGGGCCTCGGGCTAAAAGGTACCGCGAGGCCCCTAAAAGTCTGAGGCCCGCAAAAATGTGTGGAGGGGCCGTCAAAAATCGTTTGAACCAAGAATAAAGATTTGAGGGGCCTCTCAGAGACGGCCTCTGTACGAGGGCCAGAATTTTGTGCTACACCCCTGGAGGCCTGTGACCGTGAGGCAATGTACTGTGAATCCAAAATCTAGATAAATAGGCAGATAGTGCTTGAATATGTGGACCCTTTAGCCAACCAAGTGCCCCGGGTACACCTCAACCCATACTAGGGCCCTTCATACCAGGGCCTCTCGGCCGGGTACACCTCAACCCAATATCAGGGCCTTTCCACAAACCATACTAAGGCCCCTCCTCTACCACCTATACCAGGGTCCCTAAACACATTTTATATGGGCCCTTTAACTACTAGCATGTGTTAGATAATAGATCTATTTAGTGGTATGTATTTAATATTCTAAACAGCATATTTATATTAGATGTTTCCATTAAATGTGAGCTAATGCTAATCCATTTTATATTTTAGTCAAAGCGACTTGACAGTCACTCTGGATAAAACAAAGCCTTTGCTAAATGACTTAATGTAAATGTTACTTTTAATATGTTACTTATTAATAAAAGGAGATTCTGTATTACCTAGAAAATAGTGCATAAACTATGCTGAAAAAAACGATAGGGTACACTGGGACCTATTAAAGCTTTCTGATATGTAAATTCTGTCCAATCAAATGCAAGTTGCTTTTTGAAAATTTTGAGCGGGCCAGTCTGTTTCGTGCAGCATCAATCTGATAGCTGATTATTACTGAAAATGAACTCAGGATACGGATGTGCCAAAAGCGCCTAAACGCTCTTTCGCTTTTGGCAATTGAATCCGACCTAGTAAGAGATCTCAACTTCCACGAAGTAGTGGAAGACTTTGCTAGGAGGAAGACTAGAAAGAGACTCCTATAAGGTAAGACATCGTTTATTATTCTGCGCTGGTTTTGGTTCATTTCAAATAGCCTATGAACTTTACACTTGGCAGAACATTTACTTTGTTTCATCTGAGAACATTTGCAGCTGTTATTTTTGCAGGGGCCCCCAAGTATGTAGATCCGTCCATGCTTGTGTGTGGTACACATGTTTAGAACGACTGTCAGTTGAATGCCATACAGCGCTGTAAAGTGAAGAGCCTGAGCTCTGATATCATATATAGTATGTTACTGTACATTCGCTGCGTTCCAATTTAGCCGCTTATCAGTGACCAAATCTGCCATTTTCAACCCGTGTAGGGGATGACAGGGACTGTGAGTGTAAAGGGCTAACAGGCCCATGGGATGTATGTGTCAATTTCGACCAAGCCACCAAAATAAAAAATTGTCCAGCCTATCTGGTATTTGACAGAAGGCCAATCCACTTCTGATCAGAGCCATTTAATTACATATCCATTTATTTGGATATAGCGATATATGGTCTGGTCTATACCACTGAGTCACCAATAGGTGTAGATGTTGCCCTGTCATTGGCAAATTGAACTGCAGCATGTACAGTATAGAATGACAAGCTTTCCATGCCTTTGTCAGCCTTCCCAAAGAAAGAGCCTTGTCTGAGAGAATCTATGACCGTGGTATTACAGCTTGCTAGCAGCACTGTGACACCCACCTCCTTATAGTCTTTAATGATCCCTTTGAAGGTTTGCATCCCTGTTGTGTCTACAAAGGGCATGGCAGAGCAGTCTAAGATGATAGTGTGGAAGTCAAGTTCTCTGGACACCAGCCCTACATTCACCTCTCCGTTGGTCTTGTCGGCTCTCCCGGCTTCCTTCGCTGCCATTTTCTCAGCTTTTTTCTCTGCTTCCCTCCTCCTGGTCATCTCCAGGAAGGGTTCCACGCCCACGGCCTTGTACAGCGACTTCAGGAAGAAGTCCTTGTTTGCATAGTACAGCGGGGCCTGGAAGCGGAGGATCTTCACTTTAGGTAGGGACATGAGGTTTTCATACTCCTCCATATCCTCGTAGTGGACAGTGTCATGGATCTGTCCTAGCAGAGAAACCTTGGGCTTCTGGGTCTGGACGATGACACAAAGGATAGAGAAAACTACCCCAACCACCAGCCCTATCTCCACACTGATCAGAGCTGAGGTACTCATAGTCACCATCCAGACGATAGCGTCCATCTTACTGACGCGCCACTTACTGGGCACGTCTCTGAACTTACGGAGAGCGCCCCTCAGGCTGACGATGATGATGCAGGCCAGGACGCACTTCTGCAGGGAGTAAAAGAAGGGGGCGAAGAAGAGCAGGACCAAGAGAACGACGAAGGCACTCACAATGCTGGAGACCTGAGTCTGGCAGCCCGTGGATTCTTTCACCATAGTCTTAGCCAGGGCAGCGCTGGTGGTGAAACAGTGGAAGAAGGAAGGAATAATGTTACAGAAACCGATGGCCATCATCTCCTGGTTGGGCCGGACGGTGTAGCCGTTCTTCTTGGCAAACATCTCAGAGAGGGAAACCGTGAAGGCAAAGCTGATCACAGCCAGTGGGATGGCATCGAAGGCCACCCGGGGCATCAGACCAAAACTGGGCACCTTAGGGGGAATGAAGCCTGTGGGGATAGCACCAGAGACACTGGAGTCATACCGTCCGTGAAAGTCTCCAAAGTGAGACGCCAGTGTAGCGCCCACCACCACTACCAGCTCTGTGGGCAGAGGGATCTTCAGACGATCCTTGTAGCGATCTTGGAGCTCCTTCACCAACACCAGGATGGAGATGCAGATGACACTGGTGATGAGGTCACAGTAGTTGGCATTCTGGATGTTCCTGAAGATATTGATCCAGGTGACCACCACGGTGCCGTAGCCTTGGTGGCGAGGGATCTTGAGCCCCAGTAGGTACTTGGCTTGGACGGTGAGGATGGTGAACGAGGCGCCTGTGGCGAAGCCGTCCAGCATGGGAGCCGAGAGGTAGATGGAGACGAAGCCCAGTCTGAACACAGCCATCAATACCTGGAAGGAGACAATCATGTTTATCAGATAGTTAATTTAATCTAATCTAAAGGTCAATATTCAGCATAGACATATTTGATGTGAGGTGATTCATGATTAGAACATGAGTGTTTATTCAACTCTATGAACTGTTTTGACTTCATAAGAGCAATCGTTACATCTGTTACACACAATGTTGAAAACAGTTTTGAGAGCGCTGAATCAATCAGAGTAGTTGAAACTGTACCTGGTAAATCCCAGCCAAAAACGTCAAGGCTGCTGCGATGCTGATGGCATAACATTCTTTCCCACAGTCCATGCCAAAGGCCCTCATTGTCAGATTGACAGCTGAGCTGTCTGAGTCTCCTGTTACATTTAAGATTCCATCTACGGTGGCTGCTTTGGTGTCATCCAGTTCGAACCCTGCCATATACACCTCTCTGTCCACCACCTGGCCCACCATGAGGCTCATGAGACTGAAGATGCCCACAGACACGTGCCTGGAGGTCCCCATGAAGAAGTAGATGATGTTGGCGAAGAAGGAGGTGTAGAGGCCATAGATAGGGTCCACTCCGGCCAGCAGGCAGTAGGCGATGGCCTGAGGGACCAGGATGATGCCTATGATGAGGCCTGACATGATATCACCCCAGATATACTCTTTCAGCTTGTACTTGGGAAGCCATAGCACCACAGGGAAGAACCCAGTCAACGTGTTCTTGACCCTGGGCACGGAGCAGGACAGGCTACGGCTCAGCTTGGTCTTCAGAACGGTCATGGGCTCTTTCCGCTGCCGGACCCTCCGCTCCAGGGCGGGAACTTCTGTGACCTTGGTTTCCTCCATGGTCTCTGAAAGGGGTGGGCTGTGTGGGTGGTGGTGGGGTGCTTAGCGGTGCTCCTGGAATGAATCAGACAGAGAATCTTCAATCATCATGACACTCTTTGATCATTAGATAGTGTGTCCTCCCCGAAGGAAACAATGATTAAACACCTTCCCAACTAGCATTTGAATTCAAGGGGTGTTGCATCACTCACAGTTCACTCGTTAAACTTTGATGGGTAGTCTAATATATCATTGAAACTATAACAGAGGTTCAGTGATTTAGTGAAAATGACTTCACTCTATGAGTACATTGAAAACCAATAAACATGTCGTGATCTGTGAGAGATTAGTTAGGCTATCGTCAGAGAAACTTCCTGCTGGCTGTTAATGTGCTCCCACATCCAGTTCAATTTAACACAGCGACATTCAGCAACCTGGCAATGGAAACACTTAATCAAGGATCACAGTGAATATATACAGGTGTCTTACGCGTCCATCTGTCAACCCATCTCAGATTGCCCTTTTATCTAAAGACAAACACAGACAATGTATTGACAAACCATATTAAACTCCAAAATATCTTAAATGGGACCTAACCGGAAATATCAAAATATCCAAGCATGCCTGTAATGATATCAGTAGATAGAGAAAAAAAAATCCCAAATTTCCCACTGTGGACAGTCTGAACATCTTTAGATTGAGATGAATGAGTGATCCAGACATTCACCGTAGAGCTCATCATGTCTCATCATGTCTTCAGAAGCCCTAAACTATGCAGTAGATAACTATCCCATTGGGCACACAATGGGTGAATCAACGTTGTTTCCACTCCATTAAATTAGGTTGATCCAACGTGGAATAGACATTGTGCCCAGCGGGATGATAACCCTATACGGTAGCAGTAAACAGAAGATCAAGTCTTATCATTGTGTCCC
This sequence comes from Thymallus thymallus, assembly GCA_023634145.1. Taxonomy (NCBI): domain Eukaryota; kingdom Metazoa; phylum Chordata; class Actinopteri; order Salmoniformes; family Salmonidae; genus Thymallus; species Thymallus thymallus. The sequence goes on from CM042403.1 coordinate 24,230,690, forward strand.
ATCATAATCTTATTATAGCTGTCTGATGAGCTTTGATTCCTGCTTCTGCTTCCTGTACAAAAGTCAACACCCATGTATTAACTGCACTAAGGGGACTCAAATACTAATAGCAATTTTAGATCAAAAATCACATTGAGACACTCCAAATTTGAACACTATTTTAACACCCTCCTCTAGACACTCTATGCTTACCTGTCTTAAAACGCATGAAATGGCACACATAAGTAGGCTACTTGTTATAACAACGTTCAGGCTGAGGCAAAACAATAACTCACCCAAACTTCGTTCTGCCAACCCAAAGAGGAATGCAAATTAGGTGTCAAAGTTTTGTAGTCAGGAACATGTAACCAACAGGTACACATGAAAGTAATCACTGCCACCTGTGTTCTCTCCCACAGCCAACATGTGAGTATCACATTCACTCCCTCTACTTTTCTCGTCTGTCTCCTGTCTCTCTGGCAGTGTCATACATGCTCTTTTGCTACCCCTGAGCAGAATGCGTATAGCAATAAGGGCGACCCTTGCCCTGATACTGATAATTGCTATAGGCTAGACAGCTTGGGGCCACTGTGTCCTTTTGGGTTGTCCACTTTAAGGAAGCAAAGCCTCCCTTGCACAATCTAGTTAGGTTCAGGGCAATAGGGTAACACAAGTCAATATTTTACTGGCTAGTGTGGCTTATCTATCTGTTAATATTCACACCTAACCTGGGATCTGGTATACAAATCGATGAAGGGTCACAAACTATTCACATACAGTGGTTCCAGTTGCCCTGGTTTGGTGATTGTCTTACAACACAGCACTAAGATAGGGGTTCATTCACTATTGACTTGACACCAGATTAGTGATCCCTGTTCTCAGTTTATTATGTATTGCATAAATTAATATATCTGTGATCATGTGTCAAATATGCAAATTCAAAACAAATATAAATGTTATTTTAGAACTATATATTTTTTGCATTTGACAGAATGTCCTGTTTCCAGAGGCCTAGGGCTTAGTAAGGTTTCCCTTTAAGGTGAATACGTGTTCACACATTATTTTGTACTTCTCCATTGCATATTAGTCATCATTGATGGACTACTAGATTGTGAGCTGTGTTTCTGGTTTCTAGCTATGTCATTGACTAAGATTTAGCAAATGAAGCCATGGAGCACATCACTCCAAATTTGCTATATGAAGTCCCATTGTCATGGCACATAAATCGATCTGTAGCTTATAGTTCCTTTCTCGTGACCTGCAGTGATGTCATATCTGTGGACCCAATATTTACGAATGACCTAGCTTGAAATCACATGTTAAATCTTATTATGATATGGCATGACTCCAGTGTGGGTTCACAAGACCGACCATGTGTCATCTGGTCTTTGCACTATTGTGCCATTTTTTATATATTTTTATTTAACCTTTATTTAACTAGGCAAGTCAGTTAAGAACAAATTCTTGTTTACAATGACAGCCTACACCAGCCAAACTCAGACGACGGTGGGTCAATTGTGCGCCATCCTATGGTACAAATTTGTTGTGATACAATCTGGATTTGAACCAGGTTGTCTGTAGTGACACCTCTAGCACTTAGATGCAGTGTCTTAGACCATTGCACCACTTGGGAGCCATGAGAGTAAAGTTGTACAATGGCCCTTGACATTATACCCAGATGAATTAAGTCACATGTTGACCAGTGAGGTCTTGTGGATTGATTTGCGCCAGGTCTTGGCATACATTTGTTTAGTAGAAACACCTTCCATGAGGCCCATTACTGAAGGTCTGGATAATCAATTTGAAATAGAAGTTGTGTAAACATAATACACTACATGTATGGGATCATCTTTGTGTATAGAATGATATTATATAGCATTTTATAATGGAATAGCTTAAATGCAAACTAAAGATAGCTTTTTCACTAATCAGTTATTCATTTCATTTAGGTTTTTGCTTTGTGTGGCTCTATTTCATAGTGAATGGCACCCTTGTTGTTGGGCTGAAGACGTGGCATTCAACAGACCCCTGTCCAACAGTGTAACAGGCTTCAGTAGAGTAACAGCACTAAATTAGTGAAATGTGTATGCCCTCTCATTATTGTTTAAGTGTGACAATGTGCAACACAGTACTGCTTATATTATACAATTCATTAATAAGGCAATACCTTGTTTTATAAATGTGTAACTATATAGGGTGCACACTATACATGATAGATTTGAGATGATTACTACTCCATCTCTTTAAATACACCAGAGCCGGGGTGTTGTTTATTCATTCTCAGTCTAGAAACATATCAGTTTTATCTGCAAAAGCCCCTCTGCAGGGGTCCATCTGTGGCTGCATTGAACCAGTCAACATAGTGTACAAGGAGGGGACTCACCCTGATATAAGGAACGTGGTGGCTGGTGTGAGGACACAGTAGCCATGCTTCCTCTTCTGAGATCTTCACTGTGCTCACACACAGGCCTGGTTCCGTACAGCCAGATGGAGCAATGGATGATGGGAATAGGAGCCTCATTCTCATCCAGGCCCCGCTCATCTAATCCTCAAATCAGAGAGAGAGAGACGAGGGGATGGGAAATGGGTTTGTGGGCTGGGTCATTACCATGGAAACTGAAGCATCCATTCACTGATGGGACTGAGAGTCAGCGTGAGGGGGTTGAGTGAATGAATGGTCTCTCTCCAAGGCACAGAATGCTCATAAACGCTGTTGGATGTGCTATGTAGGTTGTTAAAGATATATAGCTTTTTCTAGGACACATCACTAGCACTGTTACTTTGTCAAATGTGTCACTGCCAAGTGCTCTATTATCTCCCCAGGTAGCCTACCTCAGCAATGATATCTAGGCATTCTATTTTGTTGTGTTGTTGGGTCCTGTTTGCAGTGCTGGCTGGACAGAGGACTTTTTTTTGTATGCCAGTTCACTTGTGCGTTCATAGTACATGTGCTGTGAGAGTAATTTAAAGACCTTTACACATTAACTTCCTTTGAAGATATATATTTTTTTAAATGTTTGAATAGGATTAGTCAGAGAGAGTGGGAAAGTAACCTATTGGTAACCCTCTCATCCATCTGAACATGAGCATTCAGGTTCACAGCAGGTAAACTCTTGGCCTTGAAATTCACACTAACTAAGTGAATAGAAAATGAGCTTGGCATGAGCAGCAACGTTGAATGTTCTCCCTTTGATCCTAACAAGATTGATGATATGAAATTAAGTGTCCTAACGTTGCCTCATTAAAGTGATGACTGCTATTTATTGAATAATTACCTACTACGTCTAATTATTGGATTAAATTAATCCTGCAATAATTAGCTCATTAGGAATCCTGGGGCACCACGGAAAGAATTGTATTTTTACTGAGTTGCCACTTTCTGATTTGAACTCAAGTGTTATTTCAATATATACCAGTCCCTTATTTAATGTTTGTTTGCCTAATCAATCTCGTTTTAAACGTCCTAGACTTCATAAATCTTCACAAACCCCAGCTCAAACTAATCCTTCCGTAATACACAAATTGGTTTAATGATTTATTTACTAACTAAATGATAATACAGGATACACACAGTAATGAATTATAAAATATGGTTCTCATACAATGGAACTTAATATGATAACGGGTCCCTAGCGGACCAACACAATATGACACTTGTTAAACACGATGGAGAGAGAGAGATAGATAGATAGAGCGAGATAGAGATCTAGGAAGAGAAACACGCTTCAATACATTTGGAGACTACGATTAGTTAGCCCTAATACCTTGCCCGCACTGCCGCTTTATGGGTCGAAATGTAATGCATGTATTTACTTTTCGAAGGTCATCATTGATTATCTCTGTTGTCCACAAGATGTCACGATTTCCTTTATTTTCGTTGTCTGCTTCCTAGAACTCATTCCTGAAGATTAATCTTCTGAGGGTGGCTAATCAGCCGTGGTAGATACCCCCTTTGATGGGAATGAAAACAGTATAGACAGGCGATGACTTGAAAGAGAGTAAACGGGTGGATCTGCTCGAATTCACTTTCTTAGATACAGTCGTCTACCGTAGCGTTGATTGTTTCAGAGTTCGACATGCGGAACATCAGGCTCAACCCACGAGAAGCACTGCATGATCAATGCCACCCTCAGCAAGGAGATCTGATGGAAGTGATGTCTCTCCCACCCTTAGAGGGGCGGCAGGTAGCCTAGTGGTTAGAGTGTTGGGCCTGTAACTGGAAGGTTGCAGGATCAAATCCCCGAGCTGACAAGGTAAAAATCTGTCGTTCTGCCCCTGAACAAGGCAGTTAACCCACTGTTCCTAGGCCGTCATTGTAAATAAGAATTTGTTCTTAACTGACTTGCCTAGTAAAATAAAGGTTAAAATTAAAAAAAATAATGTACTCACTCTAGTTAATCAGTCTAGATGATTTTCGTAGGGTGCGACCTATCCAACTCTACTTACTTCTTAATTGGAGTTCAATGATAACATTGAAGTTCCAGGCACGAGGGATGATGCTGGATAGCAGGTAGCCTTTTGCTAAAATGTTGCTTTGCTTTGTTGTTGTCAGTTAAATGTAAATATTGTAAATTAATCATTCCACTTAAATGGCTGGTTAGTTGGCTAACAAACATACTGTGCAGATTTATCTACAAATTAATCTGGCTAATTGATAGTTTGAGGAGGAGTGACATGATATTGTGCTATTCAATTTGTAAGTTACCTTGTATAAAAGCAAAATTAGCTAAAAAGATAAAAACATGTTCTAACTACTTGAATCATTGAATTATTGCAAATGCTCAGGCAGCTGCCATTTTCCATTGGAAAAAAAATGGCCCTGCATTAATCAGAAAAGGATGCTCCAAATAATTAAAACATCACATATAGGTATAAATTCCCACTGTTCCAATGATAAAATGGCATTTGAATTGTGTTGTACTTCTGAATGAAACTATGAGGAGATGCACTCAGACCAGTCTTTGTTATTTAACTTACGTTAATTACATTATTTTAGCTGGCTGCTTTGACCTAAACTTGAATGTAATGTAACTTATTCTGGGAGCCGTGTGTGTGGATTATTTTTGGACCATTGACTTCCCTAAAAACAGGTACTGACAGGAGGCGCGACGACAATTTATAATATATTTACAGATGTTCACTGTTGCAGTGAAAATGACTTTTTGAAAAACTCCTCTAGACCAGCAATATGAGTCTGCTAGAGGTCATCACGCTGGATGGTGATGAAGGCTTTGGTGGTCCACACAACGAAGTCTCCCTCCCAGTGATGTGGAACTGCCCTTGGACCTGGTGCCAGTAAGGATGGTATTTCGACTTCACTGCCTCCTCAGTGATAAGGTCCCTTGCACCCTAGAGACACTTAACCTCCACCACTGCTGTGGTGCCCACCAGACCATCCGGTGAGGCACCCAGGATCCCAGACCCTGTGACCCAAAGCCCTGACTCATGCACTTCCATCTCTGTGGCCATTTTGAATGCCTTGTTGCCCTCTTCTTCATTATCTTTTCTCACTTTACAGACAACACCCCATCCAATGACTGATCTGAGGACCCTTTTTAGCAGCAAAGGAGTAATGCGCTCGGCCCTAACCACTGCTCCATAATTGCTGTCTGTCAACCTCCCTCTCCTCATGGTGTGCCAGTTGGGGTTGGTGCGCTGTCCAACTGTTGCCTGCCGTATAGTCTACTGCTGCTCCACAGACAGTGACATGCCAGCCAGGATCCCTGCATGCCCAAGGTGCCCTTGTTTTTTAACAAGGTCCGGTACAGACAGGTATGACAGGGTAACTAGCACTCACCTCTGTCATCATGAAGTGCTTTGAGAGATTAGTCAAGGATCATATCACCTCTACCTTACCTGCCACTCTAGACCCCCTTCAATTTGCTTACTGCCCCAATAGATCCACAGACGATGCAATCGCCATAACTCTGCACACTGCCCTACCCATCTGGACAAGAGGAATACCAATGTAAGAATGCTGTTTATTGACTATAGCTCAGCATTCAACACCATAGTGCCCTCCAAGCTCATCATTAAGCTCCAGGCCCTGGGTCTGAACCCCACCCTGTGCAACTGGGTCCTGGACTTCCTGACGGGCCGCCCCCAGGTGGTGAAGGTAGGAAGCAACACCTCCACTTCGCTGATCCTCAACACTGGTGCCCCACAAAGGGTGCGTGCTACTTCCTGTTCTCCCATGACTGCGTGGCCAAGCACGCCTCCAACTCAATCATCAGGATTGCAGACAACACAACAGTAGTAGGCTTGATTACCAACGATGACGAGACATCCTACAGGGAGGAGGTGAGGGCTCTGGGAGTGTGGTGCCAGGAAAACAACCTCTCACTCAACGTCAACAAAACAAAGGAGATGATCGTGGACTTCAGGAAACAGCAGAGGGTGCACCCCCCTATCCACATCAACGGGACCACAGTGGAGAAGGTGGAAAGCTTCAAGTTCCTTGGCGTACACATCACTGACAAACTGAAAGGGACCACCCACACAGACAGTGTGACGAAGAAGGCGCAACAGAGCCTCTTCAACCTCAGGAGGCTAAAGAAATTTGGCTTGGTACCTAAAACCCTCACAAACTTTTACAGATGCACAATTGAAAGCATCCTGTCGGGCTGTATCACCGCCTGGTACGGCAACTGCAAGGCTCTCCAGAGGGTGGTGCGGACTGCCCAACGCATTCCCGGGGGCAAACTACCCGCCCTCCAGGACACCTACAGCACCCGACATCACAGGAAGGCCAAAAATATCATCAAAGACATCAACCACCCGGGCCACTGCCTGTTCATCCAGAAGGCGAGGTCTGTACAGGACAGGTGCATCAAAGCTGGGACCGAGAGACTGAAAAACAGCTTCTATTTCTTAAACAGCCATCACTAGCACATTACAGGCTTCTGCCTATAGGCATAGACTAGAAATCACTGGCCACTTTAAGAAATGGAACACTAGTCACTTTAATAATGTTTACATCTTGCATTATGTATGTATAAACTGTATTCAATACTTTTCTACTGTATCTTAGTCCATGCCTCTCTGACATCGCTCATCCATATATGTATATAGTCTTAATTAATTCCTGTATTGGGTATGTGTTGTGTAATTGTTAGATATTACTTGTTAGATATTACTGAACTGTCGGAGCTAGAAACACAAACATTTCGCTACACCCGCAATAACATCTGCTAAAGACGTGTATGTGACCAATAACATTTGTTTTGATTTGATTTGGGAGGATAGCGGTTGTTCTGGCTCAGGTTCAAGGAGCCATGCCATTCCACTGAACCTGCCCACAGAGACGGTTCCTCAGCCACTGAAGATCCTCCTCTGTGGACTCTCGGGACAGAGGGTTGTAGTCTTCGGCCGGGTACAGGTCCTCCACTGACTGCACCTGGTTGGGCATGGCTGGTTTCCTCCACTCGCATTCTACATCCGTACAGCCGATATCGTGAACCGCAAAAATAGCCAATGCAGCCTCATGGCTACACTTATGAACTCCACTGTGGCATTCGCATGTGGTAAAGAGGATCCCTTGGTGACCTATAGAGACCTGATAAGTGGAAGGATGTTAAGTACCTTGAAATGCGTTTCTTGTAAAAATTTGCTATATAAATAAAGTTTTATTTGATTGATGACGTTACAGCTATAGAATATTTAATAAACTGAAATGGATGTCTAAACAAGATTCCTTCTCATTTACAACATTCTAGAACTTAAATATCACTCATCTAAGTCTGGTATCCGGGGTAACCTGCTAATGACTATATCATTGATTTAGTTGCTCTTTCTTTGTAGAATGTTGACAGCAGTATAGAACACATTGTATTGCTAAGATGCTCAAACTTAACTTAATAGCTACACTCACGACACAAGATAAACTTCATCCCTCATGCTGGCCCTGACCAAACCGGTATGTTGCCCCTCACTATAGCTGCATTTCTCCACATGGTCAGACTTATAGTAGTCTTCTCCCCTTTTAATGCTCTTACGATACGAAAAATCTGAAAGGTCTGAAATAGACACCAAAGATGACATACTGTACCAACCAAATATTTTTTCATCTCTTGCTCAGCTAACTAGATAACTAAAGTGTAGTCAGTGGCTAGCTAAGACAGAGAAAGGGCAAGGAAGAAGTTAATGGATTGGACACGGGTCTCTGTTCGCGCTGGTGAACGGAAGCTGAACAGTGTCGGCTAGAGATGACATGCAGGAGCTTCCTGCAGGAATTTGTAGTCTTGCTGAGGTCTTCTGTTGCTAATTAGCATATGATATGAATATATTGATAAAACTCACCTTGTCCGAGAGAGAATTACAGAGGCTATCAAAATGTCATGCAAGGGTAAGCCTACCTGTAACATAGACCTTATGAAGTAGTTCTAAAATCCCATACGCAAAAATGTATGGGGGAAAAAACGATTAAAGCCATTACTGGGTAAACTACTGCTAGTTTTTATGGGTATTGTGATGCGTCCACTGTGCCGGACTATAGAGACGAATATATTGATAAAAATCCGAGAGAGATTTAGATGGTTATCACAACGACTCATAAGGGTAAGTCTACACGAAACACAGCCCTTATTTTAAGTGTTTCTAAAATGGGAAAACTGAATGGTAGAAAAACGATTGGAACCATTTCCCTGTTTGACAGCTAGATTTTATGCGTATTATGACACCACAGTGGGGCTCTATATTTTTTGTACTACCAAGAAATGTATTGGTGAATTATATTAATCATGAATTATCCATCTATTCTGCCATCAATGCCTTACTGTACGTCATGTACGTCAATGTTGAGTCAAATAGAACCTATGTCGTAGAAATGATTTTACACAGGAACACTCAAAGTTTTTTTTTGCATAAACTGGGCATGATTAAAGACCTAGCCTAGCTAATGATATATACATTTTTGTGAAGTTAGAGTTCACGAGAGAGGGGACTGGACTGGCAAATTCTCAGGATTATATTCTCTATGGAGAAAATATAGTTTGTGAACAATTCCTAAATAACTAGCTTAATTAGCCTATTGCAGAACTACAATTCAGCTATTCTAAGGGCGGCAGGTAGCCTAGTGGTTTATAGCGTTGGGCCAGTAACTGAAAGGTTACAGGTGAAAAACCTGTCGATGAGTCCTTGAGCAAGGCACTTAACCCTAATTTGCTCCAGGTGCTGACCCTGTAGGTAAGCTGTCATTGTAAATAAGAATTTGTTCTTAACTGACTTGCCTAGTTACAGTAAGTAAAGGTTAAATAAAATATTCTGTTAATATTCAAGGTCACATTGTGTGTTGACCATATTCTCATTAAACCTGGGGACTTTCCGTATAAAGGCTTTGGGGTCTCACATAGAATGACATACTGTACTAGAACTCTAACATGATAATTTAATAGGATCTCTGTGGTTGCATGGTTCAGGAGTTGAGGCTTGAGGAGTTGAGGAGTTAAGCTGGTGTGGGAGAGAGACTTCCCGAACTGCCCTAGTCTGGATTTAGCTGGACCTGAACCAGTGGATTCTCTGCCATTATTCACAGTTCACAGCCAAGACTACTGGAAAACAACTGAGCCCCTAAATCCACTTATATTATTAACTCTTACAAAGAGGTTCTGTGAGGAGAAGCTTTCATCAGCAGTCTGGCGTCTGTGGGTGGGACCATCTGGACCAGTTGAATACAAAACAACAAAACAATAGACTCAAAAGAACAACAAAGCCACACTCATTCATAGAAAATAGAGGGCTATATTGAATATGCAATTAATCTGTATATTTTATGATGACTGTATCCCATCCTATATTATTCCATAGGACTACAGTGCCTTTGGAAACTATTCAGACCCCTTGACTTTTTCCACATTTTGTTACGTTACATCCTTATTCTAAAATGTTTCATATATTTTTTTTAAATGTTCTCACACAATATCCCATAATGACAAAACAAAACAAACCTTTTTCAAATGTATTACAAATAGAAAAAGTATTCAGTACTCAGTACTTTGTTGAAGCACCTTTGGCAGGGATTAAAGGCTTCTACAAGCTTGGCACACCTGTATTTGGGGAGTTTTTCCCATTCTTCCCAAGCTCTGTCAGGTTTAATGGGGAGTGTCACTGCACAGCTATTTTCAGGTCTCTCCAGAGATGTTGGATCAGGTTCAAGTTCGGGCTGAGTCAATGTGCTGTTTACTTTGGAGTGGCTTCCGTCTGGCCACTCTACCATAAAGACCTGATTGGTGGAGGGCTGCAGAGATAGTTGCCCTTCTGGAAGATTCTCCCATCTCCACAGAGGAACTCTGGAGCTCTGTCAGAGTGCTCATCGGGTTCTTGGTCACCTCCCTCATGGCTTGGTTTTTTCTCTGGCATGCACTGTGGGACCTTATATAGACAGGTGTGTGCCTTTCCAAATCATGTCCAATCAATTGAATTTACCACAGGTAGACTCCAATCAAGTTGTAGAAAAATCTCAAGGATGAACAATGGAAACAGGATGCACTTGAGCTCAATTTCGAGTCTCATAGCAAAGGGTCTGAATACATATACAGTATGTAAATAAGGTATTTCAGTTAAAAATAAAATGAAAAACCTGTTTTTGCTTTGTCATTGTGGGGTATTATGTGTAGCTTAATGAGGAAAACCATTAATTTTAGCTCTTGATCAAACATGGATGCAACTCAGAGATTTGTTAAAAAATATATTTATTTTCACACACACACTTGATCTGACACAACACACCAACCCGATTGTGCAACCTTTCCCTTGAGACAGTCTATTCATTTCTACTGCGCTGCTATGCTATCCATCGGCCTGGACGCCTCTTCCCATGCCAGCATGCTTACGGAATTTGGTGCAGGCTGCGCTGACAATTTAGCAAGGTCCTGTAGAGGAAAGAGAGAAATAAATCTGGTTAGGGAGCATGGATAAGTAAACATTTCTGCGCTGGGGCATAATGCAGATTATTACACTGGGGCATAATGCCATCTGTTTTGTTACCAAAGCCCCATATACTACCCACCACTGCGACCTGTATGCTCTCGTTAGCTGGCCCTCACTACATATTCGTCTCCAAACCCACTGGCTCCAGGTCATCTATAAGTCTTTGCTAGGTAAATCCCCGCCTTATCTCAGCTTGCTGGTCACCATAGCAACACCCACCCGTAGCATGCGCTCCAGCAGGTATATTTCACTGGTCATCCCCAAAGCCAACACCTCCTTTGGCCACCATTCCTTCCAGTTCTCTGCTGCCAATGACTGACTAACTTCTCTATGAACTCCACTGTGGCATTCGCATGTGGTAAAGAGGATCCCTTGGTGACCTATAGAGACCTGATAAGTGGAAGGATGTTAAGTACCTTGAAATGCGTTTCCCCAAAAATCACTAACTTTAAATCATTAACTTTAAGCATCAGCTGTCAGAGCAGCTTACCAATCATACAATGTGATTTTCTGGATTTTTGTCACTCACAGTTGAAGAGTACCTATGATAAAAATCACAGACTTCTACATGCTTTGTAAGTGGGAAAACCTGCAAAATCGGCAGTGTATCAAATACTTGTTCTCCCCACTGTATATCCCTCTGTGTTTAGTGTACTCCGGTTGGAGGTAATCTTGTTAAGGAATAAACATTGTGTATTTTAACATGTTTATTCACGACCCGGTTTCCCTGCGCCTGCTTCCACCACCACGACCTCATACAAGTTTTTTGACAAGGGATTACGGAAGAAGATCAGGGAGTAACCATCCTCGCAGCGTCCATCGTCCTTCAGGGTACGGCAGGCGTAGGTGATGGCATAGTTATCATAGTCAGTGTCAATCACCCAGTAGTTAGTAGCTGGCCAGTCCCTGGTAGTTCATGAACATCTTGCCGGGGTTGGTGGGGTTAGGCACAGGGTATTGGGCAGCCATGTCAGCGCACACATCCCAGAACCTGTCAACACAACAACACATACTCATATTTGCACAGAACCTAGAACATATCAACACACTCAATCTCATATAAGCTTTCGCAACTTAAAACCAGAGGTCAAACACATATGCAAGATTATTGCGATTCATCACCTATAATGTAAAATGTTGATTGGTTTGTGCCAATTAAATGGATATTAATCCACATTCTTCCTCACAATTAGACAATTAGTTTAGCATCTGGGTATGCTTTATATGCTAGTTCATCACCCGAAAAGAGAGTGACATTGTCAGGCTCTGGCCATAGAGAAGCCTATTTGCTTCTCTATCACGGCGCTGCGCCTTGGTCTCTCTCTGCACCCTCTCGTGACAGATCAACCCACCCAAAGGAGACCAAGCAGCGCAAGGGAAAGGGGAAGCGACGACGGACCCAGAAGGAACAGCCTGGAGCCCAGACACCCCAAATGGTTGTTGGAGGGGGGCTATGGGGGTGGTCGGGGGTAAACGGAGAAGAGCCCCGGTCACTGCACTCGTGGGGGCTCCAGGAGGAGCCCCTACAGCCAATGGAGCAGAGGTACGGAGAGGAGTCGGAAGAGGACGACGACGACGTACTTCTGTTCCCTCTCTCGTGGGGACTCTTGGAGGAGATCTCACGAGGAGGGGATTGGCGCAGGAGTGAGGAAGATCGGGGCAGTCACAGCCCCCCAACGACAGTTCCCAACCCGGTACCTCCAGCGCCGGCCCAGAGTCAGGTAAGGTCCGTCGTTGCTCCGAACACCACACCATCGGTGCGCAGCCAGAGCTCGGAGAGGCTGAAGGAAGGGGATCGCACACCACTTCGTCTGCCCGCGATCCATGATCGGGAGAAGCCTGAGGGGTTTTCGCAAATACCCGGAGGAGTAGCAGACGAGGTGGTGGAGAGCCTGGGTTGCTCTTCCGCTGGAGGCGCAGAAGGACCCATTCCTATGGGAGATAGAGGAGGAGAAGGACTTCGAGCGCCGACGGGCACTAGTGATGAGGCTTAGGGACAGACGGGCACCTCCAGCGAAGGTCAGCAATCCTGAACCTCCAGCGAAGGTCCGCAGCCCGGAACCTTCAGCAAAGGTCCGCAGCCCGGAACCTCCAGCGAAGGTCCACAACCCTGAGCCTCCTACGAAGGTCAGCAACCCGGAACCTCCAGCGAAGGTCCGCAGCCCGGAAACTCCAGCGAATGTCCGCAGCCCGGAACCTCCAGCAATCGGGGTCCAGCCGTCTGCTCCGCTCCAGTGCCAGAGCAGTCCGCTCCACTGGTACCCAATCCGGGTCCAGCCGTCTGCTCCGCTCCAGAGCCAGAGCAGTCCGCCCTACCGGTGCCCAATCCGGGTCCAGCCGTCTGCTCCGCTCCAGTGCCAGAGCAGTCCGCTCCACCGGTACCTAGTCCGGGTTCAGCCGTCTGCTCCGCTCCAGTGCCAGAGCAGTCCGCTCCACCGGTACCCAATCCGGGTCCAGCCGTCTGCTCCGCTCCAGAGCCAGAGCAGTCCGCTCCACCGGTGCCCATTCCTGGTCCAGCCGTCTGCTCCGCTCCAGTGCCAGAGCAGTCCGCCTTACCGGTGCCCAATCCGAGTCCAGCCGTCTGCTCCGCTCCAGTGCCAGAGCAGTCCGCTCCACCGGTACCCAATCCGGGTCCAGCCGTCTGCTCCGCTCCAGTGCCAGAGCAGTCCGCTCCACCGGTACCCAGTCCGGGTTCAGCCGCCTGCTCCGCTCCAGAGCCTGAGCAGTTCGCCCCACCGGTGCCCAGTCCAGGCCCGGTTGTTTTCCCAGCTCCATGGCCGGAGCCGGTTGCTCCACCGGTGCCCAGTCCAGGCCTGGCTGTTTGCCCCGCTCCATGGTCGGAGACGTTTACCCCACCGGTGCCCAGTCCGGGTCCGGTTGTTTTCCCCGCTCCTTGGCCGGAGCCGTTTACCCCACCGGTGCCCAGTCCAGGCCCAGTTATTGTCCCCGCTCCATGGCCGGAGCCAGTTGCCCCACCGGTGCTCAGTCCAGGCCCGATTGTTTGCCCCGCTCCATGGCCAGAGCCGTTTGCCCCACCGGTGCCCAGTCCAGGCCCGGTTGTTTGCCTCGCTACATGGCCGGAGCCGTTACCCCACCAGTGCCCAGTCCGGGCCCGGTCAAGGGTCCCGCTCCACGGCCGGAGCCGTTTGCCCCACCGGTGCCCAGTCCGGGCCCGGTAAATTTCCCAGCTCCATGGCCGGGCATAAGGAAGGGGCATGGGAGGAGACTCTCAACTTCGCCGGAGCCAGAACCGCCACCGGCGAGCTAATCTTCCCTCCCTGACACCCCCGATGTATTTTTGTGGTTGTAGTTGGCGTTGCGGGAGTCCGCGCCTTGTGGGGGGGGGGGGGGGGGGGGGGTACTGTCAGGCTCTGGCCATAGAGAAGCCTATTTGCTTCTCTATGTAGCTATGGTCAGAGTCTGACAGTTTCTATTCTTTCTGTTTCTGTGTGGGTTTTGGGTTGGATCCCTAATTAGAGGCAGCTGCACCGCATTGTCTCTAATTAGGGATCCTATATATGTTTGTATGTCTCACACTTTTGTGTGGGTCGTTATTCCTCCAGTCACGGGTAAAGTAGTGTGTTTCGTTTTTGTTTGGTGTGCAATTCCATTACGTTTGTCATATCGTGTTTGTGTTTGGTAGTTCGTACTTTAAGCTTTCATTAAAATCATGTCGAACTATCACTGCGCTGCGCCTTGGTCTCTCTCTGCACCCTCTCGTGACAGACATGTCCCTTGGAGGAGGCGGTCATGGTGCAGTCATCACCGACGGTGTACTCAGCGGAGATGTTGTCCTGGAGGAACAGGCCCTCAGGGTCCTTCTTCTGCAGAGCATACCACTTTCCAGAATACTGCAACAGAGAAAAGCAGAGGTAGAGAAGATTGAGAAAAACTCACAAACAGTAGACCACGCAGGAAGCAGACCAGGCGTGTTCCACGCAGGCCATCAGGACCATGAGGAGAGCTAACTTTGAGGATCCCATGCTGCACAGCAGACAGAAGGAGAGAGACAGTGAGGATGAACTGACTACACCAGACAAGATGCACACCAGATCAGGTGAGAGAACCTCAAATCATCTGCCTCCAAGTTAGTAAATATTCCATTTATTCTCAGAGGCACTGTAGTAGTGTATCCTCGTTGGAGTAAAATAACATAGAAAATGTCTAAAGTTCAATGCCTTTATGTTGCATATTCATAGGTGAGGTAGAAATTAGCTGTCGAATCCAATTTTTCGCATGCATGTCTATACAAAAGCTCAATCTTAGCTGGCTAGTATCTTCCAAAAACAATTAATACTGTATTTAAGAACGATATTTACATTTTCAGTGAGATAATCAAGTCCTATAATAGCATGAAATATATCCATGGATCCTCTTCACCAAAACGCTGGACCTTACCTGTCTTAATGAAGATGAGCAGCGAGTAGAATTCAGTGTTTTGTGGCTGTCCGGTTTTGGAGTCTCTTGTGTTTGGGGTTCTTTATATACCGTGAACACAGACAAGTGTACAGATTATTTTCACTTCTTGTAAGTAAATAAGGTTCTTAAATCACGGGTTAATCCGGTTGGTGAAATCCTGAATATAATCTGGCTTCGCTTCTGAATCCGCCCATGCCTCCCGTAAAAACAATTAGGGCTTTATGTAACTGTTAAGACACACCCACACATACGATGGGAAAATGTATTGTCCAAACACTAAGGACCATTAGGATTGGAGAAATCATACCCCAGCACATGCTGGAACACAACAACTAATGAGCATTATAAACCATTACTGCTGATGATGGAACTTGAGAGGCATCCCTAACCATCAATATTGTAGTGTTATCCACCAGCTGGATCTCTCTCTCTGTCAAACTTATGGTATCAGTTTCTTTGACCATTGGTGCACTATGTTTTATTCTAAACAGTCCTGATAATTGACTTGTTAAAGGCCTGCAGCTGTATTGTGTGAGCTAGTGTTACGTTGGGCTTCTTTTGGCTCTGATGTACACGACTGGCGTGGTGGAACAGCTTTAAGGATATGTACTGTATGTGTTGTGCTCTATGGAGTCAACTCAGCGGGAACAACCATGATGCAGTAAACACTAGTGCTTCTGTTGTGTTACACACACACTTGAACACACTCAGGCACACACATACATATATTACACACACACACACCATTTCCATTTTGAGTCTGCAGAGTGTGGCTGAAATGTCTGGGGAGATCCACCCTGATCCGGTGACCTTAGTAAAATTGTGTAACAAGTGCCATGTGAGTGACCATGATCTTAGTTATCTAAGAACACCTGTTTTTACATAACATGCCTATTTTTACCACCATAATTGACTGTCTGAATGGAATTTCTGCTGAGCCCTGCTACGTGTGGCTGTAGACACAGGAGATGATGGTCAGGCTGAACATGATTGGCTTGGGCCTGAATGATTGGCTAAGGGGCCCAGCAGAGAAGTAACACCACTACTATTTTCATTCACTCTCCATTAATTTAGTTAAAGGCACTTCTGGTAGTTAGAGCATTGTGTACAGTACTGTACTCTTGGCACTACTCTGAGGCATTACACACAATGTTATGGGCTATTTCCAGAATAGCTCTTTAGGCATTAGTAGTTGTTGAGAGTTCTTTAGTTGTTCTGTACTTATTTAGTTGTTCTGTAGTTCTTTAGTTGATCTGTAGTTCTTTTAAAAGCCACATACTTTGCTGGCAAACTTCAAGCTGATGCCTGTACTATATTTGTGCTTGGAAAAACGCACTCGATCTAAGGCCTCATGGAAGATTGTTGCACGTCTGTTCATAGCATACAATATTGTACTGCAACAGTCCACAGCTTTTTCTGTACAGGTGTTCAATGTTGGTATTTTGGTTACCATCTTACAGTAATAATTTTACAGTAATAATTTTAACCAACTTACAGTAATAATTAAGTGGAAAGTGTGTCTAGGTGTGTTGTTGCTTTTTATTCATTTGAACCTTTGGTAAAGAGGCTGAGAGGGAGCATACATTTCTGACATAGCGGACTATTTCTGACATATCAGATTCAATTAATTGAACTGACATTTTAAAAAATTCCAGTGGCAGTAAAAAATAACAGAAGGAGTATGACAAACAAGCAATGGTTCTAATATCTACTGGTTAAACTAAATATTTTAAATACAATTTTGATGGCATGAACATCAATGGCATGGTGAGCCTCAGCAGCAATAATTAACAGTAGAAGTTCAATTAGCTTGGTCCTTAGTATAAGCCGGCTGCCATCTTCTGTTGTGTTGTTGCACTGTATCTCTAGGGTGAAAATTGGATGTAATGCACCACAAGGGGTCAACAGTTCATTGGCGACGAACAAATAATGTGAAGGCTTGCAATGGCTAGATTAATATGATAGTATCATTAAATGTGTACATTGGTTAAATCCCTCATCTCCATTTGTAGTTTCAGAGGTTTGTGATGAAAGAACTGTTTAATTCATTCAATATTTATAACAAAGTCATTGTAGTTATATCCAACGTAATATTGAATAATAAACATTACAGACTATACTGTTTTCTACACACTCATAAGCAAATGCTTGTAAGCACACTCTCATAAACGAAGACAGACACGCACAGGTTCATAGGAATGAAACGTATGCCTATGCATGTGCCCATACGTTGCACAGTACACATCACATGCACACAGACAGACACACTTCCCTCACCAGCCTCGTCTCACTCACAGGTAGCAGATCTGGTAGTATGAATCTATTCATATGGAGATTATCCAGCTGACCTTTTGTATAAGATGGTTAAGGAACCTTAATATAGCCAGGATGGAAAGATTATTGGCATTTTATCACCGGGCTTGTCTTATTGTCTCATAGACCCCCATACATGTATGTCTCTCTTTCCGTCTGTCTCTCACCAAATTATTTATATTTATAAATGTAATAGTGTAGTTGGATGATAATAACATATACTGCAGTAAGTAAGGCTACTGTGTTCATTTTTCTTCACACAAACCTAAAATCTTGAATGTAATGTGCTTCAGATGTGTATGAAATATAACAAAAACACATTTTTCTGCTTCTGAAGTTTACAACCAGCAGAGGCCTGTGAAGGCTCCCATAGCAGTAGAACTGACTGAGGACAACATAATTGGGGTGCTGAGATAATCAACTTGTGGTCTGGCTAAATAGGGCTTAGCAATGAGGAGTGCTTTTTTAAATAAGAAAGTTAAGAGCTTGTGTATGTAGTGTCTGCCTGTGGCAACAGAAGGCTACAGTCGGAGACAAACCAACCGGGAGGACATTTTAAGGCTAACTGCTTTCAGACATACGACTCCTTTGAGGAAGTCCGGATCTCTTTTCCTTCAGGCTTGTTTGCTAAACCTGGCGAGGGGCGAAAGAAGAGGAGGTAATCGGCCAATGAAAGGACTGGGTTGGCCTCCTTCATAGTGATCACCTGATCAGTTTTGCATGAGCAGATCCTGGTTCACCTTCAACACTATTAAGAGAAAAGCTTGCTGATGACAGTGGGATTGGACTCAGCCCTCCCTCCTCTGCCATTGCAGGTGTCTCCTCTGTTCCCACCAGGACCTAACTAACCTGCCTAACCTACCTGCCCTCCTTTTTCACAGAGTTTGGGGATTACATGCTGTGAACGTGCCCTCTTTTTTATTTGCTAGTAATCAATAGATCATTGGTTTTGTCGTCTTTTTAAAGACTGTGGTTTGAATACTGGGACTGGGGTAGAACCAGTACATCCCTAACCCAAGATGAGTGCGACGAAGGAAGATGTTGAAAAGTTCCTGGATGGGAACCCGGCTTTCACCCAGGGTTACTTCAACAAGAAGCTCACACCGGGGGCCCTCTCTGTGATGGCAGGTATCTCGGAGTCCAAGGTGGATTTTGGGATGTTAAAGGAGCTGAGCCAGATAGAAGAAGGCCAGATCCTGTTCGACCTGATCAAAGAAATGCAGGAGAATGTGAACATGGAGAAAGTGGTGTTTAAGATTCTAAAGAGGATCGTCGCCCTGATCCAAGCCGACCGCTGCAGCCTGTTCATGTACCGGGAGAGGAACGGCATCGCGGAGCTGGCCACACGTCTTTTCAACATCACCACAGAGTCGGAGCTGGATGACTGTGTGGTGCACCCTGACCACGAGATCGTCTTCCCCCTGGACCTTGGGGTGTTGGGATATGTGGCCCAGACCAAGAAACACGTCAATTTGAAAGATGTCAATGAGGTAAGAGTCAGATGGGGAAATGAAAGATACACGTTGTGTTAGTGATGAGGACAGACAGACAGTGTCCCAGAGGCTAGGAGCCAGTGGCTTCAGGGAGATTGTGTCAATAATATTTTACAAGGGCCTTGTCACACACTCCTACATGATATCATCTTCTAGCCAAAAATAACAAACAATTGCAAAATAAATAGATGTATCAAGTTTATGTTCAGCCAGACAAAAAAAGTGAATAGTCATTTAATCCGTACCTATCCGAACATACTCATATTGTTAAAACAAAGTGGTATTGCAACTATACTGTACTGTGGGGAGCTTCTAAATGTATATCTGGAGACAATATAAATCCTCTTGACAGATGTAATCCAGTTATTATATATCCCTTGACCCCCTGATGTAACTGGGATTATGGCACCTGTTCTGGGACGTTTACACTAGGGTCAGCAGGAAGCTAACACGGATCAAATTAATTAATATTTCACATTGCCCAGATTTACATTCACTCTTGATAATGGAATGTACTTCTTATCTGAGCAGTTATATCTCTTTTTAAAAATGGTATTTTACCTTTGATTATGCCAAATGTTAACATGTATTAATCTGTGGCCTATAATGTCAACTGAAAACAGGCTCAACACCAACGCCTTGTATTGACTTTACAGACAGACCCGTCGTAAACACATCCATGTGTGATCTCTGATGTCGTTGAATTGTTTTGTTTTTCTGACATACAGAGCAGTCACTTCAGCTCGTTCGTTGATGACCTGACAGAGTACAAGACCAGGAACATTTTAGCCTCGCCCATCATGAACGGAGAGGATGTGGTGGCTGTGATCATGGCCCTGAACAAGACCACTGGACCACACTTCACTGCTGAGGATGAGGATGTGAGTACTGAGGACAAAGGCTCTATGAGAATAGGATCCACACATCTCCATGTGTCAGTATCACAATGGAAATACTATGAGAAAGTCATTACATGACATTAGAGCCTGAATTAGTTGGGGATGAGTAATCGACAGGTTTTCCCCATCCCAAAGTTTGTTCACTCAAAGCATATGCAGCATATAAACACTGACTGATGTTGTAGAACACAAACATTGCTGCCTTATTGGAGAGGGAGGTCACGTTCACACCTGATGTTTTCACATACTTGCATTCGTCCCTCTCGTCTTTCCTCATCCACCTTGATTACACATCAATGTATGTATTTCTCTGTAATAATAATTCAAATTTTTGGTCCCCCAGCTTTTTTTGAAGTACCTCAGAATAGCCACTTTGAACCTGAAGATTTACCAGCTAAATTACCTGTACAACTGTGAGACTCGAAAAGGGCAGGTGAGTCTTTTTTAGCTTTCACACATTTATTGATACATCAACCAACTGGTTATTAGCTGATCCTTTGTGGTTGTTGTTTTTCTGTCGGGTATAGGTCCTGTTGTGGTCTGCCAACAAGGTGTTTGAGGAGCTGACAGACATTGAGAGACAGTTCCACAAAGCCCTGTATACAGTGCGGGCGTACCTGAACTGTGACAGGTACTCTGTGGGCCTACTGGACATGACCAAGGAAAAGGTGGGTGACACTGTCTGCATGTCGTCGGGCCATTCTTGAAAATTGCGGCATTGTTTTACGCCTTCTTGGTTTTTATTGATCTATAAAATATATTAAATACTTTTGTTTAATTTCTTGCATTCGAAATTATAGATATTTCCAAATCCCCAAAACATGTCACTGCAACTCTACTCATCACTACTGGAACAAGCCAATCTAACTTGTCCTAAGTACTTTAAACCATACGCAAACATACAGTTTTGCAGTATAAAAGACTTGCATTATGTTTTATCATTGATAAACAGTTAATGTGTGATATGTAACTATGTATCACTAAGTGTTTTTCATGGTTGCAAAGGCGAGGGACGTAAATGCCACCGCAATTCAAGAATGATCCAGCCATTTAGTCATCATAAAAAATAGTTATTATGGGTCTCCTCTGGTAATACTGTAGTCCACAAAACTTAGCTCTAGCAGTATTTGCTAATAATTTGCCCATATGGCACTACGGTGCCATCAGAAAGTACTCACACACCTTGAATACTTGCACATTTTGTTGTGTTACAGCCTGAATTTAAAATGGATTCAATTGAGATAATAATGTCAAAGTGGAATTATGTTTGTAGACATTTTTACAAATTCATAAAAAATGAAAAGCCGGAATGTCTTGAGTCAATAAGTATTCAACCCCTTTGTTATGGCAAGCCTAAATACGTTCAGGAGTAAAAATGTGCTTAACAAGTTGCACAATAAGTTGCATGGACTCCCTCTGTGTGAAATAGTGTTGATTTTTTAATGACTACCTAGTCTCTGTACCCCACACATACGTAGTCGAGCAATGAATTTCAAACACAGATTCAACCAGGGAGGTTTTCCAATGCCTCGCAACGAAGGTCACCTATTGGTAGATGGGTAAAATTTTTTAAAGCAGACATTGAATATCCCTTTGAGAATGGTGAAGTTCAGTGGCGGTCAGTGACGTTTAAGATGACGGAGGTCGATATTTATTTATGAGCATGGCCTTATTTCTATTATATTGGACGAATGTCATTCATATTCCAATCACCCAGCTCAATGTAACATTGATAGGTTTAGGCTACTACATGATACTAACATGTTCCCTATACCCATCATGAGGTTGCTACAACCTAGCCTAGGAATTAAAGTTTACACCGTAGGTCGAGAGAAAAAATGTAGTAATCAAGGTGACAGACAGTGACACATTCAATAACACCTTGCACACTCTTGCCTGCATCTACCTGATCTAGGGTGTAATCATTAGTCCAACAGTTGCTAACAAGAGTTTCTATTGGACAAATTCAGGTATGTTTATCCCCGTTTGATTCCATTTGGTTTAATTTAAGAATCGGCAGAATTAATACATACCTGATTACATGCAAACACAGTTCCCTTTCATAGCAGCCACATACAAACAGCATGATCATTTTGCTCGTTGTAGAATTCCTTCTTGCATCTATGCGCTCTCCTCTCACCTTTTCCCTTTGCTTGTGGACTTCAGTGCACAACACATCAGCTGTCTGTGACAAGGTGAAAAAAACCGTCAGATAATAACCGCTAAACGCTACACACAGCCTACATCGTTGTCACCATATTAGCTAACGTCATAGCTAGTCAACATAACTACTAGAACTAAAATGTTAGTAAACCTGCTACAATCATGCAGTACAGTGTACAGTCAGCAAGCAGTTTAGCAGTTACACCGGCAGGCCCCGGTGGCAATAAATTAATAAAACCAAAAGCTTACCTTGACTTGGAAGACTTCCAGTGTTGGATAGCTTTACCCAGCAAGCTAACATAGCATCCCTCTCTGTTTTTCCTGGGTGTTTGAGTAGGATAAACTAGCTAGCAGCATTTGCTAGCTAAGTGAAAGTGAAAGAAAAATACAACGGAATACATTTTTCATTTTTAAAGAAATTAATTTGTTCAAAACTGTTAAACTATTATCTTTCTCTCTCTTTTGAGTCAACCTCTCACCATATTTTATGCACTGCAGTGCTAGCTAACTGTAGCTTATGCTTTCAGTTAGAGGTGTGTCGAGTAGTCGGACAAAACGAGTAACTAACCTAATATTACAAAACATATTCCAAAACATGCATCCTGTTGGCAACAAGGCATCATGTTATGGGCATGCTTGTAATCGTTAAGGACTGGGGAGTAAAAAATAAATGTAATGGCGCTAAGCACAGGCAAATTCCTAGAGGAAAACCTGGCTCAGTCTGCTTTCCACCAGAAACTAGGAGATGAATTCACCTTTCAGCAGGACAATAACCTAAAAAACAAGGCCAAATCTGCACTGGAGTTGCTTACCAAGAAGACAGTGAATGTTCCTAATTGGCTGAGTTACAGTTTTGACTTAAATCAGCTTGAAAATCTATTGCAATATTTGAAAATGGTTGTCTTGCAATGATCAACAACTGATTTGATAGAGCTTATTATGAAAATATGAATGTGCAAATATTGCACAATCCAGGTGTGCAAAGCTCTTAGAGACTTACCCAGAAAGACTCACAAAGGTGATTCTAACATGTATTGACTTGGGGTGTGAATACTTATGCAATTCAATATTTCTGTATTTCATTTTAAATACATTTGCTATAATTTCTAAAAACATGTTTTCACTTTTTCATTATGGGGTTTTGTGTGTAATAATCTATTTAATACATTTTGAATTCAGGCTGTAACACAACAAAATGGGGAATACATTTTTTATTTAACCTTTATTTTACTAGGCAAGTCAGTTATGAACAAATTCTTATTTACAATGACGGCCTAGGAACAGTGGGTTAACTGCCTTGTTCAGGGGCAGAACGACAGATTTATACCTTGTCAGCTCGGGGATTCGATCCGGCAACCTTTCAGTTACGGGCCCAACACTCTAACCACTAGGCTACCTGCCACCCCAAAACATCAAGGGGTATGAATACTTTCTGACGGCTCTGTATATATCATTAATACGCTGTGTGTGACAATCAATCTGTGTTATTGCTTTGTTTGTTTAGGAGTTCTTTGACATCTGGCCAGTGTTGATGGGAGACCAGCCCCCCTACTCTGGACCTCTTACCCCTGATGGCAGAGTACGTGTTCATATCTATCTACTTATTACCTCATGAACTGGTCTTTACCTTTTTGCCTTTGTTTCTGCAAATTTTAATTTGTGGTCTGTGATTTTTTTGTTATCTGTGATTCTAGGAAGTCATATTCTACAAAGTCATTGATTATATTTTGCATGGAAAAGAGGACATCAAAGTTATTGCGTATGTTTATCTCACCTTTCTCTGAACATTAGTGTATAGTTGAAGTAGTTTCAACCCTGTAGGATCAGACCTGGGTTCAGGTCTGATCCTACAGTATTTTCAAATACACAGCCCATTTTCAAATACACAGCCCAAAACAAGTACTTTTATTTGAGTATTTGAATGGTTATTTGTAAAAATAAAAAAAAATATGAAAAAAGTCTACCAAACTGTATTTAAGAGGATTTTCAAATACTTATTTAAAATACAATTTTCAAATATCTGGGTTAATCGCAAGGGAGTGTATTTGAGTCTAATCACATCTTTCTCATTCTTTCCTAATTCAATATTTCTGAATACTTACTTTGAATGTGTGTTGAAGTAATTGAGATATTTGAAATAGTATTTGAACCCAGGTCTGCGTTGATACTGTATAGAGGAATAATCAGTGTGTGTTGTCTGACTGGGTTGTCAACAGGAATCCCACTCCAGAACACTGGGTTTTGTGTACTGGACTTCCCACATATGTGGCCGAAACTGGTCTTGTAAGTTCCCTCTTTTAACTGGCATTCCAATAGCAAGTGGTTGAAATGCTATCACAATTTGTAATTGACTTGATAATAACACAATGGTCAAATTGACATGATTTGCATGTATTGTTGATGCTGTATTCTTTATTTTGAATATCTAGATATGCAACATCATAAATCCTGTAACAGAGGAGATGTTCAAGTTTCAGGTACATTTGCCTATTTATAAAACCAAGTATCCTTGCATGTGGTTTTAGCAAAAGGTTTAGCATCTTGCATAATTCCTGTTGACCATTTATCGTGTGTCTTCCCATATTACAGTCAGAACCCTTGGATGATAGTGGTTGGACCATAAAGAATGTGCTGTCCATGCCAATCGTCAACATGACGGAAGAGATTGTGGGTGTGGCTACATTTTACAACAGGAAAGATGGGAAGCCATTCGATCAGCAGGATGAGGAGCTAATGGAGGTACTTTACTGTACTTGTGCTCCGTATTTTTTGTGTAGACCATTCATTTATACAATGCACTGTGGCAGTCAAATGCCTACCACTGTCTTCCCCACATTGACCTAAGTGAACCTACTCTGAATTATATTGTGACTGTCTGTCTACCAATGTTGGCTTCTGACTGAACGTACTCTGAATGGCATTGTTTCTGTCCGTCTCCCCAGGCTATGACTAACTTCCTAGGCTGGTCCCACCTCAACACAGACACCTATGACAAAATGAAAATGATAGAAAACCGGAAAGACATAGCTCAGGACATGGTGCTCTACCACGTCAAGTGCCGTGATGACGAAATACAGAATATCCTGGTGAAGCCTTGCTCAAAGATACCGTACACACCACAGATCTAACCTCCTTAACACGAGAAGTGTTGTTTTAATGTTTGACACTCATTGTTGTTTCATGTATCTTAGAAAACCAGACAGTATTTCAACAGAGAGCCCTGTGACTGTGAAGAGGATGAGTTCCTGCAGATTCTGGTATTCCTACCATAGTACTAACTATTTGTAGAATAACATTTTGGTCATAATCTGGAGGTTGTAGAATTATCCCTGATTTAGTCACTAGAGTATAATGATAAGTACTAGAACAATAGGCCTGCATTGAAAGCAGTAGCTAAATTTATATAGGATCTTAATTTGATCACCTTGTTGCAGGATAACAGGAAATGTAAAATGTATAGTGTATTTTAGGTTTGCCCGGTGGGGTTTTACTTGGCTCATCGCGCTCTAGTGACACCTTGTGGCGGGCCGGGTAACTGCAGACTGACCCCTGATGCCAGTTGAATGGTGATTCCTCCGATACATTGGTTTGGCTGGCTTCTGGGTTAAGCTTGCGGGTGTTAAGGAGCGCGGTTAGGGGGCAGGGTTGAGGAGTAACGGATTACATGCACTGGTACTGTACTGGTGCAGACTGCCCTTACATGTAAGGGATTACAAAAAAACGGTAACTGTTATCCGTTACGCTACCAGAAACAATATTGTAATCAGATTACAGATACTTTTGAAAAAGTAGATGATTACTTCGAGGATTACTTTTAAATTCAGAAAGGATGTTTGCAGAAAAACATCTTTGACACTTCTCTGTTTTCTCTATGACATTCAAATCAGCATTAAAAAAAAGGGGCAAGTTTAAGTTTGTTCCACCTGAGCGAGTCTGACCACTATGATGACACACCAAATGTGTTTGATGGATCGCGGGAAAAGAGCAGGAATAAGCTTTTGCAGGCTACATTCCAAGCTATGTCTTCCAATGGTGCGACTGCTGTCGGCATCCAAAGATTATCCAATTTGAATAAACGCTTCGAGGTAAGGGTGATGGCTCTTGCAACAGCTGCATAGTGCAGATCCAAGCCTATGGAATAAAAGTGGGGCTTTTATATCTAAAACTTTTGATAGACTGAAAGATGCAATCTGTAGTTGTAACATACATTTTTGGATTTACAGTTGAAGTCGGAAGTTTACATACACCTTAGCCAAATACATTTAAACTCAGTTTTTCACAATTCCTGACATTTAATCCTAGTAAAAATTGTCTTAGGCCAGTTAGGATCATTACTTTATTTTAAGAATGTGAAATGTCAGAATAATAGTAGAGAGAATGATTTATTTCAGCTTTTATTTCTTTCATCACATCCCCACTGGGTCAGAAGTTTACATACACTCAATTAGTATTTGGTAGCATTGCCTTTAAATTGTTTAACTTGGGTCAAACATTTCCGGTAGCCTTCCACAAGCGTCCCACAATGAGTTGGGTGAATTTTGGCCCATTCCTCCTGACAGAACTGGTGTAACTGAGTTAGGTTTGTAGGCCTCCTTGCTCGCACACGCTTTTTCAGTTCTGCCCACAAATCTTCTATAGGATTGATGTCAGGGCTTTGTGATGGCCACTCTAATATACTTACCTTGTTGTCCTTAAGCCATTTTGCCAACTTTGGAAGTATGCTTGGGGTCATTGTCCATTTGGAAGAACCATTTGCGACCAAGCTTTAACTTCCTGACTGATGTCTTCAGATGTTGCTTCAATATATCCACATAATTTTCCTTCCTCATGATGCCATCTATTTTGAAGTGCACCAGTCCCTCCTGCAGCAAAGCACCCCACAACATGGTTCTGCCACCCCCCTGCTTCACGGTTGGGATGGTGTTCTTCGGCTTGCAAGCCTCCCCCTTTTTTCCTCCTTTTGTTTCATCAGAACAGAGGACATTTCTCCAAAAAGTACAATCTTTGTCCCCATGTGCAGTTGCAAACCGTAGTCTGGCTTTTTATGGCGGATTTGGAGCAGTGGCTTCTTCCTTGCTGAGCGGCCTTTCAGGTTATGTCGATATAGGACTTGTTTTACTGTGGATATAGATACTTTTGTACCTGTTTTCTCCAGCATCTTCACAAGGTCCTTTGCTGTTGTTCTGGGATTGATTTGCACCTTTCGCACAAAGTACGTTCATCTCTAGGAGACAGAACGCGTCTCCTTTCTGAGCGGTATGACAACTGCGTGGTCCCATGGTGTTTATACTTGCGTACTATTGTTTGTACAGATAAACGTGGTACCTTCAGGCATTTAGAAATTGCTCCCAAGGTTGAACCAGACTTGTGGAGGTCTACCTTTTTTTTTTTTTAGGTCTTGGCTGATTTCTTTAGATTTTCCCATGATGTCAAACAAAGAGGCACTTAGTTTGAAGGTAGGCCTTGAAATACATCCACAGGTACACCTCCAATTGACTAAAATGATGTCAATTAGCCTACCAGAAGCTTCTAAAGCCATGACATAATTTTCTGTAATTTTCCAAGCTGTTTAAAGGCACAGTCAATATAGTGTATGTAAACTTCTGACCCACTGGAATTGTGATATAGTTAAATAATCTGTCTGTAAACAATTGTTGGAAGAATTACTAGTGTCATGCACAAAGTAGATGTCCTAACCGACTTGCCAAAACTATAGTTTGTTAACATGAAATCTGTGGAGTTGTTGAAAAATTTGACTTCAACCTAAGTGTATGTAAACTTCCGACTTCAACTGTATAAATTATATATACAGTACCAGTCAAAAGTTTGGACATACCTACTCATTTTACTATTTTCTAGAATAATAGTGAAGACTATTAAATAACACATAAGGAATCATGTAGTAACCAACAAATCAAAAATATATTAGATTTTTTAGATTCTTCAAAGTAGCCACCCTTTGCCTTGATGACAGCTTTGCACTCTTGGCAAAGCATGCCATTCCATGAGCGCAGCATTTATTTTTCAACTCGAATCAATGAGCCCAATCAGTCCTCCATGACAACAAAATCATAAACAACAGAGTTTTTATTTTTTTATTTTTTTTATTTCACCTTTATTTAACCAGGTAGGTCAGTTGAGAACAAGTTCTCATTTGCAACTGCGACCTGGCCAAGACAAAGCAAAGCAGTGCGACAAAAACAACACAGAGTTACACAGTAAACAAACATAGTCAAAAACACAATAGAAAATCTATATACAGAGTGCAAAATGTAGTACAAAATGCAGTAAGGTTAGGAGGTAGGACAATAAATAGACCATA
This sequence comes from Thymallus thymallus, assembly GCA_023634145.1. Taxonomy (NCBI): domain Eukaryota; kingdom Metazoa; phylum Chordata; class Actinopteri; order Salmoniformes; family Salmonidae; genus Thymallus; species Thymallus thymallus. The sequence goes on from CM042403.1 coordinate 24,259,204, forward strand.
GTGGTGAAATAAATTACAGATTATCATCATTAACACAGGAATGAAGGATGTGCAAATTATGATGTGCAAATAGATATACTGGAGTGTAGGGCTGGCTAAGTCCTTGGGGTCATACTCCTTGGGTAACATACATTTTTGTCTTCTTCTAATGCCTCTTCAGGGGAAAGTAATCTAAAAGTAACGGAATGTAATCAGATTACGTTACTGAGTTTGGGGTAATCCAAAAGTTACATTACTGATTACAATTTTGGACAGGTAACTTTTAGGTTCCTTGTGGCTCAGTTGGTAGAGCATGGCACTTGCAATGCCAGGGTTGTGGGTTTGATTCCCACAGGGGACCAGTATGAACAAATACATGAAAATATATAGAAAGTAACCTACTGTCATGTTTCGGAGGATGCATGACTCCACCTTTTCCTCTCCCAAGCCTGTTGGGGAGTTGCAGCGTTGAGCCAAGATTGAAAAATGATAAATTTTCTGAACAAAAATGCCCATTCATTATAATAATTCAAATGTCCTGTTGCTCAAATTAAAATCCTACATGTTTAGTTTTTGTTAATAATGCCATGATAATCATGCATTATCACACAGAAAAAAGAACTACCCGGCCCCAAGAAGTTTGAGATCTATGAGTTCGGGTTCTCTGACTTTGACTGCACAGAGCTGGAGCTGGTGATGTGTGGGATCCAGATGTTCTATGAGGTCGGAGTGGTAAAGAAGTTCCAGGTTCCACAGGAGGTACAGTACAATCGTTATCTGTACTGCAACATCTTTCAATGTCGGGAAAGTGTCAGTTCTGAATAATTTCTATACAGTTTGTCATTAGTTACTTTGTTGCTCTCCCATACTATCTGTATATGCTCAGAAGTTCGAAAGTTTGAAAGCTCTAAAGCTCCACTTCCAAATCCAGGCGTCTTTATTTATTTCAACAGGTTCTGGTGCGCTTCATGTACTCTATCAGCAAAGGCTACAGGAAAATGCCCTATCACAACTGGCGGCACGGTTTCAATGTCGGACAGACCATGTTCACACTGTTGACGGTAGGAATGCGTACACCTCAGTAATGTACCCTAACTTTATTTTTGTCTCACAGAAAATACAAGGCATATTTAACTGAAGACATGATTGAAAGATCTCTAATTCTGAAAGTCTGCTGTATTTTGTTGTGTCAGACAGGGAACCTGAAGAGATACTACACAGATCTGGAGGTGATGGCAATGATCACATCTGCTTTCCTCCATGATATCGACCACAGGGGCACCAACAACCTCTATCAGGTGAAGTGAGTACTCCTGGGAATCTCTGCTCTCTTTTAACTCTCATCTCTGAAAGTTGGTACAGATGTTGGATCTTAATTTGACCAGTATTGTCACAGCAAAATAATCCTGTTGCAACAGCATTTTAATGTTTAGTCCACTATGTTGCTTGATCGGTGGTTAGGCTATTAGCTGGCCAAAAGTATGCTAGATGAAAAGTCCAATACTGTCAATATAATTGTGTGTTAGTGCGGGTTTTCAGTGAATTTATGTAAATCACTAAGCTCATCTGCATTTCCTGCACTGCAGGAAAATTAAGATCCTACATCTGTACAACTAGTCCTTAACTTATCTCTTATCTCTCTTCTTTTACTCACTCTCTCATCATAACTGAGGCCTTGCATGTAGAGAAGCACCATGATTAGCTTTGTGTGATGAATGGCTTATGATGAGCTCTTTACAGTGTCTGGTCTGGTCTCCCTTCATGAACAGATCTGGTAACCCAATAGCCAAGCTTCATGGCTCATCCGTCCTGGAGAGGCATCATCTAGAATTTAGCAAGTTCCTTCTGGCAGACGAGGTACATAAGGCTCTTGTATCTCAGCCATAAACGTTCAATACTACAGTAGCACATTTAATGTCAATTATTTACTTATTTGTAATTTATGCTTCCATGTTGATCACATGCTGTAGTCTAACTCCTCCATCCTCCCCCCAGTCCTTGAATATCTACCAGAACCTCAACAGAAGACAGAATGAGCATGCCATCCACCTCATGGACATTGCCATCATTGCAACAGACTTGCAACTCTATTTCAAGTGAGTAACGCACCTGAGCTCCCTTCAGATGTAGGATCTTAATTGAATTAAGTTTGCTACAGCAGGAAAATAATCCTGCAGCAACAGGAAATGTGAATTATTATGTGGATTATAATTGATGGCCATTTTTTGTAGGGGGTGATCAAATTAAGATCCTATATCTGTATTTACTTAACTGCAATACATATTGTATGCCCTATACAAATCTTAGGAAGAATGTATTGTTGTCAATGTGGACTCTTTTTCTGCATATTAAAGCACGGATTTAGATGCAACGATCAAGCCTACTTAGCCCTGTAACATTGCGGAAACAAGATTTCACAATGCACTGCTTATAACTTTAAATGAATGTATAAATCTCTATTTGGACATTTTCCAATGTCACCAGGAAGCGAACAATGTTTCAGAAGATTGTTGACCTATCAAAGACCTACGAAGATGAGAAGAAGTGGGTGGACTGGATGTCCCTGGAGACTACCAGGAAAGAAATTGTCCTGTGAGTGCAGTTCATGGTGGGGGGAGGATTGTAGTGATAGGGGGATATGTAAAATTATAACATGCACATTGGATCTCATCATAGCATTTCTATTTTATGCTGAACCTTCGATAATTCCCCTCATAGGGCCATGATGATGACAGCATGTGACTTGTCAGCCCTCACTAAGCCATGGGAGGTACAAAGCAAGGTGAGCGCCTGCCCTGATTATTGCTTGACTATATACCTTGAAGACATTTTATCAGATGCTTTTGTTTTTCTGTAAGTAAATAAAGCTGCGCGGCTTCTTCCAGGTGGCGCTGTCTGAAGCAGCTGAGTTCTGGGTGCAGGGTGACTTGGAAAGGGAAGTTCTTGAAAAACAACCCATTGTGAGTATATCAACGTGTGTGTGTGTGTGTGTGTTCTGCGCACATCCACATACATTTTTACACATCCAGGATGCCTGTACGTTTTACCCCTTTTTCTCCCCAATTTCTTGATATCCAGTTGGTAGTTACAGTCTTGTCCCATCGCTGCAACACCTGTACCAACTCGGGAGAGGCGAAGGTCGAGAGCCATGCATCCTCCGAAACACAACCCTGCCAAGCCGCACTGCTTCTTGACACACTGCTCACATAATCCGGAAGCCAGAGGCACCAATGTGTCGGAGGAAACACTGTATAACTGGCGACATGAGTCAGCGTGCATGCGCCCGGCCCGCCACAAGGAGTCGCTAGAGTGCGATGAGACAACAAAACTGCACCACTAAGGTTTTTTGTTGGTGTGAAACCATGTGTCTCCCTTCTTTTCACCTAGGCCATGATGGACAAAAACTGCGCTGGTCAACTGCCCAAGCTGCAGTGTGGTTTCATTGACTTTGTCTGCACATTCGTCTACAAGGTAACGTTACTGCATGTTCTACCCCTCTGTCAGACTAGCTACATCACTCAGCTTAACAGTTACTGCTAAGCACAACATAAACCATGAATCAATAGATCTTAGTGTTTGGTACTTGGCATACCTTCTATTGGGTGTGTTGAATGACTAAATGCACAAATAATCGCTGTTCAGACTAGCATTATTTGGTTAGATGGCTTGACTGTCAGAATTAGAGCTCTCAAGTTTTTGTTTTGTTGTTTATCCTTCAGGAATTATCCCGCTTCCACCCGGCCATCCAGCCGATGTATGATGGCATGCTGAACAACAGGAAGGAGTGGAAGGCCAAGCAGGAAGAGTACGAGGCCAAGCAGGCCATCCTGGAAGCCCAGTCAGGTCAGAGTGGATGATATATGCTATTGCTCTGTAGTTTAGAGTGCATTTTGTCTGTGCATTAAAAGTAATACAGATAATCCTTAAACATGTATTGTTTTTTGTATTCTTGCTATGTAAAGGGTCCAAGACGTGCTCAGTGTGCTAGAGCTCAGGACACGTTTTGGAGGTAAGTAATTCCAGGATACATCACAGCCAGCCTCACCTCAGAACAACTGTGGAAGGAGAGCCTCCCCTCTCAGCATCAGAACTTTAGAGAAGAGCCAGATGGACTCCTTTATCAGTCGCGCAGCAAGGCCGTTGGACCTGCTTGTTCCAGACCCATGTTGGCACATTATGGCCACAACAGTCAATTTCCTGCCTTCAACTGAAGGGCAGTTATCATTAGTTGCATTAGCATATCCACGTTTTGGAAGTTACCCTTTTCAATATGCTTCACGACCTTCTGAGGAATCCTTCATGTTCTGATGGCAAGTAGACGTGTGGTGTCTTAGTGGAGTTCATTTTTGTTTGTACGAACGTTTTAAATGTATGTACAGTAGGTTCCTGAAGGTTTTTATTGACCAATTAAAGGAACAAGAAGTCAACAACTTCTGAAAGTTTAATGTCATATGAATATGACACTAAAGCCCCATTTAATCCTGGCGCCAACATACGTTCTATGTCCTGATCTTGTCCACATTCTGATTGCGCCCACATTTTCATACATATGGTATTAAAATGTCTCTCTTATCCATCCACTGTGTCTGAATTGTGAACAGATTTCCTGGTCCCTCCCTGTACGCAATTATTTCACAGATATTCTTTCCAAATAATGTTAAATTATTTGAAGACACATAGTGATGGCATAAGTCAATGTTGCCACCTGTCAATGATTTTAGAAGGTGAAATAATTATGATTTAAATGGCTTCACTGTGCAGATCAGTCTACACTTCTTAGATATCCAGACACAATGCATATCTGACTACCTCTGGAGGTGGTCAGGAAGAGCTGACCTACGAGTACATCAATTGTGGGCACAAACAGAATGTGGACAAGATCAGAACAAAGGACGCATGTTAACTACCATTTTCGTACAGAATACTGTATGAAATGCACAGGGATCCTTTTTGTTTTACATAAATATTTTGCGCTGTTATCTAATGCTTCAACACTCTTAGTTGTTGCAGAAATTGACCCACTATGCTGTTTACTTTCTACATCTACGTCATATCGGTGTATGATGGATTCATCATGGATCTAACTTTATTTTTATGTATGTTATAATAACAGTGTAATAACCGTGACTTACTATGTTATAATAACAGTGACTTACTATGTTATAATAACAGTGTAATAACTGTGACTTACTATTTTATAATAACAGTGTAATAACCGTGACTTACTATGTTATAATAACAGTGTAAAAACCGTGACTTACTATTTTATAATAACAGTGTAATAACCGTGACTTACTATGTTATAATAACAGTGTAATGACCGTGACTTACTATGTTATAATAACAGTGTAATAACTGTGACTTACTATTTTATAATAACAGTGTAATAACTGTGACTTACTATGTTATAATAACAGTGTAATAACCGTGACTTACTATGTTATAATAACAGTGTAATAACCGTGATTACTATGTTATAATAACAGTGTAATAACCGTGACTTACATTGTTCTTTGATCCTTCCAGTCAGTTGTCATTTACATAACTGTCCAGTGTTTCCAGATTTCTATGAAATATGACTTTTAATTAATTACAAAATTAGTGAAATAGCTTTCCTTCAAAGAACATTAAAAAGCAGATTTTATGCGTTTGAATTGTGTGGGCACATACCCGTCATAAAAAAATATGAATGACAAGTAAACAGCTGATTGGCCAGCTCAGCCAGTGACCCAACGTGACATCATGTTAAATGAGGAAATAGCAAGCATTTTGAGGTGGGGTTTAATTATTATTTTATTTTATTCATTCTTTGGCCACAAATACGAGAATAGGACGAGTCAACAACATTATTTTAGTATGAATTAACAGAATTAGATTTTAAGTGAGATTTTCACTGGACAGTAACTTTAATGGCAATCAAAAGTAGATTATGCAATACTAGGGTATAGGGTTAGCATCCACATATGCCATAAGAAGTATGTTTTATGGTTCCATTTCGTTACAGGGTAATGTGACCCCTTGCTGTGGGTTGCTAAGTGATGTCACTGTATTGTCCCATGCTGTGTTGGGTGAAATAATGGGGTGTAGCACTTTTAGTACAGCAATGTAAGAGGTGCTGTTATAGAACGACTGCAGTCAGGCAGTTGAAAACAAGTATATTCTCTCTGTGTGTGCATTATAATTTATTGTTCTGAGATAGGAGAGAATGGAGTTGACATTTTCAGGAAGGTCTGTCCCTGGATGTCAGCGGTTAACTAGAAATGCTTCATTATGAGAAACCCATCATTCTCTCAATATGTACAGTACCAGTCAAAAGTTTGGACACACCTACTCATTTAAGGGTTTTTCTTTATTTTTATATTTTCTACATTGTAGAATAATAGTGAAGACATCAAACTATGAAATAACTCATATGGAATCATGTAGTAACCAAAAAAGTGTTCAACAAATCCAAATATATTATAGATTTTAGATTCTTCAAAGTAGCCACCCATATCCTTGATGACAGCTTTGTACACTCTTGGCATTCTCTCAACCAGCTTCACCTGGAATGCTTTTCCAACAGTCTTGAAGGAGTTCCCACATATGCTGTACACTTGTTGGCTGCTAATCCTTCACTCTGTGGTCCAACTCATCCCAAATAATCTCAATTGGGTTGAGGTTGGGTGATTGTGGAGGTAAAGTCATCTGATGCAGCACTCCATCACTCTCCTTCTTGTTGAAAAACAAATGATAGTCCCACTAAGCGCAAACCAGATGGGATGGCGTGTCTCTGCAGAATGCTGTGGTAGCCTTGCTGGTTAAGTGTGCCTTGAATTCTAAATAAATCACAGACAGTGTCATCAGCAAAGCACCCCCACATCATAACACCTCCTCCTCCATGCTTCACGGTGGGAACCACACATGCAGAGATCATCCGTTCACCTACTCTGTGTCTCACAAAGACACGGTGGTTGGAACCAAAAATCTTACATTTGGAAACACGTCATCAGACCAAAGGACAGATTTCTACCGGTCTAATGTACATTGCTCGTGTTTCTTGGCCCTAGCAAGTCCTTCTTCTTATTTATGTCCTTTAGTAGTGGTTTCTTTGCAGCAATTTGACCATGAAGGCCTGTTTCACGCAGTCTCCTCTGAACAGTTGATGTTGAGATATGTCTGTCACTTGAACTCCGTGAAGCATTTATTTGGGCTGCAATTTCTGAGGTTGGTAACTCTAATGAACTTATCCTCTGCAGCAGAGGTAACTCTGAGTCTTCCTTTCCTGTGGCGGTCCTCATGAGAGCCAGTTTCATCATAGCGCTTGATGGTTTTTGCGACTGCACTTGAAGAAACTTTCAAAGTTCTTGAAATGTTCCGTATTGACTGACCTTCATGTCTTAAAGTAATGATGGACTGTCATTTCTCTTTGCTTATTTGAGCTGTTCTTGACATATGGACTTGGTCTTTTACCAAATAGGGCTATCTTCTGTATACCACCCCTACCTTGTCAGAACACAACTGATTGGCTCAAACGCATTAAGAAGGAAAGAAATTCCACAAATTACCTTTTAACAAGGCACGCCTGTTAATGGAAATGCATTCCAGGTGACTACCTCATGAAGCTGGTTGAGAGAATGCCAAGAGTGTGCAAAGCTGTCATCAAGGAAAAGGTTGGATACTTTGAAGAATCTCAAATATAAAATATATTTGGATTTGTTTAACTTTTTTGGTTACTACATGATTCCATGTGTTATTTCATAGTTTTGATGTCTTCACTATTATTCTACAATGTAGAAAATAGTAAAAATAAATCCTGGAATTAGTAGGTGTGTCCAAACTTTTGACTGGTAACTGTTCACTGTTTATTTTAGAATATTTGAATGAGACATACTTTTAGAGTAAACACAAGATACAACATGTCTCAATATATGTATATCTAACAGTATTGGAGGGATTTTTATATGGTCCAGTCCACTGAGAAAAGTGGTCAAAGTCCAATCCCTCTGTAGAGTGTTTGAAGCCAGTGGCCTTGATTCTGATACTCTTGAGCCTACTCACTGGATCCATAGAATCTTCTAGTGTTCATTATGAACAAAGGACAATCATGCTCTTACAGCAGCCCCACTGTCAATGGGACAACTATGCTTTTATAGATGTAATCAATTGTAAATAGTCTTCTCCTGTAAATATATTTCGATAATAGTATATTTTTTTCAGATGATTAATAGTTAATACATGGATTTCATTTCCCCTATGAACGTCAGTGCAACATTACTGTTATCTGTGCTGTTATCTGTGCTGTTATCTGTACTGTTATCTGTGCCGACATTATAGCAAGAAGGTAAATATTAAGGACCCATCTATTAGAAGCAGTAATTATTTGTGCTTCATCTTTCCAATTCCACACCATTAAACATTGCAACTAATATTTTATTCCACAATTTGCCATTCAAAATACTTTAACGTAGAAATTCGGAAGTTCTATGTATGTGTTTTGTCTACAATTACCAAAATAAAGCACATTTATTTTTAAGGATGCATTTTGTCTAATGATATCTTGTTACTTTTATATAACAGGAAACCTCATTTAAATATCCATTGTATGCTATTTTTTTTATGGATATGGACAGAGGTTGGGCCAAAGTATCGAAAGCCTTGTTCACGCTGCAGGCCTTAGCTCTTAAAGTGACCAATTCTCAAAGTGCCCAAATCAGATGTGTGTTCAGACAGCAGTCATTTGCTGACATGGCTATGCTTGTTATCATAGTAACGATGGGTGTGTGCACAGTGGTGTAAGCTGATTGGTGGTGGTGCTTGTGCTGCCTATCAATCAGAAGTTGTAGCAAGTTAAGGTGACAACAATACCCGACATGGATGTTTCCAAGTTGCTATGAATGTTCCCTAATCATTGCATAAGAACACTTTTAAAGGCTCAAAGGATAAAATTATCCAAATTTCAAAACTAGTCCTTTTTTTGTTTATCTTTACAGCTCATTCACTAATTTGTTTGTACACATTTAACAAGCTAGGTAGCAACAACATCATGTTCTTGTCAAACTGTCAACAGAGAAGCTAGCAAGCAAAAATGTATGCCAAATAAGTCTAAAAACCACTTGAGGGCAAATAAATCAGATTTGACTATTCAGACAAGTCACATGGCCAGGAATCCACATCTGACTTTAAACTCTCAAAGGTGGTTTGAAAATAACAGATATGCACATTTTTTATCAGATATGGAAAATCATTGGATTTGAGTCACTTCAAACTGCCAATGTGAACAAGGCTTAAATTACCCCTGGTCAATCTGAAATAATTTTTGGAATGTATTGTCTCGATATTCGCTCCATAGTATAATTTACAGCTGTAATTCCTGTCGTCTCCAGGCAGTATCCGGCTCATGACTCATCTGGTAATAAAGCCTCTTAGCCAGCACTAACTCTCAGCAGTTTCTACCAATCTTCTGACCCATATAGAGTGCCTTAGGAAAGTATTTAGCTCCCTTTACTTTTTTCACATTTTGTTACATTACAGCCTTACTTTAAAATTGATTAAATAAATAAACATCCTGAGCAATCTACACACAATACCCCATAATGACAGAGCGAAACAAAAAACAAAAACAAACTTATTTTTCATAAGTACTCAGAACCTTTGCTATGAGACTCGAAATTGAGCTCAGCTGTTTCCATTTACCAGCCTTGAGCTGTTTCTACTACTTGGGAGTCCACCTGTGGTAAATTCAATTGAATGGACATGATTTGGAAAGGCACACACCTGTCTATATAAGGTCCCACAGTTGACAGTGCATATCAGAGCAAAAACCAAGCCATGAGGTCGAGGGAATTGTCCGTAGAGTTCCGAGGCAGGATTGTGTCGTTACCTGGGGAAGGGTACCAAAAAATGTCTGCAGCATTGAAGGTCCCTAAGAACACAGTGGCCTCCATCATTCTTAAATGGAAGAAGTTTGGAACCACCAAGACTCTTCCTAGAGCTGGCTGCCCGGCCAAACTGAGCAATAAGGGGAGAAGGGCCTTGGTCAGGGAGGTGACCAAGAGCCCGATGGTCACTCTGACAGAGCTCTAGAGTTCCTCTGTGGAGATAAGATAACCTTCCAGAAGGACAACCATCTCTGCAGCACTCCACCAATCAGGCCTTTATGGTAGAGTGACCAGACAGACACCAATCCTCAGTTAAAGGCGCATGACAGCCCGCTTGGAGTTTGCCAAAAGGCACCTAAAGACTCTCAGACCATGAGAAACAAGATTCTCTGGTCTGATGAAACCAAGATTGAACTCTTTGGCCTGAATTCCAAGCGTCACGTTTGTAGGAAACCTGGCTCCATCCCTACGGTGAAGCATGGTGGTGCCAGCATCATGCTGTGGGGATGTTGCTCAGCGGCAGGACTGGGAGACTAGTCAGGATCGAGGTAAAGATAAACAGAGCAAAGTACAGCGAGATCCTTGATTAAAACCTGCTCCAGAGCCAAGACAACGTAGGAGTGGCTTTTGGAGAAGTCTCTGAATGTCCTTGAGTAGCCCAGCCAGAGCCAGGACTTGAACCCGATTAAAGATCTTTGGAGAGACCTGAAAATAGCTGTGCAGCAACGCTCCCCATCCAACACGACAGAGCTTGAGAGGATCTGTAGAGAAGAATGGGAGAAACTCCCCAAATACAGGCGTGGCAAGCTTGTAGCGTCATACCCAATAAAACTCGAGGCTGTAATCACTGCCAAAGGTGCTTCAACAAAGTACTGAGTAAAGGGTCTGAATACTTACGTAAATGTCATATATATATATATTTTTTTTTATAAATTAGATGAAATATCTCAGCTTGTTTTTGCTTTGTCATTATGGGGTATTGTGTGTATACTGATGAGGGGGGGGGGAACTATTTAATCAATTTTAGAATAAGGCTGTAATTTAACAATGTGGAAAAAGTCACAGGGTCTGAATACTTTCCAAATGTACTGTACATGCATGTATTATTATGGCACGGTTGCACTACAGAGTTGTACAGAGGAACACATTTTGCGCCATCTTTCGTATGGCTGTTGCAGATTATATATATATTTTTTAAATACATAAACACCTGTGTGTAACAATATAGCTCACTAATTGCATTGAGAAAACGTAATTAACATATTCAGTGATTGTTATAAGCCTACATAACATAAGTAAAATCCTGCTGTTGTTCTGCATGTCATTCAGGATTACATCGCAGCATACTGGTGGAAGTGCAAGAAAACCTCCCTGCAAAATGCTTTCAGATTATCAACAAACAAAAAAAAAGTGCATGTTGAATATTCATGAATGTAATGTCAAATTGGCCACGTGTATGTCTATTGTGTGTTAAACCTGGGTAGAAGGGTGTGTGGCAGTAGTGTTCACTCAGCACTTTCTTCGATTGGCCTATGACCTGAATCCTGGGATTTATGTTATACTGGGCCTGGATTACGGCCTAGTCCTTACCTCGGTCATCTCACAGTGAAGGGCAGGGAGACAGTCCCAGACAGACATATACTAGGTTTGGGTATCCATATTCTCATATTGTCCTTCTCTCATACCAGGACTTAAGGTATTAACAGCATAGCACACAAGGGGTACTAAAAATGCAAACAAAAAGAAATCACAGACTTATCTTAATGCAAACGAGCGAAAACAAACAAATTGCAAAGGCAGGCAAATCCAGTTCATAAAAGTTATTCCAGATTAGCTAGTAGCTACCGAATGTCATTTTCGGTGAGTAGACATTTACAAGCGAAAGTCAATGAGAAATTATGCAAATGACCAAAGTTGTGATGCATGCCTTTGAAGGAAGAGCAGAATGTGTAGGCCTACATGGAGCAGATGGGAGAGAAAAAAACACTAGTAGGAAGCACAGGGGGGAAAATGGCAGCTGTACAGCTCTTGACTTCTGGCAGATCGTCATTCTAAGATTTCTGATGGCAAACATTTAGTATTGAATTGCATACAGGTGTAACTTCACCTCATGTGCACCGCACAACAGACTCACCGGTAGATATAGAACGCTATGAACTCACCAGCTCGCTTTCTCCTGTTGTGCTATATACTGTACAAACACGTAATGGCTCAACTGTTCTGGGGAACTACGGTAAGCTACATAAAATAATGTGAAATAAAGAACCCAATCTGCTTGATCTCCTAAGGTATTGCACAAATTGACTGCAGGTAACACACTATACATACAAAAGTATGTGGACAGGCCTTTACATTAGTGGATTTGGCCACACATGTTGCTGACAGGTGTATAAAATAGAGCACACAGCCATGCAATCTCCATATACAAACATTGGCAGTAGAATGGCCTTACTGAAGAGTTCAGTGATTTTCAGTGGTTTAAAGTACTTAAGTAAAAATACTTTAAAAAGTACTCCTTACGTAGTATCTGTACTTTACTACTTATATTTGACAACTTTTACGCCACTTCATTCCTAGAGAAAATAATGTACTTTTTAGTCCATACATTTCCCGACACCAAAAAGTACTCGTTACATTTCAAATGCTCATTTTGCTGGGTGACTTTCACTTGAGTCATTTTCTATTAAGGTATCACTACTTTTACTCAAGTATGAAAACGGAGTACTTTTTCCACCACAGGTGATTTTCAATGTGGGACTTTTCCAACAAGTCAGTTCGTCAAATTTCAGCCCTGCTAGAGCTGCCTCGGTCTACTGTAAGTGCTGTTATTTTTAAGTGGAGCCATCTAAGAGCAACAACGGCTCAGTCTCGACGTGTTAGGCCACACAAGCTCACAGAGTGGGAACACCGGATGCTGAAGCGCGTAAAAATCATCTGTCCTCAGTTGCAATACTCACTACAGAGTTCCAAACTGCCTCTAGAAGCAGTTCAAGTGAAGGGAAATCTTAACGCTACAGCATACAATTGCATTCACACGATTCTGTGCTTCCAACTTTGCGGCAAGTTTGTGGGAAGGCCCTTTCCTGTTTCAGCATAACAACGCCCCCACGCACGAAGCAAGGTCCATACAGAATTTTTTTGTTGTTTTTGTGTGGAAGAACTTGACTGGCATGCACAAAGCTCTGACTTCAACCCCATCGAAAACCTTAGGGATAAATTGGAATGCTGACTGCGAGCCAGGCCTAAACGCCCAACATCAGTGCCTGACCTCACTAATGCTTGTGGCTAAATGGAAGCAAGTCCCCGCATCAATGTTCCAACATCTAGTGGGAAGCCTTCCCAGAAGAGTGGAGGCTGTTATAACAGCAAAGGGAGACCAACTCCATGTTAATGCCCATGATTTTGAAATGAGATGTTTGACGAGCAGGTGTCCACATACTTTTGTTTGTGTAGTGCAAATTAAAAAGTAGCTACAAATATTCAAATGTATTGAAAAACTTTAAATAAATAGTTTTGATGGTATTGTATTCAATAACCATCCCATAGCTTTTCCAAATACCCATAAGGTATACCGCCCAAGTCTAAGATATACACCTGGGAACCAGATGTACTTTTTATATTTATTTCACTCAATTTACACTGTAGAACAAACAAGGGTTGGTATACACAAATAATTTCAGATTGAGACCAACACCTAATTATACAAAATGTTTCAGCTAGGTTTCACAGAGAAAATTTGGGAAACATCCGAGTTATTTATTTATAATATATATATTTATTTATAATATATATATATATATGTATATATTATTTATTTATATATTTTTTTAAAGACTTGAATATAGATGTCAAAACACATGACTATCTTAACAAATATACAAAAGAAGAATTCTTTAATACATTAAATTAATTATGTTTATTATTTTATTATTCTTCAAACACGATCCATAGGCAGGTCATTTCAGGATTGTGTCTTCAGAGGCTGTAAAAAAACAAAAAAAACATGCTTCACAACATTTCATTAGTTACATCTTCACTGCATCCCTCCTAACATTCTGAGTTTATTATTTACCTTCTGCAAGTGCTTTGGCAATTTTCTCTTGCTCCTCTCGGATCTTCTTCTCTGCTTCCTCAACAAGCCTCTCTTTCTCAGCTCTTGGCTTCAGATAGTCTATGGGAAATACAGCAATGACACTATGACATTGCCATAATGATCATTCAAAATACCCTTGGGTGACATGAACACAATCTTATAGTAAGCTACTTACCATATCTCTGCTTGCCATACAACATGCCAATGAGCAAGAATGACCACCTGGCCGTCTGAAATAAATAAATAATACATCAAATTGATTAGCTAGTTAGTTGACTTAGCTACACAGCTCAAACGTATGCAATTGCCTTGACCACTAGCTAACTAACTATTTGTGCTGGTTGACTTTCAATCGTCTTTTGGCAGAAGATTTCATTAGTGTCTGGCACGTTAACGTTAGACTACATGTGAGATGATCTGGAACGCCCCCAGTTAGCCATGCTAGCTAATAAGTTAGCGCTTGTTAACGCAAGTAGCTAGCATACTCGGCAAGAAGCCAATACTATGACCTTGCCTCAGAATTATTATAGGCAAGTGAGCTGAACTACTAAACCGGGAAAATATAACATATTGTCAACGATTTTGGCTGTATTATTTAATTATGATCGCTAGCTTTATTGCAGGTATATTGTTACTAACTGGCTAGCTGACTAGTTAACCCTCATTGGATTGAACCAGTCAATGTCATACGATTAACATTTATGTTAGTAGCAAGCTAGACGTCTGATTTTAACATGACATAAAATAACCTGCTGTACTCATCATATGCATTCAGATTAGTTAGTTATATAACACAAGTTATTACAATAAATATAGATTTACCTTGATGACAGGCGAAACTGCAACTGGAGGAACCATTTTGCTAGTGAGAAATTGAGGAAGTCTTCTTCTTCTTTATTATTATGGCAAACAAGTTAGAGGTGCATGCCGCCACCTACTGTACTGGGGTGTGTAGTCATCACAGTTTACAGACTAAATGAATAAAGAAACAAACATTAAAATAAACTAAACCCTCCTATCTAGTCATGTAATACTAAGAAAATTAAAAAAAGCCCTACTAACTTCTAACAAACCCCCAAATATCTTCCAACCCGCATCCCGTCCAACCTCAATAACCCTACACTTCAATATTTCCCTCTCTTCCACATTTATTTTTTATTTTATTAAACCTTTATTTAACTAGGCAGTCAGTTAAGAACAAATTGTTATTTACAATGACTGCCTACCAAAACGCAAAAGGCCTCCTGCGGAGATGGGGGCTGGGATTAAAAATATAAATAAATTAAATTAAAATATAGGACAAAACACACATCACGACAAGAGACAACACAACACTACAACAACATAGCATGGCAGCAACATATGACGACACAGCATGGTAGCAACACAAAATGATAACAACATGGTAGCAACACAACATGGTAGCAACACAACATGGTAGCAGCACAAAATGGGGTAAAAACATTATTGAGCACAGACAACAGCACAAAGGGCAAGAAGGTATAGACTACAATTCATCACGCAAAGTTTGAGTATTTGTTGCAGCTCGTTCCAGTCGCTAGTTGCAGCGAACTGGAAAGATGACCCAGGGATGTGTGTGCTTTGGGGACCTTTAACAGAATGTGACTGGCAGAACAGGTGTTGTATGTGGAGGATGAGGGCTGCAGTAGATATCTCAGATAGGGGGAAGTGAGGCCTATGAGGGTTTTATAAATAAGCGTCAACATTGGGTTTTGCGACTGGTATACAGAGATGACCAGTTTTCAGAGGAGTATAGAGTGCAGTGATGTGTCCTATAAGGAGCATTGGTGGCAAACCTGATGACCGAATGGTAAAGAACATTTAGCCGCTCAAGAGCCGCCCTTACCTGCCGATCTATAAATTACTTCTCGGTAATCTAGCATGGGTAGGATGGTCATCTGAATCAGGGTTAGTTTGGCAGCTGGGGTGAAAGAGGAGCAATTACGATAGAGGAAACCAAGTCTAGATTTAACTTTAGCCTGCAGCTTTGATATGTGCTGAGAGAAGGGCAGTGTACCGTCCAGCCATACTCCCAAGTACATGTATGATGTGACTACCTCAAGCTCTAAACCCTCAGAGGTAGTAATCACACCTGTGGGGAGAGGTGCATTTTTCTTACCAAACCACATTAACTTTGTTTTGGAGGTGTTCAGAACAAGGTTAAGGGCAGAGAAAGCTTGTTGGACACTAAGAAAGCTTTGTTGTAGAGCGTTTAACACAAACTCCGGGGAGCGGCCAGCTGAGTGTAAGACTGTATTATCTGCATATACACGGATAAGAGAGCTTCCAACTGCCTGAACTATGTTGTTTATGTGAATTGAGAAGAGCATGGGGTCTAGGATCGAGCCTTGGGGTACACGCTTGGTGACAGGCAGTGGCTGAGACAGCAGATGTTCTGACTTTATACACTGCACTCTTGAGAGAGGTTGTTAGCAAACCAGGCCAAAGACCCTTCAGAGACACCAATACTCCTTAGCCGGCTCACAAGAATGGAATGGCCAACCGTAGCATTGCTTAGAATCAAGGGCATTGGTGACATCATTGAGGACCTTTAAGGTTGCAGTGACACATCCATAACCTGAGCGGAAACCAGATTGCATACCAGAGAGAATACTATAGACATAAATTAGTTTTTCAAACACTTTTGATAAACAGGGCAAAATAGAAAGAGGCCTATAACAGTTAGGATCAGCTTGATCTCCCCCTTTAAAGGACAAATTATGGTTCAAAAGTTTGGGGTCATTTAGAAATGTCCTTGTTTTTTAAAGAAAAAATCACCAAATTGATCAGAAATACAGTGTAGACATTGTTAATGTTGTAAATGACATTTATTGTAGCTGGAAATGGCTGATTTTTTATGGAATATCCATATAGGCATACAGAGGCCCATTGTCAGTAACCATCACTCCTGTGTTCATTTCTCAGAACAAGAATAGACTGACGAGTTTCAGAAGAAAGTTATTTGTTTCTGGCCATTTTGTGCCTTTAATCGAACCCACAAATGCTGATGCTCCAGATACTTAACTAGTCTAAAGAAGGCAAGTTTTATTGCTTCTTTAATAAGCACAACAGTTTTCAGCTATGCTAACCTAATTGCATAAGGGTTTTCTAATGATCAATTAGCCTTTTAAAATAATAAACTTGGATTAGCTAACACAACGTGCCATTGGAACACAGGAGGTGTTGCTGATAACGGGTCTCTATACACCTAAGTAGATATCCCATAAAAATCTGCCATTTCCAGCTACAATAGTCAAAAGTCACACTGTATTTCTGATCAATATGATGTTATTTTAATGGTGTGAGGGCTTGGTTGTGGTAAGGCCTCTTACTCCCACCTAGGGGAGGAGAGAGGCACACAACCAAGTCCTCACACACTTATTAGGGAGATTATCATCCCCAATCAGAGACAGCTGTCTAGCGTTGTCTCTGATTGGGGAGTGTATTTAAGCTCCTCACATTTCCACCTGTGTGTGGATCATTGTTCCTGCTTGTCTGCTTCGTGTCTTCAGAAAGCAAGTGAGTCACTGTGTTTGTTTTGTAATCGTGGTTTTTGTTTATTTCTCTCCTTTTGTATTTTCGTGCTTCGTGATACCAACTCCGAAAATAAAAAGGATGACTCTTCACCAGCGCTCCGTATATCGTCCCATTAATACTACGCACCGTGACAGAATGATCCACCACCCTGGGACGCAACGGGGAATAACGTTAGGAGATATCCTCCTCGGTATGGGGAAAATTACCGAGGAGGAACACTCTTACTATCGCTCGGTGGAGGAAGGCTGGGGTCCGGAGCAGCAGAGGCGCCGTAGACGGGGTAAACGTCACCGGGCTAAAGTTGAGGACCAGCCTGGAGCCCAGAAAAACCCCCAAACTGATTTTGGGGGGGGGCTATGGGGGTGGTCGGGGATCGAGGGAGAAGAGCCCCGACCACTGCACTCGTGGGGGTTCCAGGAGGAGCCCCTACAGCCGTGGGAGCAGGAGTACAGAGAGGAGTCGGAGGAAGACGACGACGATGTGCTTCTGTTCCCTCACTCGTGGGGGTTCCCGGAGGAACCCTCACAGGATGGGGATTGGCGGTGGAGTAGAGACGACAGGGACAGTCGTGCTCCAGCGCCAGTTCCCAGTCCGGTGCCTCCAGCGCCGGTCCAGAGTCGGAGGAAGAGGAGACCGACTCAGCGCACCAAACCATCGGTGCGCAACATTAGCCCGGTGCGACCCGTACCAGCTAAACGCACCAATCCAACGGTGCGTTTCCCCAGCCCGGTACGGCCCGCGCCTGCTCCGCGCACCAGCCCTATGGTGCGTGTCTCCAGCCCGGTGCGACCCGTGCCAGCTAAACGCACCAACCCAACGGTGCGTTTCCCCAGCCCGGTACGGCCCGTGCCTGCGCCTCGCATCAGACCAGTGGTGCGTTTCCCCAGTCCAGTACGCCCCGTGCCTACTCCTCGCACGGAGGCTACAGCAACGGTCGTCAGCACAGCTCTGGGGTTGGAGACCATCTCTGCGTCGGTGCCCAGGGTGTGCACGACGTTCAGCCCCGCTGTGGAGCAGGAGCTCCATAGCGCGTCGGTGCCCAGTCTGGGGCCGACAGCCAGCCCAACCACAGGGCTGGATACCATCTCTGCGTCGGTGCCCAGGGTGGGCACGGCGTCCAGCCCGAGGTCTCCGGTGAAGGTCAGCAGCCCGAGACCTCCAGTGAGGGTTAGCTGTCCGAGGTCTCCGGAGAAGGTCAGCAGCCCGAGGCCTCCTGTGACGGTCAGCAGCCCGAGGTCTCCTGTGAAGGTCAGCAGCCTGAGGCCTCCTGTGAAGGTCAGCAGCCCGAGACCTCCGGAGAAGGTCAGCAGCCCGAGACCTCTGGAGAAGGTCAGCAGCCCGAGACCTCCGGAGAAGGTCAGCAGCCCGAGACCTCCGGAGAAGGTCAGCAGCCCGAGGCCTCCTGTGAAGGTCAGCAGCCCGAGGCCTCCTGTGAAGGTCAGCAGCCCGAGACCCCCGGCAAAGGTCAGCAGCCCGAGACCCCCGGCGAAGGTCAGCAGCCCGAGGGCCCCGGCGAAGGTCAGCAGCCCGAGGGCCCCGGCAAAGGTCAGCAGCCCGAGACCCCCGGGGAAGGTCAGCAGCCCGGGACCTCAGGTGAAGGTGAGCAGACCTGAACCTCCACCAGAGCCACATCCGGGTCCAGCAGTCTGCTCTGCTACAGCGCCAGAGCGGTCCGCTCCACCGGTGCCCAGTCCGGGGCCGGTCATCTGCGTCGCTCCAGTGCCGGAGCAGTCCGCTCCACCGGTGCCCAGTCCGGGGCCGGTCGTCTGCGTCGCTCCAGTGCCGGAGCAGTCCGCTCCATCGGTGCCCAGTCCGGGGCCGGTCATCTGCGTCGCTCCAGTGCCGGAGCAGTCCGCTCCACCGGTGCCCAGTCCGGGGCCGGTCGTCTACGTCGCTTCAGTGACGGAGCAGTCCGCTCCACCGGTGCCCAGTCCGGGGCCGGTCGTCGGCGTCGCTCCAGTTTCGGAGCAGTCCGCTCCACCGGTGCCCAGTCCGGGACCGGTCGTCTACGTCGCTCCAGTGACGGAGCAGTCCGCTCCACCGGTGCCCAGTCCGGGGCCGGTTGTCTGCGTCGCTCCAGTGCCGGAGCAGTCCGCTCCACCGGTGCCCAGTCCGGGGCCGGTTGTCAGCCCCTCTCCAGGGTCGAGGGCTCCCACACCAGGGTCCAGACAGGACTTGGTGGATGGCGGGAGTACTGAGGGGGGAACCATCGCGCCGGGGTCCGGACTGGACCGGGCGTGCAACGGAGAGGTAGGAGGGAAGCTACTCTCACAGCCTGTGCCACGCCCGGAACCAGAACCGGAGCCTCCACCAGCAACCACCTCAGTACCCCGCCATGTCCCCCCTAGTTTTTTGGACATTTTTTCTGGAGAGGGGGGATTGTTTGTGTGCGATCGGGAGTCCGCACCTTAGGGGGGGGGTACTGTGAGGGCTTGGTTGTGGTAAGGCCTCTTACTCCCACCTAGGGGAGGAGAGAGGCACACAACCAAGTCCTCACACACTTATTAGGGAGATTATCATCCCCAATCAGAGACAGCTGTCTAGCGTTGTCTCTGATTGGGGAGTGTATTTAAGCTCCTCACATTTCCACCTGTGTGTGGATCATTGTTCCTGCTTGTCTGCTTCGTGTCTTCAGAAAGCAAGTGAGTCACTGTGTTTGTTTTGTAATCGTGGTTTTTGTTTATTTCTCTCCTTTTGTATTTTCGTGCTTCGTGATACCAACTCCGAAAATAAAAAGGATGACTCTTCACCAGCGCTCCGTATATCGTCCCATTAATACCACGCACCGTGACAAATGGACAAAAAATGAGCTTTTCTTTAAAAAAAAAGGGCATTTCTGAGTGACCCCAAACTTTTGAACAGTAGTGTATATCATTGAGTTAATAAAGCTGCATACAAATATGATCTCTTTTTTGTTTTCTTGAGTAAGGCAGCTCCAAAATGCAGGTGTCAGTGCTTTCTGTGTTGGTGGGGTAAGCCAGCAGAAAATACGGAGCATTGCGTCATGATTGGCCTAGTGTTCTGTCACTCATGGAGACACTACATCATCGTCAATTCTAAGGGTATAGCTAGAAAATTCAAGCCCCTTGGGTGTTGCCATAGAGTTACATTAGAAGTGCCCATCCAAGAAGGCTCACGGTTATTGGCCACAGATAAAATTACGTCAAATCACATTATATGTACAGTAGCTTTGATTGGACTGATCATGTCAACATCATACTTTCAAAATCTTAGCTAGCAGTCATCATCATGAATCATGTCGACAATCTACTGACCAATCCCTTTTAATCCATGTCATATGAAGATAAATAATGAAGAGAAATTATAGATAAAACGATAAAACGGTGCTCATCGGCCATTGGACATAAACATAACACAACAAGTTGGAAATCGCAAATTCAACAATGCGTGGTTTGAAAGGAATCTGTGGCTAACTGCAAGCATTGCAAAGAAATCATTAGTCTGCTATTCAGTGGAGTGGCTGTGTGGTCCCAAATCTAAGATTAATACACCCCACAGCCAAACAGATGTAATGACAACTTCAATGTACAATGCCTAGACGCAACGGAGCAAACATCACCACCTCTTCCTTCCTAATCTGACCACTGAATCTTGGTCCAACAACCTGTCTTTGGGAAATCTGAGCATACTATTATTCTAACAGGTTGAGCATCCTCCACCCACTAGAGGGCAGCTACTATCGCCAAGAGTTCAACTGAGTTTACAGATAGTTCATCTGACATATCTTTTTTTATTTTTTATTAAACAGTAACATGCAAAACACAAAAAACAGAACAGCCAGAGGGATTACACAAAGAAATAAGGAAGATAATTAAAATACATGCAGTGAATACATTTTTTTGACAAAAAAAAATGGTTTTCCAAATTAGATAAAAAGAATGTAAAAAAGGTCTTTATCTTCATAAATGTTGATTTGTGTATGAACATTTTTCCTAATAAATAAAGAGATGTATTTATTTGTGGAATCAGTGTAGTAAAATAATATGTCAAACTTAAATATTTCAATGGTGTATGCATTTTGTTGCCAAGAAAAAGTTTTACATCAGTCCAGAACACCTCACTATGTAAACAATTACAAAATAAGTGTTCAATAGATTCAGTTTCTAGTTCACATTCACTGGTAACAAATTAAGCTATTACATGGGTAGAATCTATGGATAATTTAAAAGGATATCTCCTTTACTTTATTGGTCACCATATATTTGTGTGGAGTGAGCCAATCACAGCGGAGTATAGCAGAAGGAATAAACTTCCTGTAGAAAATATCCATTAAAATATTTGTTGAATTACTTATCTAGTAAACCTATGCCATTCACCTGTATAGTGCTTACAATAGGAGATGTTCCAAAATATGCATTATTCTGAAGTAAAGATTTTATCCTACTAGGTATAGCTTTTATAACAGTTTCATATTCCTTGCTTGAAACCTCAAAGTTGTATCTTTCCATAAATTCTCTCCACGTGAATAGATTCCCACTAATACCAAGTTATTGGCTGACAAGGACAATGTTTTTCGAGAAAGAGTTACGATAAAATAACATCTTGTTTCCATGTAATATCGACACATTAAAAGTTGTGTTTATATAGCAAAGCCCAGCACATTAAAGCCTGCTTGTGAAAAGCCGTCAGTTTCACAGGAAGTTTAACCACAATATAGGGACAGCTTCTGAAAAACCAAATGAGGTATAATATTCTAGAAACTATGAGGATTTTTTAAGTACCTTCTAACCCAGTTGACTTTTGAGATCTGTTTAAAGAGAGTGAAATCTAAGACATTTAGACCGCCATCACAAGCCCTATTGGTGATAACGTCTATTTTCGTCTATGTGGCTTGTTTTTCCATATGAAGTTGTACAATAGCCTATCTAAGGTATAGCAAGGGGATTTGGGATGTCAATTAAAAAAGTATCTACTGTTCTTTTCTGTCACAATTGGGTGCAAGGAGAGACCAAGGCGCAGCACAGTAATAGTTCGACATAGTTTTAATACTAACGTAACTGTACGAACGAAACAAGCCAAAAACACGAGGAAAAAGACAAAACTGAAAACACACTTACTTTCACCGTGACTGGAGATATACAACGACCCACACCAGAGTGAAGGACAGACAAACATATATAGGATCCCTAATTAGAGACAATGCAGTGCAGCTGCCTCTAATTAGGGATCCAACCCAAAACCCACACAGAAACAGAAAAGAAAGACACTGTCAGACTCTGACCATAGCTGCATAGAGAAGCAAATAGGCTTCTCTATGGCCAGAGCCTGACAGTACCCCCCCCCCCCCTAAAGGCACGGACAACCGGATGCCAAAAAAAAACACAAACACAAGGTGGGGGTTAATAGGGAGGGAAGACTAGTCCATCGGGGGCGGCTCTGGCTCCGGCGAAGTGGACAGTTTTCTCCCATGCCCCTTCTTTATAACCGGGCCCGGACTGGCTACCGGTGGGGCAAACGGCTCCGGCCATGGAGCGGGGAAAACACCCGGGCCCGGACTGGGCACCGGTGGGGCCAACGGCTCCGGCCATGGAGCGGAACCATTAACCGGGCCCGGACTGGGCACCGGTGGGGTAAACGGCTCCGGACATAGAGCGGGGAAAACAACCGGGCCCGGACTGGGCACCGGTGGAGCGGACTGCTCTGGCTCTGGAGCGGAGCAGACGGCTGGACCCGGATTGGGTACCGGTGGGGCGGACTGCTCTGGCACTGGAGCAGAGCAGACGGCTGAACCCGGATTGGGCACCGGTGGAGCGGACTGCTCTGGCACTGGGGCGGAGCAGACGGCTGGACCCAGATTGGGCACCGGTGGAGCGGACTGCTCTGGCACTGGGGCGGAGCAGACGGCTGGACCCGGAATGGGCACCGGTGGAGCAGACTGCTCTGGCACTGGAGTGGGGCAGACGGCCGGACCCGGATTGGGCACCGGTGGAGCGGACTGCTCAGGCTCAGGAGCGGGGCAGACGGCTGGAGGTTGCAGGCTGCAGACCTTCGCTGGAGGTTGCGGGCTGCGGACCTTCGCTGGAGGTTGCGGGCTGTGGACCTTCGCTGGAGGTTGCGGGCCTTCGCTGGAGGTTGCGGGCTGCGGACCTTCGCTGGAGGTTGCGGGCTGCAGACCTTCGCTGGAGGTTGCAGGCTGTGGACCTTCACTGTAGGCTTCGGGCCTTCGCTGGAGGTTCTGGGCTGCAGACCTTCGCTGGAGGTTCCGGGCTGCGGACCTTCGCTGTAGGCTTCGGGCTGCGGACCTTTGCTGGAGGTTCCGGGCTGCGGACCTTCGCTGGAGGTTCCGGGGCTGCGGACCTTCGCTGGAGGTTCCGGGCTGCGGACCTTCGCTGTAGGCTTCGAGCTACGGACCTTCGCTGGAGGTTCCGGGCTACGGAGGGCCGGCACATGACGTACCGGACTGGGGACGCGCACCGGAGGTCTGATGCGTGGAGCTGGCACAGGAAGCACCTGGCTAGACGCACGCACTGGAGGTCGGGTGCGGGGAGCCGGCACGGGTCGTACCGGACTGGGGAGGCGCACCGGAGGTCGGATGCGTGGAGCCGGCACTGGAAGCACCTGGATGGGCGCACGCACTGGAGGTCGGGTGCGGGGAGTAGGGCCCGGACCCGGACTGGACATTGGTGAAGCGGATTGCTCTGGCCTGGGAGTGGAGACGACGACCGGACCCGGACTGGGCACCGGTGGAGCGGACTGCTCTGGCATGGGGGTGGAGTAGACGACCGGACCCAGACTGGGCACTGGAGGAGCGGATTGCTCTGGCAGGGAGGTGGAGTAGATTACCGGACCCGGACACTGTCAGACTCTGACCATAGCTACATAGAGAAGCAAATAGGCTTCTCTATGGCCAGAGCCTGACATTTTCGCCTTTTTCAAGCCATTTCTTTCTGGATCTTATGAAGGCTCCTCTAGCCTTTTCGTCATAAAATGTATCTAGTTGATTCTGTAAATAATTTAAGTTAGCTTTCTCATTAAGATCAAATCTTAATGAAAAATAATTGGTTTGCAAATGCCCCGCATCCCTTCAAAATTATTTGGCAATTATAATTTATTCCCAAAAAATTCCATCATCATTTGTCACAACAAGGAAAGTTCCACAAAAGAAAAATCCACCATGTCAAACGGATAATAATTGTATTGAATAAACCTGGGTCAATGGAAACCTGCCTCGTGGGTGGTTTCCCTCTCGCTTCACCTATTCCTCTCTGAGGAAGTGAGCAATGAAACCAGGGAGGAGGGTTCATAGAGGATCAAATCAAACGCATGCACATATTTTTTTGATAAAAGCTTTTATTCCTAGGTTCCCACATATAGGTCAGTGGGTTTAATTTAGTCATCATTTTTTTTGTATCTAAAGAAAACATTAGATAGGCTACACAGTTTACGTGTGTTGTAGGAAAATAAAGTCTCAGTGAAATACTGACATTCCAGCAAATATCATTATTCTGAGAAAGCAGTCATAAATCTCATGCAGAAAATGA
This sequence comes from Thymallus thymallus, assembly GCA_023634145.1. NCBI lineage: Eukaryota > Metazoa > Chordata > Actinopteri > Salmoniformes > Salmonidae > Thymallus > Thymallus thymallus. Next base: position 24,284,196 of record CM042403.1, read on the forward strand.
AACAATGAAGGGCAAATACTTGATTGTATTGTATTTGTTATTATGTGAATCAAATGTATTTCTATGACATGGGCTTTATATGAAACCAAGGCATTTGTTCCCTCACACTCTGTCAGAAAGGTTAGACCTATCGCATAAAATCTAAGGTGGTGATGGACTCTGACTTTCAGTACAATATGACATAGGTAACACACCTGTCAGGTGAGAACCAGCCAACTATGACAACTGATCTGACATGCTTTATTTGGTATCACATAGTAAATTAATATATGATGAGTATTTAAGTTTATCATAATCATAATCGTCATCATCATCATCATGGTCGCACCTTTGTTGTCAATCAGTGTGAAATGTGTCTTGTTAAATATAGAATATAAGTATTCAATGTTATTAAGCCATGTTATGTAACCTATAGGTTCATTATAAAAAACGTTGTACATTGTATGTAATTTAGGCTTATACATTGCAAAGTCACAGTTATTCATAAAGGGAAAACATTGAGAAAGTATTGAATCTGTGGACTGTATTGTTCTTGGACGAAAATGTCATGTCACCCCAAAATAACCACAATAAATAAGATAAAGATTATTGATGTAAAACAAGAAACAAACCAAAATACAAGATATCGGCATCACTTTGTAGACAGTGTTCAGTCGTTGTCATAGATGCAATCTGCAAGAAATTTGAATTATTAGGCCACTAGAAATAACTGAAATTTGTGAAAAATGTCCTCTGACATAAAAAACTAATCAGCTCCATATTGCAAGAATAAAATTGATATAGTTGATCACTTGATCTTTGTATAAATGCCATTATTGCATGTCAAAAGTCTGAAACATACCATCATAGATATCAGCATCTCTGTAAAAGCAAAATAGATAATTGATATCAAATTCAGGGCATTTCATATACAAGTATTTTCTCTGCAGTTTAGTGTACTGGTTAATAACATACTTTAGATGATGTGTATTTATGGATGTGTTTTTGTACAATCTGTTTTTGTGTTACACTTACTCTACTACAATATGGCTGGCCAAGACGTAGCCAACTAAAGGAGAGAAAGATAAGAAGAAGTGGAGATCATTAAAGTTAGCCCCCTTGCAAAAATTGTTTTATTGTAGAATGCCTACTGAGGAGTCATTGTTACTCACACTTGCCCTCCTCGTTCCTGCAGATTAATTTGTTGTCTACAGGCTTAACGATGACATCCACAGTCTCCCCAGGTCTCAACGGCAGATCTTTACTGCCCCACTTCTTATTGGCCAAGGTGGAAACGATGGTCACCTGATACAATACCTGGATCTCCCGATCATGCTATAGGTGGGAGAGGTCAGGATTGAGGGTCAAACAAATACACAAAATGTAAAATTATCAATGTAAATTGTGATAATTTACAATTTACCTTGAACTTCTTTCTGAATTCTTTCTCTTCCTTCTCAAATTTCTTTAGCTTTTTAGGATCTTTGTCCTCAGCCTTATCCTTGGTTTTACTTTGTGGGAGACTAAAAAGAGAAAAACTGTGACATAAAAATATTTCCCAGTGGGGGATTAGGACATTCTTATGTCAAAAACTCAAGGCAAGCATAACACTCTCCCAATTTATCTGTTCGGAAGAGTTAATGCCATTAAAATGGTCTTCTTCCCACAACTACTACATCCCAGTACTCATACCTAAGTCCTTTCATAAACAACTGGACTCAATTATCAATCCATTCATCTGGCATTATAAAACAAACAGGATAGGTAAAAAAAAGTCCAAGTTGGAAGGAGGATTGTCTCTCCCAAATTGTATATTTTACTATTGGGCCGCTAACCTCTGTGCTGTTATGTTTGGGCTGGATGACACACTTCCGTCATCCAGTTGGTTTAGTATGGAGCGTGAGGATTGCCACCCCTTCTCTATTGGTGCTGTGATTTTGTCCCCTGTCAATTTATAGTAACAATCCTATTATACATAGCACAGTCCGAATCTGGAAGCAAATTAAGGTCCACTTTGACCTTAGAACAATATAATTCCTGCTCTCAATTGCGAGGAATCCCTTGTTTGCCCCCTCTAACCTTGATGGGCAGAGCTAGGGATAAATACCATAGGGGAACTATATATAGAAGGGACATTTTTGCCTCCTTTGAGTTGCTGAGGGAAACCTATAATCTTCCCAGAAGTAACTTTTCCAGATACCTATAGATTACAGACTATGTTAGAAAACATCTTCCGACATTTGGGAATGCTAAACCTTCCATGTTTGACGGTTCCCCCACCTCAGGCAAACTGATATCTCGTCTATATGACACTTTTCAATCTGTTAGCACACCTTCTACAGATGCCATTAAGGCAAAGTGGGAGGAAGAGCATTTCTGTGGCAGACTGGGACGATAGCTTGTAGTATATCCACACCTGCTCCATTAACTCCAGACATCGTCTCATACAATTCAAGGTATTACATAGATTACACTATTCCAAAACTAAGCTGCATGGGATATTTCCTGATACCATCCCCTATGTGTGATAAATGTCATGGAGAGGAGGGGGGGTGGGGGGTGGGGGTGACATCTGCCCTCTTACTGTTTACCTGTCCTTGTTCTATATGTCTTATTTGTATTATTTACTCGCTCTCATTACCTGCTGATAGGTGGAGTCGGAGGGAAGTTAGTGACATCCACATCATCATAGATTTCCTCATCAATGACCTCAGCAGATTGTTCTATAACAGCAAGAAATACAAAGAAAGAATAGCAAGAACATATTGAACATTTAAGTGAAGTAAACAGTACCTCTCAAACTTCTAATCTTCAGTTTTGGTAATGCCACTGACACAGAGCACACATAGTCACCCTGGATATTAAACATAATACTTTACCAGTATTTCCTTCCTGGTCAAACTGGGAAGGTGGAGGTACTCTGAAAATGACAAAAACTGAATTAAAATCTTAGTCCATGTTATGTCTGGTCTCCAGTGTAATTGGATTTGATTGCTTGGGCTGTAGGTACATTTTTATCAAACGGACATGAATCAATACATATAATTTAACAGCCACACAGAAAGTCAACAAATCACCACCCATTACACTATGATTAGAATTATTTTCTCACACCTGTACATAGATCATTGTGAGTGCATATAGATTTATAGACATAATTAAATGGAGAAGGTTGTTAAAGGCCAAGTGCAGTCAAAAATGTGATTTTTCTGTGTTTGATATACTGTATATTTCCCCACTATGAGGTTGGAATTATACTGTGAATTTGTAAAAATGCTGATAATGCCACTTTATTGTAAGAGCAATTTGAAAATGGTGTTTTGGTGGCATCACCAGGCAGTAAATTAGTTAATAGAACAATAAGAAAGAGTCGTTTTCAGTTTTCCCCTCTCCACTAAGACCACTTTCTGACAGTTCTAGCAAAATTCTTACTTGAGAAATTGCTCTTAGCTAAGAAACAATCACAGTAAGGTACTTAATTGTTACCCAGAAATGATATGATATTGAGATCAAAACGGCTGCATTGGACCTTTAATTAATTGAAGGACATACAAAAACAGTATTTTTATGCATGATTCAAGAATGATTTCAGAATTATTCAGTCATGAGTTAGTGAATCCCCTCTCTCCCTCCTGTTTAGTTCTTTGAGATTTTGGCATATAAGGTTAGAAGTTAATGACATTGTATTTTCCTGATCCATCTTACTAATGAGAGAATTACTCAATTTTGCTGCCTGGGCCTTTTCTCCACTCTTCAAAGCCCTTAAACACCCGAGAGAGGCCGCGAGGTTTAGGAGGCAATCTGGGGTCCGAGGGGCTAGGGCTGCACACACACACTTATTTACATTCATACACACACAGACACATGCATAGAAAGTATACACTCACAGATGAATGCACGCCAATGAATCTACATCATCATAGTGCAGCAGGTCATGATATTCTCACCTAACGTTGAAGCTTGAATCCTCCAGATCATAGTATATGTCCCCATCCTCCTCAGGTGGTGGAGGAAGAACCACTTTGAATGACAAAAGTAAGATAGAAGCTACTGTAGATGGTACTAAGGTCATGAGTGACCACATTACCATATTGTGTTATTCAGTTTCAATATTAAGTTGTGGTCATTTGAAACTTACTTCCTGTACTCTTGATCCCACTGGAATGAGGAGAACATAATCACACAGTCAAAACTAAAGACAGTGACAGGAATTCATGCAGTACATTTTTATAGTAAGGTATTCATATCTTTCCAATGGTTATTTGTCTCAAAGGTTTTGATAGTGTCAGTGGCCATTTTACCTGCTGAGGTCCTTATGAAAGTCCACATCATCATATACCTCCTGTTCGTGTTCCATCTGAATTGGTATAGACACACCCTGACGCTTCAGGGTGTCAAAGTCAATCGCAACCGACTCAGTCTTCACATAGCCATCTGTGAGGAAGAAATTAAAGAATGATAGAATGGAGATGGAGTAGAGGAGGAAGAGCAGGAGGAGGGGACAGCTGTCACTTACAGGAGCCGTCCTGTGACCTTCCCAGCCAGCGGCCCTCTGGGTTGTCCAAAACACGCATGATGTCAATAGACTCTCCCTGCTTCAGCCCCAGGTCCGTCTTAGTCCCTTTACTGTCCACTCTGGCCTTGACCCTGTGGATGACCTCCAGTGGACCAGTCAGCTGCCACATGAAGTATAAATAGAAACATTATAGAGGAGGCAGCGTAATACACATTCACTTCACAAATATTATACAGGATGGACTCCTTGATAACTACAATATAGAAAGACTACTGAACAACAGGCTTCTGCAAACACTCACTTTGAATTTCTTTCTGGCCTCTTGCTCTTTCCTCTCGCGTTCTTTCTGTTCTTTCTTTTCCACCTCCTGGCGTTTTTTCTCCTCCCTCTCTCGCTTTTTCTCTTGCTCTTTCGATTCTACTTCCCCCCTGATTAGAAATAAGTGTCAGTGGTGTTAATGGTCAGGGCACTGTTAATCTAAAACCTGTTCCTCATTCCAGAGATTGGTACAATAAACGAAGTTGAATAGAAACGGGAGGGAATACATAGAGATAGTAGTAGGTACATTTTAGTTAGAGGACTCAACTTGGATATTACCCGTTTTATATCCGTATAACCCATGGACATTGCCATTGAAGGCAATGTATGTACGCTATTGAGGGTAATGCACGCACTCACTACTGTATTGTAAGTCGCTCTGGATAACAGCATCTGAAATGACTAAAATTTACATTTTAAAGTAGTCAACTGAGTGGGGATTCCTATGGTTTGGGAGTGATCAGACAATGATCAGAACATTGTCTTCTTTAAATTGGGTTCTATGGTTTGAAGTCATATCACCACCATCTATCTAATGGCCAAAATACATGAACGACACACAATATTTGGTTCAGGACCCAGCACTGCAGGTGGCGGTAAATCACCAATATTAGTTTTATACTTTTTTCAAACAAACAAAATAAATATACTGTATATACTCCTTTCAAATGGAGATACCCTCAGTTGTGCTGCCCAAGCTGTCACAGATGCCATAATGGCACAGATACAAAGACGAGACCTTTAAACATCTCTATGAGGGAATCTTTCTCACCATCTTTTATCAAGATCTTCATACGTTTCATCATCACTCTCACTGTCCTATTGGAGGAAAAATATTTAGTTAGAATACTGTATGAATATATGGCGATAGTTTGTATAAAAAAAAAGAAAAAAGGTCTAAAATGTTGACAAAGTGAAAATATTTAAAGTCACCTCAGTCCTAGGAGGGTTGTTCATTAACCCCACATCATCATAGTTCTCATCTGGGTCAGGTTGGATTCTGGAGGCAGAGACACAAAGTCAGTCAACTGGCCAAAATGACCCACCACATCACAATGAAAATAAGGTCAGTACAGTAAGTATTCAACTTTTAAAGTTACTGTAGGAATTAATAAGTACTAGTGCATAAACAAAGTTATGAATGGTATTGTATGCTGTTTCTATGCTCTGAACCAAGTGTATTGTGCCTCTACAGGCCTATGTGTCTTTTACTTGTGTATGTACTTCAGTGCCAATCATGCTAGTCTAATATTGTTCGGCATTCCCCTGATTATCAGGGTCTGATACTCACATGGCTCCTGGTGGTCGCGGTGGCAGGCTAGGGGCCATGGGGTTAGAGGGCAGGGGTGGGGCCACATGGTTACTGGGGTGAGAGGCAGGAGGTGGGGGAACACTTCCCTTCTTAAACCCAGCAGGACCTTCAGGGTAAAAACACAAACCTTTGGATGGCCCTTTCAGATGTAGTGAAGAAAATTGTTCCTTTTCAAATCAATTGCAGATTATTAATATAGCGATTGAATAAGACCTCAGTCCTCCGTGTTCTATGGACGTTATTCTGTCATTGAAAAGGAATGTAGCAGAGTTTGAGATAAAAAATGACGTGCCCAGCAGAAAACATGCATTGGATATCTGGTTACTGAATATGTTGAATTTCATCCTGCATGTAGACAACAATCATTACATATATAAATAGTGCCTGTAACCTCTCAAGACTACATTGTCACCAGGGGAAGTGTGGAATTCACATTGGATCCCACTTCTGTCCGCTGACTTGCAGTAATGCAAACCATGCTGAAGTATATATTTAGTCAAAACCATATTCATGTGGATCCAAAAAAGGAAACCTTTCACTTGAATTTGTCCATGTTTAAAGAGGAACTCTGCAATTAGGGAGCTAACATCAGCTGCAAAAAGGAGGAAGGTAAAACAGAAACCAGGGCGGGAACTTGAATAAAGGAAGCCAATGTTCGTGTCTTTGGTTTTACATTTCGACATTGAAATGTACTTTTGTGTACAACGGCTTTTATAAAGATGTTGTAAGATCAACACTTTCTCTGTTGTGATGACAACCTATGACACAGCTGATGTGTGTGTGTGTATGTGTGTCTACAGTATGTGTGTGTATGTGTGTGTGTGTGTGTGTGTGTGTGTGTGTGTGTGCGTGTTCTATCACCTGTCTCTGATCAGTGGAGCATGCAACCACAGAAACTACAGGCCTGTTAATCTGCAGAACTGGAGCATGTTTTGGAAACCACAGCAGGTGCATCTTAGCAGCTGATAGATTTATCCTGATGAGGCTTATTAGTGGTAAGTGAAAGACAGAGCACTTACCATCGGTACTAGCCTCTGTGCCCTTCTTGAACTTTTCCAAGTTGACCCTAGGAGGCCGGTTGGGTTTGGCTGGGGCAGTCCCCAGTGCCAGGATATTAGGCAGTGGGTTCTTTTTGGGGACAGAAGAGCTACTGGTAAGGGCAGAAGGGTTCACCCCTGCGACTGGAGAGGCGTGGCCCAGTGGCTTCTTAGTGAAGCTCGGTTTCTTACTGGCTATAGGTTTGGGGGGACAAGAGTCACTGGAGGTGAGGGGGAGTTTGGCTATTTCGTTTATTCCTTCCTCAGATAGTGTGTCTCCTCTATTGAATGCATTCTGAGCAGTCCTGAAGTTTGAGGGCTTGAGGGTAGTGCCTGGTGTTAACGGTTGGATTGTAGAATCCACAGCTCCAGCCGCAGCTCCAGCCGCAGCTCCAGCTCCAGCCGCATCATTCGTCTGTAGCCGCATCTTTGCAATGGAGCTGATGGGTTTTATGGAAGGGGGTAATTTGTTTGGCGTACCCCCGCTGTCGTCAGGTTTGGAGCTGCTGTCTTTGACCCAGGAGGGTTTGGCCACACACAGGGGTGGTTTGGGGAAGGCAGGCTTGGTGTCAGACAGGGTCGAGCTCAGAGAGGGCTTCTGGAGAGGGGTTTTTGGCAGAAAACATTTGACCTCTGCGCCATGGGATACCTCTGGGCCAGGTTTAGGTTTAAAGGGGTACTGTTTGACAAAAGAGGGTTTGCTGTCCTCTTGGGCACTTTCAAACTTACTGGTGATCGCTTTGGTTTTGGGAAACTCCCTGACTTCTGGAGCACTCTTGGTTGAGACAGTGTTCTTGAGGAAAATGGGTTTGGGCGCGGTGGAGGCTGCGCTGCCTGAGAGGCTGGTCTCCAGGACTGGTTTCTTAGGCTGGATGGGCGGTCCAGAGGACAGGGTGGGGTGCACTGCAACTTTAGGATGTCCTGTAGAGATGCCCTCTGTGGAGTTTCCCCCCGTGTTGAAGCGAGCCGTCATGGCCTTCACATCAGACTTGTTGTTCTGCTGGGAGCAAACAAACAGACTAGTGAGGAGGGAAGTGTCCTTTATGTATACACTTTCATTTTTATTAGTCCAGAGGATTTCCCCCTAATAAATACCCATTTGAGGAAGACAGAGACAAATAATGTAATTCATTAAACACATAAACCTCCACATGTACAACTTCTCATTCTTATTGGGTCATCTAAAAGAAAAGGTGTTATGTGATTTTACAGTTCAGATTGATATTTCTGAAAAGGACGCTAAACCCTGAGTAAACTATACGATGTTTGCACCATGTTGGTATTAAACCACCTCAATCTCACCAAATCAAGCCAACAACAATTCACCTATCTCTCGGCGTCTTGCTGTGCTGAGAGCACTAAAGCCCCCCAGGGTCCAAATATGTGTAACATATCACATAGGAATTGCAAAATGCAACAAAGTCATGGCGCTAAACAGGAAGTGTTCTTTGCTCCCATTACTTGATTAATCCATGCTCTGCTTTGTTGTTCATAGACAATATAGTTATTCTATCGATAATGGTTCTGCTACTACTCTTTGACAAAAACTATATCTTAAATGGCTGGCTGTAAAAAGAGTTGTAAATATAATGATATGACCTAATTAATCATATTACCCCTCTATGTTGAAGTGGTTCTGTATTATGGCATGCTGTATTTCCTTAGTCAATATGCAAATTACCCTCTGGGACACCAAAAAACTGTTTATCTGTACCTGTGTGAGCAGGTACCGCAGGTTCTGGTAACTCTCCTCTGGTGAGAGGTTTTGAATATGTATCTGTTATTAGCCACACTGGTGATAGCTGCAGTAAAAATCTATGCTGCCTCATCATGTTGTTGATAATAAGGGACATGTGGTGGATGGCTTTCCTCTTGTAGCTCCACCCCACACCTCACTATAATGACAGTTGTTTCAATCGAGAGCAACCTATCATGAGGAAGTGCAGAGGACAGGTGTTCCGATTGCACAAGGCTGATGGCCGCCTGACTGGGGAGAAACAAACTGGGCTGTTGTTGGACTTCAGGGGACAAGCAATGGAGACAGCTAGGGGGGTAGAAGTGTCCATAGGAAGTGGCATTAACTCATCAATTCATGAAACATGTCAATACTTGTTTCACATTGTATTGGACTTGTCATTCTTTATGAATACACATATAGCCTAATAAATGGTGTCATGTCACAAAAAGTGCAATGTAGGGAGATAACAGTAGTTCCCACTGGTTCTGCTTAAAGCAGTCAATGTCACTTGACTTTGTTTTATCATTAGCTTAATTGGTAAGCATGCAGATTACTAGAGGGTAGATGTGTAGCCTATTCTTGCCTATTCTTGACTGTTATTCAACTGTAGTTTCCCCTTAGAAACTACACCGGCCAAAGAACTTCAGCTGGAATCCACTAAACTAGTGTCCCTAATAAATGTAGATATTTGGGAGCTAATAAATATAATGCAACAAAGACATGAAGGGGCATGAGACAGTGTCTGCCTGTCATTTATGTGCTGAAGCCTGTAGAACGTACAACCCATTTAACAACATTCAAAGCAGGGACTCCGCCACTCAGACGCAGAGAACTGTGACAATGCTATGTCATGTTTAAGACTTTACAGACACATTGGATTTCACTTGTCTATATGGCTACTGTACTCTATGTGACATGAACTTTCACCAAAACACTGAAGAAGAGCCTTTCAGAGCCCTACTGTCTCTAGTCACTTCACCAGAGACGTGCTGCATGTCTAGCAAGACTAAATTACTGCTGGAGATTATTTGGGTACGGCATGGCCTGGAGCAGTAAGATGAAATCCATGGATGAAAAAAAGCGGACAGTAATTACTTAGAAACAATTAATGACTTTTCCGACGAAAGAACAAACCTCCTGACACACCAAGGTCAATGTCCTTTAGATGTTAAGCTTGCGGAGAAATGAGAGAGAGAAAAAATGCTTTGAGTAAAAGTAAAGAGGAACCAAGGGTTTTTTCAATGTGGTGAAACAAGTTAAAAAGTCTGTATTACACAATCCAGATAGTCACAAACCTGTTTAGCAAAACTGTACTTCTCTAAAGCAGGTTAAGCGCTAATTTAATAATCAAAAACAAAACGACATCTACAAATCCTTCTAAAAGAGACAGTCTAGGTTCATAGTAATCAAGTACAGAATCACCATCTCATAGCACTTTCATAAAACTTTCTCATAGCACTTTCATAAAACTTTCTCATAGCACTTTCATAAGAAAAATGTGCAAAGAAAACAGGGCACTGTATAACAGATAAGAAAATGAATTCAGAATCTTGTACATTTAAAAAACTATGGCATAACACCTACTACCTGCCACTACACTACTACAAGGAATGGAAACAAACATTAAAGCTTTCCCAAGTTAGTCAAACATCTAAAAAAGTAACAGCACCATTAACTTCTCGGGGTCCGAACTCATGAGGATATAATTGTAAGGCAAGTACTCACCATAGTGGGAACAATCAGCGCCAAGGGAATCTACCCAGTCTGTACGTGGGCTGGTGTACTGAATGTGTGTGTGAGGGATGGCGTGAGAGTGTGTGTGTGTGTGTTTGAGCATTTGTGACCTCGGTGTCTGTGTGCTATTGACCACTTCCCCTCTCTGTTAAATGACTCCTGTGTAGTCATCATCAGCATGGCAGTCTTATCTCTCACTGTCCATCTGCTGTATTTGCGTATTTCAAACAGGTACATTACTCTCCACTGAAACACCAGCGTCACAATTCCACAGTAGTTCCCCAGAACTGTCATGTGAAATACGGCCTCTCTCCCCCTCTGGACATACGTCATTAACTAGTGTACAAAACGCTGTAATGAAATGTACTGAATTACATGAAGTGGATCAGAGACACAAAGACAGAAAGTCCACTGGCTAATGCAGTCGAACCCGAGGGATTGATGTTGGTGTTGTTCATTGTAGAGAGACTGTGGGAATAAAATAAAATGTTTCTGGATGAATGTGGTCTGATATTTTAGATAAGAGTTATCCTAGATCTTTTGTGAATTAGATTGGCCTGAAATGAACAAAATAGAGCTACGTATTTCTCGTCCAAACTAAAATTATTGAAGGAGGGAGAAAGGTCTGTAACTTTATTTTTTGACTATTTATTTAACTAGGCAAGTCAGTTAAGAACAAAATCTTATTTACAATGACGGCCTTCCCCGACCAAATCCAGATAACGCTGGGCCAAATTGTGTGCCGCCCTTTGGGACTCCCAATCACATCTGGATTGTGATACAGCCTGGAATTGAACCAGGGTCTGTAGTGACGCCTCTAGCACTGAGATGCAGTGCCTTAGATCGCTGCGTCACTCGGGAGCCCCTATGGGCTGCATGGCATTTCCCAGCACATCAAAGATGGTGTAAAATGAAAGCTAAGAGTCTATATTATTACGAAATGAAGGCATATACAGTACAGTATTTCTCAACTATTTTCCATCCTAAAAATGAGGAATAAGGCTTTGATTTCTGGTCAAACAGATGGAAAAGTGGTCTTAGTAAACATCTAGTTGAAAAAGTCTTAAAAGACATTAGAAATAAATGTCTTTTAATTTGGTGTTTGTCCCATTTTGTGAATTCTTGGTTGGTGAGCGGACCCCAGACCTCACAACCATAAAAGGCAATGGAAATTACCTGTGGCTCTGATGTTTAGGCCGAGGTATGTATAGTTTTTTGTGTGCTCTAGGGCAACGGTGTCTAGATGAAATTTGTATTTGTGGTCTTGGCAACTGGACCTTTTTTGGAACACCGTTATTTTTGTCTAACTGAGATTTACTGTCAGGGCCCAGGTCTGACACAATCTGTCCAGAATATCTAGGTGCTACTGTATGCCCTCCTTGGTTGGTGACAGAAGCACCAGATCAACAGCAAACAGTAGACATTTGACTTCAGATTCTAGTAGGGTGAGGCTGGGTGCTGCAGACAGTTCTAGTGCACTCGCCAATTCATTGATATATATGTTGAAGAGGGTGGGGCTTAAACTGCATCCCTATCTCACCCCACGGCCCCATGGAAAGAAATGTGTGTGTTTGTTTGCCAATTTTAACCGCACATTTGTTGTTTGTGTACATGGATTTTATAATGTCGTATGTTTTTCCCCCAACACCACTTTCCATCAATTTGTATAGCAGACCTTCATACCAAATTGAAATCAACAAAGCATGAGAAGACTTTGCCTTTGTTTTTGTTTGTTTGTTTGTAAATTAGGGTGTGCAGGGTGAATACGTGGTCTGTCGTATGGTCATTTGGTAAAAGCCAATTTGACATTTGCTCAGTACATTATTTTCACTGAGGAAATGAACTAGTCTGCTGTTAATGATAATGCAGAGGATTTTCCCAAGGTTGCTGTTGACGCATATCCCACGGTAGTTATTGAGGTCATATTTGTCTCCACTTTTGTGGATTGGGGTGATCAGTCCTTGAGGAAGATGCCAGAGCTAATGATGATGTTAAAGAGTAAGTATCTTTCTCTCTTTCTCTCTTCAATTAATGTCCCCTCTCCCAGCTCTTACTGACACCTACAATTGAGCAATGTTCCCTCTATTTTTTTCTGGCACTGAGCAAATTGCAGGTCTGCTGAGTGCAAACTTGCCAAAATTCTGTGCAACTTCTTGCACACATTATATATGAACACTGAGGCTCTACCCTCTTTAAGATTATAGCAACAATTATAGCAGTGGCCAAGTAGGCTACTGTGACTATTTGATAATTATGTAGGGCTAACAGAGTGGCCTACCATTAAAAACAATGGAGAAACTGCATCCCATAACATTTTAACATGGAAATAGACTTTTGAAAATACCATGTAGGGATTGACATTTATCCTTCAGACAAGGAGGTGACTGAAAATGTTGTGTTATTTGATGCAAGAAACCACTTTACAAAATACAATTATTATTCCCATACCATCATTACAGAGAATAAAACAAATGATGCTACCCTCTGCCTATTGGCGACTTAGTTTATTCAAGCCTGTCTCAAAATACAACACTGCCCCTTTTACCTGACTTGCTTTTCAAAGATGAATAGAAATGCATATGTTTTGTGCTCTTGTAGGAAGCTACCAATCCCCCATTGTTGACTAGAAATAAGCTATAACTGAGTTAATAACTCACTTACTAGTAAAGAATATGAACAAATGTACACAGCTGGCTTCATGCAGCTCTTGCTTTGATCTCAAAACAATCGCATCTACTTGCGACCACTCATGCTGTTAACACAATCCAGTTCAAAGTGAATGGCACAGATCCATATGGCAATGGTCTATTTACTTATAGGCCTACTGCAGCTCTGATTGGTTATGCCTGTCAATGCAATAGAATCCTACTCCAATGCACTCTGCCTACAAGAAAATCTCTTGCATAGTTTTTTTTTATTTGGTATGTTGGATTGAAAGTGGCTAATATTGCATTGATTTGTTCACAATTCGCACAGTAGAGGGAAACGATGGATGAGGGGTCCAGAGGACTAAAGGGGAAAATTAGAAAGTTGAGTTCAGTCTTGTACTTCTCTGTGTGTGCTGATATTTATTTTGCGACTGCACCTCTCATCCACTAAGCACCGACCGAACCGGAGGTCCATGGATGTTAAAAAGTCGTTGAACTTTTATCAGTACTGTCAGGCTCTGGCCATAGAGAGGCCTATTTTGCTTCTTTATGTAGCTATGGTCAGAGTCTGAGTCTTTCTATTCTGTTTCTGTGTGGGTTTGGGTTGGATCCCTAATTAGAGGCAGCTGCACCGCATTGTCTCTAATTAGGGATCCTATATATGTTTGTCTGTCCTTCACTCTTGTGTGGGTCGATATATTCCTCCAGTCACGGGTGAAGTAAGTGCTTTACGTTTGTCCATTCGTGTTTGTTTGTTTGTTTGTTTGTTCGGATGTTCCACAAGTGTTGTATTATACATAGTATAACAAATTAAAAACAATGTCGAACTATTACTGCGCTGCGCCTTGGTCTCTCCTTCCACCCGCTTGTGACAGATCGACCCACCCAAAGGAGACCAAGCAGCGCAAGGGAAAGGGGAAGCGACGACAGACCCAGAAGGAACAGCCTGGAGCCCAGACACCCCAAACGATTGTTGGAGGGGGTCTATGGGGGTGGTCGGGGGAAAACGGAGAAGAGCCCCGGCCACTGCACTCTTGGGGGATCCAGGAGGAGCCCCTACAGCCAAGGGAGCAGAGGTACGGAGAGGAGTAGGAAGAGGAGGACAACGACGTACTTCTGTTCCCTCTCTCGTGGGGACTCTTGGAGGAGATCTCACGAGGAGGGGATTGGCAATGGAGTGAGGAAGATCGGGGCTGTCACAGCCCCCCAACGCCAGTTCCCAACCCAGTGCCTCCAGCGCCGGCCCGGAGCCAACAAAGGTCCGTCGTGGCTTCGAGCACCACTCCATCGGTGCGCAGCCAGAGCCCGGAGAGAATGAAGGAGGGGGATCGCACACCACTTCGTCTGCGCACATTTCATGATCGGGAGAAGCCAGAGGGGTTTCATAAATACCCGGAGGAGGAGCAGACGAGGTGGTGGAGAGCCTGGGTTGCACTTCCGGTGGAGGTGGAGAAAGACCCATTCCTACGGGAGATAGAGGAGGAGAAGGATTTTGAGCGCTGACGGGCACTATTGCTGAGGCTATGGGACAGAGGGGCACCTCCAGCGAAGGTCTGCAGCCTGGAACCTCCAGCGAAGGTCCGCAGCCCTGAACCTCCAGCGAAGGTCAGCAGCCCTGAACCTCCAGCAAAGGTCAGCAGCCCTGAACCTCCAGCGAAGGTCAGCAGCCCTGAACCTCCAGCAAAGGTCAGCAGCCCTAAACCTCCAGCGAAGGTCAGCAGCCCTGAACCAGCGAAGGTCAGCAGCCCTGAACCTCCAGCTAAGGTCAGCAGCCCTGAACCTCCAGCGAAGGTCCGCAGCCCGGAACCTCCAGCGAAGGTCCGCAGCCCGGAACCTCCAGCGAAGGTCCACAGCCCGGAACCTCCAGCGAAGGTCAGCAACCCTGAACCTCCAGCGAAGGTCAGCAACCCTGAACCTCCAGCGAAGGTCAGCAACCCTGAACCTCCAGCGAAGGTCAGCAACCCGGAACCTCCAGCGAAGGTCAGCAACCCGGAACCTCCAGCGAAGGTCAGCAATCCGGAACCTCCAGCGAAGGTCTGCAGCCTGGAACCTCCAGCGAAGGTCCGCAGCCTTGAGCCTTCAGCCACGGTCCAATGCCTGGAACCGACCCCCCCAGTGGAGCAGGACCCCCGTAGTCCACCGGTGCCCAATCCGGGTCCAGCTGTCTGCTCCGCCCCAGAGCCAGAGCAGTCCGCTCCACCGGTACCCAATCCGGGTCCAGCCGTCTGCTCCGCTCCAGTGCCAGAGCAGTCCGCCCTACCGGTGCCCATTCCGGGTCCAGCCGTCTGCTCTGCTCCAGTGCCAGAGCAATCCGCTCCACCGGTACCCAGTCCGGGTTCAGCCGTCCTGGCCCGGTTGTTTTCCCCAGCTGCACCGCATTGTCTCTAATTAGGGATCCTATATATGTTTGTCTGTCATTCACTCTTGTGTGGGTCGATATATTCCTCCAGTCACGGGTGAAGTAAGTGCTTTACGTTTGTCCATTCGTGTTTGTTTGTTTGTTCGGATGTTCCACAAGTGTTGTATTATACATAGTATAACAAATTAAAAACAATGTCGAACTATTACTGCGCTGCGCCTTGGTCTCTCCTTCCACCAGCTTGTGACAAGTACACATTTTTACCAATCATAGATGTCTGTTTCACATGTTTTGACAGCACAGTACCGTTTTTTTTTTTTTAAATGTTCTATGGTTTGTTTAACTTTGCAATCTATGATTTTGGTTTGGAATACTTTTAAAGTGAAAAATCTGACTCCTTCCGGACAGCATTATTCTGTTAGCATGGAATTGCCCTGCACCTAGTCATCTGTGTCCAGTTCAAAGCTGCTGAACATATGTTTTCACCCCACTAATCCTACTTTAATTTGTTCCAGTCCAGGCCCAGAATAGCTAAAAGACAACAGACAAAAATCCAGGTCAAATACAACCACATTCATTAGACCCATCTTATTCCTATTCTGTTTTACATAAGCATGAAACACAGATGACTATTAGTCTACAGCTAATCACCTGACATTCTCTTGTCAAACCGATTCCTATTCTACTACCTGAATGTTAACATTAGTCTACAAGTCTGTAACTGTAAGAGTTGGAATTATTTTTCATGACAATGTAGACTTGTGTGATTGATGTAGCCAAATAGCTGAGCTTTTGAAGCACACCTTCAGGCATAGTTGTTTTGGACTTTCTCTTTTTACAGCTGTACAAGTCGATTTGAAAGAAACCAGATATCAACTTCACAATTATAGAAAATAACCTTTAATTTCAAGAAACATGTTAAGTATTTGTAGATATATTTTGGAAATGTTGGCCATTTCAAAGTACAAAATGCCACGCCTCTGATAAATTGATCTGTTATTATGTCAAGCTTTTACGCAGAACCATTTAACATTTGTTTGCGCTTGCTGCCATGATGTTTTTAAGGTCTTTGGGCTGTTTTCCCTCTTTTACTCCTCTGACCTGTGGTAAAGGTAGCGCTCGTCTGCTTCCTCATCATGATCTTGGTAACTACCGCCAGTATCCTCAGGACAGTGAATACCCAAAGTCCTCTGCAGCTTCTCCTCTTGCTGCCGCAGCTCCATGGAGTCCACCAGATCATAGATGTTGGCCAGAGACCACATGGGGGAGGGGAACCAGGCTTTCACGTCCCCGTCCTTCCCCACCACCAGCATACTGAAGTACTCCCGGTTGATCTTCAGCTGGTCCCGGAGACCGTTAACCACGTCCCGTGACAAAGCTTCGTTCTCAGTTTGGCTCTTCCCTGTCAAGAATAAAGGAAAGGTGTTTGTCATGCCATTTCCCCATTATTTCCATCAACATTTGACTGTTAATAAGTAGGATTGAATCAGTGTGGGAAATTACAGATGGAAATAGAAAGATAGTTGTTCTGTAGCATATCTCTTGGGAATGGTCTGTGTATAGGAATGGTTGGATCATTCAAAGGGATTTGGATTCCATTTCCTGTCCAAAAACACAGAATGCATGACATGTTGACATTGTCTGTTGACATGTCAGTACACAGTATTATAAAAAATAATAACTCACCATTGAGTGGAAACAGTTCCACAGAGCCTGAGACTGTTGGTCCTGTTCCAATCAACTTCAATAAGGCAAAATGACGGATGCCTGTTGGAAAGACAAACAATAGAATTTAAGTCTGTACTTCTGAGTGAGGACTATTGTTATAATGGTATAATGTTTCTGAGGTTAACAACACTCAATAATTCTTAGACTAGTCTGGTCTGGTTGTAGATGTTTAACAGGGAGCCTGACCCATGGAACAAGCCTGTCCTCTCAGCCCCTGGAGCTGCTGTTGGAAGGAGTAGTCATCCTCAGATGGAGTAGAGAGGATCAGCAGTCTCCTTTTAGACATGAACCTGGTCGGGATAAATTACTCCATTATTATCTGTGCCCTGCTTTGTAACCATTACTAGTCACATTATAATGCTTTATAGTGGCTTTATGGTGTCATTACAGGTACTGTGTCGACTTAAACACATACCTCAGCAGTGCCCCACCCTGTTGTTGGGATTTGGTGCAGGCAACAGGAGCTTTTCGCTCCCTCTCCATTTCAGACCGTCGCGATGGAAAGGTGTCAACATAATCCATCAACGCAGATAAGGGTGGAGGTACATTAAATACTTTCTAGAATACATAACACATATTTGTAGGTGTCAAGAATATCACACAATGCATGTGTCAATTGATCACTACTGAACTACTAAACTTGGTAATTTGTGTAATGACATTATTAGTGTCACCGGAAAGGTGAGAAAGATGACCCTCACATTGAGCTTTAGGTCGTAGTCAGTCATAGTCATGGAGAAATCTTTGGAGGACGTCCCATATTCCTTTATCAGATGAGAGATGAGATCTGGGTCAGTGAACTTCTCCGGTAGTGAGGTGAGTCGAGGCTCAGAATCTGGAACAAATATAGAAATCCATAGTTTTACGGTAGGGAAGCTCAAAGAGGAAAAACAGATGTTTAGTTAACATTATAACGACACTATAATCCGGAAGATAAAATTATTTAGGATACATGTAGGATCTATCTGAGAGAGATGGAGTCAGTAGACACAGACACACACATAGCAGTACCAAGTTGGTAGTGGTGCAGGGTGAGGGTGGTATCAGACCCTGAACTCAGGATGGTTGCCATAGTAACTTTCCTGAGCGCGAGGTCACAGAAATGAAGCTCGTTCTCCTCCCTCTGCTGGACATACTGAGGTGTACCATCACTGGGCGTGGCTATCACCTGTATCACAAATGAACGAACACATCTATCACAAAAAAAACCCAGATTGATTGATATACTTAAAAATTACTCATTAAAGCCTTTACCATAAGTCTTCTGTTCCCCTTCAAATGCTCTACAAAGTCCATCAGTGCATTCTCATTCCCCTCTCTGTGGGATTTCTTCCCTCTCCCCTTCACTCTCTTCTTCTTCCTATCATTCTTCCCTTTTCTTTTGGATTTGTTTTCCTCCAAGGATTTTCCTCCCCCGCTGACGTCCTCTGGTTTAGGCCTATTATCACTAAAGTTGGCTACAGTCATTTTTTCTCTTGCCTCCACAGAGGGATATGTGTTTCTTTCTGTAACAACATTTCCATTATTCTTTTTGTTGTCCTCTCCCACAGCTTTGGAGTTTGCCTTCCCTGTGATTAATATTTGTGTTCCTTTTGAATCAATGGGTGTCTTACGAATGACGAACCAGGAGCGACCACTGAGGATATCCTGAACTTTGCTCTTCAGTGCAGCCTTCTTGTCAACAGGCTTCCTCTGGATGTCAGAGGTGACGTTTCCCTGCATATGGGGACTGAACACCTTCTTTATCACAGGAATCTTTTTCTTCACCATCCTCTTCTTGATGATTTTACATTTCAGAGGGGAGCCCTTCCTGGTGAGTTTTTCCAGCTTGCGTATGGGGAACTGATCAATGACCTCCAGGACGGCTTCCACACGGACGGGGTAGGGGAACCGCTCACTCACCATCAGGTTCTTCTTCATGACTAACATGGAGAAGCCTTGGTCCCCCAGCTCCAGATAATGCAGCAGTTTTGTGACCATGTCTGGGTCGATGCTCTCCACAGTGGCCTCTCCCTGGAAGGTGGTCTTCTGGATCCTGCCTTCCATCATGGCGTTCTGGATGATGGTGACGATAAAGGTGTCCCTCTCGGCCAGGCGGCAGTTTAGCCCCTCCTGCTCCATGTCCTGGATCTGTTTCTCCATCATGCGGAGGTAGTTGTCGCTGTGAGACGGGGCCGTGATCACCCACAAACGCTTCTTACCTGCAAAATCAACCAGAAACTCTTGTTCTGGGTTGAGCCTTGCTGCAGGACTGTCCGGGTTTCCCTCTCCGCCACCCCCACGATCTTCCTTCGGAGCCAGGACACCAGCAGTTTCTTCATACATCGGTCTGGTCTGATGTCTGCCCTTCCCTGGCCGTGCGGCGTACACCCCTGGGCAGTGACTCCACAGAGAAACCAGGACAAGCAGAGCAGAGAGCAGTCTAGACATCCTCAGTGGGGTGGTGGTGGTGGTCACGCTACAATCCACAGGGAGACTGCCTCAGAGCAGACGCAGCAAACAGCTGGAGTGATGATGTCTCTCACCAGCAGAGTGGGTTGACTGGGGATAAGGAGAACTCCACTACTCCACAGCTCCTGGTTCCCATTATACTCCAACCTTGTTATAGTAATCTCCTGGAATCTTTTCAACTTCAAAGCATACTCTCTCAAGCAGCATGCTTGGTGGAAGCTCCTATTCAGACTGAGACTGCCTTCAATGTGTTAGAGGCCGAGCTATAGAATAACAGAGAGGAGGAGAGATAAAGAGGAGGAGAGAAGAAGAGGTGGAGAGCGCGGAGGGGATACTGAAACCTGATATTTTACAGATTCTAACATCAAACAGTGCAGGAACAAAACAAGCATCCATCTGTATTGTACATGTAAAATAAACACAGGATATATTACCTAACAATTAGAACGTATGTAAACATCATGCAGTGCACAGGAACACACATTTTCTCCAACATTTGTAAACAAACTTACTTAAGTTCGTATGCTGATCCAGAGAGGTTTGAGAGACAGAGAGAGGCTTGTTTGGTGCTTCATGCTTTAAAGGCTGCCACATCTGGGGCCCATTAATACACAATACACCCAGCATCGCATGATCTCTACACTCTTAGAAAAAAGGGTTCCAAAAGGGTTCTTCAGCTGTCCCCATAGGATAACCCTTTGTTTCCAGGTAGAATCCTTTTTGGTTCCAGGAATAACCCTTTTTGGTTCCAGGTATAACACTTTTGGGTTCCATGTAGAACCCTCTGTAGAAAGGGTTCTACATGGAACCTATAAGTGTTCTACCTGAACCAAAGGGGTTTTACCTAGAACCAAAAACGGTTCTTCAAAGAGTTCTCGTATGGGGACAGCTGAATAACCCTTTCAGGTTATAGATAGCAACTTTTTTTTCTAGGAGTGTACAAGAGGACCCAGCCTGAGGGAAAGCGAAGGCTTTAAATAGTCACAGACAGAAGACAATTATTGCTAAGATTGAGAATGGTTTCTTTTGATAGTTTTGATCCCATCATCTGTCAAATATTAAAGCGTTGACTTTATACTGTAGGTGACAAATAGCAACAGGTAGCTTCATCACATTTTCATCTTGATTTATATTTTGAAAGGTAAACTGGCTTTTTAATGTATTGTTTTTACTAATTCACGATCCCACTCATGAGTTGGAGAGGTTGACACACCAAAGCAGGTGTTGTCCAGAGTCCAGACTATGGCAAAATAATTTCCTGATCAATCTTTAGAGGCGTTTTATCTCTTTCACTTGACTGGTGTTAAATTGATGGTCCTTTCAGATGTTGAGCGTCTGTTTTAAGTTCAGCTTTTTTCAATTGAAAAGAAGAAAGACAGAGTAAGACCATCTGTTCAGTGAAAGTCATGACAACAGTACTGTCAAAATACCTCCAACTGTCTGTCATTATGACAGAGCAAAAGAAAAACAGATTTCAGTGTTGGTCTGTCTGCATACTCCTTCTGGACACTTGGTACAGAAAGGAACAGGTCTGCAGTTTGTCTTTGCAGTTATCTTATTCAGCACATTGCACTATGCAAATGAAGACACCACGATAAGACGGAGGACAGAAATTACCCCAAAAATGAGGAAGAGGTCAGAATCTTGTGAAATGAATGTAAGCACACATCCTCTGCCAATAGCAGCGATATAGTGACAGTTAATAATGTAATTCACCTACATTAAGAGGAGTTCAAGAATACTAAGTTTGCATGGACACATTTGAGCCCCTGGTACTGACTGAGAAAATAAAAAGATAAGAATGTTTTACATAATTTTCTTCTGATGTGAAGCAATGATAAGAGCCAAGACAATGAGTCCTGTGGTAAAGGTGGCATGATATAGTGCTTCCAAACCCACACTCTGTTTACTGCTCTTCCCTTGTAGACTACGCCCCACCCTGTGAGGGATGCATCTGCTGTCAACACCTTCAATGCGCGCCATTGATACTAACCCGAGGGGAGAGCCAGAAATGAAGATCGAGAGGCTCTTCCAGTGACGGAGACCCAAGAGACATTCTGAGGTTACCGTTATCTTTTGATTGTGTAGAAGAACTAGTGGTGGACCCCATCAAACCCAACACTCTGAGACACGTTCTGAGCCTGACCAAGCGCCCCCTGTGGAACAGGGAGAGGCACTGTCCATGTAGCCATCCATCCGTGTAGCCCTATAAGAGAGAGAATCCAGCCTGACACCTAGGTATTCTATTCTCTGTGTGGGATCTTTTTCTGGTTGATCTTGAGCCCTAACTTGGTGAGGTGGGTTACAAAGGAAGCTGTGTCTTGCACTGCTTGCTCCTGTGATGGGGAGCAAAATAGGTAATGGTCTATGTACGCAGAGACTCTCAGCCCGATTCTCAGGGGTGCTAGAACCGCCTCAACATACTTGCTGAACGTTAGAGGAGCTAGAACTAGCCCAAAGGGGACAGTGAAGTACTCATAGGCTGTGCCCTGAAAGGCAAACCTGAGAAACCACCTGTGTGCTGGCAGAATACTTATATTGAAAATAAGCATCCTATAGGTCGACTGAAGTGAACTAGTCCCCTCGAGGAATAGAGCGAGACAGCACATTGAGCGTAAGCATACAGAACTTGATCTTCCTCATATGGCTGTTGAGGACCCATAGGTCCAGAATCGGGAGCACCCAGCGAGTTGCCCCTTTGTTGTATTTTTCCTCTAAGTTAATTTCGTCAACTAAAATAGGCCAGCCGGGATGTCCTTGTAAGGTTGTGTTTCGGAGGATGCACGGCTCTCAACCTTTGCCTCTCCTGAGTCCGTACGGGAGTTGCAGCGATGGGACAAGTGCCAACGTTCACATTGGTTTGACAAGACACTTGGATGGGACAGAGACTTTTATATTAAATGGAGTAGTGTCAAAACACTGGGGTTTATGGACAGTGCTTGGTGGCGACAGACAATTTGAAAAAGAGCAGAAGGGAGAGCTGTTGCACGAAGGGCACTTAGGGGTAGAGTTAGCCCCCTCCGTCTTCCCTGTGAGCGGATGCATAGAAATCTGCCGCTACACGAGGGGTAGGGTTTTAATAACCCATTCATTGACGCTAGCTACCTTTAGCACCAATTGACAATAGTGTCTTCTGGCTGGGAGCCCTGATGAGGCACGGTTTTGGAAAACTAAGGAACGTATCGTTCATATCAGCAAAATAAAAAATAAAAAGGTGTATCCTTTCCTGCTATCGTAGTCCCACATGTACACAGGTCTGCCGGTGCTGGGGAAGGAGCCCTGCTTGAGCGGTCAGTCTAGTCAACATGGCACAAGGGAACGTGGGCTGAACTGAATGAGAGAGGAGGCCTAGCCAGTTTGGTAATATAGCTGGCCTTGCGGCAAGCTAGCCAGGTCTCAGTAGCTAGCCGTGTGACAAGAGCTACCACAGAAAAAGCTAAATAGCTATTTCTATGTGAAAGCAAAAACGTTCCTTTTGGTCAGTTGTTGAACACAAAGGACGAGAGCTGAGGTTCTACGTTCGGCAGTGTTAACATTGCGGTTCAACTGAGAACAGTTAAGTAAGTAGACAGGATTTAAGTTGTGCTGAGGAGAGCTTCAGGAGTTGAGGAGATCTTCAGTGATCTTCCGAAAGGAGGGGCTCACTTCATAGATAGATAGATAGATAGATAGATAGATAGATAGATAGATAGATAGATAGATAGATAGATAGATAGATAGATAGATAGATAGATAGATAGATAGATAGATAGATAGATAGATAGATAGATAGATAGATAGATAGATAGATAGATAGATAGATAGATAGATAGATAGATAGATAGATACTTTATTGATCCCCCGGGGGGGGGGAATTTCATTGTCAAGCAGCTACAACAAAAAACACAGGGCAGGTGTAAAATGCCACAACGAAAGTACACAAAAGACAGATACACGGTACATGATACATAGGGCGGTAGTATGAAAAAGTATAGAAATACAAGATATCTGGAGTGCAAAAAAAAGCTATAAGAGGACATTGCATAGTATGAGTGGTTGGCTGAATATGTACACTATACATTGGTGGATGTTGGATGGTTAACTATACCATACAGGTCGATGGCAGAGAAATACTTCAGTAGCTAAAAATGCGTATGATATGAGCGAGGGTAATAATAGTTTACTTAATAGACAGACTGGGTAAATGAACAGGTAAGTGAAAATTTTGCATGGTTAAATTAGCTGTACAGTTAGGTATACAGTTATATTTACAGATAAGTGAATACTTGCATGTTTACACAAACTGTACAGTTCATTCGCTACTCAAATCTGTCTCCAACAGACATTATGTGATTGGTTCTTCGTAGTAGTGATCTGCCTTGAGAGAATCCCATTGTGATACATAGAGTATTTGAAAGAGAACGTCTGTAAAGTCTGAGCGGTTAGAAGTTTGTTAGAAGGTAAAGGTTCTTCTACATAGAAGATAATAGGAAATCCCAAGACATAGTGTCTATAATACTGTAATAAGCTCACACAGTAGCTGTCACAAATTCCAAATTCCACACTTATTTCCCACCGTGCAAACAATTTCTGTACATACAGTATTCATACAGTATTTTTTAACAGGTTTTTTTTTTACTGACATTTGTCAATAAAACAGTTGTTTATGTAAATTTATTTTGTGTTCTACTGGTAGCCCTGGTTGTCCTGAAAACAAAATGGTACAACATTTCAATGTGAGGCTGAATATTAGTGCATAATCAGCAGATAAATGAAAGTAGCAAAAAAACGCTGTTGGTTATTTAAATCAGCATCCTTTTAAGGCTGAACTAGCTACCAGCCGTGGTAACCACACATTCCTAGCATAGAGACAGTTAAATAGAAACATATGAGGAACCAGCTCCCTCCACTATAAGTAAGGATAGATAAAAACCCAAAACATAAAGAAATAGTATTATCTTGGATATGAGTCTCCTAGCTTTGTCATGCTGAGTTTCACTGTAAGCTACAATATTTCAACTTCAATGGAGCAATTAGCATCAGGTAATATGCTATTATCTGTTTACACACTCATTTACATTTATTTATTTTCCCAGTCATTACCTTACCAAGTTTGGTTGGGGAATTTGATCTATTGGCATGTCTGACCTACAATTAGCATGAATACAAGAAAACAATGTGTATTTGGTGTATTCACTACATTTGCATTTTATGTTTCCCAGTCAAATCTCAAATCTTGCTGCGGTAGCTTCCACGTGGGCAGATGACTGGATTGGCCCAGTTTAAAGGCCTTCGCCTACGTAAAACTGTCCGACAACACCACCTGCTGGAGACATAACATCTTACACTAAACATCCACAGACATCCAGATTTAAACATCCACAGACATCCACAGTCTCATAAACCACATTTCAATCCACAGTTTTTATACAAGTGGTGACCAGTTTTGAGCCCCACCTGTTTAGCACATTTTCTTTTATTTTTGCCTGTTTTGCATATTATTTTGGCATTAATACGTGTCACATATCAGTTTGCAAACAATGTAAAAAAATATATAAATACTTGAGTTAATAAAGCTGCATACGAACATGGTCTCTTTTTTGCTTTCTTGAGTAAGGCAGCTCCAAAATGCAGGTGTTTCAGTCTAGCTCAGTGCTTTCTGTGGTGGTGGGGCAAGCAGCGGAACACACAGAGTGTAGGGGCTGTTCATGTTCTCTAGTTGCGCTGTGATTGGCTCAGTGTTCTGTCACTCATGGGGACACTACGTCACCGCAAAATCTACGGGGAGAGCTCGAAAATCCAAGCCCCTTGGGTGCTGCAATAGATTTACATTAGAACTGCCCATCCATGAAGGCTCAAGGTCATTTGCCACAGATAAAATTACGTCAAATCACGTTATATCTATCGTAGCTTTGATTGGACTGATCATGTCAATATTATACATTCAAAATCTTAGCTAGCAAGCTAGACAAGCAGTCATCATCATGAATCAGTCGACAATCTATGGGCAAATCCTTTTCCATCCTTGTCATATGAAGAGAAATTATTGATAAAACGTATCGATGCTCATCGGCCATTGGACATAAACATTACACAACAAGTTGGAAATCGCAAATTCAACAATGAGTGGTTTGGAAGGAATCCGTGGCTAACTGCAAGCTTTGCAAAGCAATCACTAGCCTCTTTTCCAAGCTTAAAAGGATAAACGTTCACTCGCAACACACCATGGGCCAGAAAAGGTTGAATACATTGGCCATGCTGTCAATCCAGCATGACTTCTGCCGCTTTCAAAACAACTGGAAGTTCAAGCAGTGAGTTCAAGACAATGGAAAAAACTTGTTCTGACTGGATTCCAAGTCGGGAACTCTGGCCTCTTTCTAGAGCTCCGACCTGAAGATCACTGACATCATGATTCAACCATAAATCCAGAGAATGCTACACTTTCATTACAAAGTTTGATGACAAAACTTGCCCACAAGAAGGACTGCCGCGGCACCTTCCTGTTCAAGGTGAGTCCAAAAATGTCTTATGCCGCTGCTTAAATTATGTAATATGCCAGGGAGATATGTACACTGTAGCGAAGAAAGTAATACTAAGTGTATGTTGTGTAATAAGCTGTTAGTAGCCCATGTGCCTCACCCTAATAATTTGGTTCCTTTACCCCTCATACCTTAACCTACTGTTCTGACAGAGGTGGTGCACATGTAACCTGCAGCCTGTTTAAGAGAAATGTAATCATCAAATATTGTAAGAGCTTTCATTGTCTGCTTATATGCCCCCTTTATTTATCCTATAGGTCTGACTTGGTGTACAGGGAGAATATTGTCAGAATGGCCCATGTTCTGAATTCTGTCGCTGTACATTTCAAAAGTTCTGAACAAAGAGTTATAATGACTAAGTCCATCCTAGCTCGCTCATTAATGTCTTAATCAGAATTACGGATTGCCTCTTATCCGCACGTCATTCCCTTTTGTCATAGTTTGTACATCTCAATTGTCAGTAGAAACCACATTTGTTTAAGCAAGTCAGCCATATCAGCTATGTTTTTTAAAAAGGCAGTAAATGAGGCTGAATTAACTGTTTCGCTGCTAGACAAGGCTCCGATGATAAACAGGTGTAGCGGTGGTAAGGATTCATTCCATGGTGCTGAAAAGAAAGCTCTGTTGTTAGGACAGCTTTATGTAGGCCCTAACAGTTTGTAGACACCATTTGTCACCATTATAGTGCAATTAATGTATTGTTTAGTGTTGTGTTGTGTAGTGGCTTTGCTGGCATGCATAAAAAAATGAATTGGGGAGTTTGCCCCACCAAGATATACATGCTAAAACTGCCACTGTATACGAATAAAGGATTGGAGTCTCCTCAGAGGAGGAAGGGGAGGACCATCCTCCTCAATGAATTTCATAAAAATAAAAATAGTGAAATATTTAAAAATACTAAATATATTCACATCAGCAAATTATTGATTAAAACACACTGTTTTGCAATGAAGTTCTACAGTAGCAGCACTCTGTAGGATAGCACCAGGGTGTAGCTGTCAGCTAGTTTCTGTCCTATTCTGGGTACATTGACTTTCAAAAAAATCTAGGAGGCTCATGGTTCTCCAACCTATCAGAGCTCTTGCAGCATGAACTGACATGTTTTCCACCCAATCAAAGGATCAGGGAATTAATATAGTACTGAAAGCATAAGCTACAGCTAGCTAGCACTGCAATGCATAAAATGTGGTGAGTAGTTGACTCAAAGAGAGAGAAAGACAATAGTTGAACAGTTTCAAACAAATATATTTCTTCCAAAATTAAGGAGAAGATAGAGAGAGAGAGAGAGAGAGAGAGAGAGAGAGAGAGAGAGAGAGAAAGAGAGAGAGATATTTGGTTGTATTTGTTTTTACTTTCTAGTTTAGACTACTCAAACACCCGACTCAAACAGAGAGGGATGCTTTGTTAGCTTGCTGGGTAAAGCTATCCAACACTGGAACTCTTCCAAGTCAAGGTAAGCTTTTGGTTTTAATAATTTATTGCCACCGGGGCCTGCCGGTATAACTGCTAACCTGTTTTCTGACTGTACACTGTACTGTATGATTGTAGCGGGTTTAGTAACGCGTTAGTTCTAGTAGCTATGTTGACTATGACGTGACAACAATGTAGGTTGTCTGTAGGGGTTAGCGTTTATGATATGAAAATATTCTCCCTCATCTTAAATGGCACTGACCGCCACTGGAGTAAAATCATACCATCTAAAAAACCATCATGACAGCTGTGATGGAAACCGGACGTTTTGGTACAATTTTATAAATGCTGACCAATCATTTGTTCGTTTGACGTGATGGGATCCTTTTGTGTTGGTAAAATTAATTATGCGCGAAATGGCGGTAGAGATATAATAACAATCATATCAAATTAAATTTGGAGTCACACAATGATATGCTGTGTGGTACTCCCACGGACCTAAGCTTGTTGCCTGCCTTCCCGCATTTGGGACAACAACTCCCATTGTTAGGGAGGAGACATGAGCATCTTGTCATTACAAACAGATCTCTGGTTTGAGCCTCTTGCAAATTGGAAAGAAAAGTTGGCGGATGCAAATTGTGCACTGTTCAGATGCTGTCTTCGCCTAAAATAAATGAATGTTTTTGCCGAAATTACACCTGTCTAAACAAAATAATTTAAAATACTTCATGACTTAGCCACAGAGGATCAGTAGTTTATTTAAAAAAATATTGTTTCAAATGAAAAGTGCGTAGGCCTATGCCTATTTGGGAACCCCACAATTTGTGCAGTGCACATGGAAATAGGCCTAGCTGATTATTGACTTGCTGCTGTCAGTGAAAAGTATCTAAAATATGTGTGAAGATAATGTGTCTTGACTGGTATAATTTAAAATGTTGAGAGAAGAAGGTGTGTGGTGAAGATATGGTGCGTCTTTTTCCAGAATGCATGAACTCAGCTCTCCAGAATGCACTCAGCAGCCAAGTCTTCCTCATTCATTGTTTCATTGTGTGAATTGTTTGCCCTTTGATTGTTTATTTTTTATAAATTCCCCATTACATACGTTATGTCACCAGTAGTATTAACGGTAAATGTACCGTTAATAATCCCTGTAATATGGTTACATTCATTTCTGTGAATGCATGTATTAATTACAGTAATTTATGGTTCTCATTCTTGGAGGGGAAGTGTTTGCAGAATTCACAGAAGTAGGCCTATGGCTGGCCTGCTTTGTGAAAACGTAGGAAAGTGCCCGTTTGGGGATGCAGAAATCGCTATTTTCTGGTTGCTAAAATTTGAATAGTTCGCTAATTTTAGTTTATGTGACAAAACAAGAAAGTATAGTGTAGAGAATCATGTTGTACCATCTAAACCACTGTGAAATATATTTTTAATAACCAAAAATATTGTATTTACATCTGTTTGAAGCTGGTGTACAAAACCAAATGTAAAAGATGCAAAAATAAGACTTAAGAACGGGAAGCATAGAAATAGTGCACACACAACAGATCTATCGCTTCTTAGATTTGCTTTCAATGAGAATCACAGATCTATAACTCACATTTCTATGTGGATTTGATCAGGTCGCCTAAAAAGTTACATATTGCATAGTTTTTATGTCTTTACTACTATTCTACAATGTATAAAATAGTAAAAATAAAGAAAAACCCTGGAATGAGTAGGTGTGTCCAAAATTTTGACTGGTATTGTATTTCTGGACATTTTATTAGATATAAGGATTAGACATGCTCCAGATAAGCAGGTCCTTAGTTTCATATAAGGGGAAAGGATATTCTCTGTAATGGGACGGTTTCTACATACATCAGTGCACTAAACTAAGGTAGATAAACAACAACATATCACAGTCCATAAGCAAAGAATATTGTAAAGCCCCCAACTCAACTCTGGACCTCGAAGCCAGTTCCACTGTGTTTTTTCATTGATTGTTCCCCTCTTATTAGGGACTTATTTAGACCTTGGACACCAGGTGGGTGCAATTAATTATCAGATAGAACAGAAAACTAGCAGGCTCCGGATCTCGCAGGATAAGAGTTGAATACCCCTGGTGTAGTGAATCATTGTACCATGTAAAACGCTGTGAAATATATTTTCAAAAACCAAAAATATAGTATTTCCATCTGTTTGAAGCTAGTGTAAAAAAGTAAAATTAGCAAAAACAAAATGTAAGAATGGGAAGCATAGAAATAGCGCACATAGAACGGATCTACCGCTTCTCAATGAGAATGACTGATCTGTAACTCATATTTATGGTGAATTTGGTCCGGTAGCCCAAAATACGGTCAATTCCGGAAAATACGTATTTTCAACTTCCGGAAGATACAGTTGAAGTCGGAAGTTTACATACACCTTAGCCAAATACATTTAGACTCAGTTTTTCACAATTCCTGACATTTAATCGTAGTCAAAATTCCCTGTCTTAGGTCAGTTAGGATCACTACTTTATTTTAAGAAAGTGAAATGTCAGCAAAATAGTAGAGAGAATGATTTATTTCAGCTTTTATTTCTTTCATCACATTCCCACTGGGTAAGAAGTTTACATACACTCAATTAGTATTTGGTAGCATTGCCTTTAAATTGTTGGGTCGCGGTCAGTCTCACATCCGAGTACCACCCTCAGCGGAGCGCACAAAGCACAAACCAAGAACTCGGGAGGTTCCTTCGAGCGTATTGCATGGAACAGCCAGGTGAGTGGACCCGTTTCCTTCCCTGGGCGGAATACGCTCAGAATTCTCTGTGTCATTCCTCCACCGGTCTAACCCCTTTCCAGGTGGTCCTGGGTTTTCAGCCCCGTCTGTGCCCCTGGGGGAGGGGTTCCAATGAAGTTCAGGCGGTGGAGGAGTGGTTTGGGAAGGGGTTAGGGAGTCTGGTCCGCCGTCAACGTCCGCCTGCAAAGAGCAATCCAGCGACAAAAGACGCAGGCGGACAGGCGGCGGAGTGAGGCTCCAGTATTCCACCCAGGGGATAAAGCCTGGCTGTCCACGAGGAACCTCCAGCTCCGCTTGCCATGCCATAAGCTTGAGCCCCGGTATGTGGGACCATTCGGAGAGTGAATGAGGTCACCTATAGGTTGAGACTAACACCACCATATAATAACATGTCTCCCTCTTTCCATGTCTCTCTCCTCAGGCCGGTGGTTCCTGGTCAACTAGGGGGGTCCGGACCTGCAGTGGCGCCACCACCCCCAACGGAGGTAGCTAGGGGTCTGGCATATCGAGTGGAGAAAGTGCTGGACTCTCGGCTACGGCAAGGTCGGATCCATTACCTGGTGGACTGGGCAGGCTATGGCCCTGAGGAGCACAGCTGGGTTCGGGCGGCGGACATCTGCGACCCATCACTCACTACTGAGTTTCATGCACGCCGTCCGGACCGACCAGCCCCCCGCCCTCGGGGTTGCAGGCTAAAAATATGGGGCCCTGTGGGCTCTGCCCCACCTGCTCTGAATGACGGGTCACCACTGGAACCTTTGGCGGCTAAATAAATGATAGTATAGAACTCAGAGATGCAGCAGTAGGCCTTTATCTTCCATCTTTAACTAAGTAAAATACACCCTCCCTTACTTCTTGATACAACATTTAAAATTATACTCAAGACTCATAATCTTTAACATATTTTAGATGCTTTTTACAAATGGTGGGCTTCCCAAACACACTGGTGATTTTGATCTGATTAGGTAAAAACACTTTCATTGAAAAATACATAGTAGAGTCTTCTGATGACGGTGGTGGGGAAGAAACGTCAATCAACAGTGTTGTCACGGAAGAAGTTGACCGGGTTTTGAAATCAGTGGAACACAACAGGCCAAACAAGCTGCAAACTAAACGGAAACGACACAGGACGTCTTATTTCATAAAATGGGTTGCAGTCTGCCTTTAAGCTTTCATCCATGTTTACGGTTAAGAATATAGCTACAGTTAATTGTCAGAAAGTGTTTTTCATTGCAAGTCAAATCTTACTGTTACCTATCCAGCTGGAGTTTGATGGCTGGCTTGCTAGCTAACGTTAACATTGAACCTAACTTATTTGCTTAACTGTAGCTATGACAATCGGTTTGTATAGTAACGTTACTCTATGACTATGGATAGGAATTATAGTTCATTTGTTAGCTAGCTAAAGTTAATGGGACATGTCTAAACATAAGTTAAAGCTTGCTATTAGCTAGCTAACGTTAGCTGAGGTTAGATGGCTGGCTTGCTAGCTAACATTAATTTACGTGTGTAAAGTGTTGGTGTAACATTAGTGATGTTTTCTCAGACAATGGGTTTGTATTGCTAGTTAAAGCTTGCTGTTAGCTTGCCAGCTGAATTTAGATGGCTGACTAACTAGCTAACATTATGTGTATGAGCTGTGTGTAGTGATATTTAGTCAGAATGCCATTTCGCATCTACTGTATAATAATGCTAAAATATTTATCTGGAATGTCTTTCAGCATCAGTAGAACATGCCTGACTTTCCTCCTCCAGTCATTCAAGGAGAATGGTCTAATGCCTCCCATCAAAAAGAGAGCTGGCCCAAGCAAGCTATAGCTGGCAACAACACCGCTGCCACAGATCAAGCAGTACCAGCACTTCAGGTGAAAATCATTTTCATTGGATTGTATGAGGTTATTCTTCTTATCTAAACTTGGGAGTTGAATTGATGTTGTGCCGGGTTGTAATGTCTTCTGATTTGTTGTTGTTGTTCCCTGTTTTACAGCTTCAATGCTCTGAAGCCTGGTGTTGTTGTCGCCAAGGAGCGTTCGTGCTGCCAGAACCAGGTTTCAGCTGCTGCGCAACGTTGACATCCTTCCTCCCATAGATGGTCTGCCTGTACAAGCACCACCTGGACTGGACACAGCTATGCAAACGTATCTTTTTGAGAGGATCAGGGAGTTTTGCGACGAAGAGGCCATGGACATCACATTCCCTGCTCCGAAGTCAAGGGCAGGACAGAAACGGGCTCTCCAAATATAGATTCCCTTGTTCATGCGTGGTTCGGACGGACCAGTCATCAGCACTATCTGCAGTGCTATTCAAATGACTCTCTCCTTTTTTCTTTTTTTTCTTTTTTTTTTTATCCTGCTGCTCAGTCACTTTACCCCTGATTGTATGCATATAACTACCTCGTCTATCACTGATATCGTTATTGCTATTGTTCTTGTACATACTGTATATTATTTTATTTATATTGACACTATATATTTCTGATATTGCTACTATGCAAGTAACCATTTGGCTGTACCGTCATAAAAAATATTGACTTGTACACAATTCATCTGTTTCAGTCTGATCAACAATAGCCTACTGATGACAACCACAGCTGTAGGTAGCCTAAAGAAGCCTATGCGCTCTGATCCCCTCTAGCTAGGGGAAACTAAGCAAAAAGGTAATGTATTTATAGCCTAAGATGCAGTATGTATTTATATCCTACAATAGTCCTATTTATTTGTGTTAAGAGAGAATGTGAATTTAATCAAATTAAATGTATATTCAAACTTCGAGTGCTGGTCTACCTAGACCTTATCAATCCAAAATGTGTTGCTGGAATTATTCAATCAACACAATAGTGGTGACATACTGTGTGAGTAACTTTTTAATTACAGATGTTAAGGTCTACATGATGCAACACTGCATAAAGCAAACTCAGCCCTGTTAGTTATATTTTCCAATTATTATTTTCTTAAACATATGACCTGATTAGAATAAAAATCGTGTCCCATCATAACCCATATAAAACTAAATGCATGCTTTTCAATCGAACGCTGCCCACACACTAGTGGTTAGAGTGTTGGGCCCGTAACTGAAAGGTTGCCGGATCGAATCCCCGAGCCGACAAGGTATAAAGCTGTCGTTCTGCCCCTGAACAAGGCAGTTAACCCACTGTTCCTAGGCCGTCATTGTAAATAAGAATTTGTTCTTAACTGACTTGCCTATTAAAATAAAGGTTAAAAAAAAAACACCCGCCCAACGGACTATCATCACTACTCTCGACCGGTCTGACTTGAATACGTGGACACCTACAAATACCTAGGCGTCTGGTTAGACTGTAAACTCAACTTCCACACTCACATTAACCATCTCCAATCCAAAATTAAATCTAGAATAGGCTACCCACCACTGCGACCTGTATGCTCTCGTTGGCTGGCCCTCATTACATATTCATCGCCAAACCCACTGGCTCCAGGTCATCTATAAGTCTTT
This sequence comes from Thymallus thymallus, assembly GCA_023634145.1. Taxonomy (NCBI): domain Eukaryota; kingdom Metazoa; phylum Chordata; class Actinopteri; order Salmoniformes; family Salmonidae; genus Thymallus; species Thymallus thymallus. Next base: position 24,318,180 of record CM042403.1, read on the forward strand.
ACTAGGTAAATCCCCGCCTTATCTCAACTCACTGGTCACCATAGCAACACCCACAAGTAGCATGCGCTCCAGCAGGTATATTTCACTGGTCACCCCCAAAGCCAACACCTCCTTTGGCCGCCATTCCTTTCAGTTCTCTGCTGCCAATGACTGGAACGAATTGCAAAAATCCTTGAAGCTAGAGGTTCCTATCTCCCTCACTAACTTTAAGCATCAGCTGTCAGATCTGCTTATCGATCACTGCACCTGTATACAGCCCATCTGTAAAATAGCCCACTCTACTACCTCATCCCCATATTTATTATTTTCGCTCATTTTGCACTCCAGTATCTCTATTTGCACATCATCATTTGCACATCTGTCACTCCAGTGTTAATTCTAATTTGTAACTTACTTCGCCACTATGGCCTATTTATTGTCCTACCTTCCTAACCTTACTGCATTTTGCACTACATTTGCACACACTGTATATAGATTCTCTATTGTGTTATTGACTGTACGTTTGTTTATTCTCGCACTGCTTTGCTTTGTCTTGGCCAGGTCGCAGTTGTAAATTAGAACTTGTTCTCAACTGGCCTACCTGGTTAAATAAAGGTGAAATAAAAAATCAAAATATAAAACCGTTTTACAGCTGATTTATTACTGTGTCATAATCTCAAACTAGGGTCCTAAGTTTTACCTCGGGGGACCCCCAAACGTTTCACATTTTGTTTTAGTTCTGAACTAGATATTCAAGGGCTTATTTTATTGACAAGTTGAATCAGGTGTGCTAGTTTTGGAATAGATCAAATGCATGAATCGGCTGTGGGTCCACTAGGACAGGTTTGAGAAGCAATGGGTTAGCCAACCAGATCAGGAACAGTATTTGTGTAGTTGACTGCATGTCTTACCTCACTTTACAGCTGGTCCCTGTCAATATGTATTGGATTTTTTAATAGAACTGACATGCTGAAAGGAGTTAAACATGATCTGTGTTCTAAAGACTAGACTCTAGACCTATACAGCTATTTTAGTGGCACTAGCAATTATTAAGTAAAAGGAGATTTGTGACCTATTGCTGCATACATTTAGGTGGTAGGCCTAAGTGGGCATGTCTGTGTATGGCATGTGGATACATTCCTGTAGATTTAACTGCAGAGTTGTTTGTAGGTTTGAGAGATCAGCTGAGGCAGTGGTATAGGGGCTTGTGTTTAGAGACGGAGTTAGGCATTCCAGGATAGGTCAGTCAGGTTCTCTTCTGCTCACTCTCTCACCGTCCCGCCCCCTCCTCTCTCTCTGCGTTGTGTGTGTGTGTATGTGTGTGTCTATGTATAGGAAGAGGGTCGGTCCTGCTGCACAGCTCCTTGTGTGTCTGCGATGGCGTCAAGCCTTCTGTGCGTGGTGGCCACCAGCTCCTCTGCTCCTCTGTTCAGCGGGGTGGCCTGTGTTCAGATGCAGGCTAGTGCCCGGTTATTGAAGACGCCATGCCTGCAATTCTTCAGGACTCAGCAAGCCCTCAACTGCTGTGCCAGCCCAGGTAACTAGCATAACCCCCTACAGCACCTAGCACTATGCTACAGTAGCTTGAGCACAACAGCAAACAATGCAAACGTAAAAAATAGGGTTGTCTTGTTTAAAGGATTGGATCCCTATTTCTTAACCAAATCTCTCTTTTTGATGCAAATGGAGGTTATAGAAGGGTCCAGACAATTGGCTTTGAGAAACTTACCCCATCCGCAATAGACTTCCTCATTGCTCTTTTGCAGTATCGGGGCTATGGAAAAACATGAGCAAAGGCAAAAACTCCCAAATACATCCTTGTAGAAACAGCATAGTGATTCAGGTCTTTTAGATGTTTTAATTTGGCAGTACGTCCAACCGGCCTCACAACCGCAGGCTATGTATAACCATGCCAGACCAGGACTTCCAGCTTCTTCACCTGCGGGATCATCTGAGACCAACCAACCGGACAGCTGATGAAACTTGTTTTGCACAACCTAAGAATTTCTGCACAAACTGTGTGCTCGTCGTCCTCACCAGGGTCGTGAACTGACTGCAGTTCGGCGTCGTTACAGACTTCAGTGGGAAAATGCTCACTTTTGAGGGTCACTGGCACGATGGAGAAGCGTGCTCTTCACGGATGAATCCTGGTTTCAACTGTACCGGGCAGACGGCGTGTATGGCGTTGTGTGGGCAAGTGGTTTGCTGATGTCATTGTTGTGAACAGAGTGCCTCATGGTGGCGGTGGGGTTATGGTATGGGCAGGCATAAGATATGGACAACGAACACAATACAATTTTATCGATGGAAATTATCTGAGGCCCATTGTCGTGTCATTCATCCAGCCATCACCTCATGTTTCAGTATGATAATGCACAGCTCAATGTTGCAAGGATCTGTACACAATTCCTGGATGCTGAAAATGTCCCAGTTCTTACATGGCCTACATACTCACTAGTTCCTGCCAATGTCCAGCAACTTTGCACAGCCATTGAAGAGGAGTGGGACAACATTCCACAGGCCACAATCAACAGCCTGATCAACTTTATGCGATTAAGATGTCGCACTGCATGAGACAAATGGTGGTCACATCAGATACTGACTGGTTTTCTGTGACCAACAGATGCATATCTGTATTCCCAGTCATGTGAAATGCATAGATTAGGGCCTAATTTAATGTATTTCAATTGGTTGATTTCCTTATATGAACTGTAACTCAGTAAAATCTTTGAAAATGTTGCATGTTGCGTTTATATTTTTGTTCAGTCTACACAACATGCTCGCATAATGTTCTGATCAATACTAATATATCTGATCAATACTAATACTAGACTAAAGATGATCATGAGAAGCACTCACCTCAACTTTGATAACATTTCTCCACCGTAAATTTGTCAAATCAAAATCTAACATTGATTGATTTATCAAGATGAGACCCCACGCTTGTCGCAAAGCAAGGCGTTGTCGCTGTCCAAATCAAAATGGGGCTGAAATAATAATGTAGTTGACCACACGTGGGTATTGCTTCAAAAGTGTTATATAATGATTGGATTACTTTGGGAGTTTCGGTAAGCAACAATTTGATACATGCCTTCAATTGCATTAGCCTACATTATTCCCATATTTTCGTCATTCAGTGATAGTCATTCCCACAGTAATTCTTAATGGATCCATCCAGTTGTGGTTAAGAAAACAGTGCATGCATGGTGATGAGCTATGGTACGTGATGGGCGACGTGACATGCCTCGTAACGGGCGCTGCCTAGAAACCATCAAGAGCGTGTGGGTTTACGGCTAGGTTTCATACTAAGCCGTAGGTAGAACTTCACCGTATTCATGACTACCTCGGTTTGAGGGGAAAAAAGCTTTTTCCTATCGGCAATAACTTTCAAATATAAAGAAAAGGCAGTCAAAAAGTTGTCGGCATGGTAAAGTTGGTGTCTAAACGTCATGGTTTGTAAGGTGCACCCGCATGCAAGTCTGTATGGATGTGAGTTTGTGCGCTTGCATGTGATTCTGTATGTATGGGTGTATGTGTGATTGTGTGCTGATGTGTTGGTTGTGTGGTTGTAGCTGAACTATGAGCTTTTTTGAATCAGGCGTGTCTTGGTTGACATTCTTCTTGCAAATGCTGCTATAAAAAGGTGAAAATGTGTTTTTGACCTGTGACCAATGAGGGTGCAACGTTTTAGCAAAGTGTGTTTATTCAGAAACCCTCCTTGTCCCTGAGCTAAGGTATTATAAGAAACTCTGCTGATATTTACGGTAAACACGGTTTCACTGTTAAAAAAAGATCAGTCCGTCAACAATGGTTCTTTCTCCTTGAGGCGTCCTTTTGTGTTTTGGACTGTTAGCAGTATGTACACTATGTGACTAAAATTATGTGGACACCTGTTCATCGAACATCTCATTTCAAAATCATGGGCATTAATATGGAGTTGGTCCCCCCTTTGCTGCTGTAACTGCCTCCACTCTTCTGGGAAGACTTTCCACTAGATGTTGGAGCATTGCTGCGGGGACTTGCTTTCATTTAGCCACAAGGGCATTCGTGAGGTCAGACACTGATGTTGGGTGATTAGGCCTGGCTCACAGACTACCTCATCTTTACACTGACCACAGATGCTGGCACTATTGCTTTTATTTCAACTACCCTACCTGGCTGCTGTCTTTAAATGATTGGTTCACGCAAAATCTCTATTTTTGATGTAAGACACACTCAACTTCCGCATTGCTCGTTCTGCGGTATGGGGGCTACAGAAAAACACAAACACTTAAATGCATCCTTTTAGAAACGGCAACGCTTTAAGTATAGAGATGCATGTGTTTTAGATGTTGTACACATGAAATTGTGTAATACCGAACTTGATCCACAAAGTTATATTCCATTTTGTGCGACTAGAAGTTTCCCCTATCAGCTGTGCTTGTTTTTCGTGTATCCCGCGCAGCACAGCTGGTTGGAGAAACCACTCAAGCCATACAAAATGGAATATAACGTTGCAGATAACGTTCGGAATTACACAATTTCATTTGCACAATATCTAAAGACCTGCATCACTATACTGAGAGCTTTGCCGTTTCCTAAACAACGTATTTGTTCATGTTTTTCCGTAGCTCCCATGCTGCAGAGTTAGCAATGAGGAATTCTATTGCAAGAGATCTAAGTTTCTCAAAACCAAGTGAGATTCCTTCTATAACATGCCATTTACATCAAAAGTAGAGATTTGGTTAAAAAATAGTGAAACAATCCTTTAATGACATTTGAAAGTGTGATGTTGCCAAGTCTCCAGTTGGTGGCAGCAGTTGCATTGAGAATTCGAAGCACATTTACCTGTACAGTTTGTGTAACCATGCAAGTATTCACTTTTCTGTAAATATAACTTTATACTTACCTGTACAGCTAATTTAACCATGCAAAATGTTCACTTACCTGTTCATTTAGCCAGTCTGTCTATTAAGTAAACTATTATTACCCTCGCTCATATCATACGCATTTTTAGCTACTGAAGTATTTCTCTGCCATCGACCTGTATAGTATAGTTAACCATCCAACATCCACCAATGTATAGTGTACATATTCAGCCAACCACCCATACTATGCATTGTCTTTTTATAGCTTTTTTTTGCACTCCAGATATCTTGTATTACTTATACTTACTGTATTATCTATACTTTTTCATACTGCCGCTCTATGTATCATGTACTGTGTATCTGTCTTTTGTGTACTTTTGTTGTGGCATTTTGCACCTACCCTGTGTTTTGTTGTAGCTGCTTGACAAAGAAATTTCCCCCTCGGGTGATCAATAAAGTATCTATCCATCTATCCATCTATCCATCCATCCATCCATCTATCCATCCATCCATCCATCCATCCATCCATCCATCCATCCATCCATCCATCCATCCATCCATCCATCCATCCATCCATCCATCCATCCATCCATCCATCCATCCATCCATCCATCCATAGTGGGACAAAGCACTTTCTTCATTTTTTTCTCTCCAGATTCAAATATTTAAATCTCACCAGTCCAACAACAAATTGTTTACTACTTGGATATCTTAAAACAATCATAGATATAGACCAAGCTCCTGCATTGATGCTGTGTAGAATGTATAAGGGGCTTTCATTAAGCGCCCCCACCCTACTGCCAGTGCCCCCATGACGTCCCCTGTTCCCTTTCCCAGAGCGGCGGCCATAGAGCAGTTCAAGTCTCTGGGAGCTGAGACTCTGGAGGTGGACATTTAAGGAGGCTGGTGACCACCAACCACACATCTCTCTACCGCTAGCCCCTCCCATAGAGACATCTGTATCTGTCTTTGTCATCTTCTACCTGCTTTACATCCCCTTTACATTTTCCTCTGCACTGCTGTCCTCCTAGTCTGATCTGTTTTGTGTTCTGGCCTACTCCCTTGTCATCGTCAAGCCATAAGGAGTTGGCAACAGAGCATAAAGACTGGCAACCAGTCTGTTGTCATCCCTGATTTCACCCCTTCTTTGTTCTTCCTCAACCATGTATTAAGTGCATGTACTGCTATCGTCAGCTCTTATCTGTCTAATCCTCTCAGGAGCTAAGCTAAGCTGCTTTAAGGCTTCATCGGCTCAGTTACCTAGTGTAGTGAAGGTAGTGGCCCTAGCCATCTGGTTAACTCTGCCCCTCAAGGCTGAGTTGGTATTATTCCCTTCCTATAACAGACCACAAAGACACCATAGAGATGTTTCTACGCTCTGCAGTGCCTTCAGAAAGTATTCACACTCTTGACTTTTTCCACATTCAAAATAAAAAAAAAGCAGACATCCCTTTTAGCATGGTGAAGTTATTAATTACACTTTGGGTGGTGTATCAATACACCCATCTACCACAAATATACAGGCATCCATCCTAACTCAGTTGCCGGAGAGGAAGGAAACCGCTCACAGATTTCACTATGAACCAATGGTGACTTTAAAACAGTTAGAGTTTAATGGCTGTGATGGGAGAAAACTGAGGATGGATCAACAACAACGTATTTACTCCACAATACTAACCTAATTGACAGAGTGAAAGAAGGAAGCCTGTACAGAATACAAATATTACAAAACATGCATCCTGTTTGCAACAAGGTACTAAAGTCATACCACAAAAAAAGTTTTATGGGCATACTTGTATCGTTAAGGACTGGGAAGTATTTCAGGATAAAAAAGATACGGAATGGAGCTAAACACAGGCAAAATCCTAGAGGGCAACCTGGTTCAGTCTGCTTTCCACCAGACACTGGGAGATGAATTCACCTTTCAGCAGGACAATAACCTAAAACACAAGACTAAATCTACACTCAAGTTGCTTACCAAGAGGACAGTCAATGTTCCTGAGTGGCCGAGTTACAGTTTTGACATAAATCTGCTTGAAAATCTATGGCAAGACCTAAAAATGGTTGTCTAGCAATTATCAACAACCAATTTGACAGAGCTTGAAGAATTTTGAAAATAATATTGGGCCAATGTTGCAAAATCCAGGTGTGGAAAGCTCTTAGAGACTTATACAGAAAGACTCACAGCCGTAATCGACAAAGGTGACTCGGGGTTGAATACACATCAAATCAAATCAAATTTATTTATAAAGCGCTTTTTACATCAGCCGATGTCACAAAGTGCTATACAGAAACCCAGCCTAAAACCCCAAACAGCAAGCAATGCAGATGTAGAAGCACAAAAACTCCCTAGAAAGGCAAAACCTAGGAAGAAACCTAGAGAGGAACCAGGCTCTGAGGGGTGGCCAGTCCTCTTCTGGCTGTGCCGGGTGGAGATTATAACAATTCATGGCCATTAAGGCCAGTTCTTTCTCCAAGATGTTCAAATGTTCATAGATGACCAGCAGGGTCAAATAATAATAAAAGTAGTTGTGGAGGTTGCAACAGGTAAATACATCAGGAGGGAATGTCACTTGGTTTTTCAGTGCAATAGAGCGCAGGTGCAGTAGAGCGAGAGCGAGATAAACAGCAGGTCTGGGACAAGGTGGCACGTCCAATGAACAGGTCAGGGTTCCATAACCGCAGGCAGAAGAGTTGAAACCGGTGCAGCAGCACGACCAGGTGGACTGGGGACAGCTAGGAGTCATCAGGGCAGGTGGTCCTGAAGCATGGTCCTCTGGGTAGGCTCAGGTCCTCCGGGAGAGGAGGTAGAGTGGGAGAGAGAGAGAATTAGAGGGAGCATACTTAAATTCACACAAGACACCGGATAATAACATCAGATTTAACAAACTGACCCTAGCCCCCCGGCACATAAGACTATTGCAGCATAGATACTGGAGGCTGAGACGGGGGGTCAGGAGACACTGTGGCCCCCTCTGACAATACCCAGACAATACCCCCGGACAGGGCCAAACCAGGCAGGATATAACCTCACCCACTCTGCCAAGCACAGCCCCTACACCAATAGAGGGATATCAACAACCACCAACATACTACCCTGAGACAAGGCTGAGTATAGTCCAAGAAAGATCCCCTCCACTGCACAAGCCAGAGGGGGCGACAAACCAGACAGACCCCTCCTAGGAATGTCATGGAAAGCACCAGTAAGCGAGTGACTCAGCCACCGTAATAGGGTCAGAGGCAGAGAATCCCAATGGAGAGACGGGAACCGGCCAGGCAGAGACAGCAAGGGTGGTTCGTCGCTCCAGAGCCTTGCCGTTCACCCTTGCACCCCTGGGCCAGACTACACTCAATCATAGGACATACTGAAGAGGTGAGTCTTCAGTAAAGATTTAAAGGTTGAGACGGAGTCTGCGTCTCTCACATGGATAGGCAGACCATTCCATAAAAATGGAGCTCTATAGGAGAAAGCCATACCTCCACCTGTTTGCTTAGAGATTCTAGGGACAATAAGGAGGCCTGCGTCTTGTGACCGGAGCGTACGTGTAGGTATGTACGGCAGGACCAAATCTGAGGTATAAGTAGGAGCAAGCCCATGTAATGCTTTATAGGTTAGCAGTAAAACCTTGAAATCAGCCCTAGCCTTAACAGGAAGCCAGTGTAGAGAGGCTAGCACGGGAGTAATATGATCAAATCTTTTGGTTCTATTCAGGATTCTAGCAGCTGTGTTTAGCACTAATTTAAGTTTATTTAGTGCTTTATCCGGGTAGCCGGAGAGTAGAGCATTGCAGTAATCTAATCTAGAAGTGACAAAAGCATGTCTGATTTTTGCAATGTTACGAAGATGAAAAATTTCTTGATATGTTCATTAAAAGAGAGATCAGGGTCCAGAGTAATGCCAATGTCCTTCACAGTTTTATGGGAGACGACTGTACAACCATCAAGATTAATCGTCAGATCCAAAAGCAGATCTCTTTGTTTCTTGGGACAATAATACTTATCTAATTTATTTTTCATTCATTCATGTTTTTTTTTAACCTTTATTTAACTAGGCAAGTCAGTTAACAAATTCTAATTTACAATGATGTCCAACCTACAGGGTCAGCCCCTGGAGCACCTGCTGCTTATCGGTTGTTCTGTACAAATGCTATTTTGTATTAAAATAAAATTGTACCTAGAAGGCTTTAAAGCCATAACATCTGTGTACGCAATCCATGATGCAGTGGCAATAATTACAAAAATGGAATAATGAAGTAAGCTTTATGCAACATCTTTTTGAGTGCCAACCCATTACACCTTTTTGTGTGTAGATAATTGTAAAAAAAAAAAAGACAATTAAATAAATTTTTATCCCACTTTGTAATACAACATTTTTACTCAGTCTTGACTCGATCTCGGACAGTGAGGACTCGTAATTTCTTCTTGAGACCAGCGGAGTAAAAAAACACCATTATCAGCTTCCATTCATTCAGCGAAAAAGTTAATAAATAAATAATAATAATGCTTCGCCAGGCAAAATACTGTATATGCACTCCTTTCTATAAATATTAATATCTTATCGCCTATTGATTCCTACTTTACTCGTAACATTACTGTCCTTTACTTAAAAATATCCTGTCTGAATTTCCTTGAATCGATCGATCGTAGGGGATAGTGGGGGAGATTTTGGGAAAGTTGCATGGTCACTATTAGTAAGGGGAGACGGGGGGAAATTGTAACAGTATTTATATCTATTATAGACATGTTTGCGCAGTGCTGAGCCTATTGCGCCTTCAGTTTGTGACAGGCTTGTGATGCAGAAGGACAGCAACCGTAATACCAGCGCACTCTCAACTGGTTGACGCATGGAGGAGCTCACAGAAGAATGGCATCGGTAGGAAAGATGTTTCAACTTATATCTAACAGTAAATGCTAACTAAGGCAACAATGGGTATGCAAACTAGGTATTTAAAAAGTTCAGAATGTAGTCTTGGTTAGTAGGCTATTTGCAATGCGCATTTAAGTCATCATGCACTATTTGCATGTACATTTCTAAAGGCTTTCCCAAAAACACTTCCCAATTAAATGTTGACCGCAATGTAGACCTACCAGACAGAAATATATAATGCTGATTTTTATCAATGGGGAGGGCATTTGTTTTGCTCAATAGAATTAATGGGCAACTACACCCTCCAAAAATATATATATTTAAAATGTTTCCCAGACCTCAAAAATGGGCTCCTGATGTGGTTTAAGGATTGTTGTGTACTTAGAACATCACATTTTTGTCGTTTTTTGAGAGTGAAACTCATTTTTCACAGAGAGTGCCTTTCCTTCACACAGGATCCACTTCTCCAGGTACCACTACCGAGTGGCGCAGCGGTCTAAGGCACTGCATCTCAGTGCAAGAGGCGTCACTACAGTCCCAGGTTCGAATCCAGGCTGTATCACATCCGGGAGTCCCATAGGGCGGTGCACAATTGGCCCAGCGTTGTCATTATAAATAAGAATTTGTTCTTAACTGACTTGCCTAGTTAAATAAAGGTTCAATTAAAAATGTAAATAAATAAATGAAAATACACCATAGGGCTGATAGAAAGACAACAGTCACACACATCATGATGTTAAAGGATAAGCAGTCCGTTCACTCTGCCAAAATAAGCCAGTAGGTCCCAATCATAAAAATACAACCATAATTATTGTTATTTTATAAATCCTTAGCCTTTCTCTGAAAGCATAGAAGGCCCTCATTGTTCCCCACTGTGTTTGGGTTAGTAATCCTTTGTAGAGTGGCTCTATTTGCCTTCAGCATGCATGTTTTCACCATTCTGAATGTCTAAAGAATTCATATGTTCTTCTGAAGTATGAACACAGAAATACTGGGCAATTTGAACTGTTATTATGGTGGCGATTTGACAAAATTACAATCATGGTCTTGAATTGGACTCAGATTTTTCTGGTCTTGACTCTGTCTCGGACCCATCGTCTCCCTCCCGGTCTCAGTCTTGACTCGGTCTCGCCTGATCAGTACTTCTGTGTCATATTCTGACCAGCTCAACTTGACCTTGAACGAGTTTCTCTGTGTTGTCATGACATCAGTTTACTTTTGAAGCTAGTGTAAACTTCAGAATGGACCCAAACATTGCCTAGCGTAAACCGAGAACAGCAAATTGCAATTTGTTTATTTGCCAGGGTTTGATTGTCTTTAAATCTTGACTTTAAGACATTGTTGTACAAAATGCTGACTAAAAAGAGATTGGGCACCCTGCTGGCACTGCAGACAAGAAGCCTGGTGTTGACCTCTCGGACGATGGTTGACCTCTGACCATGGTGCTGAGTCCCCAGGTCGCAATGCTCCCATCCTGATCACCAAGTACATAGTGGAGAGCATGAAGGATGGCTCTGTTGTAGTGGACCTGGCTGCTGAGGCTGGAGGAAACATCGAGACCACCGTGCCTGGAGAACTGTCTGTATCTTCAGTTTCATCATTTGTTTCTCTTTTGACCTACTTACGTCCGTATCATTTTGATTGCCTAGACCTGGTACCAGAAGGTTACCTACTAAAATAGTGTAAATCTGTCCTTTTCCAAAAGGTTGAAAAGAGAAGAATGCACAACTTGTCTTTCAATAAAATAGCTGCTTCTGTTATTTTTAGGGTGTGACCCACATAGGCTTCACTGACCTGCCCACCCAGGGCAGCACCCTGTACTCCCAACAACCTGACCAAGCTCATCCGTGCAATCAGCCCTTTCACTGAGAACTTCCACTATGAAGTCAACGACCAGTTTAACTACGGCACTATGGACCACGTCATCAGAGGATCCGTTGTCATGCAGGTGAGGTGAAGCAGCTGGGTTTGGTTTTTACCACAATGAGGGAAGACTGGTTAATCAGGGAATCTATGATACATTTACTTGCTCTACCTCTGCAGTTGGAAAATGAAATGGGTCTGAAGGTTTGGTTATGGTAATTGTTTTTGAAGATTTTGTTAAAATGTGAATTTTAAACCCACAGGCTCCGTTCTGTTTGTTTGGATTGTTGGTAGTTCTAACAATTTTATACCCTCTATATGTTGCAGAATGGAACCAACCTCTTCCCAGCTCCTCTGCCCGATAACATCCCAGTGGCGGCCCCTCCCAAACCCAAGAGCATGCAGGAGCTGGCCGTGGAGAAGGCTGCTGCCGTGTCCCCCTTCAAGGCTACCCTGACTACCGCTGGCATGTACACTGGAGGTGAGACACACCAGTATGGTTGCAAAGGGTCAGAAAGTTTCTGGTAAATTTTCAGAATTTTCCCGGAAATTGTCCATGGGAAGTTAAGCCTGGGAATTTTGGGAATTTAGCTTAAATTCAACAAAAAAGTTAGCTTATAACAGTGAACCTTTTTTGTGGGATACACATAAGGCAATTCTAGGTCTTGTGGCATATTTTGGTTAAACTATCCCCAATTCAATGGAATTTCAACCCTCTGCATGCACAGTGCATTCTTACATCACATGTGCAGTGCACTCTTCCATCACATGTACAGCTGATTCTCAAGATCTTGCACACTAATGAGATGCTCTTGAGCCCACATTACTACACTGTCTGAGCCAATGACTACATGCTTTCTGGTAAGTTTTGATTACAATACTGGGTGGGGTGAATATATTTTATGACATACATGATTTTTTGTTAACTAATAAATAGTAGCCCACAGCAAAGTGTGTTTAAATCCTTTCTAACTTGTTAACAATTTCTGCTAGTTAGATTTTGCTACCATGTGGGTTTTAGCTTGCTTAATCCTTAATCCTTAATTCACCTGTTTCCATACATGTTTGATTTAAAACCTTTTATCTTACAAAGGAGTTGTTTAATCTAACTGCTTAACTATTTGTCTGTACATGGAATTGTATATATTTGTTTTACTCATTTATTTCTAATCTTTACAGGAAAATGCCACGGACACTATCTGATGTGTGGGGACATTTCACTGCAGCTAATGTAGAAGGAAAAGCTGTGAACATTTGAAAATACTGTGCCAAATCATATGAAGAATGCAACAAAGATGCAGAATCATCTGGCCAAGTGCATAAAGTTCCCTCAGCGCTCACAACAAGCAACCTCTGACAAAAGTCCCTCTACTTCTATTTGAGGTGAAAATGATGAATCAGACACCTTATCGATAGCAACAGCTCATGGTCAGAAGTTTTTTTGACTCAATGGACGTCTTGCTCGAGCTGTGTATGCAACTGGTTCACCTCTTATGCTCACAGGCAATGTGTATTGGTAAGAGATTTCTGAATGTTCTTCGTCCAGCAGACACCCCTCCAACCAGACATGCTTTATCAACTAATTTGCTGGATGCAGAGTTCAACAGACTTCAAGTGAAGGTCAAGCTAATCAAAGAGAAAGCAGACTGTATTGCAATCATCTCTACATTTTACAAGAGCACAGACACAAGGGACAACAGACACACCGGTCTCTACATTGCAGATGAGCTGAAGGCAGTCATCAATGACCTTGGACCACAGAAGTTACGTTTGACAGTCTCCTGGAGGGGAAGGAGTCTCTCCAAGAAATGGCCATATCACAGTCTGCCGGTATGGACAGCCCCATTAAGAGGATCCTCCTGGATGATGTATTTTGGGAGAGAGTGGTAAGCAGCCTGAAACTTCTGAAACCTATAGCAGTAGCCATTGCATGGATTGAGGGAGGCAATGCCATCCTGTCTGATGTTCAGACTCTGCTTGCAGATGTAAGAGAAGAAATCCGTACTGCCCTGCCCACTTCACTGTTGCTCCAAGCAGAGGAAACTGAAATACATCAAAAAGCGTGAAGACTTCTGCCTGAAGCCCATTCACGCCGCAGCATACATGTTGGACCCCAAGTATGCTGGCAAGAGCATGCTGTCTGATGCAGAGATCAACAAGGCCTACGGTGTCATCAGCGAAGTACACTTCCAAGCAAGGGCTTTGGGATGGAGATGCAATATGGCAGTCGTGCCAACATATCTCATCAGCCACCTGGTGAAAGGGACTTTGTGGATCTTAGGCTCTTTCCCCTGTTGCCTCCATCATCCTACAAATCCTACCAACATCAGCCACCTCAGAGCACAACTGGTCGTTGTTTGGGAACACACACACACACACCAAAGCAAGCAACAGGCTGACCAATACAAGGTGTTGAAAAATGTGAGGCTTTTTGAGCCTGACAACGAGCCATCCTCAACAATGTTGGATAGTGACAGTGAAGATGAGGCCGCAGAGTCTGATGTTCAAGAAGTGGACTTTGAGGAGGTCCAGGGAGAAGACATGGAAGCCTGAGAGGAAGACATCCAAAGCTTTAGATTCTACAGTCGTGGCCAAAAGTTTTGAGAATGACACAAGTATTGGTCTCCATAAAGTTTGCTGCCTCAGTGTTGATGATGGCAATTTGCATATACTCCAGAATGTCATGAAGAGTGATAAGATGAATTGCAATTAATTGCACAGTCCCTCTTTGCCATGAAAATTAACTTAATCCCCAAAAAACATTTCCACTGCATTTCAGCCCTGCCACAAAAGGACCAGCTGCCATCATGTCAGTGATTGTCTCATTAACACAGGTGGAGATCACTCTGTCATGCTGATTGAGTCAGAATAACAGACTGGAAGCTTTAAAAGGAGGAATCATTGTTCTTCCTCTGTCAACCATGGTTACCTGCAAGGAAACACGTGACGTCATCATTGCTTTGCACAAAAAGGGCTTCACAGGCAAGGATATTGCTGCTAGTAAGATTGCACCTAAATCAACCATTTTTCGGATCATCAAGAACTTCAAGGAGAGAGGCGTCAGGGCGCCCAAGAAGGTCCAGTAAGCGCAAGGACCGTCTCCTAAAGTTGATTCAGCTGCGGGATCGGGGCACCACCAGTGTAGAGCTTGCTCAGGAATGGCAGCAGGCAGGTGTGAGTGCATCTGCACGCACAGTGAGGCGAAGACTTTTGGAGGATGGCCTGATGTCAAGAAGGGCAGCAAAGAAGCCACTTCTCTCCAGGAAAAACATCAGGGACAGACTGATATTCTGCAAAAGGTACAGGGATTGGACTGCTGAGGACTGGGGTAGAGTAATTTTCTCTGATGAATCCCCTTTCCGATTGTGTGGGCCATCCGGAAAACACCTTGTCCGGAGACGACAAGGTGAGCGCTACCATCAGTCCTGTGTCATGCCAAAAGTAAAGCATCCTCAGACCATTCATGTGTGGGGTTGCTTCTCAGCCAAGGGAGTGGGCTCACTCACAATTTTACCTAAGAACATAGCCATGAATAAAGAATGGTACCAACATATCCTCCGAGAGCAACTTCTCCCAACCATCCAAGAACAGTTTGGTGACGACCAATGCCTTTTCCAGCATGATGGAACACCTTGTCATAAGGCAAAAGTGATAACTAAGTGCCTCTGCGAACAAAACATCGACATTTTGGGTCCATGCCCAGGAAACTGACAAACTCCAAGCATTGATTATGCAAGAATGGCCTGCCATCAGTCAGGATGTGGCCCAGAAGTTAATTGACAGCATGTCAGGGCTGATTGCAGAGGTCTTGAAAAAGAAGGGTCAACACTGCAAATATTGACTCTTTGCATAAACTGAATTTCATTGTCAATGAAAGCCTTTGACACTTGGAATACTTGGAATTATACTTCAGTGTACCATAGTAACTACTGACATAAAGATCTAAGAACACTGAAGCAGCAAACTTTGTGGAGACCAATACTTGTGTCATTCTCAAAACTTTTGTCCACGACTGTAGACTATCATTTTACAGGTGCATGTTGAAAACGTTTTTGGGAGATGCGATGGATCATTGGGGATCATTCAATATACCCTTTCTTTCGTTGTTCAGTGAATTCATCTCTTGTGAAGAGTCAAGTCATTTAATTAAAGTTCAATTCGTAACTAAATTGTTTTTTTATTTCTATTGGAAGGATTTAATAATTTGCAATTATGTCTACTTATGATAAGGTCAAAGGTTTATGTTTCTGTCTCCATATGATATGGTAAATATATCCAATGCAAAAAATATCAACATTTAAATGGTATTAATATTCATTTGCATATATTTCCGATAATTGCCGTTAATTCCCACAGAAGGTTTCCACCTCTGAATATTCCCCAAAATGTGCAACCCTACACACCAGCACCGACTGCCTAGAGACTTCATTAATTTATACTTACCTTGCCTTCCAGGGTCATGTTCAGTAGGTACCAAATGGAGGAAAATGTAGTAAAATGATTAGAAATATTCTGTTGCACAAAGTTTTGCTACGGTGTGCCCTAATGAACATCACCTCGATCTAAGTCAGTTGTTTACTTAATTATAATGTAAGGGGAATAAAATGGCTGACACAGCAGAAAGCAGAGGATCCAGAGCAACACTGCTGGCTGTCAGGATAATGGCCTCCTAAACCGAGCTGTGTCATGATTCTCTGTGAGCTTGTATGGTGGTCTCCCTCTCTCTCTTTCTCTCGCTCACCCTGACCTGGGTTAACAGGGCTATCGTGGGGGGTTAAAAGCAGCCTGTTAGTGTTTTATTACCTTTCACATTCATTACATTGTTCTATTCTCTACTAACACTCGCAAGTCATCCGCATAGCTGACTAATGTGGGAAAGGTGAGCTGTGACCCCATTCTGAGAGCAGCACCAGCCGTGATTAGACATAAACGCTACCCTGAACAGAAATTTGCGCAGATTATTTCTATTGGTTACAGACGGAGGCTCAGAGGTTAGTCTGTGAGAGAGAGAGAGAGGGAGGAGGCAGGCAGTAACTGTCTGCTCTGTTCTGGAATCAGATCAAAGAGACCCAGAGAATACAGCCTTCTTCCCAACATTCAGACAAATGAGCCACAAACTGGGTTCACACATAAATAAACACCCTGAGATAAACAAACAGGCACATTCATCTTTCTGTCCTTTCATGAGTTAGTTTGCTCCGTATCTGTCTCTTCCGACTGAAGCCAAGGAAGGAAGGAAGGTGCTGTTGGAATCATCTTGATTTCCTGACCAACGGATCAGCCATGCGAGAGGCCAGAAAGGCAGAATGGCTGAGAGCCCCTTTGAAATGAGGATTGGTCACCTAATTAGAGCGCTACCTAACCCCCCCCCCCATCCCCCAAACCACCACCAGCAGCCCCTTAGTGCCAGGAAACTGGGAATAATAAAATGTCAGATGATGAGCCCTCCCTCCCCCTGCTGTGTCTGTCTGAAGTGGTGCTGTAGCTGTTTCCCACAAACCCCTGCTCTGTTGCTGGGGACGGCAGGCCTGTAAACCCCGTTCACACGTTCCCTCTAGCAGCTCGTTCTGGGTTGGCTGTGGTCGGCGTGTTGTGTCCCACCACTACACTTTGGTTGCTTTAATTGCTGCCTAGCTGAAATGCTAACTGCATCATGTCCGTCTCTTGTCCTCGCTTAAGAAAATTAGCAGACGATAGAAAGAGTCAGCATTTCTAGTGTGCCTCACATGACACAGGCCTTATTAAATTAATGTCAACACCTAATGGGGTTTACAGGCCTGCTATTCAATATGGAAGTTGGATATGTGGTGTGGACTAGTATTAACTTCCTCTTAAGGATCAGACCCTTTTTTTTCAATTTTTGCCTAAAATTATATACCCAAATCTAACTGCCTGTAGCTCAGGACCTGAAGCAAAGATATGCATATTCTTGATACCATTTGAAAGGAAACACTTTGACGTTTGTGGAAATGTGAAATTAATGTAGGAGAATATAAGACATTAGATCTGGTTAAAGATAATACAAATAAAAAAAGCATGTTTTTTGTCACATCTTTGAAATGCAAGTAAAAGGTCATTATATTACTTAGAAGTCCAGCCACAATTTAGATTTTGGCCACTAGATGGTAGCATTGTATGTGCAAAGTTTTAGACTGATCCAATGAACCATTGCATTACTGTTCAAAATGTTGTATCAAGACTGCCCAAATGTGCCTAATGGTTTATTGGTACATTTTCAAGTACAAAACTGTGCACTCTCCTCAAACAATAGCATGGTATTATTTCACTGTAATAGCTACTGTAAATTGGACAATGCAGTTAGATTAACAATAATTTAAGCTTTCTGCCCATATAAGATATGTCTATGTCCTGGGAAACATTCTTGTTACTTACAATTCCATGCTAATCACATTAGTGCACGTTAACTCAACCGAGGGCGGGACACAATCCTTTAGAACTCTCTCCATCCTTCCCCCCTCTCAGGTCTTGGCACCCTTTCAGGCCTGGGCCTGGCTGCCCCCAATGCAACCTTCAGTCAGATGGTGACCACCTTCGGCCTGGCTACCATTGTGGGCTACCACACGGTGTGGGGGGTGAGCCCAGCACTTCACTCCCCACATGTCCGTCACCAACCAACGCCATTTCTGGTGTGTGTTAATGAAGACTCATCTTAATGAAATGGATACAGAAGACTAACCAATGGCACGTCATTGTTTTGTAGTGTAATTTATTCAGGAATGTATTTATATATATATATATATATATATATGGAGGTAAGCCTACTGAAGAAAATGCATCTAGGGCCTAAGATGCATCAGTTAGGTTTTGGATTCAAATGAGAATGAATCACATCTTAAAACCCAGATGTTATTCATTTGATTTACTAGTCTCGGAAAGGCATTGCTGTAACTGTACAGAGGAGATTCCTTCACAGAACTGGTGGTTGATTCTCCCTCCACCTCCACACCTGTAGGTGCTCTCCTCAGTGATGAGTAGGACCTGGAGGAAACAGGAAATTATTAATGGTCCTTGTAGAAGCATAGGTCCCAGGTTCCACGCCAATATAGGCTAATTAATCATAGAAGATGAATCAATGATTGAATATTTATTCTGCAAATAAAAGAGAAACTGATTATAAGGCTGAAAAACTCAGCCTAACTCAATGTTTGGATATTGGCAAGGGAAATTTGATGATTACTCAGTCCTAGTTGCAGGACATTAATTTGCTTACTGGTTTCATTGCAAATGAATAGTTCCTTATCATTATTTGTTGCCCCCTTTACCACCCTCCACATCTACTTCATAAACAGGAAGTGTTATAGACTGTGTGTGTGTGTTCGCAGCATGTTGATTACTCTTGACACGGGCGGAAGTGACACGCTGGCTGTGAAATCTACTGCTTTCGGGGGCGATGTGCCTCATTAAGCTTTTCCTTGTTCCTCCGGCGGCGGTAGGGCAGTGCAGTCAGGACCAGGGTCTGGGTCCAGGAACCAGGAAAGGCTTGAATGTCTTAATGAGCCCATGGTGGTCCAACATTAAAGCCCCCTTCATGTCGCCCCAGACGCTAACTTCAGAAGAGGCATGGTGGTGGCATCCAATGGAGCAATTATCTCCCTAGACCTACTGCACAGTTCCTGTCAACCAATTTATTTGTACCCACTATACATACCCTGGTCTGCGCCTCACCCTAACCATTCTCAGTCTCTCTGCTCACACATTGTCTCTTAGGTGTGTTCCCCGCATATTTGGCATTACCTAAACCATTCCTTTTATTTCGGTCATGCAAAGAAGTGGAAACAATGAAGCCATTGGAGTTATTGTTATTGCTGTGCCAACTGCAATAAAGCTAAAAGAGCTGTTCGAGCCCAAGACGTTAGTGAAGTATATTGGAATTTCAGATTCTTAAGAGGGACAGAGAAGTCTGTGTCAATCTCTGTCTGGAGCATTGGGTTATTTTTAATGGGGAACCCTTGATTTTGCCCAATGGCTGGCACCATCCTCATGAAATCTCTTTAATCTACTTGAAACCATTGAGTCACAATTGGCTAAAGTCTTTCCCTTCTGAAGTCAGCCGTGAGTGGGGTGTGATAAACAGACGCTTCTGGGTTAACTGTCATCCCATGAGACTTAATCTTTATTGTGGGTGTGTGATCAATATAGACATGACTGGCTGACCATCTAAGAGCTGCCTTGATAAGTCAGCGATAGGTAGGTGGTATTGGTGTCTATTTGGTCAGGCATGTCTGTGATCTCTATGGCCTGAGTATGACACCCTTGTTTTCCAAATGTAACCTCATATTGAGGGTGGAGTAACTCGCCTTCTCTTCAAGGGAGGCAAACTTCAGGCGGGGATCTGATGGCATTAAGTTTTCAAAGTTCACCTGGTGTCTAGAATATTGTGAGCAGCATGTCTCGCTTTTTGACAGAGTGTGTAAGTAGATCTTTCTAGCCTAATTGTCTGCTGTAGGTAATTCATGTGACACAGGTAGTGTGCAGTCACCTCTTGACTCAACCCTTGGCCTGTCTCTGTGACGACTTGTTACTGTGGAGTTCCAGAATGGGACAGCCGGGAAAAGCTCACTCATTCAGTCAGACACATAAACACGACTGTGAGCACGTCGGCTCTGTCTGACCAGCCTGTTGTTGTGTTGTTCACTGCAGTACAGCAGGCTGCATTTGTAAGTCATTATAGGGCTGATGGTTATCAGGATTCCCTCTGTGCTCTGACATTTTCCTCATTAAGCTGTGCTGCTGTGCTCTAATGCAATGTGTAAGAAACATGCCTCTATACAGCACTTCAAATGTAGTAAAGCTTTGTTTGTCTGACAGGGCAATGGGTAGAGAAGCAATTATGTTTTGTCATTGTTATTTGACATCAGTTCAACACGTGGGACTAATTGAAAAACATGTCTGTAATGTGTTCTAAGCTGTGCTTGCTGTGTGTGTGTGTGTATGTGTGTGTGTGTGTGTGTGTGTGTGTGTGTGTGTGTGTGTGTGTGTGTGTGTGTGTGTGTGTGTGTGTGTGTGTGTGTGTGTGTGTGTGTGTGTGTGAGTGTGTGTGTGTGTGTTTAATCCAGGTCTGACAACTGTGGACTGTCTGTCTCTCATGGGGGGTGGCTACGCCCCCTCCTCCACTGCTGAGACCCTGGCTGTCGTGGCTGCCTTCATCTCCTCAGTCAACATCGCTGGTGAGTGACTCTCTGGACTAAACCAGACAGTAACTGTGAAAACAGATATTGAATGAAGCAGACAAACTGAGCTCCTCTTACCTCAAAACTGGTCCCTTTTTGGAGACCTGATATAAGATCTTAGAATACGGAAGATATGACAATATCAGACTCCTTTTAGGACCATTTCACTTGAATATCTATTTAGAAACTGCTTATTGCTACACTGTGCCCTCTTCCTCAGCTGTGACCGTTAGTTGGTCCATGGACCCTGTTCGTGAGAGCAGACCTTCCCTAACTCCCTTCAGGTGGAAAAGAACTTCACACCTGAACTGGAATTGACTGAGTGGTCTTGAAAAGGGCCATGGCCATGCTATAAACCAGGCTTAGTCTAGTTCTGCTGAGAAGAAATTAGGGAATGTCGTTAATGGTAGTGTCGGGAAAGTCTTTGGTGCATCGTTCTAGACAGCTGCTGAGTGACTCATTCAAAGGCAAAGGTCCAGAGGTCTCAGTCTGTGTGAGGGCCCTCCGACAGGCCAGAACACTGAGCAGGGTCAAAGATCATGGCAGGGATTTAAAGCCCTTTTACCGGGGCATTCTGGCAGATTTTAACCAGTTATTATGACTCTCTCAGATATCTTTGTGCATGTGTTCCAGTGTGCTTGAAGTGCACCTATCTATCTATCTATCTATCTATCTATCTATCTATCTATCTATCTATCTATCTATCTATCTATCTATCTATCTATCTATCTATCTATCTATCTATCTATCTATCTATCTATCTATCTATCTATCTATCTATCTATCTATCTATCTATCTATCTATCTATCTCTTATTTATTTTCTTTCTTTAATGAGCAGGTGTTTAATTTCAGTTTAAAGTCCCTATTGGTTTCCATTCCACATGCAACATTTCTAAGTGGTTTACCGCACCACCCATAAATCCTCAGTAACATAAAAATGGACATTCCTAAATTAGTTTCCTTCTTCTACCATTTTTATAGTGTCAAGTGAATACACCCAAAAATTGTCCTCCAATTTAGTTTCAATAAACTAGCCCTGAAATTTATAGAGTACCTGCTCCTTATACAACTGGTCGAGGAATAGTTTTAAAGCCTTTTTTGTTTTTATAGAAGCAGCACGGGAAAATCCCCAGCATGCGTTTCTTCAATACCCACCCTTTGCATTCTTGAATCTGAATCTATTGACTCTGAGCCTCAGGTCGGAAATATTTTTTATGTATTATTGGTGTGTTTTAAGGGATTGAGGTCTGGGCTGGGATAAAATGTGCCCGTACAGCTTTTTTTTTAATTTTATTTTACCTTTATTTTACTAGGCAAGTCAGTTAAGAACAAATTCTTATTTACAATGACGGCCTAGGAACAGTGGGTTAACTGCCTTGTTCAGGGGCAGAACGACAGATTTTTACCTTGTCAGCTCGGGGATTCGATCCAGCAACCTTTCGGTTACGGGCCCAACACTCTAACCACTGGGCTACCAGCTGAAGCAGACAGATGTGAATAACCTGTTTGTGGCGATGTAGATGAACCCTGAGGTTGCTTTTGGAATGTAACGTGATCCGCCCCCAGCAGAATGAAGTGTTCCGTCTGGTCGTTTTATCAGGGGAGAGATTCCACCAAGAAAACCCCCAGCTACTACATTCACTGAGTTGACCTTTAGGAACCTTTTGTCCTCACACTTTTAATGTGTTACTCAAATACCTAATAAAGGTGCTATAAATTAATATTTGAAATATGACCATCTTCACCCTGTTATGCCTGAAACATTCCAACAAGAGTGTATATGCAGACTGTTGTCTACCAGGTTGAGTTTGACTGGCTTTGTTCTTTTTCTCTCTCAGGTGGTTTCCTGGTCACCAAGAAGATGCTGGACATGTTCAAGCGTCCCACTGACCCTCCAGAATACAACTACCTGTACCTACTGCCCACTGGGGTGTTTGTGGGGGGGCTATGGAGTCTCCATGCAGGCTGGCTACATCACCGAACCCTCACACTATTACCACCGAACCCTCACACTATGTACCACCAATCAGGTGAGCTCAGGTGTTGAGTTCAGTCGGTTTTGAAAAGTAGGCAGAAAACGTGAGTAAAATGGGCATGTATTACCTGAACAGGTTTTTAATTTAGAACAGGTTTTAATTTTCTGCTACAAAACCTTTTGCTACAGTGCGCCCTACTGAACATGGCCCAAGGCACTGCTGTGTCTCTCTGTCTCTGTCTCTCTCTGTCTGTCTGTGTGTGGGAGCCCTGGCTGGTCTGTCCAACCAGTCCACTGCCCGCCTGGGTAATGGCAGGGGGCAGCATTGCCACCCTGGGCTTCCTGAAGCCCACACCTGAACTCCTGGCACAGATGAGTGCCGCCATGGCTGTGGGTGGCACCGCTGGTAAGTGTGTTTATACTTGAGTGTACAAAACATTAGGCATAGACTGACCATGATGTAGACTGACCATGACATGGACTGACCAGGTGAAAGCTATGATCCCTTATTGATGTCACTTGTTAAATCCACTTCAGTCAGTGTAGGTGAATGGGAGGAGACAGGATAAATAAGATTTTTTAAGCCTTGAGACAATACAGACATGGATTGTATGTGTGCGTTTCGGAGTGTGACTGGGCAAGAAAATTATATAAGTGCCTTTGAACTAGGTATGGTAGTAGGTGTCAGGCGCACCTGTTTGAGTGTGTCAAGAACTGCAACGTTGCTGGGTTTTTCACGCTCAACAGTTTCCCATGTGTCTCAAGAATGGTCTACCACCCAAAGGACATCAAGCCAACTTGACACAACTGTGGAAAGCATTGGAGTCAACATGGGCCAACATCTCTGTAGACAGCTTTCGACACCTTGTAGAGTACAACCAGGGGGAAGACAAAAGGGGGTGCAACTCAATATTAGGAAGGTGTTCCTAATGTTTTGTACACTCAGTGTGTGTTGGATTTGCATGCTTGAATGATCTGAACAACATATGTTATTTACTGTATTCAACATGTGTTGTCTCCTTCAATCATATGAGTAACTGCTTACTGATCATACTGCAGCAGTGCTGAGATAATGGTCACCATTATGTCTGAATCATGATCCAGTCAGGTCGATTTTCATGGTAATTCTTCCTGGAATCAAGCTTGAACCTAGACTAAACCATCCGTTCAGACCTTAGCCTGTTTGCTTTTCCAGATGCTCCCATTAACCCCGTCCATGTCTGCAGGGCTTCAAGAAGAACACACACACGAAAACACTCACAAACAAGGAATTTCCCTCAAACAGCCCTCATCAGCCACACCTGTGCCTCAGGACTGCCCGTTTCCCATCAGTCCTTAGGGTGCGTGTCTTTGCAACATCAGCACTAGAACTGTAGGGAGCTTAATGTAATGGGTTTCCTTGGCCAAGCAGCCGCACACAAGCCTAAGATCACCATGCGTAATGCCAAGCATCTGCTGGAGGGGTGTGAAGCTTGCCGCCATTGGACTCTGGAGCAGTGGAAACGTGTTCTCTGGAGTGATGAATCATGCTTTACTATCTGGCAGTCCGATGGACAAATCTGGGTTTGGCAGATGCTAGGAGAACGCTACCTGCTCGAATGCATAGTGCCAACTGTAAAGTTTGTTGGAGGAGGAATAATGGTCTGGGGCTGTTGTTAATGGTTTGGGCAACAGTTTGGGGAAGGCCCTTTCCTGTTTCAGCATGAGGATGCCCTTGTGCACAAAGCGAGGTCCATACAGAAATGGTTTGTGGCCTACACAGAGCTCTGACCTCAACCCCATCGAACACCTTTGGGATGAATTGGAACGCCGACTGAGAGACAGGCCTAATTGGCCGACCTCACTAATGCTCTTGTGGGTGAATGCAAGCAAGTCTCCGTAGATGTTCGGTGAGCAGGTGTCCACATACTTTTGGTCAAATAGTGTATTTTTTCCACAGAAATTCTTTCTGCGTTTTCAGGAATTTTCAGGAACTTAGACAGCTTGGGTTTGATCTAGTAACCCTCTGGTCAGTAGTAGACCAGTAGTGGTCTGGGTCCTTCAGGTTGATGCCTGAGTGTCTGTACCCGACTCTGCACCCCTCCTCTCAGTCCCCTGTCCCAGCCGTGCCACCCAGGCCCCCCTGCTCCAAGCTAGGTCAGGCGGAACCTCTCCCAGTTTGGCACTAATTAGCCCCTCCGCCCCCAGTCATTTTCCACTTGTTCCCGAAAGCTGGAACACATTATCCCAGGGAACGTTCCCACTACACAGTCTCACTGGAACCTGGAAAACCTGCTCCGATAAAAGATTAAGACGTCCATTTTCCACAAAATGCACATTTCATGCTAGAGACATTTTTTTTTTTTTTTTCCGCTGTGGGTTTGTTTTGGAAGGCTTTCCAAATGAGGAAAAAAGTAAATTAAACATTACAATGCATCCCATATCACAGGTGGTGGAATCCAGATGCTGGCTCTGTTCATTTGATTATCAAAATGTATTCAGTTTCAATTTAGCATGAATCAGCCTCATGAACACATTTCAGTCTCTGAAATTTAGAAACGGTAACTTTGTTTCTCAATCTTTCTACCTGCCTGCCAAGGGTTGAATTAGTTCAGGGATAATAGTACAACTCCCTTTTTAATCCATACAATATGTTTGATAGTGACATCCTTGGATAATAAATAGCATGCTCATTTTCAGAATTTTCCACAAAAGTGGTTGAGGCCTGAAAACTTGTAAATTAAGGTCATAATAAATTAGATGGACAACACATAGTGACATCCTGACATGTATTTAGCTCTATATGTCCAGTGTTCCTCCTCCTCTCTCCAGGTGTGCTGAGCTCCGCCCCACTCCAGCTCCCCTGGCGACATGCTATGAACGCTGTGCTAATTGCAGTATAAGGGGTCGCTTAGGGCCCCCAGCCACTAGGGGGCACCCAACCCCCCCCCCCAATTTGATTTAAAACCACAACATTTTCTCTATGCCTCATGACAAAATGGGGAGAATTACAGGAAATGTAGAAAAAAAAGAAGAAGAAAAAGAATCTCGCTTAGGGCCCCCAAATACCTAGGGCCGGCCCTGGCTGATTGTCTACAGTGTATGCCAGATTATTTTCCTGTGCTACTAATTCTATATCTATGGCCCTAATATCCACCAACCTGGACTGGCCAGTGATCTTTGAACTGACTCTTCGAAATAGGATGGAATTCTTACCTCTTTGTGCCATTGGAATCCTGTACTCTAACCCATTTTAGGTAGGCTTAAGTTCAACTATCCTTCAATAATAAGCTCACGATCCTGCTCAACTGTTGGCCCTGAAGGAGAGTTTTCATTGGAAGCATTAACCACAGGATCAATCCATAATAAGATGATAGATGAAAGGAAACCCACCAATGGGAGCATTAACCAAAGGATCAAGGTAAACTAAGATGATGAGGTTTTGAAGCAGTGCTGAGAGAAGGTGGTTCTGATTAAAGCTGCTGTGAATGTTGGCTGCTCAGGCCTCTGTGTGGTTTGTCAATAACAAGGACATTGGATAAATATTGTTTGTTTATATATATATAATTTAACTAGGCATGTCAGTTAAGAACAAATTCTTATTTACAATGACGACCTACCTACAGGGTCAGCCCCTGGAGCAAATTAGGGTTAAGTGCCTTGCTCAAGGACACATCGACAGGTTTTCACCTTGTCGGCTCGGGTATTCAAACCAGCGACCTTTCGGTTACTGGCCCAACGCTCTAAACACTAGGCTACCTGCCGCGCCAAATCAACTAATATACATTTTATATATACAAATTGAGATGTGTCACTGTCATACACACACTATCCAATATACATTACGTATACAACCTGTGCCTGAGCGTGAAGGTCTTTAAAAGGAGATCTGCCCTCAATGGTTGTTTGATTGAGTGTATCGTTGCATAATGTGAGGTAGCTGGCTCTGGTTAGAGTCATTCCCTGAGTTGGGTATCTTGGAGAGTAACACTAGGATGATATCATAGAGAGCACTTGAAATGAATACTCCTTGTTTTGATAAACACCTTATGCATTGGCTGAGGCCCACTACAACCTGATAGGGGTTAAATATACTACATTTCTACTATCTGATCGGAATTCTCTATTAACCATTCAATAATACAGGTGGTCTGTTTATGCCCATACGTTTCAGGATAATGCTTACATGTGAGTTTATATAGGCCAGGCCTACTACTTACATATGACTCATGATCTTTGTATACCTTCTTTTGTATGGACAATATATTGAATTTAGCAACACATGAATGAAATTGATGCCTTGCTTTATTAACCTCACTGACGTATCAACCTTCAGTCTAACGGTAGTCTTGTTCTTCTGGGCCCTGAGATGCTGGTGGTCAACACGGTGCTCAACAGCTACTCTGGCTGGGCCCTGTGTGCTGAGGGTTTCCTGATCAACAACAACCTGCTCACCATCGTAGGGGCCCTCAGCGGCTCCTCAGGGGCCATTCTCTCTCCTGTATCGTGTGAGATAAGTAAGTCCGTTGGTCTGTATTTTCAGTGTCACATATCCTATAGAACAGGGGTATTTAACTCTTACCCTACAATGTCTGGAGCCTGCTGGTTTTCTGTTCTACCTGATAATCAATTTCACACACCTGGTGTCCCAGGTCTAAATTAGTCCCTGATTTAGAGGGGAACAATAGAAAAATGCAGTGGAACTGGCTTCGAGGTCCAGAGTTGAGTTTGAGGGCTATGGATTTATTAAATTATGGAGGCTATAGTCCTTCCATCTGTCTGTATTTAGGAAGTGTCACACACCAGACAGTATGGGTTAAATAGGCTGTATCAGCTCATAACCTACATGTAAACCTTGAAGATGCTAAAATATGCGAGGCAGTTTCTGTGCTTCCAATGTTGTCCACTAGGAGGAACTCTAACTGTACTTAAATGCCATTGACTGCCTGAAAGAAACTAGGTTCACTGAAAAATGCAGTTGACTTAAAACGGCTGAGCAGCTTTTGATCCTATCCATTTCCCCCTCCTCTCTCTTCTCTCCCCCTGGCTAGGCCATGAACCGTTCCCTGGCCAACGTGATCCTGGGTAGGTACGGTACATCATCCACTGGGTCAGGCAAGCCCATGGAGATCGTAGCAACACACACCAGACTGTCGAAATGATCAAAGGCGCCCACAACATCATCATCACTCCAGGTAGAGTCAAAACCCAACACCACACACACACACACACAGCATGAATACAGTGATACTTACACACACCAGGGCACTGACAGGGTATGTTAATTTAAACTAAACCACCCACGTACACAGGGTTCAACTGACAAATGTTTTTAAGCCCTGGAGAGTAAGTGTGTTGTGGCCAAAGGTCTTGTGCAGAAAGTAGAAATATGGTCCTTTGCCATCCAATTTTTTCAGAAATGACAGAACTTTTTTCTATGTTTAGCTAACCTCTGTTGACCTTGTTACATCATCAGTTAATTTGCTAAACATCATTGGGGCACCTCTCAAGTAGGGCCTGTCAGGCATGCAGGCCCACTCTATCCGAGGTGGTCCAAGAGCCTGGGTCATGTTTTGGAGTAGAATTTATTGAAGCTTTGACAGACCTCTGTAAAATCTCACTCTCTGTCTTTCCACTCTCCGTCTGAAAACCCAGCTCTCTGCACATTGCTTCTCCAGCCTAGAGGTGAAGTGAACTTAGTGAGAAGTCAGCTTTATCTCTCCTGCCTGGCAGGCAGCAGGGACTGATAGTGCAGCCTCAGCCTGTCCTGGTCCATATGCTGCTTCCTAAGAAAGTAAAGGAGGATGAGAAAAGTAGGCCATTTTTTTTAAAGTAGTGCACTATAAATGGGAATAGGGGACCTGGTCAAAAGTAGTGCACTGCAAAGTGAATAGGGTGCCTGTCGCTTGGCTTGACCTCCTAGGCCAGTAAGTGTAATGGCCTCCAGCAAAGCTTATGGCTCTGTCTGTCCTTTGTCTGCGTCTGCATCCACTTTGTTCACTACAACAGAAAACTGGACCATTACCGGCAGACAGGACAGATAGAGGGATGATGAGATGTGGGAGGATGAATAAAGAGAAGGGGAGAAAAGATGATTAACGAGGCGCTCCAGAGTAAACAGGCATTCGGGGCCAAACACAACAGAGATGGCTCCTTCATTTAAAACACACCGCCGCTGGCAGTCCAGACTCCAGCCGTCCAGCAGTGTTCAACCCTACGGTGTCCTGACCCAGCCATGGACCCAGACATTACACAGTTAGACCTTATATATCTAACGTGGCTCTACACCATGGGCCCCTGTTGACAGTGGGGGAGATGTTACTATATCTATTGTGGAGGATGTTCTGAACTTCTAAAGTACACAGTTGTCTGCAAACCCAGAATACTGCAAACCCAGACTTGTTTTGTATCCAAACAATATTTTCAAAAATATTCTCCAAATTTAACCAAATTAGGCTGTGTTTGTGTGCCAGGTAGCCCTGCCAGACTGAAAGGTGATCCTCAGCTTCTAAGCTTGGTGTTATGGTGCACTGTTTCACAGTTTCTCTCTGTGTTGTCAGTGGGTCCCAGATTCTCCTGCTGACTGCAGTGCACTACACTACACCAGGCCCAAGCTGGAGCTGGAACCGGAGCTGTCTTGCTTTCCTTTTCACATTTCCTGTAATTGGACCAGTCACAGTCACTTTGCTTGATTGACATCAGTGGAAACATTTAAGACTTTTTTTGATAAACACTGGCCTTGTCTGGACGGGATTGTTTTCGTTAGGAGAAAAGCTTGTGTTTGAGAGTCTGCATGAACATTTTTTAAATCATTAAGGAGCGAGTGTGGACCGTAGATATGCTCAGTGCAACATGCTGTGTTTAAAGCAGAGTATTTGACGGCTGTTGTGACAGGCCTATCAAACATCGTAAACAGCAATTGAGGCTTTAGATTGTCCATTTGCTGTGAATTATTGTTTCTCTCTCTTGGATGGTGCTCATTTCAGTTAGAGGCCTCTCAACTCTGCACAGGGCAGATGAAAGATGAGTGTTGATGGTCCTTGTTGTGTTTTGACAGGCCTAGGTTGGCTTTGGAATGGCAAAGACCAGTGAATAAAGGCTTGCTTGCTTTTGAGAAATGTCCTGTCTACCACATGCACTTGCAGCTGAGCAATATGTGTGTAAGAAAATCCCAATATCTTTTCTTTGTCAATAAGTAATTATTTTCAATCAGTTCTTTGATACGATCATCCTTAAAGGGGAAATCTGTAGTTGGGAAAACAACAAAACCCCAACCCCGCCACTTGTTTTGGTAAACTGCTGAGGAATGGAGCTGGAGAAATGTTACCACTCTCAAATTCATAGGCAGAGCTATGGATGCAAGGACTGACCATCCATGAGATCATAATTAGTTTAACCATGTTTTCAAGCTATACAGTCTTTGTTTACAATTGCATTGTTTATAAACAATGCAGTAAAACAAGCTTACAGTATATTTGGCTTTCTGATGGATTAATGCAGTTTAACTAAGTTATATTCTAAATTATATTCTTCAGAAAGTATTCACACCACTGGACTTTTTCCATTGTTTTGTGTGTTACAGCCTCAATTTAAAATTGATTAAATTGAGATGTGTCACTGTCATACACACACTATCCAATAATGTCAAAGTGGAAAATGTTACAAATTAATTAAAAACCGAAAGCTGAAATGTCTTCAGTCAATAAGTATTCAACCCCTTTGTTATGGCAAGCCTAAATAAGTTGAGTAAAAATGTGCTTAACAAGTCACATAAGTTGCATGGACTCTGAGCATGGACTCTGTGTGCAATAATAGTGATTAACATGATTTTTGAATTACTACCTCATCTCTTGTACCCCACACATACAATTATCTGTAAGGTCCCTCAGTTGAGCAGTGCATTTCAAACACAGATTCAACCACAAAGACCAAGGAGTGCCTTGCAAAGAAGGACACCTATTGGTAAAAAAAACCCAGATCTGGCAACATTGAATATCCCTTTGAGCATGATGAAGTTATTCATTACACTTTGGATGGTGTATCAATAACGGTTGCCAGAGAGGCAGGAAACCGCTCAGGGATTTTACCATGAGGTCAATGGTCACTTTTAAACAGTTAGAGTTTAGTGGCTGTGATAGGAGAAAACTGAGGATGGATCAACATTGTAGACAGAGTAAAAAGAAGGAAACCTGTATAGAATAAAAATATTCCAAAACATGTATCCTGTTTGCAACAAGGCACTTAAGTATTAGTGCAATAAATGTGTAAAAGAAATTCACTTTTTGTCCTGAACACAAAGTCTTATGTTTGGGGAAAATCTAATACAACACATTACTGAGTACCACTCTCCATATTTTCAAGCTTAGTGGTGGCTGCATCATGTTATGGGTATGCTTGTAATCGTTAAAGACTGGGTAGTTTTTCAGGATAAAAAATAAATGGAATGGAACTAAGCACAGGCAAAATACTAGAGGAAAACCTGGTTCAGTCTGCTTTCCACCAGACACTGGGAGATGAATTCACCTTTCAGCAGGACCTATAACAATAACCTAAAACACAAGGCCAAATATACACTGGAGCTGCTTACCAAGAAGACCTTCAATGTTCCTGAGTGACTGAGTTACAGTTTTGACTTAAATCTGCTTGAAAATCTATGGCAAGATCTTAAAAGGGTTATCTAGCAATGATCAACAACCAATTTGACAGGGCTTGAAGAATGTTTAAAAGAATAATGGGCAAATGCTGCACAGTTGAAGACTCACTGCTAAAGGTGATTCTAACATGTATTGACTCGGTTGAATACTTATCTAATAAAGATATATTATGGTTTTATTTTTTTAAATAAATGTTTGAATTTTTCTTCCACTTTGACATTACAGAGTATTTTGTGTAGATCGAATGGAAAAATAAAAATGTGGAACATTAAAATACATTTTAATCCCACTTTTTAACACAACAAAATGTGGAACATTTAAAGGGGTGTGAGTACTTTCTGAAGGCACTATATCATACATTTAAAAGGGGGAAAAATGGACTAAATATAGAATCCTTAATTGAAACAATAACAAAGCCATATCCCTCCTCTGTTTTGGTAAAAAGCTGAGGGATGGGGTTGTGAAATTTAACCACTCTCAAAATGATAGATGGAGTTATGGATGCAAGGACTGGCCATCCATTATATCAAAATATTGTTTTGACCATGTTTTGAGGCTACAAACGTTCGGGTAAAACAAGCTTATATTCTGTTACGACAGTTGAACTAAGCTCATGAGTTATTTCTAAGTTATATTCTTCAAGAATCAATATATAATTAATTTATGAATCCAAAAATGGATGTAGCAACTAAGGATTCTAGCTTTAAGAGTAACATAATTGATTGATTGCTCCATAATCCTGCACGTGCTCCCACTTTACTGCTTCAGATAAAAGGATTGAAATCATTTCACAACTGATTTTTTTGTTCTTTTCTTTTTTTTTTTGCCTCAATGTCCTTTATTTATTTTACAGTGTTTGTTTATTGTGTTTTCAAATAACATGCTCAATTATTTCACCTCCGGTCTTGTTAAATGAGAGGAAAGCTCCCACTTGTATGTAGGATTATTATTAAAACCATATTCTGCTATTTGAGACAATACATGCAGATAAACTAGGTTAGTAGACTTGTTTACATCTGAGCCCTCAGACATCCTCTCTTCCTTTCGGTATCCGCTGGTCCTCTAAAATTATACTCTACAGAAAAACTCTGAACTTTAATTCCCTATTGCTGGGATATGTTGGTTTGAATATATTTCTTGTTAGATTTTTCAGGTTTGATCCGTTTCACTGTTCCCAAATACCTGGTGTCAAACCAAAAATGGAGAAATAGCATTTAAGGAAATACTATTTATTGGTTATTTCCTAAATGTTAAATGTGTTTATACAAGGATTATTTGATTATGTGTTTTTAGCATCAGAATATCAATGTCTGGGTAAGAATCTCTGGGATTGGCTACAAGTATTTTTTTTTATCACCGTTCAGAGGTAGTAGTCCGTTTTAGACTTGGATGTCCAGGCAGACTGTTCTGAGGTTTTATTGTGTTCCCTCCATTTTTCGGACTTTTATACATTGCCAGGTTTTCATAGCAAATGTTACCATTTTCTTTTGAAAGCTTGGTTTTTAATGACGATTGTGTTTTCCACTCAGGCTGTTGTGTTCTTGTCCTGCAGGTTATGGTCTATGTGCTGCCAAGGTCCAGTACCCATTGATGAGATGGTCAAGATGCTTCAAGAGCAGGACAAGAATGCCAAGCAAGGACACTGGTAAACAGATTACCATAGACTCTTCCCAATGTTAACCAAAGCTATGGCCTTAACCAAGGGGTGGGCAAAATAAAAAAAGGTTTGACAAAAAGCAGTTTCTATTTATTTTCCCACGAATTTGGCTCTAGCTTTTGAATGGTTGGAGCTATTAGCTATCAAGACCCCATTCCTGATACCCAAGACTCACAGAAAAACGCATGTGTCTAAAACGCTCAAAAGCTGTTAGAAAGGACTGTGACAAAACTGCAATTGAAAGCAATGCAGGTCTTCTTTTCTACTCACACAATTATTACCTGATCATCTTCCCTGAGTGAGCAAACCATCCACTGCTTCAGAGTATATTACTCTCTAACGTTCAGTCCCTGGACAATAGAGTAGACGAGCTTGAACTTTCCAATACCTTTCTGATGCATTTCAGTAGGGCTGAGAATTGTCAGGGACCTCACAATATGATATATCATGATACATACACTACCGTTCAAAAGTTTGGGGTCACTTAGAAATGTCCTTGTTTTTGAAAGAAAAACACATTTTCTTGTCCATTTAAAATAACATAAAATTGATCAGAAATACAGTGTAGACATTGTTAATGTTGTAAATGACTATTGTAGCTGTAAATGGCTTTTTTTCATGGAATATCTACATAGGCGTACAGAGGCCCATTATCAGCAAACATCACTCCTGTGTTCCAATGGCACGTTATGTTAGCTAATCTGAGTTTGTCATTTTAAAAGGTTAATTGATTGACCCTTTGGCAATTATGTTAGCATAGCTGAAAACTGTTGTGCTGACTAAAGAAGCAATAAAACTGGCCTTCTTTAGAATAGTTGAGTATCTGAAGCATCAGCATTTGTGGGTTTGATTACAGGCTCAAAATGGCCAGAAACAAAGAATTTTCTTCTGAAACTCGTCAGTCTATTCTTGTTCTGAGAAATTAAGGCTATTCCATGCAAGAAATTCACAAGAAACTGAAGATCTCGTACAACGCCGTGCACTACTCCTTTCACAGAACAGCGCAAACTGTCTCTAACCATAATAGAAAGAGGAGTGGGAGGCCCCGGTGCACAGCTGAACAAGAGGACAAGTACAGTCGTGGTCAAAAGTTTTGAGAATGACACAAGTATTGGTCTCTACAAAATGTGCTGCTTCAGTGTTCTTAGATCTTTATGTC
The DNA here is from genome assembly GCA_023634145.1 of Thymallus thymallus. NCBI lineage: Eukaryota > Metazoa > Chordata > Actinopteri > Salmoniformes > Salmonidae > Thymallus > Thymallus thymallus. Next base: position 24,352,353 of record CM042403.1, read on the forward strand.
AGTAGTTACTATGGTATAATTACAAGTATTCTATAAGTGTCAAAAGCTTTCATTGACAATGACATTCAGTTTATGCAAAGAGTCAATATTTGCAGTGTTGACCCTTCTTTTCCAAGACCTCTGCAATCCGCCCTAGCATGCTGTCAATTAACTTCTGGGCCACATCCTGACTGATGGCAGGTCATTATTGCATAATCAATGCTTTGAGTTTGTCAGAATTGTAGGTTTTTGTTTGTCCACCCGCCTCTTGAGGATCGACCACAAGTTCTCAATGGGATTAAGGTCTGGGGAGTTTCCTGGCCATGGACCCAAAATGTCGATGTTTTGTTCCCCGAGCCACTTAGTTATCACTTTTGCCTTATGGCAAGGTGCTCCATCATGCTGGAAAAGGCACCAAACTGTTCTTGGATGGTTGGGAGAAGTTGCTCTGTGTTGGTACCATTCTTTATTCATGGCTGTGTTCTTAGGCAAAATTGTGAGTGAGCCCACTCCCTTGGCTGAGAAGCAACCCCACACATGAATGGTCTGAGGATGCTTTACTGTTGGCATGACACAGGACTGATGGTAGCGCTCACCTCAGCAGTCCAATCCTTGTACCTTTTGCAGAATATCAGTCTGTCCCTGATGTTTTTCCTGTAGAGAAGTGGCTTCTTTGCTGGCCTTCTTGACACCAGGCCATCCTCCAAAAGTCTTCGCCTCACTGTGCGTGCAGATGCACTCACACCTGCCTGCTGCCATTCCTGAGCAAGCTCTGCACTGGTGGTGCCCCGATCCCGCAGCTGAATCAACATTAGCAGACGGTCCTGGCGCTTGCTGGACTTTCTTGGGCGCCCTGACGCCTTCTTCACAACAATTTAACCTCTCTCCTTGAAGTTCTTGATGATCCGATAAATGGTTGATTTAGGTGCAATCTTACCAGCAGCAATATCCTTGCCTGTGATGCCCTTTTTGTGTAAAGCAATGATAACGGCACGTTTCCTTGCAGGTAACTATGGTTGACAGAGGAAGAACAATGAATTCAAGCACCACCCTCTTTTAAAGCTTCCAGTCTGTTATTCTGACTCAATCAGCATGACAGAGTGATCTCCAGCCTTGTCCTCGTCAACACTCTCACCTGTGTTAACAAGACAATCACTGACATGATGGCAGCTGGTCCTTTTGTGGCATGGCTGAAATGCAGTGGAAATGTTTTTGGGGGATTAAGTTCATTTTCATGGCAAAGTGGGACTTTGCAATTAATTGCAATTCATCTGATCACTCGTCATGACATTCTGGAGTATATGCAAATTGGCATCATCAACACTGAGGCAGCAAACTTCATGGAGACCAATACTTGTTTCATTCTTTAAACTTTTGGCCACGACTGTACATTAGAGTGTCTAGTTTGAGACAGACGCCTCACAAGTCCTCAACTGGCAGCTTCATTACATAGTACTGCAAAACACCAGTCTCAACGTCAACAGGTGACTAAACCGGTGTGGGGGGAGGGAGGGAGGGAGAGATGACCCCCACCCCCCCTCAACCCAACAGGGAAATGTCATGACAGTCCGCCTCTGGTGGTTCAATCTTGCAATTATCCTGCAAGTTGCAAACCAAAATGAAAACAACCGTGGGTTGTCCTGGTTGTGGATCATCATTGCGGCCCCCCTCTGGTGGTTGACCCGGGAAGGATTCTGCAAATGATGCAGACCGCATCAAGGATGGGCAGCCAATGTCCGGTTGGTGATCACCGTGGCGGTTCCCCTCTGATGGTTTCCCTTGGTAGGTTTTCTGGAAGCTGCAGAGCACCATAGGAATGGGCAGGGGATGTCCAGGTTGGGGATCGCCGTTCCGGCCCTGTCGTCTGGTCGTCCAGCCCTTGAAGATCTGGGCAGTAACTTAGGCAGATGTTAACAACGCACACACACTCACAAAATATATAATTAAATTTCCTCCGAAATGAGTGGTGTCGTGGCACTAACTGATAGTTGTATGGGGAAGTTGTTTATGGCTCTATCACTTCCTAAGTGTCAAACAAAAATTAAACAAATGAAAGAATAAACAAAAAAATACAAAATATAGTTATCATCTAATTGGACTGTATTCTATATACGCCCAAGGTCTTGGCTAAATGACTATCATGGCATTGTCTCTAAATGTCATGTCTAGGGTTTTCCTACTTAGTGGTGTGTTGCTTGGGCACTAACCTAAGTTGATAACTACATGATAAGTCTACAGCTGTAAGGCACTAGTTTTGGGCAGTCTACAGAGGTGACCTATGGACTTCTGGTGAGAAACTGGTGAGTACGGTAGCTGTAGGGTCAAAAGGCCTCAGGGTAAATTTTCAATTTTACCCAGGCTGGCGTTTTGCTCGAACCCTTAAGTGGTCCTAGCATAAATCCTCATTGGGTGTTCTGTTGTACATGTGCTCATGGGTCTATTGATACACCATCCAAAGTGTAATGAATTACTTCACCATGCTCAAAGGGATATTCAATGTCTGCTTTTAAAATTTTTACCCATCTACCAATAGGTGTCCTTTCGGAGGCATTGGAAAACCTCCCCGGTCTTTGTGGTTGAATCTGTGTTTGAAATTCACTGCTTGACTGAGGGACCTTAAAGATAATTTTATGTGTGGAGTACAGAGATGATATAAAATCATGTTTAACACTGTTAGTCCATGCAACTTATTATGTGACTTGTTCAGCACATTTATTTTCCCCTGAACTTTTTTAGGCCAGCTTTTCGTAATTCCACTTAGAAAATATGTGGTATTGTGTGTAGTGACAAAAAAATCTAAATGTAATCAATTTATATTCAGGCTGTAACTGTGAGGGCTTGGTTGTGGTAAGGCCTCTTACTCCCACCTAGGGGAGGATAGAGGCACACAACCAAGTCCTCACACTCCTATTAGGGAGATTATCATCCCCAATCAGAGACAGCTGTCTAGCGTTGTCTCTGATTGGGGAGAGTATTTAGGCTCCTCACATTTCCACCTGTGTGTGGATCATTGTTCCTGCTTGTCTGCACTGCCTGTAGCCCAGCAAGTGAGTCACTGTGTTTTCGTTTGTTATAGTTATATTTTTTCACTCCTTTTTATTTGTTAAATGCTTCGTGAGAACATCTCATTTCCAATAAAAAGGATGACACTTCACCAGCGCTCTGTCTACCGTCCCTTATATAATGCGCACCGTGACAGAATGATCCACCACCCTGGGACGCAACGAGAGCAGACACTGGTAGACATCCTCTACGATATGGGAAAATTATCGAAAGAGGATGTCTACCATTATCATGCGGTGGAGGAAGGCTGGGGTCCGGAGCAGCCGAGGCGCCGGAGACGGAGGACACGTCACCGGGCTAGAGTTGAGGACCAGCCTGGAGCCCAGAAAACCCCTACTCCTCGCACGGAGGCTACAGCGACGGTTGTCAGCGCAGCTCTGTGGTTGGAGACCATCTCTGCGTCGGTGCCCAGGGTGGGCACGACGTTCAGCCCCGCTGTGGAGCAGGAGCTCCATAGCGTGTCGGTGCCCAGTCTGGGGCCGACAGCCAGCCCAACCACAGGGCTGGAAACCATCTCTGCGTCGGTGCCCAGGGTGGGCACGACGTTCAGCCCCGCTGTGGAGCAGGAGCTCCATAGCGTGTCGGTGCCCAGTCTGGGGCCGACAGCCAGCCCCACCAGAGGGCTGGAAACCATCTCTGCGTCGGTGCCCAGGGTGGGCACGACGTTCAGTCCCGCTGTGGAGCAGGAGCTCCATAGCGCGTCGGTGCCCAGTCTGGGGCCGACAGCCAGCCCAACCAGAGGGCTGGAAACCATCTCTGCGTCGGTGCCCAGGGTGGGCACGACGTTCAGCCCCGCTGTGGAGCAGGAGCTCCATAGAGTGTCGGTGCCCAGTCTGGGGCCGACAGCCAGCCCCACCAGAGGGCTGGATACCATCTCTGCGTCGGTGCCCAGAGTGGGCACGACGTTCAGTCCCGCTGTGGAGCTGGAGCTCCATAGCGCGTCGGTGCCCAGTCTGGGGCCGACAGCCAGCCCAACAACAGGGCTGAAAACCATCTCTGCGTCGGTGCCCAGGGTGGGCACGGCGTCCAGCCCGAGGTCTCCGGTGAAGGTCAGCAGACCGAGACCTCCGGTGAGGGTTAGCTGTCCGAGGTCTCCGGAGAAGGTCAGCAGCCCGAGGCCTCCTGTGACGGTCAGCAGCCTGAGGTCTCCTGTGAAGGTCAGCAGCCTGAGGCCTCCTGTGAAGGTCAGCAGCCCGAGGCCTCCTGTGAAGGTCAGCAGCCCGAGACCTCCGGAGAAGGTCAGCAGCCCGAGGCCTCCGGAGAAGGTCAGCAGCCCGAGGCCTCCGGTGAAGGTCAGCAGCCCGAGGCCTCCGGTGAAGGTCAGCAGCCCGAGACCTCCGGAGAAGGTCAGCAGCCCGAGACCTCCGGAGAAGGTCAGCAGCCCGAGGCCTCCGGAGAAGGTCAGCAGCCCGAGGGCCCCGGTGAAGGTCAGCAGCCCGAGACCCCCGGCGAAGGTCAGCAGCCCGAGACCCCCGGCGAAGGTCAGCAGCCCGAGACCCCCGGGGAAGGTCAGCAGCCCGAGACCTCCGGGGAAGGTCAGCAGCCCGGGACCTCCGGGGAAGGTCAGCAGCCCGGGACCTCAGGTGAAGGTGAGCAGACCTGAACCTCCACCAGAGCCACATCCGGGTCCAGCAGTCTGCTCTGCTACAGCGCCAGAGCGGTCCGCTCCACCGGTGCCCAGTCCGGGGCCGGTCATCTGCATCGCTCCAGTGCCGGAGCAGTCCGCTCCACCGGTGCCCAGTCCGGGGCCGGTCGTCGCCGTCGCTCCAGTAACGGAGCAGTCCGCTCCACCGGTGCCCAGTCCGGGGCCGGTCGTCTGCGTCGCTCCAGTGCCGGAGCAGTCCGCTCCACCGGTGCCCAGTCCGGGGCCGGTCGTCTACGTCGCTCCAGTGACGGAGCAGTCCGCTCCACCGGTGCCCAGTCCGGGGCCGGTCGTCGACGTCGCTCCAGTGAAGGAGCAGTCCGCTCCACCGGTGCCCAGTCCGGGGCCGGTCGTCTACGTCGCTCCAGTGACGGAGCAGTCCGCTCCACCGGTGCCCAGTCCGGGTCCGGTCGTCGGCGTCGCTCCAGTGCCGGAGCAGTCCGCTCCACCGGTGCCTAGTCCGGGGCCGGTCGTCTACGTCGCTCCAGTGACGGAGCAGTCCGCTACACCGGTGCCCAGTCCGGGGCCGGTTGTCAGCCCCTCTCCAGGGTCGAGGGCTCCCACACCAGGGTCCAGACAGGACTTGGTGGAAGGCGGGAGTACTGAGGGGGGAACCATCGCGCCGGGGTCCGGACCGGACCGGGCGTGCAACGGAGAGGTAGGAGGGAAGCTACTCTCACAACCTGTGCCACGCCCGGAACCGGAGCCCCCACCAGCAACCACCTCAGTACCCCGCCATGTCCCCCCTAGAGTTTTGGACATTTTTTCTTTCAGGAGAGGGGGGATTTTTGTGTGTGCGATCGGGAGTCTGCACCTTGGGGGGGGGGGTACTGTGAGGGCTTGGTTGTGGTAAGGCCTCTTACTCCCACCTAGGGGAGGAGAGAGGCACACAACCAAGTCCTCACACTCCTATTAGGGAGATTATCATCCCCAATCAGAGACAGCTGTCTAGCGTTGTCTCTGATTGGGGAGAGTATTTAGGCTCCTCACATTTCCACCTGTGTGTGGATCATTGTTCCTGCTTGTCTGCACTGCCTGTAGCCCAGCAAGTGAGTCACTGTGTTTTCGTTTGTTATAGTTATATTTTTTCACTCTCCTTTTTATTTGTTAAATGCTTCGTGAGAACATCTCATTTCCAATAAAAAGGAAAACTGTGCTGTGAACTTTCTGAAGGGCATCATTGCCAAAATCCCAAAGTATCCCTTTAAGAGTTAGTAACATAAGCATTTCGCTGCAGACATTATAACCTGCTAAACTGTAGAAACGACCAATAAACTTACTGAGCAATTAGGGTTAAGTGCCCTGCTCATGGACAGATTTTTCACCTAGTCGGTTCTGGGATTCGAACCAGCGACCTTTCAGTCACTGTCCCAACTTCTTAACTGCTAGGCTACCTGCTGCTAATGGTTTTAAAAGGCCATAAATGATAAATATTCGTGTTCAAAGAATATATTGGATATTGACATTGGCCCAGAATTTCCACGTCGGTGCATCCCTAACTTGAATGTCTAAAACCATATAGATTGTGTGTAGAAATAATGTAATACATTTGATTCCTTGGAAGTTTTTGGTTTCCATTTGGTTCTGGGAACAACGCCTTAAGTTTACTGACCAGTAAAAATGAACGTTTTTTAAGCGTTCTGAGTGAAAATATCTCCTGTTCTGGGAAAGTTGATTTTTGGGTTGCAGGGAGGTTCTGAGAACGTTTTACTATGGTTCTCTGAACGTTTTCCTGGGAGGTTTTATTAATGTTCTGAGACAGAAATTATAGGTTATTTGAAGGTAATTAAATAATGTTCTGAGAACATGTTTCAATAAGACTGCTAGCTCCGTTTGGGTTAACTAATAAATTAATCATGCAAACATTTATTTTTATTGTGGCAGAGCGTCCGTGAGATTGAAACCGATGATCTTCTGTTCTCTATCCATGGAATTAGTCCACTGCGCCAACAGGATGGAGCTAGCATTCCATGTTTTTATAACTCATACAAAGCTTTTCATTTTTGTCTAATTGAACAGACTCCATTTAAAAGGAAACAAGCACTCATTAAGATCAGGTGTGGCCAATTAGTGGGCACCCAACTCACCTGAACACACTTAACAAGATGGAGGATAGAGCGTTTTGTTTCCAGTGAATGGAATGTAAATGCTTTTAAAAAGCAACTGCCTTTAAAAAGCAATGAATCCCTTCGAAAACTGTGTGGCATTGATATGAGTTGGAAACAGTTATTATTCTGTCAAAATGGATTACAATGTGTAAATAGGATTATTTTGCTAATAAATAAATTCTCGTCTAAAACTGAGCTTGGAACATCTGTTCGTCACAACAAGTAAATGAAGGTTAGGTTTTGATTTGACTATGTACATTTGCCCACTAACATGGGGTGAACAGCCTTATCGATGGCTCTCTATCCAATAGCATAGACATTGAGATAGACCTGCCCAGCAGCCCAACTTTGTTTACATGCACCAAACACCTTTGTTAGATGTAAAGTTTCGCAACTAAAACATCCTCTGCAAAAACGCCTAAATTAATGACAGATTTCAGATGTATCTTAGATTAATTGTGGGGATTTTTAGGAAATGAAATAGGCTTCTATTAAATAGGCGTCTACAGTGTCTCATGTGGGACAAACATCATTAACCAAATGGGGAATCGGTCAGGAAACACACCTGAAACACACACTGAAATCTTGTTTTTCTAATGAGCAACAGAAAAAGACACGTGCAATTGGCGTGTTCAGTGGCTCTTTAAATCATTCTTAGAACGTTCCTTGAACATTACACATTTTGTCTTGTGGTTTTCATGGAAAGTTTTCTTAATGTTCTGAGAACATAAAACCATGAGAGAATCTGTAGAAAACGTTATGCTTAAGTACTGAAATTCCCAAAGAAGAACGTTGTTTCTTAATGTTCTCTGAACAATTTGAGAACATTACTTTAACTAGAACCATGAGGAAATCTGTAGGAAACGTTACGCTGAAGTACTGAAATTCCCACCTAAGGAACCTATGGTTCTCAGAACGTTATGTGCTAGCTGGGAATGGACCTACTGTATATGTTTTTCTGGCCCACAAATTGATTTGGACGAACAAATCAGTCCTGTGCGAAATCTGTTATTTTGAAATTGCGATGTGGCCCTCGAGCCAAAATGATTGCCCGCCCCTGCCCTAACCTCTTCATTACCCTTGTCTTGCCAGGGCACCACTGGGGTGATGCAGAGGATAGAGAGGTAAAGCCAAGATGGGAACTGTGGAGGGGAGAACAGAGGAAGGTGAAAGGGAGGAGAGTGAAGGAGAGTAGGAATAGGCACAATGGAGAGAGAGAGAAGGAGGGAAGTGAAAAGGCTCACCGGAAGCTTGTGTAATTTTCCTTCATTCTTTTGATCTGGGGTTCCAGCAGCTGCTGCTACTTAGAGCATTTGCAGTTGATTAGAGGGGGAAGTGGGTGGCCAGAGAGTGGCCAGATTTTGTAGTCCTGTCCCCCCTCCCCTTCCCTCTCGGTTGGATAATTGGGTGGGGGTGTTAGGCTGCTATGAGGGCGGGGCATGGGGCTGCCACTGTTTTGAGCTCCAGAGGTGGATCTTGTTCCTAATGTATCAGTAATGTTATACAATTCACACAGTGTGATGTTGCTCCGGTTAGCCTCTCTTGTAAAGGCCACGCCCCCTTCCTCCTCTCCCAGTTTCTCCCCACCATTTCAACACTGGAACATGTGCACTGCATTGCATTACGTGATGTAGCTAACAGGTTAAGTTAACTCCACACATTGCTACACACAAGGGTATTCAAAGTTCCTAAGGCAACTGTGGGTAACAGTCGTGTGTGTGTCCATGTGCGTGCTTGTGTGTAAATTGGGGACTGATTCATAATGGCAGGAGATCACAGAGGGTCTGGGTAGAGCAGGAGAGGGGGAACGAGACACCTCAGGCAGTATGAGTAGAGTGCAGCTGCTCTGATCTCTGCTTTTACTCTCTGGTCATAAACCTGCTGCTCCAGTGTGTATCCTAGGGCTCTCTCATCCTCCGTCCTTAACCCATTTCCCCTGCTTCTCAGGCCCTTTATGACCTATGACATTAAAATAGGCCCTCAGACATTAACCTAAAATGCCCCCTGCACTCACTCAACTTTTGTCAATGGACAAACTATTATGATACTTATAAACTACAAGGGTTTTCTAACACTTGTTGTCCTTGTGATTTGCCACAAGCCATAGAGATGGAGATGAATAAAACAATAAGATAGTGATCCTTTTCTCTTTCAGGTTTGGTATCCACCCCGTGGCTGGTCAAATGTCTGGGCAGCGCAGCGTGCTATTGTCTGAGGCGGGCGTTCCCTATGACATCGTGCTGGAGATGGAGGAGATCAACGAGGACTTCGCTGGTATGTTTGGTTTCCTGTTCCTGTCCCTTCACATGTATTCACCTCTCATGTTTCGGTCTATACACAATATGCACCACATCTTCTCTCTGGTTTGCTGTGATCTAATTTGTGTCTCAGAAACGGACCTGGTTCTGGTGGTAGGTGCTAACGACACAGTGAACTCTGCAGCCCAGGAGGACACTAACTCCATCATCGCTGGAATGCCTGTCCTGGAAGTGTGGAAGTCCAAACAGGTGAGAGGGAGGGGGCTGCATGTTCTAGAAGGAAGAGTCACCGTATTTCCTACACTAGTCCATTGCTTTCAAATCCATGAGGAGGGAACGAGTACACACTTCAAGGGGGAAGAAGGGTAGCGAATGGGACTGCAGCCCCTGTCAAATGCTGTCACAGAATGGCTTGTTGGAAGTTGAGTTGATTTACTGAAGGGTAGTATTGGAGTTTAGCTAACTCCTTCCTGGAGTGGGTAACTAACATGGACTCAGAAAGAGGCTATTCGTCTTAAGTTCTGTTCAAGGCCTAGTCTTACAGATTCACAGAGTCGACAGGCCGCATCCTTAGAGGGGAACAGGGCCTCTTTTTACATACAAACACTTACGCTTGCACGCACACATGCACCCTGTACTCTTTGTTACCGAGGCAACAAGGCCCTTACGCAGGTGTATTGTAGCTCCAGCAGGCACAGATCTCACACGGCTTCCATTAGTGGTGACTCGCTCCCTCTGGAATGATGACATTTTGGAGCATCCGAGTGGAACTTTTCCTAAATGTGGGATTCATATGGCTCACCACCCCACTGTAAAATGGCTTAATTTCTACAGGTTCCCTTGGGAAATCACAGAGTTTGTTAGCTTTAATGCTACCAGCACCCCAGCCCTCTACTCCACTGGGCTGTATTAACATGACGTGTCTGTTTATATCCCCCAGACCTGCTGGACTGTTGAAAATGTTATTTTCATTGTTCTTAAGTGACTCAGACACTTGAATTAATAACCTTCCACTTGTGGCTCATGTTTATGTGACACTGTGTGAGGCCGGTCAGGCTGTGGTGTGGATGGGTGTGCTGAGCCGGGCTTTGTGTGTAGTCTAGCTGTAGATATAAACAAACCAGGAGGGGCTCCTCCATGCCACCATAGCCAAGCTTGTCAGAGCCTCTGGTATGGTACCCTCGCCTCGCCTGGCGGACGGCTAGGTGGCTGGTGATCCAATGGTCCAGGCCTAGCCCGACCGTGCCACAGCCACATCCTCTGGTGCTGATTGCCAGACTGATGTTACCTCTGTTTGCACCCTACCCCTTTCCCAAATAAAACCCATCTGTCCAATGTATTATGGATGAGGAGGATGGGAGTCTGGACTGGGAGGCCCTGCCTAGAGAGGCGGGCTAGGGTAGGCCTGGGTGTCCCAGGACCTTGCTGTAACCCCGGCCTGAAGCTTAACAATAGTGGGATTGATTTGCACTCCTCTTTCACAGGTGGGTGTTAGAGTGGGTGTTTGAGTCAGTACATGCTTATTTGTGTTTTTGTAAGAGTGTATGCGTGTGTGAGTGTTTGTGTTAAGAGTATTGTTTATGGGTGGGACCGCGCCATGGGAACACTACACTGTGTCTTGAGTCACCTAGCCACTACTGACCCTTCCCTGTGTCTCTGAGGAGATTCGGACGGTCCTCCTGTTGATTTTTGGGTCTCAATATTATGCCGGTTCTGTTCCATGTATCTTTCAGCGTGTCAGATAGCAGGGAGTAAAAGCCGCTCTGGTTTTACTTATTCAATTATGGTGCTGCGTTCTGTGCCTCCAAAACACATGCTTACAATCACGGGATGCTCCACTCCATTTCGCAGGACCCGTCTCTCTCTCACTCGCTGTCGCTCGCTCTCTCTCGCTCTCTCTCGGTCTCTCTCACTCTCTCTCGCTCTCTCTCTCTCTCTCTCTCTCTCTCTCTCTCGATCACTCTCACTCTCTCTCGATCTCTCTTTCTCTCTCGATCGCTCGATCGATCTCTCTCTTGCTCAATCTCTCGCTCGATCGATCTCTCTCTTGCTCAATCTCTCGCTCGATCTCTCGATCTCTCTCTCGATCGATCTCTCTCTCAATCTCTCAATCTCAATCTCTCTCTCTCGATCTCGCTCTCTCTCTCATCTCTCTTAATCTAATCCATCTTCCACTTACATGCAGGTGCATGCAACATTTGAACTCCTGTTGAGGTACAGTGGGGAGAACAAGTATTTGATACACTGCCGATTTTGCAGGTTTTCCTACTTACAAAGCATGTAGAGGTCTGTAATTTTTTATCATAGGTACACTTCAACTGTGAGAGACGGAATCTAAAACAAAAATCCAGAAAATCACATTGTATGATTTTTAAATAATTAATTTGCATTTTATTGCATGACATAAGTTTTTGATCACCTACCAACCAGTAAGAATTCCGGCTCTCACAGACCTGTATTAACTGCACCTGTTTGAACTCGTTACCTGTATAAAAGACACCTGTCCACACACTCAATTAAACAGACTCCAACCTCTCCACAATGGCCAAGGCCAGAGAGCTGTGTAAGGACATCAGGGATAAAATTGTAGACCTGCACAAGGCTGGGATGGGCTACAGGACAATAGGCAAGCAGCTTGGTGAGAAGGCAACAACTGTTGGCGCAATTATTAGAAAATGGAAGAAGTTCAAGATGACGGTCAATCTCCCTCGGTCTGGGGCACCATGCAAGATCTCACCTCGTGGGGCATCAATGATCATGAGGAAGGTGAGGGATCAGCCCAGAACTACACGGCAGGACCTGATCAATGACCTGAAGAGAGCTGGGACCACAGTCTAAAAGGAAACCATTAGTAGCACACTACGCCGTCATGGATTAAAATCCTGCAGCGCACGCAAGGTCCCCCTGCTCAAGCCAGCGCATGTCCAGGCCCGTCTGAAGTTTGCCAATGACCATCTGGATGATCCAGAGGAGGAATGGGAGAAGGTCATGTGGTCTGATGAGACAAAAATAGAGCTTTTTGGTCTAAACTCCACACGCCGTGTTTGGAGGAAGAAGAAGGATGAGTACAACCCCAAGAACACCATCCCAACCGTGAAGCATGGAGGTGGAAACATCATTCTTTGGGGATGCTTTTCTGCAAAGGGGACAGGATGACTGCACCGTATTGAGGGGAGGATGGATGGGGCCATGTATCGCGAGATCTTGGCCAACAACCTCCTTCCCTCAGTAAGAGCATTGAAGATGGGTCGTGGCTGGGTCTTCCAGCATGACAACGACCCGAAACACACAGCCAGGGCAACTAAGGAGTGGCTCTGTAAGAAGCATCTCAAGGTCCTGGAGTGGCCTAGCCAGTCTCCAGACCTGAACCCAATAGAAAATCTTTGGAGGGAGCTGAAAGTCCGTATTGCCCAGCAACAGCCCCGAAACCTGAAGGATCTGTATGGAGGAGTGGGCCAAAATCCCTGTTGCAGTGTGTGCAAACCTGGTCAAGAACTACAGGAAACGTATGATCTCTGTAATTGCAAACAAAGGTTTCTGTACCAAATATTAAGTTCTGCTTTTCTGATGTATCAAATACTTATGTCATGCAATAAAATGCAAATTAATTACTTAAAAATCATGCAATGTGATTTTCTGGATTTTGGTTTTAGATTCCGTCACTCACAGTTGAAGAGTACCTATGATAAAAATTACAGACTTCTACATGCTTTGTAAGTGGGAAGACCTGCAATACTTGTTCTCCCCACTGTATGTTCATTGATCAGTGAATGTTCCTGAGTGGCCGAGTTAGTTTTGACATAAATCTGTTTGAAAATCTATGGCAAGACCTGAAAATGGTTGCGTAACAATGATCAACAACCAGTTTGACAGAGCATGACGAATTTTGAAAATAATAATAGGCAATGTTGCTTTATCCAGGTGTGGAAAGCTCTTAGAGATTTACCCAGAAAGACACACAGTTGTAATCATACAGTTTATGTCGGAAGTTTACATACACCTTAGCCAAATACAATTAAACTCAGTTTTTCACAATTCCTGACATTTAATCCTAGTAAAAATTGCCTGTCTTAGGTCAGTTAGGATCACCACTTTATTTTAAGAATGTGAAATGGCAGAATAATAGAATAATCAGCTTTTATTTCTTTCGTCACATTCCCAGTGGGTCAGAAGTTTACATACACTCAATTAGTATTTGGTAGCATTGCCTTTAAATTGTTTAACTTGGGTCAAACGTTTCGGGTAGCCTTCCACAAGCTTGTCACAATAAGTTGGGTGAATTTTGGCCCATTCCTCCTGACAGAACTGGTGTAACTGAGTCAGGTGTGTTGGCCTCCTTGCCATTTTGCCACAACTTTGAAAGTATGCTTGGGATCATTGTCCATTTGGAAGACCCATTTGCGACCAAGCTTTAACTTCCTGACTGATGTCTTGAGATGTTGCTTCAGTATATCCACATCATTTTCCTTCCTCATGATGCCATCTATTTTGTGAAGTGCACCAGTCCCTCCTGCAGCAAAGCACCCCCACAACATGATGCTGCCACCCCCGTGCTTCACGGTTGGGACGGTGTTCTTCGGCTTACAAGCCTCCCCCTTTTTCCTCCAAACATAACGATGTTCATTATGGCCAAACAGTTCTATTTTTGTTTCATCAGACCAGAGGACATTTCTCCAAAAAGTACGATCTTTGTCCCCATGTGCAGTTGCAAACAGTAGTCTGGCTTTTTTATGGCGGTTTTGGAGCAGTGGCTTCTTCCTTGCTGAGCGGCCTTTCAGGTTATGTTGATATAGGACTCGTTTTACTGTGGATATAGATACTTTTGTACATGTTTCCTCCAGCATCCTCACAAGGTCCTTTGCTGTTGTTCTGGGATTGATTTGCACTTTTCGCACCAAAGTACGTTCATCTCTAGGAGACAATGCGTCTCCTTCCTGAGCGGTATGACTGCTGCATGGTCCCATGGTGTTGTACAGATGAATGTGGTACCTTCAGGCATTTGGAAGTTGCGCCCAAGGATGAACCAGACTTGTGGAGGTCTACACAATGTTTTCTGAGGTCTTGGCTGATTTTTTTTGATTTTCCCATGATGTCTAGCAAAGAGGCACTGAGTTTGAAGGTAGGCCTTGAAATACATCCACAGGTACACCTCCAATTGACTCAAATTATGTTAATTAGCCTATCAGAAGCTTCTAAAGCTGTGACATCATTTTCTGGAATTTTCCAAGCTGTTTAAAGGCACAGTCAACTTAGTGTATCTAAACTTCTGACCCACTGGAATTGTGATAGATTATTGAACTTATAAGTCACTCTGTCTGTAAACAATTGTTGGAAGAATTACTTGTGTCATGCACAAAGTAGATGTCCTAACCGACTTGCCAAAACTATAGTTTGTTAACATGAAATCTGTGGAGTGGTTGAAAAATGAGTTTTAATGACTTCAACCTAAGTGTATGTAAACTTCCGACTTCAACTGTATGCGCTTCTACAAAGTATTGTTTCAGGAGTGTGAATACTTATGTAAATTAGGTATTTAATCATGCATTTTGCAACAATTTCTAAAAACATGCTTTCACTTTGTCATTATGGGGTATTGTGTGTAGATGGGTGAGAGAAAAAAATCGATTTAATCCATTTTGAATTCAGGCTCTAACACAACAAAATGTGGAATAAGTCGAGCTGGTGGGCTGGAGAGGTGGTACAGAGGTGGTACAGAGGTGGTACAGAGGTGGTACAGAGGCCCAGGGCACCACAACACACACACCCAGAGGAAGAGAGGAATGGCCACTAACAAGCTAATAGTTAGACATTAATGTATTAATGTTGTCGTTTTCCTCCCTTTTTTTCTGAACAGTTGTTTGCTATGATGATGTGTAGGTTTTCTCTTCTTTCTTAGATATTTGTGTGACAGAATTGTTGTGCCAGTATTTTCTTCTCACCCTCTTTTTCTAAGCAAGAAACAACGCAAAACCGTGTCACACTTTGTTGATTTTTTCCAATTTTATACTGTAGTTCGATTTTTGTATTTCACCAAGTTTCAAAATGGTTTGTATTTAGCTCCTTCTGTCTTAGCAGCAACTGTTGCGTGATTAAGTACAATGTAAAGCCATCGTCAGTAATGGCAACTCTTAACTGTATGCTTTTTTTTTCTTTCTCTTGAAACATGTGTGTTTACAGTGTAATGACCAGCTTTGTGATGTAGTAATAATGTTGCACAGGATTATAACCTTTCGTAAGAAGGATTTAGTGAATGTGGCTTCAGTTGGCCCTCCGCCACACAACTAAGCTTTTCCTATTCGCACTACAGGGATGTTAAAGGTACAGTGCAGATATGAAGTAAAGCCAAATTAGTTTAATAAGAGATGGACATCCTAATATAACTGTTAGAATTGATAATCAATTATGAGACGATGGCTTGATTTAGCATTGATACATTTATGAGTTGCCGATTTTGTAAAATGTTTAGAGTGCAAGTCCTGCCAATGGATACATTGAAGAGAACAATCGAACTCGACCAAAACAATAGAAAAGCCATGGCAACAGACAAGACCCTATTTGTAAATTGTTAAGGCTAAGCAGGCTTTTCTGCTCAAAAAATATACAGTGTCATGGTGGGGAAATACTGTGAATGTTTTCCTGGAACAGGAACGGCATCCCTCAGTAAACCTTGATTTAAAATAGATTTTTGCTTGTTTTTACTTTTCTTCTTTCAAACGCACTACACAATACTGTGAGGCTTGCATCATTTGAGCACATTTATGGATCTTGGAAGGTCAAGTCTCCATACTTTCACTAAGTTGTTGATTTGAAATATAGCTTTATATAGCCATTTGATAGCTAGTCTCAAACATATGCAATTAGAAGTCCTCAAAGCTGTAGTAGACACTTCGAGGAATTGTGGTGGCAGAGGTGTGTGTCTGAGAGAGTGTGTGTTGTGCTGTGAGAGACAAATACATGGGTGGAGTTGCTGCCATGGAAGTGAATAGGATTGCATGTGTTTGCTATGAGGGTCACTTCAACGTATAACAAGTAGCACTCAGACACCCTGTTATCTCTGCTGATCCTCCTGACAGACATGTGAGGGCGTTCAGGGGGAAACCGCCTCTTGTTTGGGGAGAGGTGATGGTACTGAAATAAGGGTTAGGTGGCGGGCGTACTGTACCTCCTCTACTTAAAGATGTCTTTTGTTCAGCCAGCAGCATTTTTCCAGGGCCTGAGGATAGGAGGATAGCCAACATGTTCTATGGTGACAATCAACCCTTATCCCCACCATCCTCTTGGGATTGCCTTTCATTTCTGTCTTGTTGAAAGCCAATTGATTTGTTTTCTTTGACCTAGCATGCAATTTCTCAAAAGGGTATTGCTGCGTTACAGTATGTTTGCACTGTATGATGTTATTTAAAAAAAATAATCAAATATTGCTATTTGGGATCTTTAATTTCAAGTCCAGTTTAATGATACCCCTTTCTCGTCAACATGCACACACACAATATAAAGTTACTCTAGTTATTGCATGATTTCTCCTCCCCAAAGCCAAGGATTCCTTCATCACCACAAAAGTAGCTCACTGGTTCGTTCCTTCTGCAGTGACTCTGGCCAGCAGTCTAGGCAAATTAGTTATCTCATGCGTACGGTTCCACTGGAAGATAAGTCCCAAGCCTTGTATAGTGCCTTGTCAAAGAATGGAACTGCACCAGATGAAACTATGTGTGATTGGAGCGAAGGCGTACATGGTTCGTTCACCACAAATGTGACTAGATTGCACTGTGGTTTGTCTCCGTGGACACAGAGGACATGGCTTCTCTCTGTTGGGCCTTGTTCCTGCTCTTTTCATATCATAAAATGATCATACAAGCTGCCTTTTGTCAGAAGGATACATACAGTGGGGAGAACAAGTATTTGATTCACTGACGATTTTGTAGGTTTTCCCACTTACAAAGCATGTAGAAGTCTGTAATTTTCAAAAATCCAGAAAATCACATTGTATGATTTTTAAGTAATTAATTTGCATTTTATTGCATGACATAAGTATTTGATACATCAGAAAATCAGAACTTAATATTTGGTGAGGAAACCTTTTTTTGCAATTACAGAGATCATACGTTTCCTGTAGTTCTTGACCAGGTTTTCACACACTGCAGCAGGGATTTTGGCCCACTCCTCCATACAGATCCTTCAGGTTTAGGGGCTGTCGCTGGGCAATACGGACTTTCAGCTCCCTCCAAAGATTTTCTATTGGGTTCAGGTCTGGAGACTGGCTAGGCCACTCCAGGACCTTGAGATGCTTCTTACGGAGCCACTCCTTAGTTGCCCTGGCTATGTGTTTCGGGTCGTTGTCATGCTGGAAGACCCAGCCACGACCCATCTTCAATGCTCTTACTGAGGGAAGGAGGTTGTTGGCCCTGTCCCCTTTGCAGAAAAGCATCCCCAAAGAATGATGTTTCCACCTCCATGCTTCACGGTTGGGATGGGGTTCTTGGGGTTGTACTCATCCTTCTTCTTCCTCCAAACACTGCGAGTGACTCCAACTGTTTGATTGAGTGTGTGGACAAGTGTCTTTTATACAGGTAACGAGTTCAAACAGGTGCAGTTAATACAGGTAATGAGTGGAGAACAGGAGGGCTTCTTAAAGAAAAACTAACAGGTCTGTGAGAGCCGGAATTCTTACTGGTTGGTAGGTGATCAAATACTTATGTCATGCAATAAAATGCAAATTAATTATTTAAAAATCATACAATGTGATTTTCTGTATTTTTGTTTTAGATTCCGTCTCTCACAGTTGAAGTGTACCTATGATAAATATTACAGACTTCTACATGCTTTGTAAGTGGGAAAACGTGCAAAATCGGCAGTGTATCAAATACTTGTTCTCCCCACTGTAGAATGTACATCTGGCCCCCTACTGCTTCAAATCAAGCTTTACTTCAGTATTTGATATAATAAAATCACCCCTTTATTCTAAAGGATAAATACAATAGGTAGGGCTACTTGTATACATTTGGCCTCAAATGCTTCTTCTACCAAAGCATGTTTTACTTCAGTATTTCATCCGTGTATTGGTCGTGCAATACCTCCTCTCCTGGACTTACTTTACTGGGACATTACTGAGCCAACGTAAGCATTTAAAGCTCTACAGCCGGAAGAATTCCTTTGATAATTTTTCTTATTTTACTTCTCCTCTCGATGGCCAGCCATAATGTGCTTGGACAGTATCTGATCTGAAAACAGCTTGTTTAAAGAATTTATGTATTGAGGATTCTCTTTAAAAGCTATAGCCAAAACTGTTCCACTGTGAAGATGAAGATAAATGAAGACATGCTAGACCCCTGCTTTTACTGTTCAATTTCCTTCAGCTTGAAGTTTAGTAACATAAACATGTTTGAGTGTCCTTTTAAGATACTTTTATTGACCAGCTGCTCTGAATGTAAATGTTGTGCTGGTGGAATTTGGGGTGGTTAATATATGAGATCGAGGGGGTTGTCTCTGAAGTATTGCAGGAGTCTTAAGAGCTGTAGTGGTTGTATATACAGCGGGTGAAATAAGTATTGAACACGTCACCATTTTTCTCAGTAAATATATTTCCAAAGGTGCTATTGACATTAAAGTTTCACCAGATGTTGGTAACAACCCAAGTAATCCATACATACAAAGAAACCAAAACAAATACGTTCAGAAATTAAGTTATTTGTAATAATGTGAAATGACACAGGAAAAAGTATTGAACACATGAAGAAAGGGAGGTGCAAAAAGGCATGGAAAGCCAAGACAACAGCTGAAAACTATCAGTAATTAAAAAGCAATCCAGCCCCCTGTCAGTGCAAATTAATATCAGCTGGTTCAGTCCCAACCTACAAAAAGGTCTCATTGCCAAGGTGTCACTGTGAGGGCTTGGTTGTGGTAAGGCCTCTTACTCCCACCTAGGGGAGGAGAGAGGCACACAACCAGGCTCTCACACATTATTAGGGAGATTATCATCCCCAATCAGAGACAGCTGTATAGCGTTGTCTCTGATTGGGGATAGTATTTAGACTCCACACACAGCCACCTGTGTGTGGATCATTGTTCGTTTGTGTGTGTCTGCACTGCCAGCAGCGTCACAAAAGTAAGTCACTGTGTTCTGTTTTGTAGTCTGTTTTTGTTTTCACTCTCCTTATGTTATTTTAAATGCTTCGTGAGAACATCTCATTTAAAATAAAAAGGATGACACTTCACCAGCGCTCCGTTTACCGTCCCATTAATGCGCACCGTGACAGAATGATCCACCACCCTGGGACGCAACGGGGGATAACTTTGGGAGACATCCTCCTCGGTATGGGGAAAATTACCGAGGAGGAACACTCCCATTATCGTGCGGTGGAGGAGGGCTGGTGTCCGGAGCAGAGGCGCCGAAGACGGGGGAAACGTTACCGGGCTAAAGCGAAGGACCAGCTTGGAGCCCAGAAAAACCCCCAAACTGATTTTGGGGGGGGGCTATGGGGGTGGTCGGGGATCGAGGGAGAAGAGCCCCGACCACTGCACTCGTGGGGGTTCCAGGAGGAGCCCCTACAGCCGTGGGAGCAGGAGTACAGAGAGGAGTCGGAGGAAGACGACAGCGATGTGCTTCTGTTCCCTCACTCGTGGGGGTTCCCGGAGGAGCCCTCACAGGATGGGGATTGGCGTTGGAGTAGGGACGACAGGCACAGTCGTGCTCCAGCGTCAGTTCCCAGTCCGGTGCCTCCAGCGCCGGTCCAGAGTCGGAGGAGGAGGAGACCGACTCAGCGCACCAAACCATCGGTGCGCAACAATAGCCCGGTACGGCCCGCGCCTGCTCCGCGCACCAGCTCTATGGTGCGTTTCCCCAGCCCGGCGCGACCTGTGCCAGCTCAACGCACCGACCCAACGGTGCGTTTCCCCAGCCAGGTACAGCCCGTTCCAGCTACTCGCACCAGACCAGTGGTGCGTTCCCCCAGCCCGGTACGGTCTGTGCCTGCTCCTCGCACCCAACCTATGGTGCGTTTCCCCAGCCCGGCGCGACCCGTGCCAGCTCAACGCACCGACCCAACGGTGCGTTTCCCCAGCCAGGTACAGCCCGTTCCAGCTACTCGCACCAGACCAGTGGTGCGTGCCCCCAGCCCGGTACGGTCTGTGCCTGCTCCTCGCACCCAACATATGGTGCGTTTCTCCAGCCCGGTGCGACCCGTGCCAGCTCCTCGCACCAGCTCCTCGCACCAGACCTATGGTGCGTGTCCCCAGTCCAATACGCCCCGTGCCTACTCCTCGCACGGAGCCTACAGCGACGGTCCAGCACGGCTCCAGCACAGCTCTGTGGTTGGAAACCATCTCGGCGTCGGTGTCCAGGGTGGGCACGACGTTCAGCCCCGCTGTGGAGCAGGAGCTCCATAGCGCGTCGGTGCCCAGTCTGGGGCCGACAGCCAGCCCAACTACAGGGCTGGAAACCATCTCTGCGTCGGTGCCCAGGGTGGGCATGACGTTCAGTCCCGCTGTGGAGCAGGAGCTCCATAGCGTGTCGGTGCCCAGTCTGGGGCCGACAGCCAGCCCAACTACAGGGCTGGAAACCATCTCTGCGTCGGTGCCCAGGGTGGGCACGACGTTCAGTCCCACTGTGGAGCAGGAGCTCCATAGCGTGTCGGTGCCCAGTCTGGGGCCGACAGCCAGCCCAACTACAGGGCTGGAAACCATCTCTGCGTCGGTGCCCAGGGTGGGCACGACGTTCAGTCCCGCTGTGGAGCAGGAGCTCCATAGCGTGTCGGTGCCCAGTCTGGGGCCGACAGCCAGCCCAACTACAGGGCTGGAAACCATCTCTGCGTCGGTGCCCAGGGTGGGCACGACGTTCAGTCCCGCTGTGGAGCAGGAGCTCCATAGCGCGTCGGTGCCCAGTCTGGGGCCGACAGCCAGCCCAACCAGAGAGCTGGAAACCATCTCTGCGTCGGTGCCCAGGGTGGGCACGACGTTCAGCCCCTCTGTGGAGCAGGAGCTCCATAGCGTGTCGGTGCCCAGTCTGGGGCCGACAGCCAGCCCCACCAGAGGGCTGGGAACCATCTCTGCGTCGGTGCCCAGGGTGGGCACGACGTTCAGTCCCGCTGTGGAGTAGGAGCTCCATAGCGTGTCGGTGCCCAGTCTGGGGCCGACAACCAGACCAGCTGCAGGGCTGAAGACCACCTCTGCGTCGGTGCCCAGGGTGGGCACGGCATCCAGCCTGAGGTCTCCGGAGAGGGTCAGCAGCCCGAGGCCTCCTGTGACGGTCAGCAGCCTGAGGTCTCCTGTAAAGGTCAGCAGTCTGAGGCCTCCTGTGAAGGTCAGCAGCCCGAGACCTCCGGAGAAGGTCAGCAGCCCGAGACCTCCAGAGAGGGTCACCAGCCCGAGGCCTCCTGTGAAGGTTAGCAGCCCGAGACCTCCGGAAAAGGTCAACAGCCCGAGGCCTCCAGAGAAGGTCAGCAGCCCGAGGCCTCCAGTGAAGGTCAGCAGCCCGAGGCCTCCAGAGAAGGTCAGCAGCCCGAGGCCTCCAGTGAAGGTCAGCAGCCCGAGGCCTCCAGTGAAGGTCAGCAGCCCGAGGCCTCCAGTGAAGGTCAGCAGCCCGAGGCCTCCAGTGAAGGTCAGCAGCCCGAGGCCTCCAGTGAAGGTCAGCAGCCCGAGGCCTCCAGTGAAGGTCAGCAGCCCGAGGCCTCCAGTGAAGGTCAGCAGCCCGAGGCCTCCAGTGAAGGTCAGCAGCCCGAGGCCTCCAGCGAAGGTCAGCAGCCCGAGGCCTCCAGCGAAGGTCAGCGTTCCGCCACCTCCAGCGAAGGTCAGCGTTCCGCCACCTCAAGCGAAGGTCAGCGTTCCGCCACCTCCAGCGAAGGTCAGCGTTCCGCCACCTCCAGCGAAGGTTAGCGTTCCGCCACCTCCAGCGAAGGTCAGCGTTCCGCCACCTCCAGCGAAGGTCAGCAGCCCGGAGCCTCCAGCCACAGCTCAAGGCCTGGAGCCTCCTCCACCGGTGCCCAGTCCAGGGCCGGTCGTCTGCTTCGCTCCAGTGCCGGAGCAGTCCGCTCCACCGGTGCCCAGTCCGGGGCCGGTCGTCTACGTCGCTCCATTGACGGAGCAGTCCGCTCCACCGGTGCCCAGTCCGGGGCCGGTCGTCTACGTCGCTCCAGTGCCGGAGCAGTCCGCTCCACCGGTGCCCAGTCCGGGGCCGGTCGTCTGCGCCGCTCCAGTGCCGGAGCAGTCCGCTCCACCGGTGCCCAGTCCGGGGCCGGTCGTCTACGTCGCTCCAGTGACGGAGCAGTCCGCTCCACCGGTGCCCAGTCCGGGGCCGGTTGTCAGCCCCTCTCCAGGGTCGAGGGCTCCCGCACCAGGGTCCAGACAGGACTTGGTGAATGGCGGGAGTACTGAGGGGGGAACCACCGCGCCGGGGTCCGGATCGGACCGGGCGTGCAACGGAGAGGTAGGAGGAAAGCTACTCTCACAGCCTGTGCCACGCCCGGAACCGGAACCGGAGCCCCCACCAGCAACCACCTCAGTACCCCGCCATGTCCCCCCTAGTTTTGGACATTTTTTTTTCTCTTTTCAGGAGAGGGGGGATTGTATGTGTGCGGTCGGGAGTCCGCACCTTAGGGGGGGGGGGTACTGTGAGGGCTTGGTTGTGGTAAGGCCTCTTACTCCCACCTAGGGGAGGAGAGAGGCACACAACCAGGCTCTCACACATTATTAGGGAGATTATCATCCCCAATCAGAGACAGCTGTATAGCGTTGTCTCTGATTGGGGATAGTATTTAGACTCCACACACAGCCACCTGTGTGTGGATCATTGTTCGTTTGTGTGTGTCTGCACTGCCAGCAGCGTCACAAAAGTAAGTCACTGTGTTCTGTTTTGTAGTCTGTTTTTGTTTTCACTCTCCTTATGTTATTTTAAATGCTTCGTGAGAACATCTCATTTAAAATAAAAAGGATGACACTTCACCAGCGCTCCGTTTACCGTCCCATTAATGCGCACCGTGACAGTCACACAAGACACATCTCATGATGGGTAAAAGCAAAGAGCTGTCTCAAGACATTCACAACCTAATTGTTGCAAAACATAATGATGGCATTGGTTATAGGCGCATTTCTAAGCTTCTGAATGTTCCAGTGAGCACTGTTGGGGCCATAATACGGAAGTGGAAAGACAATCATTTTACCATAAATGTGCCTTGACCAGGTGCTCCTCGCAAGATTTCTGACAGAGGAGTGAAAAGAATAATCAGAAGAGTTGTCCAAGAGCCAAGGACCACTTGTGGAGAACTTCAAAAAGACCTGCAATTAGCAGGTACTGTTGTCTCAAAGAAAACATTAAGTAATGCACTCCACCGCCATGGCCTGTATGCACGCTCACCACGCAAGACTCCATTGCTGAAAAAAAAGCATGTTGAAGCTCGTTTAAAGTTTGCTGCACAACATTTGGAAAAGCCAGTGAAATACTGGGAGAATATAGTGTGGTCAGATGAGAGCAAAATTGAACTGTTTGGATGTCATAATACACACCATGTTTGGAGGAGAAATGGCACTGCACATCAACCTAAAAACACCATACCAACAGTGAAGTTTGGAGGGGGGAACATCATGGTGTGGGGCTGCTTTTCAGCAAATGGTACTGGCAAACTTCACATAATTGAAGGAAGGATGAATGGGCAAATTTACGAGGAGCACCTGGTCGAGGCAAATTTATGGTGAAATGATTGTCTTTCCACTTCCGTATTATGGCCCCAACAGTGCTCACTGGAACATTCAGAAGCTTAGAAATGCACCTATAACCAATGCCATCATTATGTTTTGCAACAATTAGGTTGCGAAGGTCTTGAGACAGCTCTTTGCTTTTACCCATCATGAGATGTGTCTTGTGTGACACCTTGGCAATGAGACCTTTTGTAGGCCGTCAGTTGGGACTGAACCAGCTGATATTAATTTGCACTGACAGGGGGCTGGATTGCTTTTTAATTACTGATAGTTTTCAGCTGTTGTCTTGGCTTTCCTGTGAGGGTTTGGCTGTGGTTAGACCTTACTCCCAATAAGGGGAGTGGTAGAACCACAGTCAAATCCTCACACCCTAACAAGGGGAATAATGATCCTCAATCAGAGACAGCTGTACAGGGTTGTCTCTGATTGGGGATTACATTTAGGCACCACTCACAACCACCTGTGTGTGGGTTATTGTTAGGTGTATTGTTCCTCAAGTCACAGTAAGTGTTGTTTCTTTTTCATTTCATTGCCTCTTGTTAATATAGTTAGTTGCATTTGTTGTTTTATTATTTAATAAAACAATGTCGAACTATCGCTGCGCTGCTCCTTGGTCTCTCTCTACAACCACTCGTGACATTTCCATGCCTTTTTGAACCTCCCTTTCTTCATGTGTTCAATACTTTTTCCTGTGTCATTTCACATTATAACTTAATTTCTGAACTTATTTGTTTTGGTTTCTTTATGTATGGATTACTGGTGAACATTTCATGTCAATAGCACCTTTGGAAATATATTTACTTAGAAAAATGGTGACGTGTTCAATACTTATTTCACCCGCTGTATGCTTCAGGAAAGGGGCTGCCTTTAGTCATGTTAGAATCAATGGCACTGGCATCACAGATCTAAGTGAAATGCAACCTTTATGAAGAGTTTGAAGCATGTCCCCAGCAAACCAAAATTGGTTATATGAAAATTCCCAGAACATTTGTTAGGTTGTTCTCATAACACAAAAACTGTCCAGCCGTGCTGATGATTATACAATGTTTGAATGAAACATTTGTCTGATGTTGCGTACGTTCCCAGAATGTTGCTCTCACATTTTGTTGTGGAGCATGTTCTAAAAACATTACTGGTACATTGTCTTATTACATTACCTTGAAATCTAATGAGAATGTTTGGGGAATGTTCTGTTGGTGGTTGTTACAGAAGTTATGCAAAACATTTTATTTAATGTAAGGAGAACATTCCAAGGATATTTCATTTAAAGCTGCAATATGTAACCTTTTGGGCAACCCAACAAAATGTGCATAGAAATGTGTTATAGATCTGTAATTCTCATTGATAGCAAGTCTAAAAAGTGGTAGATCTGTTCTATGTGCGCTATTTCTATGCTTCCCGTTTTTTAAGTTTCGTTTTTGTGTGTTTTACTTTCGACTGTTTAGACGGTACAATGATTATCTACACTATACCTGCTTGTTTTGTCACATAAACTGAAATTAGGCGAACTATTCACATTTTTGCAACCAGGAAATGGTGGAGCGATTTCTCCATAGGGCTTATGTTCTGGGAATGTTTCCGGTTTGCTGTGTCTTTTTCAGTAGGAAGTTTACTTTCTTCTACTGTTTTCCTATCGTGGGTATAAGAAGACATTTTATCAGGCATCCTTCTGAATCAGAAACTGTCATGCCCAATAGAGGAATATAGCACTATTGATGGGATCTGTGTCCAGCAAAAACATAGAACAGAACATAAATTACCTGTCTACTTTTCCTGTGAGATAAGATGCTAAATGTTTATGGGCTTCAAAGGAATTTGGCAGAACGTTGTCTCCAGCTGAGAGAGATGGGTAAACGGTGGTGTGTGATGTGGCTAAGGTCTGCATTGTTGTGTCTGGAGGAAGTCGATTACAACCTCAATAAAACCTCCAGGACACAAAGGTTGAGTAGGCCCACACACACAGACACACACACACACACACACACACACACACACACCCACACACCACACACAGAGGAGGTCCTTACCATTCCCTAGGTTTTCAGTATAGGTGGTATAGCTTTAATAGATTATTTAATATTAAAGAAGAAACGGCAGCGTTTTACAAGTGTATTTAAACTAATAAAGGTCTGGATCATTTGTCATTTATAATTCAGGGTTAGGGGGGTGACACAATGAATGGTGGTCTGGCTTTTCATGTTATTCAGCATTCAAAACCACTCTTAGCTATTGCATTCTTCGAGGTTGAACCAAGCAGCCACACAGGTGCATAACCCTAAAGCGCTTACCAGAGTCTAAAAACGTGTATGCGTACGTACAGCAGTATTCTAGAATATTGGACCGTTGGCTTTCATACTCATCTAATCAATGGGATGCAGGACTATCGTGTCTCAGCAACTGTGGACAACTAAAGCTGTGGACCCCTGTAGCAGCCATATAAATTACTCAGTTCAATACATTGATTCTGATTCACAGTCTGAACATGGAGGACTTCCTTTCTAGAAAGTGAGAAGGTTTATGTCCTCAACTAAAGGCTGGTGTCCTCAAATAAAGGCTAGTGTCCTCAACCAAGTGGCCAAACAATAGTGCTGACAGTCTCCCTACATCAAGGCCCAAGAGCGTTCCCATAAACCCCTCTTATTTAACCAACATGTCAAATATGATAAGCCCTTCCACGTCTCAGTGGGAACAGCCAGAGAGGTCATTTATGGACACACAGTTTGCTTGCCCACTGCATAATAACGCTGACTCAAAGCCAAAAAATAGTGCATTTTGGTGGAGAAACCTCCAGGCTTGATGAATGGTAAGTTCAACAGTGCTCAGCTCTCTGTGACGTGTTATTTATGATGAGATGTTAACAATAGGCTAGCTAGGGTCCCGTCCAGATCCCTCCCCTCCTTTGGTCTGGCCTGCCTGTGTGCTTCTGCTGGTTGTGGTGGAGCTGATTACATGATGTTTCTCCTTAGACAGAAGGATCTGGAACTATACTGGACAGTAAAAGTAGTGAGGCAGAGTTCAAGCCTGGCTATTGACTGGCACTGCACGGTCACGGAGGTCAAGGGTTTAGTGGCGAGCCCGGCAGTTCCTGGTAAAAATCGGGCTCTTAGTGTGGCATTAGTTATGACATTTCATAATCCTTGTGTTCAGGGCTCAGACCTGACTTGTTGACTAGCATTGCTGCACCAAGGTCAAGGGTTTAGCATGGATCCCAGAGCCAAGACCCCAGTCAGCCAAGCCCCCTGCAGTCTGAGCGAGCTCCAGGAGGAGTAAAATGCCTCATCTCAAAATATGTTTGGAGAATTAATGATGCTGCAGGGTCTGACGTCGCTCAACTCCTCCACAATGGGAACGATAACATTCTTAGCTGCCTGTGGTATTATTGCATTGCTGGACCATAGCAAGAAGACTGGTAGTTCTGAACCTGCATCGTTTGCATTTTTTTTTTTGCATACTCAAGGCCTATTTAAAGACACTGTTATCCATATTGGGGTCATCCTTAGTTATCTATTCAGTTGGTAAGACTACAGTATAATCAGAGGAATTGCCTACAGAGACAGTCACACCGTAGAAAAAATGTAAAGGCCTTACAGTGCAGTGGGAGTATTTAGACCCCATTACTTTTTCTACATTTTATGTTAGATTTATTCTGAAATGCTTTTTCCTCATCAATCTACACACAATACCCCATAATGACAAAGCGGAAACAGGTTTTTTAAATAAAATAAAATAAACCTTATTTACATAATTATTCAGACCCTTTGCTATGAGACTCGCAATTGAGCTCAGGTGCATCCTGTTTCCATTGATCATCCTTGAGATGTTTCTACAACTTGATTGGAGTCCACCTGTGGTAAATTCAATTGGTTGGACATGATTTGGAAAGGCACACTTGTCTATATAAGGTCCCACAGTTGACAGTGCATGTCAGAGCAAAAACCAAGCCAAAAGCAATTGTCCGTAGAGCTCTGAGACAGGATTGTGTCGAGGCACAGATCTGGTAAAGGGTACCAAAAAATTTCTGCAGCATTGAAGGTCCCCAAGAACACAGGAAGAAGTTTGGAACCACCAAGACTCTTCCTAGAGCGTGCCGCCCGGCCAAACTGAGCAATTGGGGGAGAAGGGCCTTGGTCAGGGAGGTGACCAAGAACCCGATGGTCACTCTCACAGACAACCATCTCTGCAGCACTCCACCAATCAGGCCTTTATGGTAGTGTGGCCAGACGGAAGCCACTCCTCAGTAAAAGGCGCATTACAGCCCACTTGGAGTTTTCCAAAAAGGCACCTACAGGACTCTCAGACCATGAGAAACAAGATTTTCTGGTCTGATGCCAAGCGTTATATCTGGAGGAAACCTGCCACCATTTTACGGTGAAGCATGGTGGAGGCAGCATCATGTTGTGGGGATGTTTTTCAGCGGCAGGGACTGGGAGACTAGTCAGGGTCAAGAGAAAGATGAACAGAGCAAAGTACAGAGAGATCCTTGATGAAAACTTGCTCCAACAGGACAATGACCGTAAGCACGCAGCCAAGACAACGCAGGAGTGACTTCGGGACAAGTCTCTGAATGTCCTAGAGTGGCCCAGCCAGAACCCGGGCTTGAACCCGATCGAACATCTCTGGTGAAACCTGAAAATAGCTGTACAGCGACGCTCCCCATCCAACCTGAGATACCCAAGAACACTCAACGCTGTAATCGCAGCCAAAGGTGCTTCAACAAAGTACTGAGTGAAGGGTCTGAATACTTATGTAAATGTGATATTAAAAATCAGTTTTGTCATTATGGGGTATTGTGTGTAGATTGATGAGTGAGAAAAAAACAATTGAATCCATTTTAGAATAAGGCTGTAACATAACAAAATGTGGAAAAAGTCAAGGGTTCTGAATACTTAAAAAATGCACTGTATGTAAGGATTGTTGACTTCACTAAGAGAAAATCCATATTCTTTTTTGGATGTATCTCCTATGGGAAATATGGAAACTATGACAAGCATTTGTACACTTGTTCTGTGTCTTCACAACTATATTTACATTGCAGATAAGATAATCGACTGACATTGCCAACTTTTATCAAATAATGCTGGGATAATTTTTTAAACATTTTTTGCTGCGTATTTTTTAAACATGAGTGTTTAGATTAAGAGTTTTTGAATACCAACTTTATTACTAGTCTAATCTCTCATGAGACTGTCATAAAATAATGATGGAATATACCCTCAACCATTACTGTAAAATCTGAAATAATATTACAAAGTTTTCCACTTCTTTGACGATTTGAATAAGAGAATGTTACTCCAGGTCAATACATAACAGTGCAAATTCCATTTAAGTGACTTTTATTAGACTCCATTAAACAGTGAGGAGTTGTGTTGGTGTAAAACAGCTGTGAGCTGTTTTCGTCTTTCCAGAATGTTGCTTTACTCAGTCCCCCTCCCCCAGCCCTTATCTCCCCCAGCCCTTATCTCCCCCATCACATTGCAGCCACTTTGGGTTGTCAGAAGAGGTGCGTCTTATCTGGGGAGTTCTGAAGATTTCTGTGAGAATCTCCTAAGAAATGTCTTAAAGGAACCTTTTGGAATGGAGTTGAAATCCCATAGGAATGATCTGACAGTGGTATCCTGTATCTAGGGAGGCCTGGCCCTAGAGAGGTCTTTTTAGCTGGCTACTCCGGTGTGTGTGCGCGTGTGTGTGTGTGTTCGAGAAAAAGAGAGACAAAGATAGAGACTGTTCATTCAGAATTCTGAGGGTGAGCGTTAAGAACACACACTCTGATCAGACTACTGCCGTACCTGACCAGAATGCCGTAAGGCCTTTTAGAAAGCTCTAGCCTGTTTAGCTGTGGAGGGGTAGTTGGACCTTGGCATGGTGTTACCAGTGTGCTCTGTCTCCGTCTGGGTAGGTAGCACAGAGGTGACGAGCGAACAAAGGAGTGAGAGAGCACAGCTTCAATGGGAGTCGGGTATCAAGAGGATAACCACCACAGTGTCAAAGGGGCCCGCCACTGCCATGCACAAAAGAAAGACTGACACCATGAAAGAGGGATGGGGTTTCAGAGCCTGGGCATAAAAAGGAAAACATTCTCTCCCTCTCTCTCTCTATCTCTTACTCACTTTCTTTTTCTTTTGTATTTGAAAGCTACAAAAAAACAACTTGGCCCATCATGTGGGCAACAATGTGTCACCGCTGAAGGTATTTTAACTTCTGAAGAGTCACAGGAGCAGCATACCTTTGCTTTTTTTCCCTCCTAGAATGGCTCACTCAGTGATCTTGCAAAACATTTTCTGATCATAGAAGTGAGGTTTTGATTAAGCACGCGGGTGGAAGCTGAAGAAATGAAGAGGAGATTAGCTAAAATGATTTAAAAACAACACCTGTCCTGCTCTTATCGTTGTGGGGTTCCCTTTGTTGTTTGTTGGGCGGCGGAGGAAGCCTCAAGGCAGGCTTGGAATCACGCCGGTCTTGTGTTGCCCTCATCGCACACACCTTTGTGCGCAATGAGGTTATCTGTCGGGGCGTTTCAAAGGTGGGGGACAGACAATACCTTTCCGTGCCACGGGGAGAGGGTGTAGGGTTCTAGAGTCATCCCTGAGCGTGCGACGATGGGGTCAGGAACACAGGACAAAGAGACAGATTCTACACCTGCAAACAGGTTTAACACTCCTAGTCTGATAGAGACACATACAGACTGTGTTTGTTTGTTATGTGAGTTTCCTTGTTACCAGGGGAAGAAAATACCTGCCAATGGCCCCGGACCACAACAAAAACACCAATACAAATCAGCTTTTTACACTGCAGAACAGCACAATCTGTTGCATTTGATTTCCATAGCTGCCTCATCGCCTGTATCCCTCATAAATAAAAGTCAAACATAACCTTTATCTGAGCATCGTAACAAGGTTTTGTTGAATACAGCGTCTAATTATTGAGGTAACAGGAAAAGAGGAAATGGTCTGATGTAACCAAGGTGATGGAGGCCAATGATAAAGTACTGTAGATACAGCCCAATCTAATCTAATTTCCCACTTGAGATGTCATCGTTATAGACCCTCCCCACTTTCACAGTGAAAGAGAAGGAGTTTGAGCGTTGGGTTTTAAGGATGGATGTTATTTTCTGTTGGCCTACCGCCCCATAGTGTTAAATTATGTATGGACAGAATTTAACACTATGGGGCAGTTATTCTCCTTGCACTGGATTCAAAAGGCTTTTTCATTCCTGGGCCTTAGGAAAGGCATAGCACTCAAATCAAAAAATACATTTAAACTGTAAACATTGACTTGCAAGGGGGCAAGTATTATTGATTACATAACTGGAAGTATACAAAAGGATTCTATAAATCTGAACTCATATTTGACTTGTATACCCTTCATCACAGAAAGGGAGTGTATAGGCTTGCTGTTAAATATTTCATAGCATCACAGGCTATTAAGTCATAACAAGTTTGATAAAGATCTGCTTTCAAGTATGCACATGGCTCTGGATTTGTATTCATGTATGCTGCAACGAGTGCAAAATGCAATTACATACAAATGGATGCTGTTCTATCTTCAGGCTTATGGACAAACAAGCCCATCGCTGTAGATACATTCTTTGGCTAATTTGATTTAACCTTTGGCGTAATGCTGAACTATGGAGCTACTTATCTGATTATCCACATGGAAGATAGTCTAAAAGGCTGGCCAGTCCTGTGATATATACCTCTCTAGAGAGAGAGAGAGAGAGAGAGAGAGAGGAAAAGACAGCACAGAGAAAAGGAAATCCTCATTAGTGTGATTGTCCAATTACTCACCCCTGCTGGAACTGCAGTACAAACTTAATTTAATGGTTTGAGAAAACATAGTATATGCCCAGCCCACACACTAGAGGAGGCAACGCCAAGAGCCCAATCCAGATTGAGAATCTAACTAATTACAGGTTGTGACCTGAGTCAGTCATTTCCAGCCAGGCCTAGATGCTTTTTGGTGGAGTTACTGTGTTTGTTTGCAATGGAGAGCTTTACAAGGGATTTCAGTCAGAGCAACGTTTTGTCTTGGTCGTTGTTGTAGAGGTCACAATTTCCAAAATATAGCTGAGTAGAAGTATGCAAACTAGCAGAGAAATAGAAACTTGCAGAGAGAATACCAATCAGCCTTAAATCGGCACAGTGAATCAATCAATTCATAATTCACTATGTGGGGGAATAAATGCCATGGCGTCTTATGATTTTAATGTGAAAGAGTAATTGGTAGATACAGTTGAAGTCTGAAGTTTACATACAGTACACCAATACTTTTCACAATTCCTGACATTTGATTCTAGTAAAAATTCCCTGTCTTAGGTCAGTTAGGATCACCATTTTATTTTAAGAATGTGAAATGTCAGAATAATAGTAGAGAGAATGATTTATTTCAGCTTTTATTTATTTCATCACATTCCCAGTGGGTCAGAAGTTTACATACACTCAATTAGTATTTGGTAGCATTGCCTTTAAATTCTTTAACTTGGGTCAAATGTTTCGGGTAGCCTTCCACAAGCTTCCCACAATAAATTGGGTGAATTTTGGCCAATTCCTCCTGACAGAACTGTTGTAACTGAGTCAGGTTTCTAGGTCTTTTCAGTTCTGCCCACACATTTTCTATAAGATTGAGGTCAGGGCTTTGTGATGGCCACTCCAATACCTTGATTTTGTTGTCCTTAAGCCATTTTGCCACAACTGTGGAAGTATGCTTGGGGTCATTGTCCATTTGGAAGACCTATTTGCGACCAAGCTTTAACTTCCTGACTGATGTCTTCAGAGGTTGCTTCAATATATCCACATAATTTTCCTTCCTCATGATGACATCCATGATGCACCAGTCCCTCTTGCAGCAAAGCTCCCTCACAACATGATGCTGCCACCCCTGTGCTTCACGTTGGGATGGTGTTCTTCGGCTTGCAAGCCTCCCCCTTTTTCCTCCAAACATAACAATGGTCATTATGGCCAAACAGTTCTATTTTTGTTTCATCAGACCAGAGGACATTTCTCCAAAAAGTATGATCTTTGTCCCCATGTGCAGTTGCAGACCGTAGTCTGGCTTTTTTATGGCGGTTTTGGAGCAGTGGCTTCTTCCTTGCTGAGCGGCCTTTCAGGTTATGTCGATATAGGACTCGTTTTACTGTGGATATAGATACTTTTGTACCTGTTTCCTCCAGCATCATCTCAAGGTCCTTGTTCTGGCATTGATTTGCACTTTTCGCACCAAAGTACGTTCGTCTCTAGGAGACAGAACCCGTCTCCTTCCTGAGCGGTATGACGGCTGCGTGGTCCCATGGTGTTTATACTTGCGTACTATTGTTTATACAGATTAATGTGGTTCCTTCAGGCGTTTGGAAATTGCTCCCATGGATGAACCAGACTTGTGGAGGTCTACAATTTTTTTCTGAGGTCTTGGCTGATTTATTTTGATTTTCCTATGATGTCGAGCAAAGAGGCACAGAGTTTGAAGGTAGGACTTGAAATACATCAACAGGTACACCTCCAATTGACTCAAATTATGTCAATTAGCCTACCAGAAGCTTCTAAAGCCATGACCTCATTTTCTGGAATTTTCCAAGCTGTTTAAAGGCACCGTCAACTTAGTGTATGTTAACTTCTGACCCACTGGAATTGTGATATAGTGAATTATAAGTGAAATAATCTGTCTGTAAACAATTGTTGGAAGAATTACTAAAGTAGATGTCCTAGCCGTCTTGCCAAAACTATAGTTTGTTAACATGAAATCTGTGGAGTGGTTGAAAAATGAGTTTTAATGACTTCAACCTAAGTGCATGTAAACTCCTGACTTGTTTATAACTGTATATTCAAGTATGAATATGCTAGTATATTCATTTATAAAAATGGCACACAGACTTACAAAGTTAGCCATAACAGCAACAAGAAACAAGAGCAAAAGAGCAACAGCTTGCTTAGAAACTAGCTGTGATGGAACAGTCGTGATGGAACAGTCACAGAAAATTGGAACAGCAAAGCAATCTTCAACAACAAACCAACTCTGGGATCTTTCTGGAGCCAATGTAATCTGGACAGATTTACAATATATTACTCATCAACAATTTAAGTGTGGTATATTTCCCCTCTTGAGAAGTTACAAAGAGAGCATGCACTCACGAGATATACCACAATGACCATAATATCTGGAGATTTTATGAATGAAAACTGTCCTGACATAGAAAAAAGTGTAGAGCAGTCTGTCATCTGTACAACGAGAAGAGCAGGACAGGTGTTGTTTTTAAATAATTTTAGCTAATATTTGTTTATTTATTTTGAGAATCGTGAAATTACAAAGCATACCCACTGGTCACAGGCGTCAGTTTAACCTTTAGTTTTGATTCATATTTTGTTGAGTTGTCAACTAACGTGTATTCAATGCCAAATTTAAATTTTTTTTAAAAATCAGTGTCATTGCATTTAGGTTAAAAGTTGGGAGAAAAAAAAACGAAATTCCCTTACGTTGATAACTTTTTGCAAATCCAATCAGTGTTCCACTTTGTTTATACTTTTTGGATTGAAATTATGTGGAAACAACGTTGATTCAACCAGTTTTTGCCCAGTGGATATTAGCCATTTTTAGGTATTTATGAACCACATAACAGTTTACTAGCTTAAATTCCTTTATAAATCCTTCATATATCTGCCTTGATATAAAGTATTGCTCAGACTCTTTTAGTAATATGGGTGTAAAAGGATTCCATGACTTTGAATTAGACTCCAGCTCTCATCTGGGATTATGATAGGTCTAATCTAGAGGTATTGGACAGGTCATTGAGCCAGAATGTAACAAAGACCCAATGAAGTGAACCTCATTATTAAATGCTTTTTTTAGCAAATGAAAAGAGTAATGTAACTGGACATCTAAATCATACATTGGCAATCATACTCTCCCTCTATTTCTGCTTTTATTTATACAATATTGCATCAATCTGAGCAGAATGGGATTCCTCCCCTTTATGGACAAGACTGATTATTACAGTCTAATGCCAAATGACCATTTACCTCTCATTTTTCAGGGAACTAAAGAAGTGTTTTTACCCTCCTGTGACTAGCTTATAGAGTGTTGTCCATATAAGGCTACCTTATCCCCTAACTCTGACCTCAGCTCTGTCTGTTTTGAAATGTAATCCCTTTACACCCCTCCCAGAGCTCTGTGCCCAGATCATGGGCAGTCAAGGAAAGGTAAATTAATCAAAGAGTAACTCTGGTACGAGGTTGTTGTAATTATGCTGCAGGGTATATAAGTAACAAAAGCTGAAGAACATACGCACATCCAGGTACTTTCCACAGGTGCTGAAAAACAGAGGAAAATGTTGCACACTGCATGCTCCGAGGTGATGTTTATTTATAACAACGTTTCGACCCTTAGGTCTTCATCAGGCATCCATAACCCAGGTGGGGGGTAGAAGGTCCTATATATACTGTAGGGGCAGTACTCAGTGACATCACTTCCTGAAACAGGAGGTAAAACACATACAATATTCAGTTAGAATAAAACAATACAAAACAATAATTTGGACATTTTTAAACTATAAAAATGGTTTAAAGTCAAACACCTCATTAAGGCCAAGAGGAGACAGTGTGTTGGGCCTGTGGATCCAGAAAGATTCCCTTTGAAGTTTCCTCTCAATGTCCCCTCCCCTGCGTGACATCTTGACCATTTCTATTCCAATGTATCTCAGAGAAAAAATACATTCAAAAATCTGGTTGCTGTTCATTTTGTACAAGCTTGACATCCTATTAGTTCTGAGAGACCTTACAGATAATTGTATGTGTGGGGTACAGAGATGAGGCAGTCATTGAAAAATCATGTTTTTTATTTATTTAACCATTATTTAATCATGTTAAACACTATTATTGCAACTTATTATGTGACTTTATTATGTGACTCCTGAAGTTATTTAAGTGTGTCATAACAAAGGGGTTAAAAGCATCTACACTGATTCAAGTGGATTTAACAGGTGACATCAATAAAGGATCATAGCTTTCACCTGGATTCACCTTGTCAGTCTATGTCATGGAAAGAGCAGGTGTTCACAGTATTTCCACACTATGAGGTTGGGTTAGTGCCATTTTAGTGATAATGCCCTTTTAGTGTAAGAGCTGTTTGAAAAGACTGCCTGTTTTGGTGGGATGGAGTTTTGGCCTGCCTGGTGACATCCCATAACATTTTAACATGGAAATAGCTGTTCTATCATTCAGCCTACAGTAGCAGCCAATGTGTGGTGTTAAAAAAAAGCATGCAGGGCTTAACATTAACCTGTTTACCCACTTGTTCTTCAGACAAGGAGGTGACTGAACATTTTGTTGTGTTGTTTGATACAAGAAACCACTTTACAAAATAAAATGCATTATTATTATCATGCAATTATTACATAGAATCAGACAAATGATGCTACCTTCTGCCTATTGGCTCCTTAGTTTATTCAAGCCTGTCTCAAAATACAACACTGCCCCTTTAAGACAAAACAAATCTCTTTACCTGACTCGCTTTTCAAAGATGGCTAGGAGCAATCACTCCCCCATTGTTGACTACAAATGATCTATAACTATAAATTACTCACTAACTCTAACTAGCAAAGGATATGAACAAATGTGCACACGTCGCTACATGTAGCTCTCGCTTTGATCTCAAACAATCTACTTACGACCGCTCATGCTATTAACACAGTCCAGTTTAAAGTGAATAGCACAGATCCATAAACGGCAATGATCTATTTACATGTAGGCCTACTGCGGCTCTGATTGGTTATGGCACACTGGTCTGTGTAGAGTAGCCTGAGTCGTGCCTGTCAATGCAATAGAATCCTACTCTAATGCATTCTGCCTACAATAAAATCTATTGCATAGTTCATTTTGATTCGGGACATTGCATTGAAAGTGGCTAATATTGCATTGATTTGATCAAAATTCCCACAGGTACGGGAAAAACTGGAAAGTTGAGTGAAGTTCAATCTCTTGCTTCTCTGTGTGGGCTGATGTTTATTCTGTGCGGCAGTCCCGGGGGAGGTGGGCACCCGCGCAAAGTTTAGAGGTCACATTGGGCAATAGCATGTCTCTTTCTTTCCATTTAATTTTGTGAAAGCAAGGAAGAGTCGCCTTCCCTTGCTAGTACTAGCTAGATGGAAGCCTGGCTAGCTGGCTTTAGCCTGGCTAAAAACATAGCAAGCTAGCTAGCCTTTTTAGTTTCCCACATGTGAAATAATCAGATGTATAATAAAAACACATGTACCCTGGCAAATATTCATATACTTGCCTGTGTAACCTAAAATCCCAGTTTGATATGCTGCTAGTATATTAATTCCCATATCAGCTAAAAGAAGGTCATCATGTTTTGGTCATGGAGAAAAAAGCATATGGATAGCTAGTTGGCTACAGCAGGTTCTACCATTTCACAATTGCCAGTAATCACTAGTTATTACTTCTAAACAAAATACCTTTTTGGGTGGATTCTTGATGTTTGGTTTAATGTTTGAACAGTCGCTGAGATCATATTTGTTTATCAATGCAAAATAGGCTACTTTGATGAATTGCCTATATAGCCTATGGGTCAGATCAAGGAACAAAGCAACAACACTGCCCCCACGGCTGCAGAAGGAATGATACCGCATGACTAAATCTTCAGGTAGAACAAAATTTAGTTAAATGCCGGAGCGTATTTTCAAGGAGCCGCCCATTTTGTGATGAAAAATGACATTGCAACACTGCGCTACGCTCCGTACTTTCCGCCTCCATAGTATGTGAATTTACCTTAAGGTACTTAATTTGATATTCAGAATGATTTGATATTGAGATAAAAATGGCTGCAGTGGACCTTAAAGTATGTGATTCAGCAATGAAAATGTAATATTGAAAAATGCAACAAACGTCAGAAGTGACCTAAGCAAACATTGTGTTGCCCCATTTCCTGCATCTATTAGGCAATGTGTGTTTCCCTGAAGTACCCAGCAGAGCCAGAACTTCAAAATAAATAAAAAGCAAAGTTGTTACTATCCTAAAGATCTGCCAAAAGAGGCAAGCGAAAAATAATCGTCAAATAAACACAACATTCCATTAATTGTTTGTGTCAGGGTTTAGGATTGACTCAGTAGACACATTGCGGTGTGTGTAAAGCAGGAAGTGCTACTCTGTTTACATTTGTGGTTTCCCTGGGTTTGCTACTGCTGCAGGTCTCCGGCTAATAAAGGATACCTTTGTGATGCATTAGAGCCAAAGCCGCCGTACTCCATAGATTACAGGGTCACCAACCCCATGGGACAGTCTGGGGTTGGTGAGACAGTCTGTGTGACAGCTAGCTCCAACTTACTGCTCATCTCATTCATGCATTTGTCTCATCCCCCATCTTCTGTGAAGCTGTGAGTGCTTCTAATATACAGTATGAATTATGTTATATCTATATAGGGTTATAATCACAGATGTATGATATGCTAATTTGTAAAACGACTCATGACTCATTCTCTCCTGAAGAGGTCTGTCTTATAAAACATGTTGTTTGGGGTGTGACTACCGTTTCCCAGTACTAGTCTAGCAGCCTGTGGAAAACTGGGCCCTACATGTTAACATTCTTAGATTCATTCTGCTTTCACTGGTCGTCTGAGCACAGGGCCTATTATAAATATTTAAGGAGAACTGTTGACATGAAGATAACACTGACAAATTGAGTTAACATTTTGGCCATAGATTAGTACTCATGTGTGGGGGTGTGAGGGCCTGAACAGTACTACTGGTCTCAGCAGCAGGAACATGTTCAGTCTTGTCCCATCCAGAGGTGTTTGCTATGGGGGGGATATCAAATCCCCCTCTATTCCCAGTTTTAACAGATTAATTATGCTAACGTGATTGATGTGATACTTGAGCTCTTTTCTTGTGCAATATTTGTACAACTTAAGTGCCTTAAAGTATTCATGCCTCACACTGACATCACGTTTCGGAAAGTATTTTGAGAATTCAAATGGTCATCAGTATCTGTTTGGAGTGTCATTAGTTGTGGTTTGAATTCCAATATGAATCACCATAAATAGTGGGAACTGGGTTCCATGCATACATCATAAACAGAATCCTATTTCAATTGAAGAATATTTGAATAATTATGCAGCTATGTTTCTTATTTTTCATACAGAGAACATTGTTTGATTTGATCAGGAATCAAAAAAGGCTACATTCACTTAGCACTTGAAGAATATTGTTTTTGACTTATTCCAGAAACCTGATCACCCGTTTTAATATAATAACTCTTTACATACGTATTAAGCCCAACATATTATGGAACACCCTTTTCCAGATCATATAACCTTTATCTACCTATTTGGATATATCGATGCGTGGGTGAGTTTTTGTTTGGACTCCCATCAGCTACATGTCCATCCAAGTCTAGGCAGGGTACACAGATCAATTGGGGAAAGCCAAAAATGCAAGATTACAGCATTCTTTCCAAACCTCCAAGAGCTGCTGAACTGTATCTATCATCCAGAGTAGAATTGGACAAAGATACACTGCATTGATTCTGCCATGTCATCCCCCATGGTGGAAAATGGTGCCGCAGGGGAAACCTACTATGAGCTCATCGTTGTCATTTGTCAGTGCACTGGTCAGTGGGTGTTAGAAATGATTTCATACAATAAATAATAGTAGGCCAGTTGCATGCTAATGTATCCATATTTCAGAGGTTTTGTCATGTCTTGGTTAGTGTATTGGCTGTCGTTCACCCGTCAAACACATAGACTCTGGCACAGTAGCAAAGTTACAACTTCCCGTAAGGTTGATGGTCTTTGTATGGCAAACATAGCACCTTTTATTCACCCAGTTAGCTCACACTGGCAAAATACATTTGGTGAAATCAAATGAATTTATGAGCAGTTAAGAACAAATGACCATGACGGTACAGCCAAAATACAAATGCCAAAGAAGGAATCCCAATAAGCCATGAAGAATGGAAAAAGAAAGTAAAAATGGGCAAGAAAACCTTCACAGGAGGGTGAGAGGGCTGTTTTAATGAAGCACTCAAGCCTTCTTTCCCGTAAAACATCTGACGCAGCAAACTGGCTCTGGTCTGGTGCTACAAATGATGTGAAGAGAGAGACCCAGGAAGTCCCTCGATTGGTCAAGCGTCCTGTCACTCAGGTTGTTGTAACCAATTGTAAATGTAACAGTGAGGTTGAGTTGTTGCCCAACTTGTTGTGAGTAAACTGTCCATGTTTAGGGTTCCAGGAATCAAAGTCAAATGAAAGGAAAAAGTGCTTGAGCTCTAGAGGACTTTACAATGCCCCAGAGGGCAAGTGCCCTTCCAGCTGTCTCTCTCTCTCTCTCTCTCTCTCTTTTGACTCAAGATTGACTTAATGGACACATCGTTGTGTGTGTGTTTTTGTGTGTGATGTAGCTTGGTCAAGGTATAAGTGAGTCATAAAGTAACAGCTGCAGACCAGATGATCAGGGCCACCTGCTTCCTTCATCATTTACACATCTTGCAAACTTACAAACAATAGCAAATTAAAGGAGCCCAGCAGCCTTGACCATGGTTGGTGTGTGTGTGCGTGTGCGTGTGCGTGTGCGTGTGTGTGTGTGTGTGTGTGTGCGTGTGCCTGTGCCTGTGCCTGTGTGTGTCGGATAGGGGACATTTGAATGAAGGCGATATATACTGTACAATGACTCAAATTGAATACATTTTCCAGTAGATTATACAGCGCAAAGGAAAGAAGCAATATTTTATTCAAGAATATTTAGTTTGCTCTTTGGAAAACTCCATATTAGACATTCCTTGTGATCTGCTTGGTCTCAACGTTCTCCCTTTCCTGTCACTGTGGGGGGTGCAGGACCACACCCGGTGGAAGTTGGTGACCCTTTCAAAGGACCAAAGCAAATCTTAGAATAAATAATGGCTAAGTTTTGGCTAATTTCTCCCGAACTTAATCAGGATATGATCTGAGAGCGCTCCGTTCAGTTCCTTTTGGACCAGGTAATTACCCAGTATGCCACGCTACTTCCAAGCAGTTCATTGCCATTCCGCCTCTCTACATTCCTGGTAAATTGTGCCTCCCACATGAGCCAGTAATCAGCTCCTTCGCCTGCTCCTGGGGTTTGTAATAATATTCTAATAACCAGTCACATGCTATTTGTGAGTGTGCTCTAACTCCTACAACTCATACAAGTCACGATAATTAAACATCCTAACGATAGAGACCCGGGACCACCAGTACCTCCCTCTGTCTGCTGTATAGAGTAGAGTGGGATAAAGAGACCAATTTGTTGCCTCAAGTCTAGCATTACCACACTGTCTGTTTTGATGCGGGGAGCCACATCTTATTTCTGCTCTACCTCCAGTGACCGCAGGCAGCCTTGTCTTTTTGCTGGGCAGCGCTCAGCTCCTGTTCCACAATGTTCTGTCAGTTCTGTTCCTGAGGGCCTGGAATGAAACAAAACAAACATACTAGAGATTCCATTGTGTGTGGTTTTCCTTGGCTCGCTTTGTTTCAGTTGTGACTCGAACTTGATGTAATACCCCTTCCCTCCCCTCAATAAATATCCATATGAAATAACATGGTTTACGGTGGCTTGAGGTGTAAGAAGTATTACCATTGGCTATTTTCTGGGATTAGGAAAGGGCCAAGGGTATTTCTAGACACATTCTAATTTTACTACTCAGTATTAAATGCATTACGTTTTTTTCTTGCCTAAAAAAATCAACAATTGGTGTTATCGTGTGATTGTTGAGCTGGAAAAGTAGCAATATATTTATCTTTCAATACCTTCAGTGTCTGGCCTTTTGTAAAAGCCCTTTGTTTGAAGAGTACTTTCCAGTTCACTTATTATACAGCTAGCCTGTTTTTACTGCTCATTCTTTGGAAGTCGATTGTTTTTTTTTTCTCTGTGCGAACATTATTTAATCTCTCTCTGAGGAGATGCGTTTTTCCTCTGCTGGTTATGCCACCCATTTGTGGTGAAAAGGGTAAATCCAGCAATGTGGGAGGCCATTTTTCTAATTCCAAAAGAAAAATCCTATCCAACACAAACAGGAGATGTGAGTTTGTCAAATATTAAGCTGAACACATGTCGACATGATGATTGTATGTCTTACTTCCCACCAAGGCTATATCTGTAACATTTGACATCAGTGTTCCTTTATGATCCCAAGTCAATACAGTTATCATAAAGATGACTTAGAGCTTGACATAAAAATGTATAGCAGCTTTTGGCAACTCATGGTTCATCACTGGTGTGATGTCTTGCATAAACTTGCTATGAAGCATGACACATTGAAGCTTCACACTTTGCCAAACAGAGTAGACACTTATGATGCAGGTTGCCGTTCATCCAATAATTTTCCATTTTCCACTCTCACAATAATGCATTAGTATAAATCAGCTTTTATGAGGATGAAAGTATGTAATATTGTTAATGCTTTGTATATTTTCCTACTATTTTCCTACTTCCAACTCGCTGTTGGCTGAGCTCCGTACTGTTGCCATCAAACCCCTGCAACTTATCCACTGCCTGGTTTTCAACCTTCCCAAGTTCTCTCATGTCACCCCGCTCCTCTGCACACTCTACTGGCTTCCAGTCGAAGCGTGCATCCACTACAAGACCATGGTGCTTACCTACGGAACAGCAAGAGGAAATGCCCCTCCCTACCTTTAGGTTATGATCAAACCCTTCACCCCAACCTGAGTACTCCGTTCTGCGATCTCAGGTCTCTTGGCCCTCCCACCCCTATGGGAGGTCAGCTTCTGCTCAGCCCAGTCCAAGCTCTTCTCTGTCCTGGCACCCCAATGATGGAACCAGCTTCCCCCTGAAGCTAGGACAGCAGAGCCCCTGCCCATCTTCCGAAAACATCTGAAAGCCTACCTCTTCAAACAATATCTTAAATCATTCCTGTGATATGTGGTTGTCCCACCTAGCTATCTAAAGATGAATGCACTAAACTGTTAGTCACTCTGGATAAGAGCATCTGCTAAATGACTAAAATGTCAAATGTCCTCCCATTTGAGCCTGTAATCGAACCCACAAACGCTGATGCTCCAGATACTCAACTAGTCTTTATTGCTTCTCTAATCAGCACAGTTTTCAGCTGTGCTAACATAATTGCAAAAGGGTTTTCTAATGATCAATTAGCCTGTTAAAATGATAAACTTGGATTAGCTAACACAACGTGCCATTGGAACACAGGAGTGATGGTTGCTGATAATGGGCCTCTGTACGCCTATGTAGATATTCCATAAAAAATCAGCCGTTTCCAGCCACATTTAGCCTCATTTCCAGCCTCATTTACAACATTAACAATGTCTACACTGTATTTCTGATCAATTTGTTATTATTTCAATGGACCAAAAAAAAATTCTTTCAAAAACAAGGACATTTCTATGTGACCCCAAACTTTTGAACGTTAGTGTGTATTGTGTCCTACTTACATTTGGAAGCAATACATTTACTTAATCCCACTCCATCTTGGGCCATAGTCTTTGTGGGCTGGCTGAATGAAGAGACCGGGGTAGGTGAGGAACTGGAGCTTTGAGGTTGGGGTGCTCTCTCTATATAAACCTATTCCCTACTCAGGTCACAGTTGCTAATCTAAAAAGTCGTTTTACAGAGATAAAGGTCAAATCTTTTTGTTTATTCCAGAGACAAGCCATCAATTATTAATAAATCTCTATAACTCTTTTCAACGATCTGTTGTTTACGGCTTGACAGAATGTGGTGTGTGAGTTATTTCAGGCCCACACAACAAAAAGCTTTATTGGTACTCTGTACTCTTAGCCCCTGATTGTTGGGTGGCCAA
Organism: Thymallus thymallus; assembly: GCA_023634145.1. Taxonomy (NCBI): domain Eukaryota; kingdom Metazoa; phylum Chordata; class Actinopteri; order Salmoniformes; family Salmonidae; genus Thymallus; species Thymallus thymallus. The sequence goes on from CM042403.1 coordinate 24,395,861, forward strand.
GTATGAAAGCAGTCAAACTGTGGTTGACGTCACCTCTTTAAGACTGATTGGAAGGTGATTATTGCATTATTTGTGTGTTTTACAGAGTCTGGGTTTTGTGCAACATAAACTAGCAGGTGCTTTACACATTTGGGTGTTGTTGCCAACTATGCCAGGCTTTCCATAACCCGCGGGTTCAGGTCTGTACTGCAGCAACCAGATAACAACAACGTAGCGAAGATACAAGACCACAACAAATTAAGACAATGTGTACAGTATATTTACATATAGGCCTATATACACTAATATGGTATCCATTACTAAATTCAGTAAAATGAAGCTGAAACAAACAATTAATTATTTCAACGTCAACAACAATGTGATTTTACCCTGCTGGATGCCACTTTATATTAGGTGGCACCAAAATTGTGTACTAGAAGTGGTTATGTACTTACAGTACAAATGTGATCCATTTGCGTTAGAATGCTTGAACATTGATCTTTTCAATTATGTGTCTAAATTCTGTATACATTGTATACATCTGTATATGTAGCAGTCCTGTGAGTTGGGTCATCAAGAGAACCGGTATTACACATTAACCCTAAATTACTACACCCTTGATCATCCACAAACACCACTTGTTTTAATCCACCTGACACTGCTCACTAAAATACAAGTGGGGTGTAAACAAGGGGGAAATCAGTCCTCATGTAAATCCTCTCTTCCTCTGATGAGTCATTGAGACATGGACTTGTCGCCCACCCTTCTGGTCCTCTGGTCGAGCTTGGCCTGCAACGTGTGGTAGGGACATGGAATAGTAGAAATGCACATTTCAATGACAACATACTATAGGAATGCATCTGCTTCTTGGACAGACAATGGAATAAGTTACTTTATCTGATGAGATGTTACCTCCCAGGTTGGACAACCAAACCCTTTGTTAGACTTTTGAGTTGTTTAACGGTTGATTGACAGTATTAGTGGATTTTGAGACATACAGTACTGCCATCCTAATATAAGGGGTAGTAAGATAATAAAACTGTGCCAAGGTATACTGTACCACCAATGGGCTCAAATAACCTGTTCTAATAGGAGATACCCTTACCCACTCCCTCTACTCTGTCTGTGTCCCCCTGGCCCAGCTCTAATCAGAACCAGCTGTGCTAGGCTGCTCCTCGTCCTCTCCTCGCGTGATAGACCGAGACACCAATTAATGGGGAGGAGTAGGAGGAGGAGGACATGTTGACCTACAAAACACAGAGCACAACAAACTCCTGTAAATGCTAACAGGTTCTCCCCAGTTTACATTGTACTATATACCATGTCCTGTCTGCCCAGTACCATGTCCTGTCTGCCCAGTACCATGTCCTGTCTGCCCAGAAAGGAAAGGCATGTGTAATCTATGACTTCTTCTTCCCTCTCATGTAATGACTTGGTCACTAAGCAAGTGATTTCCATATGTGAGTAATTAAACGTACCTGTTTTATAGATGTTGTTTTCCACTAGTCTGTCAGCTACAACACATCTCAGTCAGTCTCTGACGGAGTAATTGCTGCGTACCTGTAAGATTCCTGATCTTTATAAGATCAAAATTCAACCACACAAAATGACATAAAGGAATGCATAAATTGGCAGTTATTGAGCAATATTTGCATGCAGACATGTAAGATTACTAATGTGAAAAGTATAGCCTGAACCTTTAGAGGGACGATGGATTCAGCATCATCCATTGACAGAGGTTTCTCTCTCTCTTTTCACGAGCACGAAAGGAATTCCATCTGGGCTTGGACCCAGATAATGGTTGGGAATAATGGAGAACTGAGATGACTAAACCACCCAATTTGATGTGTTTCTGAAACAAAGGAATGTGCTGAATGCTTGCATTAATTCCTCAGCAGCAGAGTCTGCCCTGAGCTAGACTAGTGTGGTAGATGTGTTGAGTTCCTGCTGGCATTCACCACCAGCCTGGAAACCTGAGAAATGTGCAATGAAATGAATGAACAGAAACTCACTTTGTCCATCACTTAAAAGGGCAACAATTTAACCAGTCATTATTAATAAGAATGTTATTGGGATATGCCCTTGAGTGAAATGTCAAGGAATGTTTATGGGATGCAGTTTTAACTAAAAAAATACAAATAATAATTAGAGAGATAACAAGTGCCGAATGTCATGTATGTGACTGTGAAATAGACTGAAGACCAAAGGACTATTTGACAGTTGAACTACTACAGTTGCTTCTTTCTTGCCCCGTGTTACAGTATCTCTCTGGGAATGTAATTTGAATGTACATTACATGCATTGGGACAGCATTGCCAAAACCTTTTTGAATATTTCTAAGGTATTGTATTGCTCTTTAGTGTAATGTACTGTATTACTTGATTTTACTGAATAAAACTTCGGGCTTAGGTCATGACTAGTGTTTGGCTCACTTATACATACAATTTATCATTAACCATGACATAAGCCAAGACCTGCATCCACGTACAATATATACAGTATGCACTCTGATATGCTGCCAGGCAATATCTTTATTTTCGACTTATTAATGAATAATTATTTGCCATATGGTTCCATCAAGTATTACAAAAGAGACATTGACCTTAACTTCTGGATCTCAAATGAGACTTTTGACCCTCTTAGTGCTCTGGAGGATTTACTCAATACAAGAAATGTGAAATTGAATGTAAAATCTCATATTGTCCTTTTGAAAAAACAAGTGTTCATTTTCTGTTAAATGAACTGATAATGGCCTATGCGTATCATTATTTCTTTATAAAAAAAGACTAGCTGCTCTGGTTACTGCTATACCATCTTGTTAAATATATTTGACAACTACGGGGTAATTCAATCAACTCCTGGAGTAAGAATGTTTAGACAGTAATGAATGAGGCTTAGGTCTACTCATTTGCTCGCTTAATCAGCAATCCCCTGCCTACGCAAACCCATACGACACACTTACGCATACACATACCAGGTTACTGCCAGGGCACAGGGGAGAAGAGATAAACAAACTCGATTAAGGGTATGCCAAACTTCATACACCTACGATGTCTGTGCCAGGATACATAATATAACCTTCATATAGGATTTGCTCTGAGTTATATTGGGTAGTTCTTCACATAGAATTACAAACTTTCGACCTGGGAATGAACAACTTTTACTTGAGATTTAAAAAGCAAATTATTGGCTATATTAAAGGCCTTGGCCTTAACCTCTGTTCTGTTCCTCTCCGTTTAGACTCTTTTCAGACTCTTTTTCCCTTCAGCGGTCTCTTGGTTTTGATGTTAGACCCTACACCGTCATTTACTATTTTTTTTATCATAGTCGAGGACATGTCCTTTAAAGCCAGGTTGGCTAAAGGTAAGATGAACTTAATTGGTATTGTGTACATCTGGCTGAGCGTGCTTTTCTTGTAAAAGTGAGGGCGTGTGGGAGGCTTCAGGCAGATTAGAGGCGCAGAGACCGATCTGGAGCTCTGAGACTGCGTGTTGAAGCGTTGTTGTCCCACGGGGACACAGCTGGAGAGATCTTATCAAACCACAAATGAGTGGAGGTGAGAAAACACATCCACAGAGAAAATCCAGAGAGAAAAGACATATCCACAGAGACACAAACTGTTAGAGAGGAGGACAGACCAACCTGCAGATCCACAAAAACATAAACTAAAAGAACAGACCATCCAAATCATCCAAGTTCTCAAGGAACTTCAAAATACAGTTGAAGTCGGAAGTTTAAATATACTTAGGTTGAAGTCACTAAAACTCATTTTTAAACCACTCCACAGATTTCATGTTAACAAACTATAGTTAAAGCAAGGCGGTTAGGACATCTACTTGTGCATGACAAGTAATTCTTCCAACAATTGTTTACAGACAGATTATTTCACTTATACTTCACTATATCACAATTCCAGTGGGTCAGAAGTTTACATACACTAAGCTGACTGTGCTTGTTTAAACAGCTTGGAAAATTCCAGAAAATTATGTCATGGCTTTAGAAGCTTCTGATGGGCTAATTGACATAATTTGAGTCAATTGGAGGTGTACCTGTGGATGTATTTCAAGGCCTACCTTCAAACTCATTGCCTCCTTGTTCGACATTATGGGAAAATCCAAAGAAATCAGCCAAGACCTCCACACGTCTGGTTCATCCTTGGGAGCAATTTCCAAACGCCTGAAGGTACCACGTTCATCTGTACAAACAATAGTACGCAAGTATAAACACCATGGGACCACGCAGCCGTCATACCGCTCAGGAAGGAGACGCGTTCTGTCTCCTAGAGATGAACGTACTTTGGTGCGAAAAGTGCTAATCAATCCCAGAACAACAGCAATGGACCTTGTGAAGATGCTGGATGAAACAGGTACAAAAGTATCTATATCCACAATAAAACAAGCCCTATATCGACATAACCTGAAAGGCCGCTCAGCAAGGAAGAAGCCACTGCTCAAAAACCGCCATAAAAAAGCCAGACTACGGTTTGCAACTGCACATGGGGACAAAGATCGTACTTTTTGGAGAAATGTCCTTTGGTCTGATGAAACAAAAATAGAACTGATTGGCCATAATGACCATCGTTATGTTTGGAGGAAAAAGGGGGAGGCTTGCAAGCCGAAGAACACCATCCCAACCTTGAAGCAGGGGGGTGGCAGCATCATGTTGTGGGGGTCCTTTGCTGTAGGAGGGACTGGTGCACTTAACAAAATAGATGGCATCATGTGGAAGGAAAATTTGGTGGATATATTGAAGTAACATCTCAAGACATCAGCCAGGAAGTTAAAGCTTGGACACAAATGGGTCTACCAAATGGACAATGACCCCAAGCATACTTCCACAGTTGTTGCAAAATGGCTTAAGGACAACAAAGTCAAGGTATTGGAGTAGCCATCACAAAGCCCTGACCTCAATCCTATAGAACATTTGTGCGAGCAAGGAGGCCTGCACACCTGACTCAGTTACACCAGTTCTGTCAGGAGGAATGGGCCAACATTCACCTAACTTATTGTGGGAAGCTTGTGGAAGGCTTCCCGAAACGTTTGACCCAAGTTAAACAATTTAAAGGCAATGCTACCAAATACTAATTTAGTGTATGTAAACTTCTGACCCACTGGGAATGTGATGAAAGAAATAAAAGCTGAAATAAATCATTCTCTCTACTATTATTCTGACATTTCACATTCTTAAAATAAAGTGGTGATCCTAACCAACCTAAGACAGGGAATTTTTACTAGGATTAAATGTCAGCAATTGTGAAAAACTGAGTTTAAATGTATTTGGCTAAGGTGTACGTAAACTTCCGACTTCAACTGTACATTGACATGCCTATTTAAATTAAGATTCATGCTCTTGAAATAATTATATTTAGGTATCAGGTTCGCCATACAAACTCAAAGATAAATGCCCTTATGTCCGTTTTTGGGTACTTTGCAGGGAATCAAATGTTTTATATTTGATGGCATACCAGTTGAACCTTGGAGAAAGTCCTAGAAGAAGATGCCTGTATCTGTATCATGTAGGTCTGGATTATGAAAGACACATGGGAGAGGTGATTGGGCCAAATTGTCAGTGAGGGGAGTGACATTGGGGGGTGCAAGAGTGCTGGAACCAGCAGTCGATTCAGACTGGTCAATTTCATGCAAGAAAGCGCACAACACTTTAAAGCCATATGGACTTTATTACTATGGAAAGTTACTGAACAAATTGTTAGTTCTCTTTCAGTTATTCGTTTCGATATCTCACGTGGGATTCACCTGAATCTCAGAAGCTCGAAGAACGAATTACGCACGTCTGCGGAGACAGACAGGTCGAGTGGCAAATGAGCTGAGCCCCTCTCCTCATGATAAGGACCTGTGCCCCAACACATTCACTCGGTACCGGTACCGCCTGTAAATAGCCTCTTTATTGTTATGTAAATTACAGCCTCGATTACAGCCTCGAGTCTTCTTGGGTATGACGCTACAAGCGTACATCAGCGTACAATGACACAGATTACATCAGCATACAATTACGCCATTGTTTTTAAGCCCTGGATTTCCAGCCCCTTGATATTATTGTTGGATCTGATATTAATAGCTAACATTTCGATGGCCATTTTTTTTTCACCTTTATTTAACCAGGTAGGTCAGTTGAGAACAAGTTCTCATTTGCAACTGCGACCTGGCCAAGACAAAGCAAGTGCGACAAAAAACAACACAGTGTTACACATGGTAAATAAACAAACGTACAGTCAATAACACAATAGAAAATCTATATACAGAGTACAAATGTAGTGCAAAATGAAGTAAGGTTAGGAAGACAATAAATAGGCCATAGTGGCAAAATAAATTACAGATTAGCATTATCACTGGAATGATGGAATGTGCAAATGATGATGTGCAAATAGAGATACTGGAGTGCAAAATTTAGCAGAAGTTAAAAAATAAATATGGGGATGAGGTAGTAGGATGGGCTATTTACAGAAGGGCTATATACAGGTGGAGTGATCGATATGCAGCTTTGACAGCTGATGCTTAAAGTTAGTGAGAGAGATAGGAACCTCTAGCTTCAAGGATTTTTGCAATTCGTTACAGTCATTGGCAGCAGAGAACTGGAAGGAATGGCGGCCAAAGGAGGTGTTGGCTTTGGGGGTGGCCAGTGAGATATACCTGCTGGAGCGCATGCTATGGGTAGGTGTTGCTATGGTGACCAGCGAGCTGAGATAAGGCGAGGATTTACCTAATAAAGACTTATAGATGACCTGGAGCCAGTGGGTTTGGCGACGAATATGTTGTGAGGGCCAGCCAACGAGAGAATACAGGTCGCAGTGGTGGGTAGTATATGGGGCTTTGGTAACAAAATGGATGGCACTGTGATAGACTACATCCAATTTGCTGAGTAGAGTGTTGGAGGCTATTTTGTAAATGACATCGCCGAAGTCAAGGATCGGTAGGATGGTAAGTTTTACAAGGGCATGTTTGGCAGCATGAGTGAAGGAGGCTTTGTTGCGAAATAGGAAGCCGATTCTAGATTTAATTTTGGATTGGAGATGGTTAATGTGAGTCTGGAAGTTGAGTTTACAGTCTAACCAGACGCCTAGGTATTTGTAGTTGTCCACATATTCTAAGTCAGACCCGTCGAGGGTAGTGATGATAGTCCGGTGGGGGGTTGCGGGCAACGTTCTGTTGAAGAGCATGCATTTAGTCTTACTAGCATTTAAGAGCAGTTGGAGGCCACAGAAGGAGTGTTGTATGGCATTGAAGCTTGTTTGAAGGTTAGTTAACACAGTGTCCAATGAGGGTCCAGATGTAGACAGAATGGTGTCGTCTGCGTAGAGATGGATCAGAGAGTCACTAGCAGCGAGAGCGACATCGTTGATGTATATAGAGAACAGGGTTGGCCCAAGAATTGAACCCTGTGGCACCCCCATAGAGACTGCCAGGGGACCGGACAGCAGGCCCTCCGATTTTACTCACTGAACTCTGTCTGAGAAGTAGTTGGAGAACCAGGCGAGGCAGTCACTTGAGAAACCAAGGCTGTTGAGTCTGCCAATAAGAATGCGGTGATTGACAGAGTCGAAAAAATTGGCCAGGTCGATGAAGACGGCTGCACAGTACTGTCTTCTATCGATGGCGGTTATGATATCGTTAAGTACCTCGGAAACCAGATTGCATAGCATAGAAGGTCCGGTGGGATTTGAAGAAGTCAGTGATCTGTTTATTAACTTGGCTTTCGAAGACTTTAGAAAGGCAGGGCAGGATGGATATAGGTCTGTAACAGTTTGGATCTCAGACGATACAAAAGATAGGTTGAACAGGCTGGTAATAGAGGTTGCAACAATTTTGGCTGATTTTAGGATGAAAGGGTCCAGAATGTCTAGCCCAGCAGATTTGTAGGGGTCCAGATTTAGCAGCTCTTCCAGAACATCAGCTGTCTGGATTTTGGTGAAGGAGAAGCGGGGGGGGTTTGGGCAGGTTGCTGCGGGGGGTACAGAGCTGTTGGCCGGGGTAGAGGTAGCCAGGTGTAAAGCATGGCCAGCCGTAGCAAAATGCTTGTTGAAATTTTTGATTATTGTGAATTTATCGGTGGTGACAGTGTTTCCTAGCCTCAATGCAGTGGGCAACTGGGAGGAGATGCTCTTATTCTCCATAGACTTTACAGTGTCCCAGAACTTTTTGGAATTAGTACTACAGTCGTGGCCAAAGGTTTTGAGAATGACACAAGTATTGGTCTCCACAAAGTTTGCTGCTTCAGTGTTCTTAGATCTTTATGTCAGTAGTTACTATGGTACACTGAAGTATAATTACAAGTATTCCATAAGTGTCAAAGGCTTTCATTGACAATGACATTCAGTTTATGCAAAGAGTCAATATTTGCAGTGTTGACCCTTCTTTTTCAAGACCTCTGCAATCCGCCCTGGCATGCTGTCAATTAACTTCTGGGCCACATCCTGAATGATGGCAGGCCATTCTTGCATAATCAATGCTTGCAGTTTGTCAGAAGTTGTGGGTTTTTGTTTGTCCACCCGCCTCTTGAGGATCGACCACAAGATCTCAATGGGATTAAGGTCTGGGGAGTTTTTTTTGTTGTTCCCCGAGCCACTTAGTTATCACTTTTGCCTTATGGCAAGGTGCTCCATCATGCTGGAAAAGGCATTGGTCGTCACCAAACTGTTGGTTGGGAGAAGTTGCTCTCCGAGGATGTGTTGGTACCATTCTTTATTCATGGCTGTGTTCTTAGGCAAAATTGTGAGTGAGCCCACTCCCTTGGCTGAGAAGCAACCCCACACATGAATGGTCTGAGGATGCTTTACTGTTGGCATGACACAGGACTGATGGTAGCGCTCACCTTGTCTTCTCCGGACAAGGTGTTTTCCGGATGGCCCAAACAATCGGAAAGGGGATTCATCAGAGAAAATGACTCTACCCCAGTCCTCAGCAGTCCAATCCCTGTATCTTTTGCAGAATATCAGTCTGTCCCTGATGTTTTTCCTTGAGAGAAGTGGCTTCTTTGCTGCCCTTCTTGACACCAGGCCATCCTCCAAAAGTCCTCGCCTCACTGTGCGTGCAGATGCACTCACACCTGCAGATGCACTCACACCACAAGCTCTCCACTGATGGTGCCCCGATCCCGCAGCTGAATTAACTTTAGGAGACGGTCCTGGCGCTTGCTGGACTTTCTTGGGCGCCCTGACGCCTTCTTCAAATCAATTGAACCTCTCTCCTTGAAGTTCTTGATGATCAGATAAATGGTTGATTTAGTTGCAATCTTACCAGCAGCAATATCCTTGCCTGTGAAGCCCTTTTTGTGCAAAGCAATGATGACGTCACGTGTTTCCTTGCAGGTAACCATGGTTGACAGAGGAAGAACAATGATTTCAAGCACCACCCTCCTTTTAAATCTTCCAGTCTGTTATTCTGACTCAATCAGCATGACAGAGTGATCTCCAGCCTTGTCCTCGTCAACACTCTCACCTGTGTTAACGAGACAATCACTGACATGATGGCAGCAGTGCTGAAATGCAGTGGAATTTTTTGGGGGGGATTAAGTTCATTTTCATGGCAAAGAGGGACTTTGCAATTAATTACAATTCATCTGATCACTCTTCATGACATTCTGGAGTATATGCAAATTGCCATCATCAACACTGAGGCAGCAAACTTTGTGGAGACCAATACTTGTGTCATTCTCAAAACTTTTGGCCATGACTGTACAGTATGCAAATTTCTGTTTGAAAAAGCTGGCCTTTGCTTTTCTAACTGACTGTGTATATTTGTTCCTGGTTTCCCTGAAAAGTTGCATATCGTGGGGGCTATTCGATGCTAATGCAGTGCGCCACAGGATGTTTTTGTGTTGGTCAAGTGCAGTCAAGTCTGGGGTGAACAACCAGGCAAGTTGGTCAGAATGATATCTATGATAGTACCCATGTTTTATGGATTTAGGGTTGTATCTGGTGGGTTCCTTGATAATTTGTGTGAGATTGAGGGCATCTATTTTAGATTGAAGAACACCCGGGGCATTAAGCATATCCCAGTTTAAATCACCTAACAGTACAAACTCTGAAGATAGATGGGGGGGCAATCAATTCACATATGGTGTCCAGGGCACTGCTGGGGGCTGAGGGGGGTCTGTAACAGGCAGCAACAGTGAGAGACTTATTTCTGGAAAGGTGGATTTTTAAGAGTAGAAGCTCAAACTGACAATAGTGGACAACCCTGTTTTACTCCTCTTGACAGTTTAATACTTTCTGAGAAGTAGACTTCATTTATTATTTTACACCTAGGGTTACTATACATAACTTTAACCCATTATATAAGATATGATATATAAATTCCATTCATACTTATTAAAAGCCTTTTCAAAGTTAGCTATGAATACCTGGCCTGGTTTCCCAGATTGTTCACAGTGTTCTATTGTTTTCAGTACTTGTCTTGTATTTTCTCCAATGTATCGTCTATGTAAAAAACCTGTCTGAAAGGAAAGTGTTTTGCTTTGGGTAAAAATTTGCTTTTCCGCTTTTTCTTCCTACTCAATATGCGGCATGTCTAATAGGCTCAAAGTAAACAGTGTTCCACGTTTCAGTTATTCACACACTCAAACCGGTGCACCTGGCACATACTACCATAACCCGTTCAAAAGCACTTGAAATATTTTTGTCTTGCCCATTCACCTTCTGAATGGAACACATACACAATCCCTATCTAAATTGTCTCAAGGCTTAAAAATCCTTCTTTAGCCTGTTTCTTCCCCTTCATCTACACACTGATTGAAGTGGATTTATCAAGTGACATCAATAAGGGTTCATAGCTTTCACCTTGATTCATAATGTTCATAATGTTTTATACACTGAGTGTATTTACTCCTGTATATTCAGAAATAAATAAAATAATTCATAATACTTCACCAGAGCGCTTGAGGATCACTAGCTTATAAAACAACTTGCGAAGCCAGCAATTTGTGCAGCATGTATGGCGATAGACTTTATTATTGAGTTGCGGCTGTCAGTGAAAAGCATAAAAAATGTGTGTGAAGATAATGTGTCTTGAGTATAATTTAAAATGTTGAGACAAGAAGAAGGGGAGGGGTGTGTGTCTCTCTCCAGAATGTGAGCACTCAGCTCTCTCCGGACAATTCTTGCTCATTCATTGTTTAATTGTGTGAATTGTTTGCCCTATGATTGTTTGTTTTTATCAATTACATATGTCACCAGTAGTAAATGTACCATTAATCCCCATCATTTGGTTACATTACTTTCAGTTAATGCATGTAGCCTATTAATTACAGTCATTTACCGTTCTCGTTCTCGAAGCTCACAACCTGCTACACTTGTGAGAAACAAGTTTTGGTTTATTTCATAACCACAATTTACGAGTTTTGTCAATTTTTTTTGTCTTTTGTTTAGAGTGCTCCATGTGTCCATTGAGCATATGTTTTTCTGTCCCGTTAATGTTGAGGGAGCGTGCGACTGAGCATGCATAGAAGTACCTGGCCAGCTGCGTGCAAATGTAGTCTGAACTCACAACGTCCACCCCTGATAAGCGGAACTTCTCAGTAATTCTTTCTTCATGTCACACAGTAAGTCAATGAAGTCCGTTTTTTATTACATCCATTGCGAATGATAACAGTTCCTCAATCATCACCGTATTTGTAAAATCTTTCCAACACTTTCCAAGATATCATGATCTGATGATCCCATATATCCTGTGAAAGTGTCATAAAATACCTGCCCAAAAACAGATGTCTGTCCCGAGCTCACTGGCGCTGGAAACTCTGAGGGCCCGGAATAGGCTAGTTGATACAATATTGCAAGTTCGCTAGAGACAGCTTCAGGCCGGACCCATTTGATAGATTTGAACACATCTTCATTAGCGATAGTTCAAGTCAAGACAGATAGAAAGAGAGGCAGACAGGCGGAGTAAAGAGATGAATGCCATTGAAATAATCAAAATTTTCATCAGGATATTTTCTACTGTTTTCATTTGTCGGCTTTATGTATTTTTACTTAGTTGACAATGGGAGTTATAGGCCTTCTCCTGTTTTGGCCTATAGGCTACCTCTGAATTCTATGCATGCACTCATCTGTTTAGCCGCCAATGGATCAGGGTACATTAACATGCCCATGTGGCAGATGCTGGTTCTCTAGTTGAATTGTATTTTTGTTTTTTTTCATTTTAATTCAGATTTTTATGATTAACCAAGTAACAATAATTTCTTTATTAAAATGAAACTGTTCCACGAAAATGCACATTATGAAACTGGCATTCAGATCGGTAGAAATGGGAGGATAAATTGTAAGCAAACTTGAAACTCTATGAAGTGATTTGCACATCTTTACTATAAAAGCCATTAAAAAGAAATTGTGCATGAGCAAGTGTGTGCACATATAGGAGGTCCCGTGAAAAAATCATGCCCCCTATGGAAATTAAATGCCCGTACAACTTTACATGTTGCCCTTACATCCGCAAAGCGAGTGTGTGAGCTGCATGCACCGTCAGTTCACCATTCGTGCCTACAGTTAGCCATGGGCTTTTCCAAGGTTTCCTTGTTGCCCAACCCAGCCTTTATGGCTAAGGTCAGCGACTAGATTGCCTTGGATCTTGTGGCTTTCCACCACCGCCCTTCAATTCTACGGAAGAGTAGCATCTCCACCGTTTGTGTCCAGTACACACGTTGTGCATATACTTCAACTCCAACTCTGTCCTGGGAACCTCCCTGCAAGGGGAGGCCACACTCTCGTCAACAGTTGTCACATTGGATTGTGGATGCTTTTATGTTGACCTATAATAGCAAGGAGTTACAACCTCCGGAGAGCCTTAGGGCTCACTCCACCAGAGTTATGGTTACCTCTTGGCACTATTCAAGAGCATTTCCTTACAGGTGATTTGCGATGCGGCTTGTTGGGCATCCCCTCATACCTTTATGAGGTTCTACCATCTAGACGTCACTGCACCTGCTTTGGCGCATACTGTCCTCATTGTCGGGGCCTCTGAGGGTTGATACGTTCAGACTACCTGGCTTCAGAGAGCACGTTTGTGATACGGGAGTTAGCCATATCCCAAATGAGATATCGAAAAAAATTGTTTTTAAAGAGAACTCAAGGTTACTTTCGTAAACCCGATTCTCTGATATTATGAGTGCAAGTTCTCATCGCATTCCCCTACTCGCAAGAGTGTGAGGAAGTTCGGAATGCTTGAGAATGACCAGAGTGCGGGCAAGTGGCACCTTATCATTAGGGGAGCGGCTCACCTCATTTGCCACTTGCCAGATGTGTAATTGGTTCTTCGAGCTTATGAGGTTCAGGTGAATTCCACATGCAAGATATCTCACTCATAATATCAGGGAACTGAGGTTATGAATGTCACCTTGAGTTTTAAATGCATAGTGCAAAGACAAAAAAGTGGAGCTAGGATATTGGAAAGAAACCAGAGAGGAGGAGAGATAGGGAAATTGAACCCGCTTAGCAGTCCTTTCCTCTGTCTCATTCTTTTGTTTTCTCTCCAAACAAACTCATGCTGCAATGCAGTCTTTAGAAGGCCTTTATGAAATACTTCTATATCCTGCTTAGCCCCCGCACTTACAGCAAACTGCATACACTCACACACTGAAATAACAGAAGCATTATGATCTAAACTTACTTTCAAATTCACATTTGTCACAGGATACTTTTGAAATCAAGAAGAAGAACCTGATTTAGAGGAACCGGACTCATGAGGTTGGGCTTGAAGGTTCTGGTTGGACTGCTAAGGTCATCCCAATTTAACTGTCCGTTAGGATAGCTCTAAATGGTGCACTGATTTGGAACTGAGTAGGTTATATAAATTATGTTTGATAGAGTGGAGTGACCGTCTCTGACCTCTGCTGATGAGACCAATCCAACTGATCCAACCAACTAGGATTTTGTTTCTACTTCAGTGGTGACCAATTGCTGTTGAAAACTCCAGATGAAACTGGTAGGCCTTGTGTAGACTAATGTACTCCACACTGGAGACATTGTGGGTGACAAGTGGTGTCAGATTCGGCTGGGAAGGTGTTTTTGGAAAAAAGCAAAAATGTCTGCTTTAGCCGCTATTGTCGTCCGTGCCTTTGTAAAATGCAGACTTTCAGCAGTTTTTGGTCCCCGTCCAGTCTGGGAAAAGACATGAGTGACACTGTGGTCAGCTATCCTGGTTTCCTTCTCTCTGAACCAGTGTTTTTCTCTAGCTGGGGAGTCGGGAGTTGACAGGATTAGGCACTGCCGATGAATTCTCCAGTGATCTGTGGTTTCCATTAGAAGAACATTACAATGACAATCAAGTGCAACTCAAAGGCTTCTGAAATGTTTCCATCTTTGTTTTCGTTCCTACACTGTAGTTGTGCAATAATACAGCAGCCTGTGAGACCCGTCATCTAAGGATACTGTCTAAGGACACTGTCTGAAGCATGGGTAGCTGTTCACATGGATTTAGCTTGGGATGTAGTGGAGCGTAAACACATGCAAATGTAGTTTAACACACCCATTTATGTAGCGTTCACACACCTATTGTTGGCATTAGCATTTATGTCATCTCCACCACCCTTTATCGGTTACCCACCTTTTTCACCGCTATAACTCAAATTTAACTAAATATTCAGGGACTAACATCTGAAGTCATAATGATATGTTGATGACAGACTGAACGGTCATCAGCTATATCCTAATCATATTCACTCTAATTTACTATCACACAATTCAGTGTCCAAATTGATTCATGACAGATTTTAAGATATGATAGAAAATTTAGCCTTTTGAAAACCAGCCCAGCTTTCCCCAACATCTAATAGGGATTGTCCAATTGAGACCAATAGTGTCAATGCCAACAACTCTGGTGTCCCCCAGATATATTACAATATTTCAGGGATATCAGAAAGGCAATTTAATTATTTATAATGAGGCAATGTAACAATCTCGTCACTTCTTTGACAGTTGGGTCATAGAAAGATAAATTATTACATATTACTAGTATTACATTGAAGGTTTGCATTATGATTTTAATTAAGTCTTTGTGGTTAAACCCACCCAACTGTTCTCAGTCTTATAATATTGGGCTACAAAGCTCTGCTAAATAATTAAATACAATCAGTGTGTTTTGGCCAGGCATCATTGCTATTATCTACGCTTGTGTATAAATGTGTTTTGGGCAGGCATCATTGCTATTATCTACGCTTGTGTTGTGTGACGGCTGAAATTGGGGGCAGGGGGCCAGAAGATGTTTATTACTTATATGTGGCAAGCATGTGGTTTACATTTTCCATGAGAGGCTTTTCAATATGTAGACTGGTTACATTTACCATTGAGGCATTTCACTACGACCAGATCAACTGATGGAACTAAAGAAAATACAACTAATCTGGGGATGGGTACAAAACATTTCATAACAATGATACTGTTTGTTTTATATCACTGCAATGTACAGTATGGCACTTGTGAAAGGTTTGACAATGATCTATTGGATTACAGATGTAGGATCTTAATTTGAGCCAGTTTGCTACAACAGGAAAATAATCCTGCACAACAGGAAATGTGAATTAATAATTGTGGATAATAATTAATGGACATTTTTGTAGGGGTTGATACATTTTTCATAAGGGAATGTCTGAAATGTCAAGTGGAAATAAACCACTAATATTCCATTCACCCAGTTCAATGTTACAGCAATAGGTTTATGCTACTAAATGATACTCACATTTTCCCTATACCCATCATGAGGTTGCTGCAACCTAGCCTATGAATGAAAGTTTACAACGTAGGTGCACATAGGGTCGAGAGTTAAATTACAGACAGTTGAATTACACCCTACAGACAGTGACATTCAATACCGCCTTGCACACTCTTGCATGCATCTAGCTGATATACAGTAGGCTGTAATTATTAGTCCAACAGTTGCAAACGAGAATTTCTATTGGACAAATTCAGTTATGTTTATCTCCGTTTTGTTTCCTTTGCTTCCGTTTAAGAAACGGTTTTCAGCAGAATCGGCAGAATGAATACACCCCTGATCACGAGTAGAGTTCACTCACATAACAACCACGTTGTATTCCTTCCCTTCCCTTCGCTTGTGGACTTCAATGTACAACAAATCAGCTGTATATGACCAGGCAAGAAAAACTTTCCAAGTAAAACCTCAACAAACAGCCTACATTGTTGTCACCATATTAGCTAAAGCAACATCATGGTCAGCATAGCTAATAGAACTAACGCCTTAGTAAACCCGCTACAATCATGAAGTAAGCAGTTACACCGGCGGCCCTGGTGGCAATACATTAGTAATACCAAAAGCTTACCTTGACTTGGAAGAGTTCCAGTGTTGCGTTGGAAAGTCATAACCAGCTAGCTAACATAGCATCCCTCTGTTTGATCCAGGTGTTTCAGTAGGCTAGCTAGCTGCATTTGCTAGCTAAGTAAGTGAAACTGAAAGAGAAAAAATATACGAAATCTCTCTCTCTATTTCTATTTCTGTATTGCTTCTCCTTCATTTTGGAATTTTTTGTAATGAAGAAATGAATTTGTTCAAAACTGTTCAACTATTGTCTTTCTCTCTCTTTGAAACAACTACTCACATCATTTTATGCATTCCAGTGCTAGCAGCTGTAGCTTGTGCTTTCAGTACTATATTAATTCTCTGATCCTTTGATTGGGTGGACAGTATGTCAGTTCATCAAATTTTTCAAATCAAATGTATTTATAAAGCCCTTTTTCCATCAGCCGATGTCACAAAGTGCTATACAGAAACCCAGCCTAAAACCCGCAATAGAGCGCAGGTGCACGTCCAATGAACAGGTCAGGGTTCCATAACCGCAGGCAGAAGAGTTGAAACGGGTGCAGCAGCACGACCAGGTGGACTGGGGACCGCTAGGAGTCATCAGGGCAGGTGGTCCTGAAGCATGGTCCTCCGGGTAGGCTCAGGTCCTCCGGGAGAGGAAGTAGAGTGGGAGAGAGAGAGAATTAGAGGGAGCATACTTAAATTCACACAAGACACTGGATAATAACATCAGATTTAACAAACTGACCCTAGCCCCCCGGCACATAGACTATTGCAGCATAGATACTGGAGGCTGAGACAGGGGGGGGTCAGGAGACACGTTCATGCTGCAAGAGCTCTGATAGGCTGGAGGACGTTCTCCGGAACTGGTCATAATTACTGTGTAAGTCTATGGAAGGGGGTGAGAACCATGAGCCTCCTAGGTTTAGGTCCGAGTTGTCCTCTGGCTACACAATGGTGCTGATGTAGACTTTCTTTGCAACATAATGTGTTTTAATCAGTTATTTGGTGACTATATTTAGTATAGTTTTATCAAAAAAATATAACTTTTTACAATTTAAATGTATATGAAAGTAGTCCTCCCCTTCCTCCTCTGAGGAGCCTGCACTGTTCGAAGCCCTTAATTTGATCCTTCTGAAATTGTTTTTTGTTGCAACTAGTTACCGACAAACAAAACACATTTTACTATGATTTCTGTGATAATATAGAGGAATTATGTTTAAAAATTATGTTTATTTTGTATATTAGTGGACGAGTATACAAATGTGGAATCAATAGTACACTTTGTGATAAAAGCACCACATTTGGCATAGAGGTAGATGTATGTACTCTGAAAATATATAGATATAGACCCACCTTTTTATTTATTTATTTTTATTTCACCTTTATTTAACCAGGTAGGCCAATTGAGAACAAGTTCTCATTTACAACTGCGACCTGGCCAAGACAAAGCAAACCAGTGCGACAAAAACAACAACACAGAGTTACACATGGGATAAACAAACGTACAGTCAATAACACAATAGAAAATATACGTACAGTGTGTGCAAATGTAGTAAGATTCGGAAGGTAGGGCAATATATAGGCCATAGTGACAAAATAATTACAAATTAGCATTAACACAGGAATGATAGTTGTGCAGATGATGATGTGCAAATAGAGATACTGGAGTGCAAATGAGCAAAAATAATAAATATGGGGATGAGGTAGTAGGGTAGGCTATTTACAGAAGGGCTATATACAGGTGCAGTGATCGGAAAGCTGCTCTGACAGCTGATGCTTAAAGTTAGTGAGGGAGATGGTAGTCTCCAGCTTCAATGATCTTTGCAATTCGTTCCAGTCATTGGCAGCAGAGAACTGGAAGGAATGGCGGCCAAAGGAGGTGTTGGCTTTGGGGATGACCAGTGAAATATACCTGCTGGAGCGCATGCTACGGATGGGTGTTGCTATGGTGACCAGCGAGCTGAGATAAGGCGGGGATTTACCTAGTAAAGACTTGTAGATGACCTGGAGCCAGTGGGTTTGGCGACGAATATGTAGTGAGGGCCAGCCAACGAGAGCGTACAGGTCGCAGTGGTGGGTAGTATATGGGGCTTTGGTAACAAAACGGATGGCCCTGTGATAGACTACATCCAATTTGCTGAGTAGAGTGTTGGAGGCTATTTTGTAAATGACATCGCCGAAGTCAAGGATCGGTAGGATAGTCAGTTTTACGAGGGCATGTTTGGCAGCATGAGTGAAGGAGGCTTTGTTGCGAAATAGGAAGCCGATTCTAGATTTAATTTTAGATTGGAGATGCTTAATGTGAGTCTGGAAGGAGAGTTTACAGTCTAACCAGACACCTAGGTATTTGTAGGTGTCCACGTTGTAGCAAGTTTAGGGGTGTGGGATTTCCACGTCATCAAGCTCAATAACAAACAGACACAAACAGCGTAATTTCAATGTAGTTGGGAATTTATTAGGGAAATAAGTCCCTAGGTGGGAAAGGAAAAGGGGGGGGGGGTTTAGCTACCAGTTCACAGTCCACAGTTCGTTGTCGTTGTCCATTAATCCAAGGGTTAATCCACAGCACGGTTCTCAGCCAGTCCAATTCGGTACACAGGGTTAAATCCTCCTTCCTAGTAATACAGCTCACCACTTAACTTGTCACACTCTCTGTTGCACACCTCTCTCTCTCTCTTCTAGTCTGCTTCCCTTCTTATCCACAAACACTCAATCACTTAATGATTCACACCTTTTCTCGTTAGTGCAGGAAGTCCCTATAAGGCTCGGGGGTGGAGCCAACGGGCTGCCAGATATCTTATCTCAATGACCACTCCCCTCACCTCTCCCTGCCGTCTGCCACACACCTCCCCCCTCAGCTCCAACCGGGAGGGAGGGGCGGTCCAGCCCCCAAGAGCGTCCTTCCTGGAAAGTGCATCGGCATTTCCATGGGCTGCACCTGATCTATGGATGACAGAGAAATCAAAGGGTTGTAAGGATAAGAACCAGCGGGTCACCCTGGCGTTACTTTCCTTATTCCGGGACATCCATACTAGAGGAGCATGGTCTGTTACAAGGGTGAAGTGCCGTCCCAATAAGTAATATTTCAGTGACTCTAGGGCCCATTTGATGGCTAGACATTCTTTTTCCACCGTGGAGTATCTTTGTTCCCTTGGCAACAACTTACGGCTGATGTACATGACTGGGTGTTCCTCACCTTCGTGTAGTTGTGATAAGACGGCCCCCACCCCTGTTTCGGACGCATCCGTCTGTACCACCAGTGGTTTGGAGAAGTCCGGGGTCGCCAGGACAGGTCCAGAGCACAGCGCACCCTTTAGGTCCTGAAAGGCCTTCTCTGTCTCCTCGGTCCACTTCACTTGGTTGGGCTGACGGTTCTTGAGCAGATCTGTCAGGGGACTGGCTAGCGAGGCATAATTGGGGATACATCTTCGATAGTAACTAGTCAACCTCTCAAACGTACGTACCTGCTTCTTGGTGAGGGGGCGTGGCCAGTCCCGGATCGCTTCCACTTTCTTCGCCTGGGGCTTGACACACCCCCTCCCGACTGTGTACCCCAGGTACTCAGCCTCCCGCAGGCAAGACGACATTTCTTAGGGTTAGCCGTTAGTCCCGCCTCTCGTAAGGCCTGCAACACCTCGCTCACCTGTGCTAGATGGATCTCCCACTTGCTCCCATGGATCACAATATCATCAAGGTAGGCTGCTGCATACTCACGGTGGGGACGGAGAACCTGGTCCATCAACCTTTGGAAGGTGGCTGGAGCCCCATGCAAACCAAAGGGCAGTTTCTTGTACTGAAACAGCCCATCAGGTGTGGCAAACGCTGTTTTCTCCCGTGCTTCGGGAGCTAAGGGCACCTGCCAATAACCCTTTGTCAGGTCCAGAGTGCTGATATATCGAGCAGTCCCCAGCCGCTCGATTAATTCATCAACTCGGGGCATAGGGTAGGCATCAAGTTAAGTGGTGAGCTGTATAACTAGGAAGGAGGATATCATTTACTTTTCTAAAATCATTACAGAAGCGAATGGTGCCATTACCAATACTATGGGGCTGCACCACTCACTATTCGATCCCTCTATGATATCTGCTTCCAACATCATTTTCACCTCATTCCTAACAGCCTCTCTCCTTGCTTCAGGTATGCGGTATGGTCTCAGCTTCACCCTTTCCCCGGGTTCAGTGATGATGTGGTGCTGTACCAGATCTGTGTGTCCTGGTTCACTAGAGAACACATCCTGGTTCCGTCCAACCAACTCTGTCAGATCTTGCTTTTGTGCTTGGCTTAGCTGGTCCCCCATGGGCACCTCCGTTGGCTTGGTCTCTGTGGTTGCCTTTGGGGGGTGAACAGAGTAGAGGACATCACGGGCATTCCATTTCTTTAACAAATTCACATGGTAAATCTGGGTCAAATGCCTACGTCCCGGCTGTCTTACCTTGTAATTAACCTCACCCACTTTCTCAAGGACTTCGTATGGACCATTCCATTGGGCCAAAAACTTACATTCTGAGGTGGGGATCAACACCAATACTTTGTCTCCTGGACGGAAGTCTCTTTGTTGTGCCCCTCTGTTATATATCCGCGCTTGGGCCTCCTGAGCCTCCTGCATATGTTCCCGTACCAGGGGCCACAGGGTTGCCATCCGGTCTCTCATGTCCTCCACGTGTTCCACCATGGTTCGATGGGGCGACGGCTGTTGTTCCCAGGCTTCTTTAGCCAGGTCCAGTAGTCCCCGGGGTCGTCGCCCGTACAAGAGTTCAAAGGGAGAGAATCCTGTTGAGGCTTGGGGTACTTCTCGGATTGAAAACATCAGGTAAGGTAGTAGCTGATCCCAATTCCTCCCGTCCGCCTCCATCACCTTCTTTAACATTTGCTTCAGGGTCCGGTTGAATCTTTCGACCAGGCCGTCTGTCTGTGGGTGGTACACTGAGGTGCGCAGCTGGGTTATTTTCATTAATTTACAGAGATCCTTCATAATTCTTGACATAAACGGAGTTCCCTGATCTGTTAATATCTCGTCTGGGATGCCCACTCGGGAAAACGGCATGACTAACTCACATGCAATTCCTTTGGTAGCCATGGTGCGTAGGGGAATGGCTTCTGGATACCTGGTGGCATAATCCAGAACCACCAGGATGTATTGGTGCCCTCGGTTGCTCTTGGGTAGCGGTCCCACCAGGTCCATTGCGATCCTGCTAAATGGGACTGAAATGATGGGCAATGGAATTAAGGGGTTGCGAAAGTGTGGCTTTGGTGCCACTCGCTGGCACTCTGGGCAACTGCGGCAGTAATCCTCCACCGCTCTCTTCACCCCCGGCCAATAAAATCTGGTCTTTATCCGGTCTAAGGTTTTCTCTACTCCTAGGTGAGCCCCAAGAAGGTGAGAGTGAGCCAACTGCAGAACAGATTGCACAAAAGGACGAGGCACCAGCAACAACTCCCTAAAATCATCATTTGCCTTCACAACCTGATACAGCAGGTTCTTCTTTATAGAAAAGTGAGGGTATATGATCTGACTTACCCCCTCAATGGGCTTCCCGTCCACCACAGTCACCTGTTGGAGAGCGCTGGCCAGGTTGGGATCCTCCAATTGGGCCGTGACGAACTGGCCCGCTAGAGAGGCTGGCTTTGGGACCACCTCGTGGTCCATTGGGAACATGTCGTTCAGACTTGCCTCACCTTCCTCCGGTCTTGCTTCCTCTGAGTCATTCTCCGAAAGGGCCGCTGTTGATGCCTGGAGGTCCCCTCCCTGGAACCCACACATTCGGGCACCTCCCTTTCGCCCCTTCCACTCCTCCTGCTTCTTCCTCCCGTACGGTTCCATCTGTTCCCCACGTCGCTGTACATACTGGACCACAATTGGCGGAACATCGGGCAATCTCTCCCGATAAGTACTGGTACGGGTAGGTTTGGGACGACTCCCACTGGTCCAGTGTGTTGTCCCTTTGCGGTCTGCAGGTGGAGGATTGTAGTAGGGTAGTTCTTGGTCTCACCGTGAATGCATGTGATGGCCACGGTGTCAACCCGGTTTGAGGGTTGGGCCAAGTCAGGATCAGGGTTACCATACTCCCGGAATCCAACAGTGCCATGGTGTCCTTCCCATTGGCTCTTACCGGAGTGACGGGGGAAGGCCTACTCTCCTCAGCCCAGCATGTCATCAGTAACCCGCAGGGTCGCCCGGCGGCTTCCTCACTGGCTGCGGCCGAAGGCATGGAGTCGTCACGGTTTGGACAGGACCAGGCAATGTGTCCTGGCTCACCACACTCATAGCACTTCCTGCTGTCGTGGTTCAGAAAAAGGTGTGGTCTTCCCTCAATGACCACTACCCTCACCTCTCCCTGCCGTCTGCCACAACGTATTCTAAGTCAGACCCATCGAGAGTAGTGATGGTAGTCCGGTGGGTGGGTGTGGGCAGCATTCAATTAAAAAGCATGCATTTAGTTTTACTAGCATTTAAGAATGCGGTGATTGACAGAGTCGAAAGCCTTGGCCAGGTCGATGAAGACGGCTGCACAGTACTGTCTTTTATCTATGGCGGTTATGATATCGTTTAGTACCTTGTGCATGGCTGAGGTACTAGATATGGCCCTGGGGGGTGTGGCAGCTACTATAACAAAAAAAATAACTCAAGCATTTAAATACATATTTAACTTACAGTAAATGTCTCAATACCAAGTCGAGAGTCTTTCAGACAGACAGACAGACAGACAGACAGACAGACAGACAGACAGACAGACAGACAGACAGACAGACAGACAGACAGACAGACAGACAGACAGACAGACAGACAGACAGACAGATAGATACTTTATTGATCCCAGAGGGGAATGGAATATTAACATCTGTCAGTGTACTGTATAATAGCACTTTGTCAGTTGTTCCAAAGTTAGAGCTAAAAGTCTGATGGGACCGGCGCCCATATTTCTATATCGCAATTTGAGGTAAATAATTAAGCTTAAAATATGTTACCGCTTTAAGGATCCATATTATTATTCACATGAGAAATTGGTCGGTAAGGTCTTGTAATTATACAGCTCCATATTAAACTTTTCCATTCCCTCCCCCTGCCCGGACTTACTATGTACATGCAGAATAACTATAATTAAAAATGGTATTTTCAACCAACGGGTGTCGTACTTGTACTCACACACGATCTTGTATAATTACATTATTTTGCCATTTGCTTAAAAACAAACAAATGCCTTGATATACAGTAAGAGCCAAAGCATTCTTTCCAAATGATACACACTTGTTTTTATGTTCAGAAGATGGACAATCCAAATACTCCTGTTCTTAGCATTTTGAACTTTGTATTAGTACACTGAGAAAAACAACAAGTAGAATTTACTCAATTTTTATTTGGCAAGTTTTTGCATGAATATTTTTCAAGTAAATTTCACATTTATGGAAATTAAGTAAATCTACTTAACTCTAAGCCGAGTAAAATTAACAAAGTGAATAAGTACATATAACTTGGCCTGTTAAATTATATTGAGTAATTTTTACTTACAAATCTGATATAATTAATAGAATTAAGTAAAACCACTTGATATTTTAAATTAATTTTACTTGTTTTATGCAGTGCTGGTAATTATTTTAAATTAAATGTTACTCTTATAATGTGACAAAATAATACTGGGACAATGTGCAGTTCAGAGTAATTTATTAAGAAATGCCTATGAACATTCACAGTACAAAATCATGTAAATGAAGTAAAGGAAACTCATTAAGTCCTTACCCAATTACATTTAGAAAGACTTTTAAGCTAATAAAAAAACAAATACAAATCCTGCAATTTGTAAATGTAAAAAAGTTTGTACAAAACAGTTTTATCAAATGATGGCAACCATTATCAACTCAGTTGCACGCACATCTTTTATGTAAACAACAAATACAAATATAAAATGTAAAGGTTGCACACAATGAACATTTTGGGGTAAGAGTCAACAAGGCAGATAAATGCTTATGAACATTCACAGTACAAAAACATGTAAAGTTCTTTCTAAATTTCAGTATCAAAATATTACATAGCAAACTGCTGTCAAAAATTAATCCTGCTAACCAGACCCCACCCCCTACCCTTAAAAAGGAAACTCATTAAGTCCTTACCCAATACATTTAGAAACCCTTTTAAGCTAATAAAAAAAACTGAAATACAAATCATGTAATTTGTACATGTAAAAACATTTGTACAAAACAGTTTTATCAAATGATGGCAACCATTATCAACTCAGTTGCACACATCTGTTATGTTAACAACAAATATAAATGTAAAGGTTGCACACAATGCACATTTTGGAGCAAGAGTCAACAAGGCAGATAAATGCTTCTGGAAATATTTCAAGGAAGCAGCTTGTTTTTCAAAGATCGTACTTTAGGAGAGAGCTTCAGACCATCAAGATCCAGAAACAGTTTCTGAAAAACCTCAAAAGTGTACTTCAGCTTGGAGGGATACTGAAGATTTAAGGCGTATATCAGTCCCATCAGGAGAGCACAAGCTTTCGCAGTATTTCCACAGTTCGATAGGACCTTGCTTTCTTCAAGCACAATGGACACCACTGGCTCTCCGTCTCCGTTTCCGTTTCCATGGTGTGAACGCAGTATATAACGTTACTGAGAAAAAAATATGGCTAACGTCTTACAAAGCTAACTCGTCATTAACCGTCTTGGGTCGGCATTTTGCTCGATTTTTTTTCTTCACATAACGTTACCTCAAAATGCTCAGTCATTTTTGGTCATACAGATTACAGACTTAAGAAATATGAACAAATAAACTGTTAAATGTCTACTTTTTTATGTGTCCACTTACAATCGAAATAAAACATTGTGCTTTTGTAAAAGAAAGAAAATAAACAGAGTGCTTTCTGCCTCTCCGTCTCCGTGAACTTTTTTTCTGGAGCACGTCTCTTAACTTAAGAACACTAAACTTTTCAAATGTATAGACTGAAGTGATGACAACACAATCGTTAAATTAATCTAAAATCCGTAATATAATGCAGTTTTTTACTGTTGCTTACCTGTCGAGAGCAGATGGAGTGGAGATTGGAAATCCCTCAATCATCGCGGGTTTTCTTCTTTCCGCGCATGCGCAGATTCCTTTCTTCAAGGACGTAAATTTTACTTGATTTTTTTATTTGCTTCAAGTACTTAATTAATGCATGCAAATATGCCAGAGAGTCAGAAGTCAATTTTACTTGTCTGTTGGATGTCTAATATTTACAAGTAAAAATTGAGTATATAATTAGGATTTACTTAATATACTAAAGTTTTCATTTTTACAAAATGATTCTTAGCAAAAGATACATGATTTTTCCTGTTTTATTTACTTTGCCATAAAATCATTTTTTACAGTGTATGACGTTATGTGAATCAAACCTATTTCTATTGAAATGCAGCAGAAATTCACATGAGGTAATAAGGGTACATCCATTTCCATAATGGCTAGAATGATTGCTTTTGTTTCATTGCATTTGATGAAAAGAAAAGTGGTGAGTTTTGAAATAGTCATCAGTGTTGCTGAGGGAGGGAGGGCTCCAATTCCATGCAGCTTCAACCAGGGCTCTCTCTCTCTCTGCTGTGTCCCATTAAAGAGCTCATCTTCATCCACACAGTCAGTCAGTGATTAGCAGAAGAGGGCTGAGCAGCCTATGTCTGTGTGAGAGGAACCAGACTTGTTTTTCTGTGCAGAAAGCAGGTGTAAAAAGGGAAATATCATGTCAAGGCCAGATGTCCAGGCTGGTGTTTGGCTATGACGCAATGCGGCACTGAAGAGGAGAGCTCCCAGAACCCCACTCTGCTGGGAGCCCTGCCTGACAGACCTGTATTGAGAGAGAGAACCTAAGGGGAATCCTATGAAGCAAGCTAGATCTACTCAGGGTTTTCTAACATTAACAAGCTTCAGTTAGCATCACATTCTAGCCCAGGCTTCGTCTGTACTACGACGATGACATAGCTCGTCCGCCTGATGCTAACTCTAGCAGGCTCATAGCTGCGCATGCATGTCACACATGGATAGTCAAACGCCAAATTCTTCATTGAGACAATGCTGAAACATCAATCCATGGCCGAGTCAGTGACACATTTTCATTTGTGGCACTTTCGTTTGACCGGTTATCCCGAGTTGAACTTGAATTGGCCAAAGTTACCTCGTTAACTCCTCAAACCTGCTTTGTAGGATACCCCTATGGTTTGACCGTGTGATCACTCTCTCCGTAGCCGAAGTGAGCAAGACCTTTAAACAGTTCAACATTCCTGATTACCAGGACGTGCACTCTGAGCATGCGGGGACCAACTGGCAAGTGTCTACACTGACATTTTCAACCTCTCCCTGACCGAGTCTGACTCCAATTCGCACACCACCCCAACAGATCCACAGATGACGCAATCTCAATCGCACTCCACACTGCCCTTTCCCACTTGGACAAATGGAACACCTATGTGAGAATGCTGTTCATTGACTACAGCTCAGTGTTCAACCCCATAGTGCCCACAACGCTCATCACTAAGCTAAGGACCCTGGGACTAAACACCTCCCTCTGCAACTGGATCCTGGACTTCCTGACGGGCCGCCCCCAGGTGGTAAGGGTAGGCAACAACACATCTGCCACGCTGATCCTCAACACGGGGTGCGTGCTTAGTCCCCTCCTGTACTCCCTGTTCACCCACGACTGCGTGGCCAAACACGACTCCAACACCATCATTAAGTTTGTTGACGACACAACAGTGGTAGGCTTGATCCCCAACAACAATGAGACAGCCTATAGGGAGGAGGTCAGAGACCTGGCAGTGTGGTGCCAGGACAACAACCTCTGCCTCAACGTGAGCTAGACAAAAGAGATGATCGTGGACTACAGGAAAAGGAGGGCCGAACACAACCCCATTCACATCGACGGGGCTGTAGTGGAGCTGGCCAAGAGTTTGAAGTTCCTTGGTGTCCACATCACCAACAAACTATCATGGTCCAAACACACCAAGAAGTTTTGTGAAGACGGCATGACAAGGCCTTTTCCCCCTCAGGAGACTGAAAAGATTTGACATGGGTCCCCAGATCCTCAAAAAGTTATACAGCTGCACCATTAAGAGCATCCTGACCCGTTGCATCAGCAACTGGTATGGCAACTGCTCGACATTCGACCGCAAGGCGCTACAGAGGGTAGTGCGTATGGCCCAGTACATCACTGGGGCCAAGCTTCCTGCCATCCAAGACCTATACACTAGGCGGTGTCAGAGGAAGGCCCAAAAATGTGTCAGAGGAAGTCCGCCCCCCCCCCCCCCCCCTTTGTTTTTACAGTGCTCCTGCTCTCTGTTTATTATCTATGCATAGTCATGGTACCGGTAGCTCAGTCGGTAGAGCATGGCGCTTGAAATGCCAAGGTTGAGGATTCGATTCCCATGGGGTACCAGTATGAAAAGATTTATGCACTCACTACTGTAAGTCGCTCTGGATAAGAGCGTCTGGTAAATAGCCTCATTATTGTTATTTTGTTGTGTTACTTTTTTTTATTTTAAATGTTTTACTTTAGTTTATTTAGTAAATATTTTCTTAACTCTATTTTCTTAAAACTACATTGTTGGTTAAATGCCTGTAAGTAAGCATTTCATGGTAAGATCTACACCTGTTGTATTCGGCGCATGTGACAAATAACATTTGATTTGATTTTTACTCCTGAATTTATTTATGCTTGCCATAACAAAGGGGTTGAACACTTATTCACTCAAGACATTTCAGCTTTTAATTTTATTCATTTCAAATCAGATCAGTGACACAGCATCAACATGTAATCCATTTTAAATTCTGGTTATAATACAACAATGTTTGGAAAAAGTGAAGGGTTGTGAATACTTTCTGAAGGCACTGTATGTGCATTTTAAAACCACAAACTGTAAATAGACAGGTATTTGAGACACGTATTGTAAAATGGGACCCATCATTGGCAAGTTTCTGATTCATGAATGAGGATGACATCCATAGGCAACTCTTGTTCATTCCTACTGCAGTTGCAGCACACACTACCACTTCTTGCATTCTTTATTAGTGTGATCTCACACTGGTTGACATGAAGACATATTTTTCATGTCGGACCTTTGTGGTAGGTAATTGCATGGCCCTTCTGTTGGTTTAATGCCCTATGAGCACTGGCAATTCACTCGTTTCTCATCCATTGTGATAGCAAAGCTACAATGATGTGCCTCTCCCCTTTTGAAAGAAAGCATTGCAGTTTTTATAGCCTTAGAAGTGAGATGATGTGTAGTCTGTTGAAGCAGTTATTTTTTGTTAGCAACATACAATACGAGTGCTGTTCTGTGTTAGTGGAGGGTGGGAGGTTTTATCTCTTTCCCTACTGTATATAGTACTGTCTGTTTGTATTGTGTTACTGTATATAGTACTGTATGTTTGTATTGTGTTACTTTATATAGTACTGTATGTTTGTATTGTGTTACTGTATATAGTACTGTATGTTTGTATTGTGTTACTGTATATAGTACTGTATGTTTGTATTGTGTTAATGTATATAGTACTGTATGTTTGTATTGTGTTACTGTATATAGTACTGTATGTTTGTATTGTGTTAATGTATATAGTACTGTATGTTTGTATTGTGTTACTGTATATAGTACTGTATGTTTGTATTGTGTTACTGTATATAGTACTGTATGTTTGTATTGTGTTACTGTATATAGTACTGTATGTTTGTATTGTGTTACTGTATATAGTTCTGTCTGTTTGTATTGTGTTACTGTATATAGTACTGTCTGTTTGTATTGTGTTACTGTATATACTACTGTATGTTTGTATTGTGTTAATGTATATAGTACTGTCTGTTTGTATTGTGTTACTGTATATAGTACTGTCCGTTTGTATTGTGTTACTGTATATAGTACTGTATGTTTGTATTGTATTAATGTATATAGTACTGTCTGTTTGTATTGTGTTACTGTATATAGTACTGTCTGTTTGTATTGTGTTACTGTATATAGTACTGTATGTTTGTATTTTGTTACTGTATATAGTACTGTATGTTTGTATTGTGTTATTGTATATAGTACTGTATGTTTGTATTGTGTTAATGTATATAGTACTATATGTTTGTATTGTGTTACTGTATATAGTACTGTATGTTTGTATTGTGTTTATGTTAATATGTGAAGTATATGTGTGTTATAAGGCCGGCAGGTAGGGCGGCAGGTAGCCTAGTGGTCAGAGGGTTGGGCCATTAACCATAAGGTTGCTCGATCGAATCCCCAAGCCGACAAGGTGACAACTAGAAATTAGAGGGCTGCTCTATAGTGGAGGGTGGCTTAAACCAATAGGAGGAATTGCTACCAGGCAGAAGACGACTAAGCACCTTATGGGAGCGTTGAAATGTAGTATTCAAATGAAAGTTATCGATAATAATGCGATTAGTTAAAGTGCACTATATACAAAAAGTATGTGAAAACCCCTTCAAATTAGTGAATTCGGATAGTTCTGCCACACCCGTTGCTGACAGGTCGAGCACACAGCCATGCAATCTCCATAGACAAACATTGGCAGTAGAATGGCCTTACTGAAGTTCGGGCTAGGCCCCTTAGTTCCGGTGAAGGTAAATCTTAACGCTACAGCATACAATGACATTCTAGACGATCCTGTGCTTCCAACTTTGTGGCAACAGTTTAGGAAAGGTCCTTTCCTTTTTCAGCATGACAATGCCCCCGTGCACAAAGCAAGGTCCATAAAGAAATGGTTTGTCGAGATCTATGTGAAAGAACTTGACTGGTCCTGACCTCAACCACATGAAATGGAACGCAGACTGCAAGACAGGCCTAATCGCCCAACGTCAGTGCCCGACTTCACTAATGCTCTTGTAGCTGAATGGAAGTAAGTCCTCGCAGCAATGTTCCAACATCTAGTGGAAATCTTTCGTTGTCTGGAAAAGGATCTAAATAAGGGATCAATTCTGTGAATAGTTGAAATCAGATGTATCACTATTTTTCTAAGAGTGGCACTAACATTTAATCTCACAGTCGTTTCAATAGGAATAGGACCTTTTCGCATTCTTAACATTCCTCTCCATAGAATACTGAATAGCTACCGTAAAACTACCAAAAGAGGCTTTCCCTTTGTCAAGACTTGCTTTTACTGACTGAATTTGGGTGACTCTTTCACCTTGATTCTTTCACTATTACAAGTTTTAAAACAAAACTTATTTGAAATCAAAATCGATCTTTGTTGCTTTGTGCTTGTTATTGTTAAAGCCATATGGTATATAAGATAGGCCTACTATTCTTGTTAACGCCTAAGTTGCACATTATTGCACTCTTTTAAACTTTAAAACGTCCTACCAAAGCCATCGTCCAACTCTGCACTGTTTGAGAGAAAAGTCACGCTGTTCCCTGCAGCTGTGTCGATCTGCTCTAAATAGACGGGTTGGCTGACAAAGTGACTAAAATAATGTGCACGCATCGATGTGGCCAGAAGCCGTGCTTTGTTATGATTCTGAATTCTCAGATAGCTGAGGGCAGTGGTGGAAAAAGTACACAATATCATACTTGAGTAAAAGTAAACATACCTTAATAGAAAATGACTCAAGTAAATGTGAAAGTCACCCAGTAAAATAGTACTTGAGTAAATGTCTAAAAGTATTTGGTTTTAAATATACTTTAGTATAAAAAGTAAATGTAATTGCTAAAATATACTAAAGTATCTAAAGTAAAAGTATGAATCATTTCAAATTCCTTATATTAAGCAAACCAGACAGCACCATTTTCTTGTTTTTTACATTCACAAATAGCCAGGGTCACACTCCAACACTCATAACTTAACTTACAAACGAAGCATTTGTGTTTAGTTAGTCCGCCAGATCAGACGCAGTAGTGATGACCAGAGATGCTCTCTTGATAAATGCGTAAGTGGGACAATTTTCCTGTCCTGCTAAGCATTCAAAATGTAACAGGTACTTTTAGGTGTCAAGAAAAATGTATGGAGTAAAAATAACATTATTTTCTTAAGGAATGTAGTGAAGTAAAAGTACAAGTTATAAATAGTAAAGTAAAGTACAGATATCCACAAAAACTACTGAAGTAGTACTTGAAAGTATTTTTACTTAAGTAATTTACACCACTGGAACCTACACATATCATTAGGTACCTGCTGACCCATTTTACAGTATATTATACTCACACACACATTGACATGCACACACACTCATGCAAACAGTACTGGCCACATCAATGGCTGATCAGGTGGTGTTAGACAATGTTACTGTAAAGTGTATGATAGTGTTTGATGTTAGAAGTTCCAGATAGGCCTCTATCTGTCTCAACCACAGACAGATTGAAAATGATCTCAAGCAGAATATCGTAATATAAACCATAAACATTAAATTTGAACAAAATCCTCAAATGTTGCGCAGTGTGGTGTATTTTATTCAGCTGTTTTCATCAGTCAATGCATTTTAGCTAAATAAAAAACTGTTCAGAATCCATCTGCTTTCAAATTAAATCAATATAATCTTTACCCAAGCTTAGAAAAGTGTCGCGTTTAGAGCAAAGTAAGAGCACAGGATTGGAAAAGCTTTCAGGCGCCAAATTATTTTAATTACAGTTTGTTTGTGCTATGTGCTAAGCTATTACTCTAATACATAAGTAGCAGGAATAATATTCAAGTACTATATTAGAGTGCAGATACTGATCTTTTTTTGTTTAGCTGTTGAGTTCTATAAATGTTATTCAGATTCCTTTTTTTCTAGTGAGGGGCTGCAGAACTGTACTCGTGGATCAATTCCAGTTATTTTGCCAGGTTTACTAAATGTTCTGTTTGCACTAGCACAAAGTTAGCACCTGTTTCTTTCCAGGACGAATAAATCATAACTACTGAAACAAAAAGGCCAAGTTAGGTTTAGATATTATGGAGCTGTGCCTGAAACTACACTGGAGTTTCATTTCTTAAAACCATCATTTTAGTGGGGAACTAGTGAAAAGCCTTCAAACTATTGATAACATTACAGTGTTAGAACGTTTTCACAGAAGAGTGACATTGTAAAAGTCTCACAATGTCATAGTTCTATTAGAGGCAAGGCTATAGCCTGAGCTGTCCGTGGTTCTGAAGCTACTGTTCATCATCATCACTGAGACACAAAAAAAGTTGACAAATGAGATACCCCAAAATTGTACAGACACATACCAGCTCTATTTCAAACTAAGCAGGAAGTTTCATGGGGACTACATACGCTCATGGCCAGTTTATTAGGTACACACATCTAGTACTGGGTCGGATATCGTCTGCTACAATAGCCCATCCTTGACAAGGACCGACGAGTTGTGCATTCCGAGATGTCGCTCTGCACAACACTGTTGTTATTTGCCTGTTTGTGGCCCGCCTGTTAGCTAGCATGATTCCTTCCATTCTTCTTTGACCTCTAATTAACCAGCTGTTTTCTCCCAGAGTACTGCCGTTGACTGGATGTTTTTTGTAAACCCTAGACATTGTTGTGCATGAACAGCCCAGGAGGCTAGCCGTTTCTGAGATGATACAACACTTAGGTCACGATGATACAACGCTCAAAGTCGCTTAGGTCACTTGTTTTGACCATTCTACCGTTCAGTCGAACAGGAACTGAATGCCTCAATGCCTGTCTGCCTGCCTTATACAGCAAGCCACGGCCACCTGACTCACTGTCTGTAGGAGCAAACCATTTTCGTGAACGGGGTGGTTACCTAATAAACTGGCCACTGAGTGTATTCTCCAACGCAACAATTTAAAGATTTTTAGAGGTTATGCATCACTGCTTTTGGCAACAACTGCTGTATAAACATACTTTCTCTTTGCAAATACTCCTTTTGGGGAAATTCTGTAGAACATTTTGTAAGTTGTAAGTCTCTTGCAAGTCTCTTGCAATCAACAGTTTTTAAAAGCTCCAGAATTTAAACATCAAAGCTGGTCCATGTGTTTTGATTCCCTGCATGGTCTCTATTTATCAAGAGCTGCAGGACTAAACTGGGAGAAAAACTATCAGGGTAGGGGAGATTTATCACTGTGTGAAGAGTCTGGTGGTTCCATCAGCCAAGTTATTCTGCCGTGTCACAAACCATGTACAAACTCAAACCACCGAGACACTGCTGAGACTCAAAGTCAAACGACTTGGAGGCGGATCAGTACTGACTTCTAATGAACACTGCGCACACAGAGTTTTAAGACATTATTACAGCCCAAGCCAAAGCAGACTTTCCTAAAGGGCTGCAACAGTTAGTCTTTGGCTCTTTAATCAGCCTAATTCACTGTTTTTCAAAAACATTGCTAGTAGAGAAAAGCTATTATGTGGTTTACTGACATAAGTACCGTATATATTAGTGTACATTTGATCCAATGTCATTACTAATGTTTGCCATGTTCACTCTGCTGTAATTGCCTGTGATCAAGGCTAATAGTCGCTTGTGCTTGTGCTTCCAGGGGCGCAAAATCACGCCAATGTCAGGGGTCCAAGAATAACAAATATATTTTAATTTAGACTTCAAGCACATTTCTCCTGCGTGTGGGATAGCGGACCAGGATGGCCAGAGGGAGCCAAAGCTTAGCTAAGGCCTCTGCTCTGCTGGTCACAACAATAATTGATACTTATTAGAAAAGCTTCAGAGCCTTGGTTGGATGAGCCAAATATGGCATGTTTTCAGAAAGGCTTAACACGGATCATATATTACCTGAACCTCCAACACTTGGGAGAGTCAAAGCAATACATCAATATTAATCGTTTGTATGGAGAAAATGACCAAAAAGGTAATTAACCTGAAGTGACACATGCGCTCTCTCTTTCTCTC
Source organism: Thymallus thymallus (assembly GCA_023634145.1). Taxonomy (NCBI): domain Eukaryota; kingdom Metazoa; phylum Chordata; class Actinopteri; order Salmoniformes; family Salmonidae; genus Thymallus; species Thymallus thymallus. The sequence goes on from CM042403.1 coordinate 24,429,889, forward strand.
TCTCTCTCTTTCTCTCTCTCTATCCCCTCTTTCCCTCTCCCCCTCTCTCTAAATTGATAAACACATGCTTCATCTTAGTCAAGGCCAAGGCAAATGTTTAACACACCTGCTAAACCGAAATTGGAGTCCTCAGGAGATCCTGAAGGGGTCCAAGACTCAGTCTGCGCTGGCCCAGGCTTAAATATATGTAGTTAAATGCAGTAAAATGTCCTCTATTTATAGCCATCTAACCATTTGATTCAGCTGACATCAAGCAAGGCAAGAGGCTCTTCAGAGACCCCTTGCTCCTCAAGGATGTTCCAGACTCACCTCTGTTCCTGGAACTCCCTGGGTTCGGACCAACGTCACTGTGTCCAACCTCCAAAAATACACCAGAACTGTGGCTCTCAGAGTTATTAAAATCTAATGCCTTGTCCACCAGAGCATTGGAAAGTGAGCTCTCCAGGATAAAATATTCACAGCTGGCCCTGTGGTTTAGTCCTGAAGCCGCAAATTCCTCTGAGCAAACAGAGAAGCTGTGAATGTGTGAAGCCATCGGTGTGGATTTTATTTGAGGTCCACACAGGTTTGATAGAAATTATGAAGTTTAAACGTACAGTTATGAATATAACTACTGTTCCATGAAGGAGGGAACGAGGTCTAATACTATGGGTAGTCAACGACCAATCATATTCACCTGAATAAAACTGAAATCACTCCCAACGGGACAATGGATCCCGAGCCCGCCCTCGGAAGCCCCACCTTCCTGGCTATAATACAGAGGCTCGTATTAATTTCCTCAATTCAGTTCTTGGTCTCAGAAAAATCGAACCCCCTAAAAGCGCGGGCCAAAATGTGTTATACCTCATTCCCTCCTTCAGGGAACAGTAATTATATTCATAACTTTACGTTCCCTTTCAGTAGGTCACTCTGTATAACAAACTATGGGACATACAATCACACACCAAGCAGGCTCAGAGGATACCAAACAAGGAGACCCACAGCAGCCCAAGCACACTGAGGTTCCACCGGCTCCAGAAAGGGGTTACCGAAGCCAATTACTTCCTTAATAATTACCCGAGAAGCCTGAACTGTCAGAACCTCATGAGGCCTGAACTGTCTGAACTACCAGAACCTGCTGCAACTTGGCTATGCACACTGACACAATGCCACTGCAGCCCAAGTCCATAGACCCCACGATTCCAAGAACAATACTTACCTTGCAAGCCTGAAATGTCAGAACTCATACAAGGAACCCATTCAAAACCACAGAACTCCTGTTGTGTATTGGTAAAGGGCATAAACACGCTGCATAGCATCAACCAGTCGATGAACCAGAGCAGCCTGCAGTGACCTGGAAACTGTGTACTCATGTGCTGCCACGGCAGCCCAAGGCTCAAACCCACAGGAAACTGTGGTAACCCAGATAAATCCGCAACCTGCACACTACCTAAAACCCACTCCCGGACCCAGCCATAAGAGCACTATGAGCCACACTGGGAGCAGTTACATCCAAGCCATAAATCCTCACAAAGGTATGTGGAGAACCCCAATTCGCTGCAGCACAGATATCACCAATCGTCATGCCCCTGAACAATGCTCAAGAAGCCGCCACACCCCTAGTGGAGAAGCATGCACACCGCTAGGCAACCCTTGTACAGTACTTTGCTGTCATATACCAGGGAGATAGCCTCCACAATTCAATGAGAAAGACACTTCTTAGAAAGCACCCTACCTCGAGCCGGATTAGCAAACAGACAAAAAGCTGGTAACAAACGCGGATATCCTTGGTCCACACCAGACACAGGCCATGCAACCATTGTTGTTCACTGGAAACAAACGGAGGAGGTGAAAAAGGGAACCGCTCGAAAGCCAGGGACCTGTAAGACATAGGCATAACCTTGGCAGTGGCGAGATGTGTCCAGACACGTAGCAATCACCCAGCACTGAAACAGACGCATCAACAGAAGTCAGACTCAATCACCGCAGGCACAAGTGAAAAGGCACTAAGTGCCCCAGCTGAAACCGAGCCAGACCAAGCCGGAATGTGACCGTCCTCTGTTTTGAAAAAAATGCATGAGTCATAGTCCAAAACGAGACCCAGAAAGTGAATGCGCTGAATTAGAGTCAAACAAATGTTCTTGTGATTCACTATGAACCCCAAAGACTGAATATGTGAAACCAGCGTGACACTGTGGAGCGCCACCTGTTCCTTCGACTCCGCTACGATAGGCCAATATTCTGATCCCTTGGGGCCTGTGCTGGTGCCACAGCCACCTCCATCATATAGAAAAGGTTTGGGACAATAGGGAGTGCCCGAAAGGCAGGACTAGTAGGTCACACCCTCGAAATTAAATCTCAGAAACTTTATAGCCATATGAATATAAGCATCCTTCAGATCTATTGACGTGAACCAACCACTGGGACGCACCGACTGCAATAGCTGGCAACGTGTGAGCATTTTGAACTTGCAAACCTTGAGGTGATTGTTTAAAAAAAGGCCAGGATGGGACGCAACGTTCCATCGCTCTTAGGATCTAAGATGTACCAGCTGTACCAACCGCTCTGTACTTCTGACATGGGGACCACGTGAATTGCCTGCTTTTGAAGGAGAGAGGAATTCTCCTCTCTCAAGACAGGCTCTAAGGACCTCTGGGACCATTGACCTAATGACGCCACGAAAAGGAGGAGGACGCACAGTGAACTGCAAACCGTATCCCCTGGCCACCGTCCTCATCTCCCATGGTAAAACTGCGCATGCCCTCCACTGGGCGGAGCACGCTGCCAGTCTCCAATACATTATCTCATGCTTGCTTTCATATCCACCACTACACTCTTGGCAACCGTGTGTCTGAATGTGGGGAAGGAACTGTGTTTACTATGCCCACACCTGGATGATACCACACTCTCGATACCCCTGAACATGAGGAACATTGGGAAGAAACAATGTGCTTTCATGGTACTTTGACAACTAGTTCCTTGGCCCCATTAACCTAGCCACTTGGGAGCCAGCACAGCGTGCCAAGATGTCCGCCGCTGCCCAGAAGCACCAAGACGGTCAAAAACTATCCTCGAAGCCGCCCCCTGACCCGGGGAAACCCTGGACCCTTTACGCCTTGTCCAGCTGATCCGCCGAGAACCGGCACTGTTTATTCAGATGCACAGTGCTAGGATTAGCCCACTTGTTAGCCTCTGGAGCTAAGTAACGTGCCGCTTTACATCCATTGGAGGTGTGCAAACGAGCCCTGACTCCTCCATACCCTCTACATTCATGAACTCGCCAGAACATGGTAGCATTAGCCTGGATGAATGAGGGGAATCCTTTAGCTCATCTGCAAAATCTTTAAACAGGGGTAAGCAATGCTTCACCACTGCAGGGACAGAAGGTAAATACCTTCCCCCAAACCTGGAGGAACTCTGCTGCGGGGGAGGAGAATGCCAATCCACCCCCAGGTGATCTGCCACCCTACGACACAGCTCCATTAAAAATGGTACATTAATCACCAATGGTTCACTCTCCCCCACCTAATCCAAAGCCGGGGCTTTAGGCTGCCCCGGACTGATGTCATCCGATTCACACTCTGAAAACTCTCCAGAGCCAACCAGGGAAACCGAAATCAGCCTCACTTGGTTGGCATGACAACTCTATCAATACCGACCGTCACTGCTGCTGTCTCCCGGCTTCAGACAACCCCATTCTCGAGGTCGCTTCACCGGAAGACCCTTCACCAACAGCCCCAATCTTTCTCACAAAGTCAGCCTGACGTTGAATGTTGGACAATGGTCACACGAACTGGTCCGATCCAAAGCCTCCTGAGCGTGTTTCCACCCCAGGCAAACAGGAGAGCACACGTGAGTATCTTTCATTTTAATTGTGAAACCACATACCCTAGGGCACAGTCAGAGGTTCAAACTCAGCTGGTTAGCCTTTTTGAACTTCCTCTTACCACTGGCCATCTTTCTTGAGCAAGGAAGCACTGGCTACACAAGCAAAGCAGAAAAACAAAAACAGATACCAAGATCCAAAACTCGCAACATCTAGGGGGATGAGTACTTTCTCCCAACAAACAGACACCTAAGTCGGAGCCAAATCTCGTAGTCTTCATGTGCTTGAAAAGTTTGTATTTTGGGTGACAAGTTCTTCCAAGAAGAAGAATTTGGGAAAGACATCAGAAAACTCATTTTTGGTATTTGGTATTTTATTAGGATCCCCATTAGCTGTTGCAAAAACAGCAGCTACTCTTCCTGGGTCTACTCAAAACATGAAACATGACATAATACAGAACATTAATAGAACAGCTCAAGGACAGAACTACATACATTTAAAAGCGGCACACATACCCTACATATTAATACATACACACAAAATATCCAGGTCAAATAGGGGAGAGGCGTTGTGCTATTGCTTTATCTTTTTGGGAGGCTCTTAATCTATTTTCTGAAACCAGGTTTGCTGTTCATTTGACCAATGCAATAATGTATTTGTATAATACTGTACACTTTCTTGAATTTGTACTGGATTTGGGGACTGTGAAAAGACCCCTGGTGGCATGTCTGGTAAGTGTGTGTGTCAGAGCTGTGTGTAAATTGACTATGCAAACTATTTGGAATTTTCAAATAATTAATGTTTATTATAAAAATAAGAAGTGATGCAGTCTGTCTCTCCTCAACTCTTAGCTAAGAGAGACTGGCATGCATAGTATTTCTATTAGCCTCCTGATTGCAGTGAAGAGGTGCCGCTCTGTGCTGGGCCAGCTGCAGCTTAACTAGGTCTTTCTTTGCAGCACTTGACCACATGACAGAACAATAATCAAGATAAGACTAAACTAGAGCCTGCAGGACTTGCTTTTTGGAGTGTGGTGTCAAAAGTGTATATAGATGTTAAAGACAAGTTATGTCATATATGTACTATAAAAAGTATAGTTTGAACCTGGTATCTAGGCCCACAGTCTAGAATAACATCAAAAACACTTTGTCTGAGGAATGTTATCCCTTGAATTTCGTAAAGGAAAAAAATATGTTGCTAGTGTCTTGAATACATTTCAGTCTAATTGTACATGATATGTAGTTTACAGAACACCCAAGTAATCATATAAACAATGCTTGAATGTCCTGTTAAGAGGAAAGGAAATTTGAAGCGTCCTCAAATGCATCATACTTAATCACGTTTTGACATAACTATTACACATTTTGGATTATTGAGCCCAACAAAAGATATAGTCCCTTCATATAAACACCACATGATCAACAGAGAGATTTTGATTCCATCTCACTCAGAAATAACCTCAGTGAGTATTGATAGTGATTGATCCAATCCTGAACATACCCTTGGGTGGGGATGGTGGTGGTAACGTGTGTACTGTCCGTGTGTGTGTTGTGTGAGTGTATGTTGTGTGAGTGTGTGTTGTGTGAGTGTGTCCTGATTCTTGCCCTAGCTCTCTGTCTGATCCTGCTAATTGCTGGAACTGATCTGGAGGGAGAAAAAAATCAAACATTACGTCATGCTTAATTAGAATCAGCTCATAAACAACTTTCTAATATTTATGTTATACCATATGCCCTTGCCTTGTATCTGACACTCCCTAGGGAGGCAGAGGGAAAGAACATGATTTATACATCACAGGTCAAGGTGGAACGTGCTCAGCTGCTATGCCACCTTTAGAAAGCTTTTTTTCCTAAAGAAGAAATGTCTGCCCTAAGTAGAGAGAGGCCATGTTCATGGTCATACCTCCAAATTAAATGTTCCCTTTGTTGGTAAGAGATTAAAAAAAACAGATGTATCCTTTACAACTCAATGAAGAACTCCAAATCACCACTTTATGCTGTCTGCTTAACAGTGCTTAAATGTGTGAAAACAACTACTCGCAATTTAACTCAATGTTTTTGTGATGTCAATGAGATATATGATCCTTTAAATGTGAATCTAAAGTGGTTCTAGAATGCAAAGTTTTTATGTTGCAGTAATCCTTCCCTTCTGTTTGAAAAGTTACAGTTGTTTTTGGTAAAATTTCTGCAATTTTGTGAGCTGCAAGATCTGTAAAGCGGACTGAAACTGTCACATTGTATTTCCTGTATGTAGTCTTCTTTGGCTGGTTATTACTTTTTGTATTTTTGTGGGCTTTAGATGTCCAACGTCCATAGCCTTACCTTATCCGTATTTCACTTTTTAAGGATTTAAGCATTCGCAAACTCCTAAGGGTCCGCTCCTTGTTTTCTCTAAAAACACTGGCTGGCATATGAATCTTGCACAGAATGTACCCCAGTTTGAGGTTTGTTTGTTTGTCTAAATTTTCCACTGTGAAACCACAAAGTCAATCCCTGAGTTATGAATGAATTTAGGAACAAGCTGTCAAATTTACTTATTGGATTTTCTGGCGTCTTGACGAGCTTCTAAACAGCTCCTTCCTTCTGCTCCAACTGCTAGGAAATCTGACTTTTTTCATATCTGTAGCCTACCTACACTACCCAACTAATTCATGAAAGGGTTGGTAGTTGTAAGTTGATATGTCAAAAAGCATACTACAGTCGCCATTCATTTGTTACTCTGACTTAATAGCTGCTGTTGTTACAGCTGCTGTTGATTTACAACTGGTTTTGTAGCTATAGTAAATTAACAACAAAAGCTTAGGCCTACATACTATGGGCTGTGTAGTGCTGTGGTATTATGAAATAAATAGGTGTAAATTTACAAAGAGACAATTATACATGGTAAAGAGAAATATATTTATTTTATTCATGTTTAAACGATAGATTAGTATTTAAAAAGAAGAGCATAAATGATAAAAAAAATGAATTTGTCCATTCCATATTTTTTGTCTTTTTGGTTTCTTTAAATATTACATAAAATAAATAATTTATTTTAAAGCAGTCAGGTAAAGGAATGGAAATACCCAATACAGTGAACTTGCATGTTAATAAGGTTTATGCTATGGTGCTAGCTTGACTAAATTCTCTGCATTTGACTCCATGGCCCAGCATCTCTTTCATCACCCAAGTGCTTCCAGTACTGTCACAAAGCGTCAATTTCAGTTCCTCGTATGAGTTAGTACAGCATAAATACATGTAAATGCATCCACAGATCATCACACAGACAAATACACATGGTACACTCTGCCCTTTGAACCTGTCTTCAGTGACGCTGAATCAGTGTCCCTTTTTTGTCCTCTTATTCAGTATTCAGTTTTGTCTCCAACAGTTCACCCATTGAAAATGATTTGGCACAGACATTTTTTTCATATTTTCTCCTGTGCCGAATCATAAATTAAAAACAAATCTGTGCCGTCATCAGTCAGACTCCACGACAATGAGTTCAAACAGTTCCTTTACATAGTGCCTTCCTTTCAGAAAATATGTGTAGTCTTTGCAAATCAAAAACATTGACTGCATATGACTCCATTATGTCTTTAATGGTTCCCAGTCTTTCCTCAGTGCAGTGAAACATTCCCAGGGGAAGGAACTGTCCAATGCGGTGGCTACACCACTATGGGCAGGAAGTGGGTGGCAGTGTTTTTCCTTCGTGTTTTCTTGCCCCTCATGGGCTTGCCGTTGGCGCTCAGCCCCACGAACATGGGCTTCTTCTTGTTCCGCCACTCTGCTGAGGCATAGGTGTTGTACCTGTTCTCCTCAATCCGCTCTGTCAACCGACAGTCAACACCAAAGTCCCTCTGGAGAACAAACAAGAAAAACAAATTGTGAGTGATTCGACAACTTTGGCAGCACAGGCAATGGAACGCGGGTCTACATTTGCATCATTTATTCAGTAAGCAGACGTTCTCATCCAGATATCCAGGTTGGTTGGCTCCAATAAGGCAAGCTAAACAACAATATAAATGCAGTCTTGCAGAGTCATAATGGCAGTGGGGTCCATAAGGCTTCTAACAGACTGCCCTTGTCATTTAGTGTCCTGACTAACTAGACAAAAAAATGGATACAGTTGTGATCCCGTAAAGAATGTTCCTTTCCCAAATGCTCTTTAGCCACAGCTGTTCAAATTGATTCCAGAAGTAAACTGAATGTTCCCAAAGCATATGAGAATATTTTGGAGACGCTGCCCAGCGTTCAACTCACGTTCGGCTACCTCTTTCTCATGGAAACTTGTGTGAAATTCATCTCCCACAAAATGGAATATATGAATGTAGAACCAGCTAATTATAATATAAAACGTGTGTAATGAGGGACAGACATCCCACCAATGCTTTACTGAGTGAATGACAGCACCTTGGTGTGACACTTTAGAATACGTCATGGGAATTTTGTTCCCTAGTTAGAATGCTTTTTATGTCTCATTTCATCTGATTTCACTACTAAGAGAGCCGTAGTAACAGCCTTTCACTGTTATGTTTCAGATGCTGTGTGAGAGCACATGAAACAGTGCCGGTAGCCCTTGAGGGCTTTTAGTAGAATGGAGGCTGTTGTATTGTGTTTCTCTGGTCTGAATAGAGCGGAGCACAAGGACGGTGTGGTATATGGGAGGATCTGTGTGTTTGGGAGAGAGGGGCGGCAGGGGCGTCTCGGCTTACTTTCTTCAAGACAACAACTCTTTTGGCTGGGCCGACTTGTACTAGGGGATTATTTACGGGCAGTGAAGTGGAACTGTCCTTTAAAACAACCCCAGGCTTCTCTAAGGGCCCGGGGACAGGGGAGAGAAGAGCTCTCACACAACATCAAAGGACCCTGCTCCTTAGGAGAGTATAGTATGGAAGAGAGTTCATTTCAACAGTAAGGTGGCATTGTAAAAACAGTGTAAAAACACTACCTGGCAACTAACAAGTGAGTGTTCTGAACACGGAATCAGTCTAATGGGGAGTGTGTATACTCAACCAAATAATTAGCTTCAGCTTTTGTAAGGATATTGTTGTTCTGTGTGTGAATATCAGTACAGGCTAAACTTACTGCACCATAAAGCTCTCCTTTCTTGCTGATTGCCAGGTAAAAGTTACTGCTGAGCCCCTTGATGGCCACGATCCCAACATCCACTGACTTGATCTCCAGCACACCTGGAAGACACACAGACACATAATAGGTTAGTTATGCCAGTCCAATACACTGAAGTGATAGTCATTGAATAATTGAACGGCATTGAGAAAAGAAAGTTTGAAAAAGCTAGCAGTGTCTGTGTTTTTTCTGTATACAGTTGTTGGGCTCCACTGTTTATTTAAGCAATAACGCATGAGGGGGTTTGGTATATGGCCAATATACCACGGCTAAGGGCTGTTCTTAGGCACGACGCAACACGTCCCTTAGCTGTGGTATACTGACCATATACGACAAATTGCTATTATAAACTGTCTACCAACGTAATTAGGGCAGTAAAAATAAATGTTTTGTCATACACGTGGTATACGGTCTGATACACCAGCCAATCAGCATTCAGGACTCGAACCACAAAGTTTATAATTGCTGTTATAGCATGCAGGCCAGTTTATTAAATATTACAGTGAATGTAAGTGGATACAGTTATGTTGTAGTCCATGATGTTGAAAGTTACTATAGTCTTTCCCAATATGTTTACTGAAAATGTCGAGTCATCTACATAAAAAAATATATGGAAACTGCAGGCCATGAGTCACACAGGGGGGTCGAGTCACACTATTATCCCTGCCTGTTATCCCTGACCATGTTTTGAATAATCACAGTCATCTTTGCAAAGATCCCCCTTAGTAAACCACTGACTGGCTGCCTGGCTGTGTGTCTCTGTGCCAGTCATGGAGAACAGACAGACTTTCCCATGCTAACGGGCCATAATCTCTGAGTGAGAGGCGTTGGCTGGGGCTAAGCCTTGGAAAAATCATTTATTTGCTTTTGTTTGTTTTCTGAGTGGAGCGGCACACTGGCGAAAGCCGAAATGTCCATATCAGTTTTCAGTATAAATGTTTCATGAACCAATTAGTGATTTAAGATGTGGTAACCAGTCTCCTTCATCCTAAAGTCAATTATATAAACCCATAAAGCTATCATGGGTTAGGGGGGATTAGCTCAGGACCAATTCTGGCGGAAGTTGGCTGGTCTGGCCCAGTGTGGAGCCTCCTAGCCTGGGCCAGAGGAGAGGAGATAGTGCCTCACAAGGTGAGCTTTGACAGGCCAGAATCAGGGTAGTTAATGGCACCTGTCTACACTGACACTGACTCACCTTCACTCTTCCCCCCAGTGACATATTTTATTTGTACCATCCCTCTTTCTCACTCCTGGGACACACATTTGTAACATCCTGCTGTCCTGGTGTGATTTTATGGGCAGCCTGAGACAAGGGGGGACCCAGTTTTAGGAGGGCTGTTGCAGGATTCTTTGATCAGGGGTAAGTTGCTCAGGCATTTACCCTTAAGTGCTTGTTCAGCTGGACATATCACTCCTCTTTATATCTTCCTATTTTGGATATGTGTCCTGTCCCTGTACTGGGTAACATGTTATGGTTAACTCTTTTGCGGAAGAGTATCTAACTTGGGGACTCTAGTCTACCCCTGCTATGGTTTTTCCCATGTAAACCAATGTCAACTTTGAACCAATACAGTCTGCAGCTGTGGATTCTACTCAAAGGTCATGACCTCTTTTCAGACTCCACACCCCCTAAGACTGAAATTGCACCTTGTATGTGTAACACAGGAGTGTGAAAACATATAAGCATATTTCTAAAGGTGCTATTATAAAACTAATGACAACATAAAATTATTAATATATATTCCACTGATGCAGAGTGAAAACAAATTCCAGTCCCTGTACTGAAAACTAACTCCTAGTACATTGTCAATGCCTAAGCAAAACCATTTAGTATGAATTGGCGGTGAGGTTTTATCTGCACCTGTGAGCCGGCAAAACAAGCAGTGTGGCCGCCACTCAACAGACGGATTAGACAGGCTTTTTTTATACACAGCGGGCGTGAGAGAGCCCCTTCCGTATGGGCTCTGGTTGCACACAGCTATTGAGTGTGGTGGTAAGGCTATCCGGCCTGCTCTCTACTCCTCTGCCTTCCCTCAGGTTCATGAAGAGGGGAGGGGAAGGGAGGGATGGAAGGAGGAGAAGAAGAATTGGATGACAGTCAATGGGATTAGAGAGGAATAATCCTTGATCAAAGGGAGGGAGGGAGGGAGAGAGGAAGAGAGAGAGAATGAAAGAGAGGCAATGCCAATTGATACAGGTGTATGGAGCCTACTTTGAATAACTAAATTGTACGGAAATACAACACACTGCAAAGACATGTAGCTACTTTACAAACTCACACTGACTCACAGTTAAACACACAAACACACCAGGCCCGTGTCGGAATACCCGTCTTTGCTTTTTAAATAGTAGGCATTCTGGGTTTGTGAAATGTTGTATACTTTACACGACAGGATGTCGTTCTCATTTCTGCTTTTCATCTAGTACAATTCGCTGCACACTACCGAGGAAGAGAATCATCTTTCGAGACACGTGTGTTTGATAACAGCACACCTGGAAGACACACAGACAGCTGAGGGGAAGCGTGAATCACCGCAATTGCGCATTAGATTACGCATTCTCTGTAGGATGAGCCTAGTATGCTGATAATTGTTGCTTACTGCATTAGTTTTACTAAACAGTACGTTCTAAATTCTGTAGCATGACTATTAGTACACAGTATGTAGTTTCAGTAATTAGTAGGCATGCCAGATTTCAGACACAGCAACACACACCTTCACCATCTGTACAAGAGTGAATGGTTCAACACAAGTTTTACGTTTGAGCTCCTCTGTAATATAGGTGACACTGCAGTATTTTAGGTAAGCTTGCAATGTCAAAATAAGATCTATCTCTGCCGTGTTGAATGTCATGGCACCTGTTTTAGCCATTTGCTTTGGGCCGTTTGATGTGGCCGTTAAAGCAAAACCCTTTTTTTATGACCCCCCTTTTCGAGTCACCAGAACCATCACCTGTACTCTGGAGTTGAAAGGCAAGGCTGTAACAAAAGGCTTAAATTGCAACAATATTCTGTCTGATGGCGGCATAGAACAGACCAGAGACTGACACATATTGCTCCTGGCTGCTCGGCACAGCACAGCACAGCACAGGGCCAGACCCATTTCTCTTCAGCCCCTCCATTCACAACAGTAAAACGAGTATCCTTACTCTATCTCTCTCTTTGCTTCGTTCCCCTATCTCTTATCCCTCTCTTATCTCTGACTGTGTCTACGTCTGTTTCTCTCTATCTCTCTCTTCGTTCTGCCCCCTGTTCCTGTCTCCTCACTCTTTTTTATTTTTTTGTTTGGGGGGGGTTGTTTTTTTTCCACCTCTGCTTGGCACGTCGCCCAAAACTTTTATTTCTATTTTGTGGGGGTGAAACAGTTTTATGACCAATATTGAAAGTGTAATAACCAGAGTTTTCTTAACAAACAAGAAAAAAAGGTGCTGACATTCTGCAATCAAAATTTTTAAGAAACTACAAAGACGAACACCTGTGTATATAACAGAACTGTGTTTATATATGGCTGATTAATAAAAACCAGGCCCCAAGGTCCTGTAACAGTCAACTGCAGTCTTCATTGCTAATGAAGGGTTCGTTCCAGATACATTATGGACAAGACTATATAAGAGTCCAAAATCAGTTTTCCGCCTCATTTCACTGTATGAAGCTGTATTTGTGCTACCTAGATTTCCAATGTTTGCTTGCCTCACTAAAGGAATTTACCGCTGCACACAAGAAGAGGCAGTGTGTTTATGGTGTAATGAGATACTGTATGAGCGCAGGTAAAACATTTCTGAAATATCTTTCTTTAGATAAGGTGAGTTTTCTGACTTCTATCTCTTTTCAACCTCAATTGGTCGATGTGGTTTCACAGTATTTGAGTAATTTGTGTTTCTTGGGTTTCTCCTACAGTACCATTGGCAGAGGCCAGGTCTGCTAATTACAGCGTTACTGGAGAGCAGACAGTCTTCTGGTGGCTCAGTTCAGTTCTGCTGGCTGACTGTCCATTGGGTGGTCAAGTCAACTGCCTGGTGTGACTCACATAGGCAGCAGCATTGGTTTCTACCCTAGGCTCTGTAGGTGGCCTCCGTGGTTTCTTGGCAGGGTGACAGTACTCACGTTATTGCATCTTACAATGCATGCTATATTCTGTGACACCAGGCATCAATTTGATACTGAAGTTTAAGCAGCTTAGATGCCACAAGACCACCAATGTCGTCACAACAAAGTATATGCATAATTGTCCTGGGAAACCTAACTTGCTGCCCCTATGACAGGCATGTCTTTCCAAGGAGGGACTGGAGTAGTGGCAGGAGGGTCTGGGGTAGTGGCAGGAGGTTCTGGGGTAGTGGCAGGAGGTTCTGGGGTAGTGGCAGGAGGGACTGGGGTAGTGGCAGGAGGGGATGGGTTAGTGGCAGGAGGGGATGGGGTAGTGGCAGGAGGATCTGGGGTAGTGGCAGGAGGGGATGGGGTAGTGGCAGGAGGGAATGAGATAGTGGCAGGAGGGGCTGGTGTAGTGGCAGGAGGGGCTGGGGTAGTGGCAGGAGGGACTGGGGTAGTGGCAGGAGGGGATGGGGTAGTGGCAGGAGGGGATGGGGTAGTGGCAGGAGGGTTGGGGTAGTGGCAGGAGGGTTGGGGTAGTGGCAGGAGGGTTGGGGTAGTGGCAGGAGGGCTGGGGTAGTGGCAGGAGGGTTGGGGTAGTGGCAGGAGGGTTGGAGCTGGGTCTGAGCTTGTGTAGTGGCAGGGCAGGGTAGGGGAGGGCAGTGGAGGGGGCGTGGTTAATGGCAGTAGAGGGTTCTGGGGGACTGGGGTATTGGCAGGGAAAGGAGGGTAGTGCTGGGGTAGTGGCAGGGGAGGGGGGACTGGGGTAGTGGCAGGGAGGGGGGGTTGGGGAACTGGGTTTGACCCTGGGCTGGCTCGTGACAGCAGTGCCTCGCACCTTTGATCTGGCCTCCACAGGCCTCTGGCTCCCAGGCTCCTGAGAGATCAGTGCAGCAGGGTCTGGGCTCTCTTGAGGGGCCGGCTTCATTAGACTGCAGAACAACACAGCTTTCCCCACCAACCCCCCTCTACACCCCTCATCTCCCCTACAAACTCCCCCCTGCCTCCTAAACATGGTCAGTGGTGACTCCAGATGAACTTAAGGTTAGGGAGGGCTGTAAAAGTGTTTCCGCAGTTTATCTTAGGCCCTTTTGAAGATTATATTGCTGCTCTGCTCCCAATGTATGGCCCAGGACTGGGTATGAGAAGGTTAGGTACGTGTAAATGTCTGCTTTTTTTTTGTTTTGTAAAACCGGTATTACCACTTGAGGCACAACTTTCAAAGAAAATTATTATATTTTTCCACACGAGGGAGGATGTTGGGATTTTATACTGACAATTCAAAACAATTTGATATTATATTAAAACAATGAATTCAAATGCTCTTTGCAGAAATAGACTAAATGTGTCACTTCTAAGAGAGTTAGGTTTCAGCACAAAAACTGTCCTTCATGTTTTGTTTCCACTTTTCAACAATCCCAAGGTTGATTTGCATAACATCTAAGGCGAGAGATCTTCCCTCCGACAACTGGCGACAGCCAGATTGACGATCTGTAAAATTCACTATGACACAGGGGTTCATATCCGTGGAACGACTTCAGCGTTATGGGCAGGAGGAACACTAGGTCCATTGGGAAACACAAACGCCAGTGTGGCGTTATAGGAATTGTATACTTTGTGAGTAATTGAGTATTGGGGTAGATAAAGTTGGACAATATCCCACTCTAGCCGGACAAGCCGTTCAAAGGTTTGTGCAAAAGAAACCTTGAGGATGTTTTCGCCATCCACTGTCATTGTAATTTACGACTACTCAATAATTTTTAATTTATTAGTTACTTTTTCAAAGATATTTTACTCCACGATGGGGTGTTACTCATATAAGTTGGTAGTAAATCATTGGTGACTGGCTAAATCTGTATGATGGTGCTTTCAACTTATTCATGGCTGTAGCTTGACGGGAGCGTGTGATGGATGTGGTGTGAATGTAGCCTATTGGTGCTAAACAGTGTAAGGTGAGCAACATCCAATGAAAACATCACCTGTTCAATATCCACATCTTCACCTAGCAACAGTTAAGTTAGCTTTGTAAAGTTTATATTTTTTATTTTATTTTATCACAAGGCTGTCAAGTTGTGTTTTAAGAAGGCAGAGTAATGCCGAAACGTTGGTGGTTTTTCACCCAATACATTACTGGGAGGTTGTACATTTGGAGTGTGCGACTCTCTTCATTTTTATAGCTTAGATCCATCTCCACACAGAAGTTGTGAATCTAATACTTCTTATCCATCCTCCTGTTTTCATTGCCTGAAACGTGCATCCACAGCAGTCGTACATGGGAGAAACACCAAAGTATGATTAAAAGCAAATCCAGATATTCAGAAGAAAATAATCACCTGTAATGAGTATAAATGTGCTGTTTCAAATACCTGAGCTCTGTTTTCCAGCCAACAGATAGCATTGAATTTCTCTGAGATAGAACATTCACATTAGCATGGTTTGAGATCAGCTTACCATGTCAGGTAATAGTACCACTATGTATTATGTCATGGTGGTTTTAAGCACGTTGCAAACCAAATTAAATGCATGTTGACATTCACGGTGGTTTCAGAATAAAAAACCAGTCTTCTCAGATAATGTGATTTACCCAATGCTATTGGTTCTGCAGCATGATACCTATGCCAGTAAATGTCAAAACGGGCCATCGGGCTCTGAGTGCTTACCATATGAATGTGTGTTTACAGGTTTGATCTGGCAAGGTAATTTATAAACTTTCTTGCATTTTGAATACTGTATGCATGCGTAAACATAATGTTAAGACTCCAATTGTTCTGGACATTCTATAGACTCTTTAAGGCATAGTATGTAATTAACCCGGGGTCACTGGGATTTAAGGTGCCATGTTTTTGAAGTCCAGATGCCTTTTTACTGCTGGGGAAAGTACAATGCACTGCAGCACTCAAACACTAGGCCTAACAAACTAATCCTCTCCAGACCACAACTTTCAACATTTCCTGCTGAAAGTGCATCAACAGCTTTTCCTATGGTTGTTGTGTTGGATGTGTTGTCTTAGATCCCTCCAGATTTTAGGTAGGAATCGAGTATGTAACACATACTTATTTACACTATACTCTGTCACCATCAAACACACACCACATACACACACGTGGCGGCACACAGGCTTCTGTTCCCTCTTATAAATGTCAGAGTAGGCACCCATGTGGACGGGGATAGTGTTGGGCCAGCGTTGGTCCAGTGTGGGAACGTGTTGCATTAGTAGCCAGTAAAGCAGTGGGGGTTGCGATATAGGATCTGTGACGGATAAGATCCAGGGCTCCTGCTCCAGCCACCAGTTGCCTCAGGACAGCCCTCCTAGTGCCCCCCCGTCTCCCGTCCCCGTCCCTGACTCTTGCGCACGCATAGGGTAATTAGCTGGCATTCCTGCCTGCTCCTTTAAAACGGGACGGGCTGTCCAGATGCGTCTCTGGTCCGAGCACTGGTCTCCCCTGTCTTTGATGATTCCATTAAGACTCTCTCTCCTCTCAGCTCCCTCACTTCCATCTGTCCCACCACACTCTCTGTGTGTGTGTGTGTGTGTGTGTGTGTGTGTGTGTGTGTGTGTGTGTGTGTGTGTGTGTGTGTGTGTGTGTGTGTGTGTGTACATACATCTTGAATGTGTTGTGATGTCTGTGGTTCTCAATGATTTGCGATTTTGACCTAATCTAGTGAATGTTTGTAACATCGCAGCACCCAAACACATGAAACATGCTCACATTTCCCTCATTGGACAGCCTATCATTCAACTACATTGGCGTATACAACTGATGCCTTACCAAATTAGATTTAGCAGTGCATCGTCCAACATAGAAAAAAAGCCATGTGTCTTTACCAATCCTGCACTCTGGGCAACAACATACTATTTCAGAGCTGAAGGTATGTTCTAATGTTGCTCTTCTGTTGAATCATTCGTATGAATTGTGAGCCTTTGACTTTCTGGTTTGGTTTAAGGAATAAGTAAATTCCTGCATGTCTGTGAGAGTATTGAATCCACACATAAGGTAAACATTGAAAACTCAAAACCAATTCAACAAAACATAGATTGCCAACTTAAAATTCCAGGGAATTATTATCCATTCTTCAGAGAAGAAAACTGGCCAATATAGCATTGGCGTTTACACAGAGCTGAGAGGATGCTGACAGACAGAATAAAGAGATGGCTGGATGGTTTTTAGTGGCAGGACAGTATGCGGTTCACGAAATCTGTCTTATTCCAAAAATGTTCAGATGAGTCAATGATTGACACAACAGTAAATTGATGGGTGAATATCAGGAAGCGCTGAAAGAATGTACAGTACATAAATAATGGTTTTTAAAGAATAGGGGAAAACTGTGATTCCAGAGAGGGATGCCTCAGTTCCCCCTTGTCCCCAGCGACTTTGGTCAGAGTCACCGCATAGAAAAATATGAAAACTGCTAGCTTTCCTTATTTGCATGCACGCAGGCACACACGCACACACACACACACACACACACACACACACACACGCACACACACACGCACACACACACACACACACACGCACACGCACACACTCATTCACTCACTCTCTGACTGCAGCTTGTTAGAGACAGACAGGACACAATGATAGTGAGGAGACAGTGGTGTTCTCCTTTAAACCAACCCTGGCACAAATGACCCTCTCTTTAAGTAATGGGGTCAAAGGTTAGGCATACATCTGGACCTCCATACCTCCATGTTGAACTCTAAATGGGGAAAAAGAGGGTGTGGAAACAAAAAGATGTTTGAGAGACAAATCTAAGCTACACTGGCCTACTTTTTGGTTCAAGAGGTGCTAGTTGAAGATGAGCGAATGATACAGTCATAACTTTGTAAAGAACCTGCTTGATGTTAAATTTCACTATGAATCATAACTTTCACACTTTAAACAAAACAGATTTTTCACAAATCTATGTGAATGCACAACGCCTTTAAACAGCACCAACGTCCTCTGTGATTTTTATTTTATTTATTTAACCTTTATTTAACTAGGCAAGTCAGTTAAGAACAAATTCTTATTTACAAAAAGGCAAAAGACCTACTGCTGGGACGGGGGCTGGGATTAAAAATACAAATAAATACAATAAATATAATAAATAGGGGGGTTGTAGGGGTTGTAGGGGTGTGTAGGGGGGTGTAGGGGTTGTAGGGGGGTGTAGGGTGGTGTTGGGGTGGGTGTAGGGGGTGTAGGGGTGGGTGTAGGGGGTGTAGGGGGGTGTAGGGGTTGTACGGGTGGGTGTATGGGGGGTGTAGGGGTTGTACGGGTGGGTGTAGGGGGGTGTAGGGGTTGTACGGGTGGGTGTAGGGGGGTGTAGGGGTTGTACGGGTGGGTGTAGGGGGGTGTAGGGGTTGTACGGGTGGGTGTCCTGTGCCATTGGTGTCTGTTTTTAATTACTCCCTGTTGGATGAGGCTGCATCCTCCTCCACTGATGGAGGTATTTTGGGGAGGATGATAATATGTGCCATTTAGCAAATGCTTTTATCCAAATCGATTTACAGTCATGTGTGCATCCATTTCCGTATGGGTGGTTCAGCAGGAATCGAACCCACAATCCTGACGTTGCAAGCGCTGTACTCTACCAACTACTGTTATACTGTTATGCTATGTAATATTTGTACTACTGTTTTCACAAGCAATACAAAAAAAAACAAGCAACGCAAAACAAAACAAATTACTCCTGTATAATAATTTATCCTGAATCTTTGAATATATAATCCCTAAACATGCTTCTAATTAAAAGTGTAAAAAGACAGGGCTTAGCAGTAAACTAGACACATCACGTCACTCGGAACTGCTGGAACTCTCCAAACCCCTGGCCAAACATTTGGTCATTATTTATGAATCAGAAAAGAGAACGTCTATGAAGATGTTAGGGTCAAATAGATGTTTTTTTTTTAAACACTGACACTAACCTTTTGTACATCTACACAATCCTCATAACTCACTTTTATTGCCTGTGTGGTTAAGATTTCCCAGGAGAACCATAAATGGGCACTGTAACCACAGAGAGGAGGAGAGCACTCTAGTGAGAGTGCCATCCATGTGGTGCAAACGGGTGCAGTTACAACATAAATTTACACATTTCACATCATGGTTTCTTGCTATCCTCTCATAAACACATTTTGAAGACACACACAACCGCACTCTTGCTAAGAGAAACACAAACCAGTGAGGGAACACACAGCTTTGTGTTCCGACACCACCATGAGGCTCATGGTGAAGCATGTAAGAGCCAATAACTATAATTATGGACTGAGAAAAGGGGAACATAAACACATGACTATTAGGAGCAATAATATTTCTACAACTTCCGCTCGCCCCTTTTGATTGGTCATCACTAGCCAATCATATTAGTCCATTGCCATAGGTACCGCTAGTCTATAGCCTATTTCTTAGCTCTTTTGCAAAGACGTGGTTCTAATGCTGGTTCTAATTCTAATGCTGTTCTAATCCAGAGCCCCCATCCCCCATTCATGGTCTGGTGGAACCATAAAAGTACTAGATTTACCTCCCATCCTCTATGCTATTAAGACCTCATTTGCAGCACTTAATAGGATTCCTGTTGTCAGAACCATTTCCTTTAATACATCTTCTCAGGAATTCTGAAACCTGCTATAGAACCAGCCAGGTCAGCAGAGGATAATAAACGCTATTAGGTTGGATAGTTATAGGGTCACTTAGAGTCAGTCAGAGGAGCTTTGGATTCAGCCAAGTTTCACTTCATCGGATATGGATCTAGAGGTATCTGTATCAAATGTTGCAATATAAAATGAAACAGCACCTTGTCCAGGGTCCTCGTCAACATCAAGGAAAGGAGTGGACCATGACATGACAGATGAAGTGCTGATACTACTAATTCACTGTGCTTGCTGTACACCGGCATCTCCTCTCCTAATGCACTAGAACTTGACAAAAACAAATGAGTTTGGCTTTAGAACAGCCCATTATGGCAGGGATCGCCTGTAATGCTAATTAAGCAGCATCAGATTAGAGTGAGGGCTAAATGCGGTGAGAGGGGGATAGATGGCTACTGGCCTCACCCCTCCGTGATGGACAGCCCACAAAGTTGAAAACATGATTGGAAAGAGTCTGACTCTGTGGAGCTCACGATCCAACCTTCAGTTGAACCCTAAACTGCTAAGTCGCCCTCAATCAAAACTGTCATGGTCTAATGATGCTTATTAGCCGGACCCCTCCTTCCAAGTATATAACTTCAGACCGCAGTCCACTGTGGATGAATTAAGTCTATTATAGAGTGCTTTTTTCGATTTCAGTTTCTTTCATTGATAAGCAAAGTGAAGGGAGAGGAAATGGAGAGATGCCAAATCAGAGAAAAGAAACACCCATCTGTTATAAACTGTTTCTTATTGGTCGATGACATTCTAGATTAGAACAGAAAATAGATTGGACATATTGAATAATTCAGTATTAAAATAACCAGTTTGTGTGTTTGGTTTCACACATGCAGTACTTTAATACTATAATACTCTAATCCTGGAGAGTAACGTCCTGAAAAACAGTGTGACACTGCGATACTGAGCAGATGGATTCTGAAAGGGCATCACACAATATGGGCTGGATTGGGTTTCAAACAGCACATAGATAGGTCTTTTGTAGAGGGCTGAGAGGGAGAGAAAGGGTCTGGGTAACACACCAGCCAGGCTGCGGCACAGACCTGACCAACACAGCACACAAAGAGGCTCTAAGAACACAGGTTTGTACTCCAACAGTGTAGCCTACCTACCTACGTATTTCTACAATGGTTATCATATCATTCTCCAAAAAGCTATGTTATCAGACTTAATTTAATCTAATTAGAAGATCTTTCATTCATTTGCCTTCTGACTCCACCGTACGTAAACATCTAGCCTCCGTACATGGGCACATCAAAGCTACAGAGGATAAAGACCCTAACAGGCTACAATTCTGTGGGCAGTGGAGGCCTGGCCAGGCAATACCTACTGGTCCTACACCATGTAATTAGAGACAAATTCACCATATTCTGCCACGCATCAGTCTACAATGACATCTGAGTTTACAGACAGACACACCTTCTCAATGTCTGCCTTGCCTCACAAAGTGTGACACATTTTCACGCATGCTGGAGACACTCCAAGTGAACCTATTCCAGAACAGCACAAAACCGGAGCAAATAAAGTAAAGCCGTTCCCACATACTACAGTCTCAGTCCTGATGAGGAAGGTCTTCTAATATTTGGTTAATTTTAACAAGAAAACAAATTCCATGATTCTGCAGGCTACTACCAGAGGAGGTGACAGGATAGATTAACATGTACTCAACACCATCTTACTGCTCATAAAGACATAGGATACTGTAGGGCAAGGACAAAATCAATCGCTCCCTCGAGCATCTCCCCCTACACCACCAACAGATAGTAGTAATATTACCTTGCAGCTCTCTGTCTTCCTGCTACTTTGAGACATTTCAACCAATCAACAATTCTCCCTTTCTAGGACCAAACCAGGAGTCCTGAAAAGAAACATACCAGTCTGAAGTCTCACCTGTAGTTTCTACAGTTTCCGAATAAATAAACCAAGAGGTGTTTATCATCTTATCTTATGCCACATGTTTGACTTTTCACCGCAAGCTGAGACAGAGAACATTACTGCAACCTGGTGGGCATTTTCCTTTTGGATTTATATAAAATGTTTTGTGTTTAAAAGTGCTGAGTGCCCAAGCTGTTTTGATCCATTTAGATGTATCACCCCCTGGTAGTTCTCTCACTTTGCCTCCAAAACGCCAGGTCCTCTGCCTACCCCCAGACATTCTTTCCTAGCCATGTCTAGCTACACTTCAGATGGGATAGTATTAGGGCAGCACGGGATTTGAATTCCCCAAGATGTGCTCTGTCCATCTGGTTTCAGAATGATTACCAGGCAGGCTTGTGCCTAAGGTCATTGTGGGAGCTAATGACAACCGCATTATATTCACATGTGGTGGGCTATTGGCGGGAACGACTCACATGCAGCATGCATTGGACACTCACCACAAAACACTTTGCAACTTATCTCATTTTTTTCTCTCTTTTTTAACTGCCATCTTTCCATAAACAAGCAAGGTGCCCCTTCAGAATATTGTAAAGTGGATGTCAAAAGATCTATGTATTACATTTCTATCTAAAGGTTTTGTAGCGGATATTTTTAGGGTAGATCAAGCCTAGGTGTTATAGTCGCGACCTGGTCTCAAACCTTTAACTTTTGGTGGTTATTGATACGTCCGCTTCTAGTGGTTAAACTCTGAGAGTGCTGAAGGCGAGAGGAAGCTCTGCTAATTGAAATTCCTTCAGCCATGTCTTGCAGAGCCTCAGCGTCTGAGTGGCACTGTCTGAGAAGAGAAGCCTTGCGCACATGGGCTCCATATGGCAAAGCCTTCTTTTATTAGGGCCAATGTGAGCACAGTGCGCTGACGGAAAAGTGCACAACCAGTTTGGAGAGAGCGTGTGGCGGCCAGGTGCTACGAGCATCGGCAGGGGTGTCTTTGATATCGCTCACTGCATAGTAAACTTTACGGCACCCAGGCAGGCAAGTGTAGCGATTTGAGCAGCATAACGATGAGCTGAGAGATGTAATTCTCAGCATGCGTGTGGATGAATACAAGCACTTCCATACAGATATTCATGTCAGCCCATGACGGACACGCGTACGCACCTGGGAAGTGATGATGATGATGACGAAATCCTCACAGGATGATAGCAGTATATATGCCACTAGTAGCACTAGTTTTATTAGATATCAAAGTGTACTAATAAAATAAAATAAGTCAATAAAGAAAGCATATAGGGATGTGATCCCTAAGATATTTTCTCAGAAAGAAAAGGGTTATTCGGGCTATTTCTAATTGGTTCCAGTAGATGTGCTCTAAAGGAAAGTACACAGAGTAACTGACGCAACAACCATGCTGCTTCCACTATCCCAGAACCTTCTGCTGCCCAGGCTACACATCTACGACCACTGTTGGCCACCACAACACCAGGTAAGGTTCTTATTATGTGTGGAGGCAGTGGAGCCAAATCAAAGGCAGGGAATCAGAGAGCAGTGGCATAATAACGGGGGAAAACCACCGCCCCCCAAACTCTATGGGACACACATGTGAGAGAAGCAAAACTCACAAAACATAAGCTGAGGGAGTGCATATTTTCTGGAGGTTACTTACTGTAGAGATCATCTTTGTTTTTGGTGCCATTGACTTTGCCATTTTTATCAATCCTGAGAAAGAACTTCTGATAGGAGTAGAGTTTCCTCTTGCGCACGTCTCCTTGGAGATGGTTATAGCTGCGCACATGCCGCCCCACAACAGTGTCTGAAGAGGCGTTGGCAGCCCTGGGCAAGTGCAGCACGGAGCGAGGGGTGACCCCAGGTGCATTCGGATGACACGTGGAGGGCAGTGGACAGAGCAGCAGGACGAGCAGCACCGAGAGGAGGGACAGACGAATGCAGGACCAGGCGGCAGCACCCTTAGTCACTGTCCATATGCACATTGTACTGGAGCTGGGAGGACTGGAGAAAGGCTCACAGAAAGGACCATGCTGGATGGGGGAGAGGGAGAAGGGCTGAGAGCGGGAGATGGAACCCCCGGCGGACGACGACGACGACACGGCTGCTCTTTCTGCTGCTTACTCCTCCAGTGTTCCAAAGGAATGTGTCAACATCCATTACTCAAAACTGGGAAACAAGTACCTCTCGCCCTCTGCCGCTCACTCTCTTCGTACAGCACAAATGAGAAACTACCTCTACCACCTCTGGAGAGGATGAGATAAGGGGAGGGTTTGAAGAGGGGACGGGGAGACACCAAAAATGTCCAAAAAAAATAATAAATAAAACAGATAGAAACATAAACCCTAAAGCTGTTTCTCATCAAGATGAAGAATCAAAGGATGGGGGGAAAATAAGGGAATTGTGTAATCCTTGCTTTTCTTCTGGTCTCTTTGGGTTTTTCTCTGAAGTTACTTGTCTGTATAATGGAGCCTCTTAGCTGGAGTGTCTCTCTCTCGGTGTGCTGTGCTCCTCTATGTGGGGGAAGTAAGAGTGGGAGTGCTGGGTCTCTGTGCCCTGGTCCCTATGAGTTAGAGTAGAGTGGGAGCGCTGGGTCTCTGTGCTCTGGTCCCTCTGAGTTAGAGTAGAGTGGCTGCTGGAGCTCTCCTTCTCTTTACTCCGTCTCTCTGAGTCCCTTTGAGTGGAGTGGCTGCGTGCTGCTTCTCTCCTCTGAGTGCCTCTCTCTCTTTCCTGTTGGGATGCCTGTTGAGGAGCTCCTCTCCCTGTCTGGCTGCGCTGAGGTGACTGAGTCTTGTCACTCTTCTCACCTTATTTATCTGACGCAATCCCCCCAGATGTAATCTCTTAGGATAATTGGCAGTCTATGAAAACCAGTTTGGCTTTGAAGATCTATGTGTGTGAGTATTTTTTCTTTTTTTTTTATGTTGCTTAGTTGCTTGTGTGTGTGTCTGTGTGTGTGAGGGTGAGTGTGCGTGTGTGTCAAATGGAGTAAGGGAGAGGTTGTTTTTTCTCCCCTCCTATCGCCCTCTCTCTCTTTCTCTCCTCTACCCCTCCCTCTCACCCTGTTCCCTCCCCCTCTGAGTCCTACCAGTTGCTCAGAACAGGTTAGGAGTGATTGTGGAAATTCCCTCTCCTCAACTCCTCTCTCTTCGTATTCCCTTATCCCCCTCTTCCTCTATCTTGTGTATCTTTTATATTAATCTCTTTTTCCTGTTTTTCGTGGACTTCCTTTTTCAGTGGTGGAAGTATTGGCAGACAGGTTAGGTCTCGCTTGACGTCAGAGTCTTATCAATGCCACCTGGGTGCTTCTGACCATGGCTGGTATCCTCCTTAAAGGGTGAGGCTGGGAGCGTTGTCTTCATCTGTTCCCTTAGGACCTCTTCCTCTTTTTAGAAATATATACTATATATATATATATATAAAGAGTTTTCTCTTTATCCTTTCATTATGAGTGGTAAACAACATGACGATGTACCTGTAAAATAATAATAATAATTATTGATACCGTTGATAAAGATTAGCAAAAAATACTATAAAATAACAATATAATACTGAGCTACTGTATATTGCATGCAAAAAATATCATTTTTAATATAATTGCTCAGAGAGAGATTTTGTTCAATATTATTGCCACCCCTGTTTTCAGTACTCCAGCACCCTACCCTTGCAAGGTTAGCGGCACTGAGCCTTTTTCTAAAATGTTTAATGAGATTGGAGAACACATTGGGAGAAATCTTAGACCATTTCTCCACACAGAATCTTTCCAGGTCCTTGATTTCCTTCATCTGCGCTTATGGACTGCCCTCTTCAATTCAAACCACAATGAGGTTCAAGTCCTGAGCTGGCCATTGCAAAATGTTGATTTTATGGTCAATTAATGATTTATTTGTTGATTTTTTATGTGTGCTTGGGGTTATTGTCCTGCTGGTAAAGTGTATGATGCCGTTGACCTTAACAAAGGCACCAGGACCAGTGGAAGCAAAACAGCCCCATAACATCAAAGATGCACCACCATATTGTACCACATGTATGAGGTACTTTTCTCTGTATGCTTCCATTTTACGGCCTCAAACCCAGCACTTGAGGCCAAAGAGCTTTATTTTCATGTCATCTGACCATAGCATCGTCCTGGAGTTTGATAAACGGCATTAGCACTATTATCAGATGACATGAAAATAGAGCTCTTTGGCGACAGGTGGTCTAGAGGTTAGAGAGGCAAGCCAGCAACCGGAGTGTTGCCAGTTCGAATCCCAGGTCCGACGGAAAAATCGGTGAGTTGGCAACTGGAGGGTTGCTGGTATCAAGTCCTAGATGCTATTACCTGATGTTGTGCCCTTGAGCAAGGAACTTAACCCCCCACATCAACAGCTCTCCGGGTTCCCAATGTGGCAGCCCCCGACACCTCTCCAAAAACCTGTATATATACAGGTTGGACATTGTGTGCAATTGACCAGTAAAGTAATATTCATCTTAATCTGTGAAGGAATGGTATATGATCCCTCCCATCGTGTTCTCCAATCTTATAAAACATTTCAGAAAAGGCTCAGTGCCATTATCCTCGCAAGGGGAGGGTGCTGGAGTATTGAAAACAGGGATGCCAATCATTTTGACCCCTATCTTTTAAACATTTTGTTGTATTACTTTTTAAACAAAATCTCTTTGAGCAATTGTTTTACTATAAAAAAATGTCATTTTTAAAATGTTTGGAGCTCAGTATTTTTATTATTTATTTTATTCAGTCTTTTTTGCTTTAACAAGGGTGCCAATAATTATGGACCTGACTGAAAAAACACTATAAAAAAAAAAACACTATCAAAGAAAAAACACTATAAAAACAAAACACTATCAAAGAAAAAACACTATAAAAAAATTGCTACAATATCTAGAACTTGACCATGACTAGAATGAATGGAACCTCCTGACAAATTACAAACAAAACTGTCAGGCAAAGATATGGACAAACATCACGTTATAACACAAGTGAATTACTAGGCTTTTAAAACCCAAAGTAGACCTTCTGTGTGTCAGACAATTTCACCCTTCAAAGAATCTAGGTCTCATGTCTGGGTTGTTCAATGTTTAATTTCCTTTTCACATTGTCAGACAAAAGCCTTATCTCCGGTCCTTTCCCTCCTCTTTACCTGCCTATCGAACATCTTGTGTTATGGTGGTCATGCTAAAGCCATTTCCACCACAGCCAAAGAAATGTCATGCATGTCTCTCAAGATCCTGACACTGCTCAGTATGGAGGGAAACCTTTACTTTAAAGATGTAAGACTCCAACTTTTGTCATCAATAAATGTGACACTTTATTTGTCGTGGTTTTGGACTTCAGCCTTTTGACTTTATTCATCCACAGGGAATCTGTCTCAGGTCTTGCGTAACTTCTGAACCTGCATCATAGACCCTTCAGACTGTCTCTAACGTCCCAGAGACGACTGGAATCCCTCCACCCATCCGAGGCAGTGAGAGAGGCCAAACAAACCATGGGATACAAGCAAGCACTCTGGGGAGGGGGATGGAGCGAGGGGCAGGGGAGGGGGGATACCAGAGAGAGCGAGAGTACATCTGGTCTGTACAACACCGTGCGGAATTCATTGGTTTACAACTAACACACGGCAGTACATCGCTTTCACAAGCACATTTACACACTTGTTTGGTATAGAAGTATCACTTCTGGGCATACACACATTAATAGGTTCTGGAAATCATTGAGCTAGATATAAATATGCTAATAACATGATAGATAATATGGTCAGTTCTGATCGTATCGTATGGCTGCTTTTCCAGAACCTCTCCGATGTTGTGAATTATCCTTCACAGTAAAAAAGATAAAGTGAGCTACATGAAGGGCAAAAGCGATAAAAGCCAAAAGTCCATCAAGTGAGATAAATCCTAACAACAGCTTTAAAAAAACAGCAAAACAGAACAGAATTCAAAATCAAATTCCTCTGAATCATTTCTTACATAGTTGTTTGTCAAATCCGATTGTCATCTCACTAGAGAATATGCCCCTCCCCCTCATTTCTCACTGGTTGTTAGTGCTCCAACTACTTCTCTGGTAGTCTGTTGTCTGATCCCTTCTGGCCATGCCTTACAGTTTCCAGTATGTTAGCTCAGCACTTAATCTGGTGTTGTACAAACAGCCTAATGTTATCATTGCTTCCTGTAAACCTGATGCAGGAAGGAACAAACAGAACCAGGGGAAACATTTAAAATTTTAGTCATTTCGAAGACACTCTTATCCAGAGTGACTTAGCTAGATGGGACAACCACATATCTCAGTAATAGTAAGCACATTTTTCCTCAATAAAGTAGCTACCAGCAAAGTCAGAGCTAGTAAGGGGCACTTACTGGATAACAAAATATTGTTCTTCCCCAAAACACTTCTTTCAACAAGGTGCTGTATACTGTATCAAAGTCAATCCATCTGATGCATGCATCACCCTGTTATACATTCAACAACTAACCTTAGTTTTTCTCAAAAGCAATGTATTGCAGGTTTTAAGTCACTCAGTAACCTGTTGCTCAGGTTCTTTTGAATTTCATTGATTTCATCTGGATTGCTTCTCTGATACTCTTCTGTTGTGCAGAAATCCTAATCAAACTCAGATGTTGGGAAGAAGTTCTCCATGAGAAAAAAACACTTTGTCACACAAGAAAACAATTTGTTGAATGTTTTGATGCACTGGATATCCGGTTTCCCCTCCAAGCTGCTTAGGGAAACTGTGGAAACAATCACAAGGATAGATATAGGGTAACACTGTTAACACACTATTATCGGTCTCCTTTAATATTAGTCTACCTCTATGACTCTGATATTAGTCTACCTCTATGACTCTGATATTAGTCTACCTCTATGACTCTGATATTAGTCTACCTCTATGACTACCTCTATGACTCTGATATTAGTCTACCTCTATGACTCTGATATTAGTCTACCTCTATGACTCTGATATTAGTCTACCTCTATGACTCTGATATGAGTCTACCTCTGTGACTTTGGCCAGTGTTTTTAATCTGGACACAAAGCCTTTGTGTGAGGCACATCATTCAAAACAGAAACTATGTAAATACTCTCACCATGTGAGTGTAATTTGAACCCTGTGTCCATATCATGTCAGCTAAGTTGATCGTAGAGACCCATTACTTCATAGGGAGTTGTGGCAACATCAACCAAAATAACTATATCCATGGTTGCGTCACTCAAAAAGGGGATAGATTTGAAAAAATGTTAGCCGCCCACATTTGAGATAGGAGAGCCTGAGAAAATTGTAAAACAGCACTATTTAACGCAATCCAATCTGGATTTGAATCGCTAACTTATATGTATAAGTGTAGATGGTATCAGGATAATAAGGGGTCTGAATCCATCTCTGTTACTTCAAAGAGGAGGGGGTGAAATTCTACCTTGTTTCTAGCCTAGATCAGGTCTTCATGTGGGTCCTCTGTCAGATGTTGCACTCTGACTATAGAGAGATAATCTGTTTCAGGCAGCTTCCACTCTCTGGGAAGGCTTTCCACTAGATGTTGGAACATCGCTGCAGGGACTTGCTTCCATTCAGTCACAAGTGCATTAGTGAGGTTGGGTACTAATGTTGGGCGATTAGGCCTGGCTCGCAGTCAGCGTTCCAATTCGTCCCAAAGGTGTTTGATGGGGTTGAGATCAGGGCTATGTGCAGGCCAGTCAAGTTCTTCCACACCAATCTCGACAAACCATTCCTTTATGGACCTTGCTTTGTGCACGGGAGCATTCTCATGCTGAAACAGGAAAGGGCCTTCCCCCCACATTGTTGGAAGCACAGAATCGTCTAGAATGGGGCCTAGCCCGAACCACGAACAACAGCCCCAGACCATTATTCCTCCTCCACCAAACTTTACAGTTGGCACTATGCATTCGGGCAGGTAGCGTTCTCCTGGCATCCGCCAAACCCAGATTCGTCCTTCGGACTGCCAGATAGTAAACCGTGATTCATCACTCCAGAGAACACGTTTCCACTGCTCCAGAGTCCAATGGTGGCAAGCTTTACACCCCTCCTGCCGACGCTTGGCATTGTGCATGGTGATCTTAGTCTTGTGTGTGGCTGCTCGGCCATGGAAATCAATTTCATGAAGCTCCCTATGAACAGCTGAGGTTGCTTCCAGAGGCAGTTTGGAACTCGGTAGTGAGTGTTGCAACCAAGGACAGCTGATTTTTACACGCTATGCGCTTCAGCACTTGGCGGTCCCGTTCTGTGACCTTGTGAGGCCTACCACTTCGCAGCTGATCCTAGACATTTCCTCTTCACAATAATATCACTTACAGTTGACCGGGTCAGCTCTAGCAGGGCAGAAATTTTACTGACTGACTGGAAAGGTGGCATCCTATGACGGTGTCACGTTGAAAGTCACTGAGCTCTTCAGTAAGGCCATTCTACTACCAATGTTTGTCTATGGAGATTGCATGGCTACGTGCTCAGTTTTATACACCTGTCAGCAACTGGTGTGGCTGAAATAGACAAATCAACTAATTTGAAGGGGTGTCCAGATACTTTTTAGTGTATCTTATTTATTACACACAATCTGATTAATATTTAATATCAGATCCTAATATTTAAACCCACTCTGACAATAACAGCTAGTTTTCAGTTTTCCCCTCCCCACTCAGATCAGTCCCAGACAGTTCTAGCAAAAATATATTGCTCTTTGCTAAGAAGCTATTACATTTTTTGGGACTATTTTAATTGAAAACACAGTAAGGTACTTAATTGTTACGCAGAAATTATTAGATATTGAAAGAAAAACAGCTGCATTGGACCTTTAAGGGTAGGTCATGTCTTGAATTACATAATTGGATTTAATTAATTATTTAAAAGCAGTTCAACCAAGCAGTTCAACCAGTGGTGTAATGTTCTTTAAATCACTCAATGGGCTTTACTTAAATTACGCTGAAGCCTACAATCGTTACTGTAATGAGATACATATTTAAGCTTAAATGTACACTGAACAAAAATATAAACGCAATGTGCATCAATTCTATTGAGTTACACTTCATAGAAGGAAATAAGTCAATTTAAATTAATTCATTAGGCCCTAATCTATGGATTTCACATGACTCGGCAGGGGCGCAGCCATGGGTGGGCCTGGGAGGGCATAGGTCCACCCACTGGGGAGCCAGGCCCAGCCAATCAGAATGAGTTTTTCCCTACAAAAGGGCTTTTTACAGACAGAAATACTCCCTTACAGACAGAAGTACTCCCGCAGGTGAAGAAAGTGGATGTGGAGGTCCTGGGCTGGTGTGATTACAGGTGGTCTGTGGTTGTGAGGCCGGTTGGATGTAGTGCCAAATTCTCTAAAACGATAATGGAGGTGGCTTATGGTAGAGAAATGAACATCAAATTCTCTGGCAACAGCTCTGCTGGACATTTCTGCAGTCAGCATGCCAATTGCACACTCCCTCAGACCATGAGACATCTGTGGCATTGTGTTTTGTGACAAAACTGCACATTTTAGAGTGGCCTTTTACTGTCCCCAGCACAAGGTGCACCTGTGCATGCTGTTTAATCAGAACTTCTGATTGAATCAAGAACTTGGAGCAGAATAAGATTACCTCAAATTCACGTTCCCAAACCAATCAAACCAGGCTGCATTGCATCCCACTTGGAAATCCATCAAACATCTATCCACATTTCCCAAAATGCATTTGTGTGCCTGAATTGGAAACATAGTAAACACATCTCCCCTCAAGATTTTGAAATAGATTCAGAAGGTGTTTCAGGATGTGGAGTCTTCACAATAACAATGTGCTCCAAATGAGATAAACAAAGATATTAAAACAAATCAAACAAAATAAAACACAATCACAATCACGCTTTCCTTTGAGGTAGACTACATAACATTGCCTGTTTAGGTAATTTTCACTGATCACACTGCAGATGGAGGCTTAATTGCAAACAACAGTTCAACTCCATGCAACTCGGTCTTCTATTATTAGTCTGTCTGTCTCTCCATCTAACCCTTCTCCCTTCTCTCTCTCTCTCTCTCTTTCTCTCTCTCTCTCTCTCCACCCTCTCTCTCTCCCTTTCTCTCTCCCATGTTCCCTCCCTCCCCCTCTCTCTCTCCTCTCCTGGGGATCTGTTAATGGTGACTGACTATAACTTTTCGTCTTCAGAGACCTGATCTGATCGTGAAACGCTTAATGCTGCTAAATGTTTTCCGATCGTCTCCTCATGTGCTGCGGCCAGTGAGCAGTGAGCAGAAGTCAATCAACTACAGTATGTGTTCCCGTAACTCAGCAATTCTGTCTTGAGTACATACATTATGTTGGCATAGCTACTGACAATTAATCTGGGTTAATTGATTTCTATTCATGGACAGACAAAGCATGTACTCTTGTCCTGCACCAGCTCAAAACAAATGACTGTTAATTATGACTGGTCGCCAAGGCTTAGACTGGTGTAACTGAACCATAAGAATGTCAGAAGAAGTCTCCTACCTTGTTCCATTATCAACAAGGCTACTAAATGCTGAGTTGAGTTTTGTGATGACAGAAAGATTTGTTCCTTAGAAGTGGGTAAATTATAGAAGTTACTGTATTTTGAGAATGACTCAAAATGAAGACATAATGCTTTTAATTATACATGTGGAAGGAAAATGTTGCTTACTACTTTTTAGATGCAAAGACATCTGTTACACAGACATGATTCACTGACATCTGTATTACAGCTATCCATATACTAATTACACTAATGCATACAGTCAAACAACAGTAAGCTTAAAAACATAAACACATGAGAGTAAGAGGAAGTAAATACATCAGGTATAAATCAAATTCTAAGATCTGAAATCAGTGGTGGGAGGAGCTATAGGAGGACGGGCTCATTGTAATGGCTAGAATGGAATCGATGGAAGGGAGTCAAACATGTGGTTTCCATATGTTTGATGTGTTTGATACCGTTCCATTGATTCCATTCCAGCCATCACAATGAGCCCGTCCTCCTATAGCTCCTCCCACCAGCATCCTCTGTCTGGAATCAATTTAGATTAATGTAAACTGTCCTGAAATGGATGTATGGATGATTGGTCACTTTTCTATATTACGCTGCCATCTCCATCTCATAACTGTCACGGTGCGTAGTATTCAAAGGACGATAAACGGAGCGCTGGTGAAGTGTCATTCTTTTTATTTAATGAGATGTTCTCACGAAGCATTTAAAATAAAAAGAGAGTATTCCAATAACCATGGTGACTTACTTGAGTACTGGCAGTGCATTCAAACAAAGCAAACAAATAATGATCAACGCACAGGTGGATGTGGAGGACATCTAAATACTCTCCCCAATCAGAGACAACTCTAGACAGCTGTCTCTGATTGGGGATCATTAATCCTCCCTCACTGATGTGAGGACTGGGTTGTGGCTCAACCACTCCCCTTGATGGGAGTATGCGTCTTCACCACTACCCAGACCTTACAATAACAGTAAGTGATCTAAAACCCCATGACAAAAACATTAGCTGGCCAGTGCTGAAATATTCATGGTCAAAGTGTTGGTTATTGGTGAATAATATATTGGCAGGATTAGTTCTAGTTTCAGGGAAAGCGAGTGAGCAGATTAATTAATCATCGTACAGACCCATTCATCCATTTCAGGGAATGGGTAGAGGCAATGTACAGACTTTGTGGCTGTCACATTTAACCAACCAGCAGATACACTTTTCAAGAATTTTACAGGACTAAATATGATTGACACTGGCAGAACTACAGTCACATAGGCAAAAAAAAATCTAAATATTAAAATGTTATTTTTGTAAAAAAAAAAGGGGGTCCTATTATTTATTTCACTAAGCGGAAAGTTAAAAGCGAAAGTCTGTAACCAATCAATGGTCCTATCATTAAAACGTGAGTGGAGTGCCAAACAGTCTTGTTGTCTGAGAGCTTTAAAATAAGCAGGCAATTTCATTTGAGTCATAAAAGTCTGAATGGTGGTTGCCGTCAGAGTGAAGGGGCCCTCCGGAATAAGGGGACCTCCTGTAGGTCAGACTCAACAGGAGATGGGAGCCATGAGTTCACTCCATAGGTAACAACTTATATATCAGGCCCAGATTTCTAATATTCAACATACTAATAAACGTACATTCCCTCGAGCAGCCGATCCTATTGGATACCTTTACACAGTGAACTGTGGGTTATCTCAGTCAGAACAAAGCCACCTGAGTCAATGGAAAGCTGAGAACTTCTGTGGTAATGGAATCATTGTCTCAGGGGAGGGGGCGACCCTTGTTCTCCTTGAGCCCTCCCTGGGCGGGAGGTCTTGGCTCTGTGTCACCCTGTTGTTGGTGGCCCTGCTGATGGCCGTGGGCCAGGGAGGGGGACACACAGGAAGCTCTATCAGTGCATGCCTAGGGTTACTGACGCACATGGCTGCTGTGTCCACACTCCAATTATTAATTCCATCCAAGGTTGAAGGGTTCAACTGCAGTCAACTCTTAACCTCTCTGAGTCCTATTTCAAACATGTAGACTCTTTAACTATCACAATATTATTGTTATGCATTGCAAGTTGCTAAAATATTTTGAACTCAGTATTGAGTTAATATAAAAACAGCCAAATGTAACTATTTTGTCTGGTCATTCATTTGTATTTGTTGATACTGATCTAATCCCTTGTGGAAAGATTCTGTGTGTAAACCGAGATAATCTGTTGGGACTGAATAGGATGTGGAAGATCATGAGCAGCAGTAGTTCTGGTGTTTAAGTTTGGACTATTTGTACATATCACGATTTCGCAGGTGTTGGCATCTTTTTATTTTGGGGACATTCGGCCTGTAACTTGCAAAGAGAGAGGGTGAAGCTTCTCGCTCCTGTTTCGCTCCCTGTTCTAGCCTTTCTTGATCTATTCCCTTAGGTATGGACCCAGAACCTAATCGAGCAGCTGACCAATTATGTGAGTCTTTAGTTTTGGATTAGCAGAGATTAATTTAAACCCTGCTCCTGACTATCTACACTACAGTATGGAACCAATCAAGATACCAGTCAAGAGTAACTTTGCTGAAGTAAAATCACAATCACGTAATTGGTTCTCAACACTACTGGTTAAATTTTAAGAAGAACAAGATCAAGCGTTCTTCTCATAAGAAGAGACACGGTCTGAGGACAATGAGCATTCAGGTTCTATACATTTTCTTTTTTTCGACCGCTCGAAACGTCCAATTTATAGAACCTGAATGCTCATTGTCCTCAGACCACTATGATGACCTACCAAATGCGTTCGATGGAGCCCTTCTAAAAGTATTTATTAACAATAAACAACTAAAATGCCACATTTACGTAAGTATTAAGACCCTTTACTCAGTACTTTGTTGAAGTACCTTTGGCAGCGATTACAGCCTTGAATCTTCTTGGGCATGATGCTACAAGCTTGGCACACCTGTATTTGGGTAATTTCTCCCATTCTTCTCTGCAGATCCTCTCAAGCTCTGTCATGTTGGATGGGGAGCGTTGCTGCACAGCTATTTTCAGGTCTCTCTAGAGATGTTCGATCGGGTTCAAGTTTGGGCTCTGGCTGGGCCACTCAAGGACATTCAGAGACTTGTCCCGAAGCCACCTGAGTCAATGGAAAGCTGAGAACTTCTGTGGTAATGGAATCATTGTCTCGGTGGAGGGGGCGACCCTTGTTCCCTTTGAAGCAACTCCTGCGTTGTCTTGGCTGTGTGCTTAGGGTCATTGTCCTGTTGGAAGGTGAACCTTCGCCCCAGTCTGAGGTCTTCAGCGCTCTGGATCAGGTTTTCATCAAGGATCTCTCTGTACTTTTCTCCATTGATCTTTCCCTCGATCCTGACCTGTCTACCAGTCCCTGCCACTAAAAAACATGCTGCCACCACCATGCTTTGATGCACAAATTGATGCACAATCATTGCATGCTTTTCAATATCACAATTTACAGTAACATGCCAAACCTTACTTTGGAATTCAGGGAGGTATTATTACAGTATAATAAAGCTGAATTGTCAATTTTAGCACAATGAACCTGTCAGATTTTGCAAAGCAAATATGTTTAGAATATTAATAGCCAAGTAAGGAGAATCTCCAAGCCTCTATTACATAATGAAAACCAGCTGGGCTTCTCAGTACAACGTTGGATCCACTGTAACCTTTCTCAGACAGACAAACATGACATTACACTATACCCATTTCAAGTCAGTTTATACAGTTATGCATTCTAGTATTCTTGTCATATACAGTGCATTCGGCAAGTATTCAGACCCCTTGACTTTTTGGGAATGTTGTAATGTTACAGCCTTATTCTAAAATTGATTAATTATTTTTTTTTTCATCAATCTACAAACAATACCCCACAATGACTAAGCAAAAACAGGTTTTTATAAATGTTTGCAAATGTATAAAAAAAACATGGAAATATCAAATGTTATATCAGGTTCAAGTCCGGGCCCTGCCTGGGCCACAAAAGGACATGTTTTCTTCAAGGATCTCTCTGTACTTTGCTCCGTTCATCTTTCCCTTGATCCTGAATAGTCTCCCAGTCCCTGCCACTGAAAAACATCCCCACAGCTGTCACGATCGTGTGTAGAGACAGACCAGGGCGCAGCGTAGCGATAGTTCGACATGATTTATTCACAAATAAACTAAACTTAGTCCGAACTATACAAAACAACAGAGTAAGAAAAACGTGAACATCAACACACTTACTATTGATGATGACTTTGAAATAATGACCCACACAAACGTGTGGGGTTGAGCAACTTAAATAGAATCCCCAATCAGAGACAACGTCTCACAGCTGTCTCCAATTGGGGATTCAACACAAAATGAAAAACATAGATCTAGGTATCTAGATCTGTCAGGCTCTGACCATGGCCAAAAGGTACTCCCTATGGCCAGAGCCTGACAGTACCCCCCCTCTAAGGCGCGGACTCCCGGCCGCGATAATCACAAAAAAAAAAACCCCAAAAACGTATGTGACATGGGGGGTGTGAGGAGGGACAATCCACTTCGGGGGTGGCTCAGGCCCCGGCGAAGTGGATAATTTCCTCCCTGACCTGAGTCTGATGACCAGTCCCGGAATGGGACCTAGCATGGCGAACGGCTCCGGCCATGTAGCGGTACCGACGACCGGACCCGGACTGGGCACCGGTGGAGCGGGCTGCTCCGGCGCTGGAGCGTCGCAGACGACCGGCCCCAGACTGGGCACCGGTGGAGCGGACTGCTCCGGCGCTGGAGCGTAGCAGACGACCGGCCCCGGACTGGGCACCGGTGGAGCGGACTGCTCCGGCGCTGGAGCGTAGCAGACGACCAGCCCCGGACTGGGCACCGGTGGAGCGGACTGCTCCGGCGCTGGACCGAAGCAGACGACCGGCCCCGGACTGGGCACCGGTGGAGCGGACTGCTCCGGCGCTGGAGCGTAGCAGACGACCGGCCCCGGACTGGGCCCCGGAGGAGCGGACTGCTCCGGCGCTGGGGCGTAGCAGACGACCGGCCCCGGACTGGGCCCCGGTGGAGCGGACTGCTCCGGCGCTGTAGCGGAGCAGACTGCTGGACCCGGATTGGGCTCCGGTGGAGGCTCAGGGCGGCTGACCTTCGCTGGAGGCTCCGGGCGGATGACCTTCGCTGGAGGCTCCGGGCGGCTGACCTTCGCTGGAGGCTCCGGGCGGCTGACCTTCGCTGGAGGCTCCGGGCGGCGGACCTTCGCTGGAGGCTCCGGGCGGCGGACCTTCGCTGGAGGCTCCGGGCTGCGGACCTTCGCTGGAGGCTCCGGGCTGCGGACCTTCGCTGGAGGCTCCGGGCTGCGGACCTTCGCTGGAGGCTCCGGGCTGCGGACCTTCGCTGGAGGCTCCGGGCTGCGGACCTTCGCTGGAGGCTCCGGGCTGCGGACCTTCGCTGGAGGCTCCGGGCTGTGGACCGTCTCTGGAGGCTCCGGGCTGCGGACCGTCTCTGGAGGCTCCGGGCTGCGGACCTTCTCTGGAGGCTCCGGGCTGCTCCGGCGTTGGAGCGTAGCAGACGACCGGCCACGGACTGGGCACCGGTGGAGCGGACTGCTCCGGCGTTGGAGCGTAGCAGACGACCGGCCCCGGACTGGGCACCGGTGGAGCGGACTGCTCCGGCGCTGGAGCGTAGCAGACGACCGGCCCCGGACTGGGCACCGGTGGAGCGGACTGCTCCGGCGCTGGAGCGTCGCAGACAACCGGCCCCGGACTGGGCACCGGTGGAGCGGACTGCTCCGGCGCTGGAGCGTAGCAGACGACCGGCCCCGGACTGGGCACCGGTGGAGCGGACTGCTCCGGCGCTGGAGCGTAGCAGACAACCGGCCCCGGACTGGGCACCGGTGGAGCGGACTGCTCCGGCGCTGGACCGAAGCAAACGACCGGCCCCGGACTGGGCACCGGTGGAGCGGACTGCTCCGGCGCTGGAGTGTAGCAGACGACCGGCCCCGGACTGGGCACCGGAGGAGCGGACTGCTCCGGCGCTGGGGCGTAGCAGACGACCGGCCCCGGACTGGGCCCCGGTGGAGCGCCGGAGCAGACTGCTGGACCCGGATTGGGCTCCGGTGGAGGCTCAGGGCGGCTGACCTTCGCTGGAGGCTCCGGGCGGCGGACCTTCGCTGGAGGCTCCGGGCGGCGGACCTTCGCTGGAGGCTCCGGGCGGCGGACCTTCGCTGGAGGCTCCGGGCTGCGGACCTTCGCTGGAGGCTCCGGGCTGCGGACCTTCGCTGGAGGCTCCGGGCTGCGGACCTTTGCTGGAGGCTCCGGGCTGCTGACCTTCTCTGGAGGCACCGGGCTGCTGACCTTGGCTGGAGGCACCGGGCTGCTGACCTTGGCTGGAGGCACCGGGCTGCTGACCTTGGCTGGAGGCTCAGGGCTGCTGACCTTGGCTGGAGGCTCAGGGCTGCTGACCTTGGCTGGAGGCTCAGGGCTGCTGACCTTGGCTGGAGGCTCAGGGCTGCTGACCTTGGCTGGAGGCTCAGGGCTGCTGACCTTGGCTGGAGGCTCAGGGCTGCTGACCTTGGCTGTTCATCTTTCCCTCGATCCTGAATAGTCTCCCAGTCCCTGCCACTGAAAAACATCCCCACAGCTGTCACGATCGTGTGTAGAGACAGACCAGGGCGCAGCGTAGCGATAGTTCGACATGATTTATTCACAAATAAACTAAACTTAGTCCGAACTATATAAAACAACAGAGTTAGAAAAACGTGAACATCAACACACTTACTATTGATGATGACTTAATGACCCACACAAACGTGTGGGGTTGAGCAACTTAAATAGAATCCCCAATCAGAGACAACGTCTCACAGCTGTCTCCAATTGGGGATTCAACACAAAATGAAAAACATAGATCTAGGTATCTAGATCTGTCAGGCTCTGACCATGGCCAAAAGGTACTCCCTATGGCCAGAGCCTGACAACAGCATGATGATGCCACCACCATGCTTCATCGTAGGGATGGTGCCAGGTTTCCTCCAGACGTGATGCTTGGCATTCAGGCGAAATAGTTCAATCTTGATTTTAGCAGACCAGAGAATCTTGTTTCTCATGGTCTGAGAGTACTTTAGCTGCATTTTGGCAAACTCCAAGCAGGCTGTCATGTGCCTATAACTGAGGAGTGGCTTCCGTCTGGCCACTCTACCATAAAGTCCTGATTGGTGGAGTGCTGCAGAGATGGTTGTCCTTCTGGAAGGTTCTCCCATCTCCACAGAGGAACTCTGGATCACTGTCAGTGACCATCGGGTTCTTGGTCACCTTCCTGACGAAGGCCCTTCTCCCCCGATTGCTCAGTTTGGCTGTGCGGCCAGCTCTAGGAAGAGTATTGGTGGTTCCAAACTTCTTCCATTTAAGAATGATGAAGGCCACTGAGTTCTTGTGGACCTTCAATGCTGCAGAAATTTTTGGTACCCTTCCCCAGATCTGTGCCTTAACATAATCCTGTCTCGGAGCTCTACGGACAATTCCTTCGACCTCATGGCTTGGTTTTTGCTCTGACATGCACTGTCAACTGTGAGACCTTATATAGACAGGTGGGTGCCTTTCCAAATCATGTCCAATCAATTGAATTTACCACAGGTGGACTCTAATCAAGTTGTAGAAACATCTCAAGGATGATCAATGGAAACCTTTTCTCATAATTTCGAAAAACCTGTTTTTGCTTTGTCATTGTGGGTATTGTGTGTAGATTGATGAGAATTATTTTATTAAATCAATTTTAGAATTAGGCTGTAACGTAACAAAATGTGGAAAAAGTGGGGTCTGACAAAATAATGGAAACACTTTAGTAAATGAGGGATACAAAGTATATTGAAAGCAGGTGCTTTCACACAGGTGTGGTTCCTGACTTAATTAAGCAATTAACATTATATCATGCTTAGGGTCATATATAAAAAATGCTGGGCAGGCCATTATTTTGGCTACCATGGCTATGCCCACATAGGATGACAATGCCCCCATCCACACGACACGAGTGGTCCCTGAATGGTTTGATGAAAAAAGTTGAATATATGCATGAAGTTAATCCTCACCTGTTTTAATTGAAATCAATATTGCAGTGTGAAGTGAACACACTATTGATAGAACAAATGAATGAATGAAATGAATCTCCCTTGTAAACACAGTGTCAAAAATGTTGCAGCTAAACTGGCTAGGATGTCACTTGTTATAAACACAGACAACTATGATGTCACTTGTTATAAACACAGACAACTATGATGTCACTTGTTATAAACACAGACAACTATGATGTCACTTGTTATAAACACATACAACTATGATGTCACTTGCTATAAACACAGACAACTAGGATGTCACTTGTTATAAACACAGACAACTATGATGTCACTTGTTATAAACACAGACAACTATGATGTCACTTGTTATAAACACAGACAACTATGATGTTGTTTGTTATAAACACAGACAACTTGTGTAAAAACAGAACAGAAAAAAAGGCAGGACCCCTATGTAAAAGCGCAAATAAAAAACTGAATTATGAACAAAAAAATGTACCAATCAGTACAACCTAGGAATCCACTTGCGACTTTACAATGTACCATCTTCCTACAATCTGTTTGAGGGAAACTTTGGCACATGGGTTAAATATAAGGTAGAGTCCACAGGGATGATGTAGCCAAGTATGGGATTATTTGTGATGCCCGATGGGAGGATTTATTCCCATATCCTTCTGAAGAATTATTCCCCATTGTTGGGTTGTATCTACTCTCTAGATAGATAGATAGATAGATAGGTACTTTATTGATCCCCCGGGGGGGAAATTTCATTATCAAGCAGCTACAACAAAACACAGGGCAGGTGCAAAATGCCACAACGAAAGTACACAAAAGACAGATACACGGTACATGATACATAGAGCGGCAGTATGAAAAAGTATAGAAATACAGGATATCTGGAGTGCAAAAAAAAAAAAAAAAAAAAAAAAATGTCCTCGAAAACATGCCCTATGGAATTGCCAAGTTCATCAAAAACATCAACATGTACACTCTTAGAAAAAAAGGTGCTATCTACAACCAAAAAGGGTTCTTTGGCTGTCCCCATAAGATAACCCTTTGAAGTACGCCTTTTGGCTCCAGGTAGAACCCTTTTGATTCTAAGTAGATCCCTTTTGGGTTCCATGTACAACCCTTTTCCCAGAGGGTACTACATGGAACCCAAAAGAGCTCTAGCTGGAACCAAAAAGTGT
Organism: Thymallus thymallus; assembly: GCA_023634145.1. NCBI lineage: Eukaryota > Metazoa > Chordata > Actinopteri > Salmoniformes > Salmonidae > Thymallus > Thymallus thymallus. The sequence continues at coordinate 24,471,075 of CM042403.1, forward strand.
TATCCTATGGGGACAGCCATAGAACCCTTTGGAACCCTTTTTTCTAAGAGTGAAGGGTTCTCAGCTACCAGCAGCCTTGTGAATAGGGCAGGGCCATTGAAGAGGAGCCATTTGAGTTAGTGTGGGACACCATGTCAAACCGTCAAACCCCCAGGTCTAGAGAGGATCCCATTACACACACCTTTGACTGCAACTTCTCCCCTGTTGCTGCGCTGCATACCGACGCAAGCTGGTAGCAGGGGACGTGTCCTGTTTCCATTCATCCACCAATATCAAATCCTCCAGAACACAGGACAGGGGCTAGAAATAAGCTTTTGTTTTCCCAGCCTCTGAGTCTCCTCACTATACGACTCAGTTTCAGATTGGTGCTCCTCTTAAACACATCATTCAGCATAGTACATCTCTCTTTTGAATCCCACAGACACAGTCTCTTCCTGTGCAGGTGGGGTTGGATACTAAGAAACAACTTTGTAATAACAACTCAGAGGATCTTTTCATCAGGCTAACCTCCAACCTGCTTACACTCTTTTCTCGTATAACTATCTTTATCATCCAGGTAGAACAGAGACAAGGAAGTTGAAAGGTATGTCGGGAAGAAAGAATGACTGAATAGAACAAAAGAGCCTGAGGCCTGTGAGGTGGTTTGTAACATCTCTACAGACAATGGCCCATGGACTCAAAGCCCAGCTGTAGTCTAGTCTGTCTGTACAAGTCCACTAAGAATCCAAACAAGGAAGATGATCAAGAGGAATGCAACAGTTTGTGTAATATCATTCTGTATAGCCTGCAAGAAATTCCGCCAATGATCACAAGCAATTTTGCCTGCTCTATTTAACAACAAATGTTTTCACTACTATCAGATCACAAACATTCCACATGGAAGCAACCAAGACCAAAACAATCCTAAAACAAAGCACATGGACACATTGTCTATTTAGTCATAGCTATAGTATAATGACTGGATCAGGATACTCTCAAATGAAAGAATAATTATTATGCCCTTAGCGATGTGATAAAATGCATACTCACTCGCTGCACTTTCCGGTTGTCTTTGTCTTGTATGTAGCCTTTGGTGTCAATGAGCCGCTATTATCCCTGGTGATGGGTTTACTGTTTGTCAGAATGTCTCCTCATCCCATCTAATCATCACCATGAACTCAATTAAAACCATCAGGAGCTCTGAAGACAAGCCCCCCCCCCCCCCCTTCCCCCATCACCAGAGAAGTAGTCCAATCAACCAACTCACCATTATGCTGCTCACTATGTAAATTCTCATTGAAGTATCATGGATATCATTTCAACAGCGATGGCGTAACATTTCGGATGTGTTTTTTTTGTCCTGTCCCGTGTAAATAGTCTTTATAGTCTGTTTTTTGTCTTTTCCATATATATTTCTTAATCTCATATACTTTCCTGCAACCCGCCTCACCCAATGTGGAATGGATCTACTATATCTTTACTTCTTTATCCCATATAACTGGAGCTCAGACAGAAGCTAGCCAGCTAACTAGCCATTGTTAGCCACTGCTAGCGGTCTTCACCATTGCCCTTGGCCTCGGACAATATCGGCCAGTCTGCACAGCGCACTACCAACCCAGCGCATATCGGATTGCTTTCTCTACCACATCATTGGATTTTCTCCCGAAATCACTGGACCATTACACCGGATCATCACAGCTAGCTAGCTGCAACAGAGTGGCTGTTGTTGGCTAACACCACTGTCCCGAAGCATGCATCAGTTAGCCTTGAGCTAGCCTCGAGCTATGCCCATCTCCAGGCTAGTTGACATGTACTAGCTAATTCCTGGGCCACAGTACCTCAACCGGCCTGGACCTTTTATTGTCGACACGGAACCCTGCCGATCCATCACGACTGGTCTGCCGACGTAATCGTCCGATGTGGTTCCAACAGGCTTTTCTGTTGCGATGTCGCCGAAGACCCATCTGCTAGCCCCAGCCCGCTAGCATTCTGAACGCTGTGCCTCCCGCTCGCATAGTGCAGTACCGAACTGCTCCCTGCCTCACCTCTTGCTGCTCATTTGACCTTATGATCACTCGGCTACACAGCTGATGCCTGCTGGACTGTTCCCTTACACGGTGCCTCATTCTGTTAATCTGTTGAGCCTCAGCCTCGAACTCAGCTCCCGCGTGTAGCACATCATTCTCCCTAACTAACCCTCTCTGCCCATTCAACGCCATTACTCGTTGTTGTTTTAGCTCTCTCGATTAACACCTGTGATTGCTTTATGCCTCTCTTTCATATCAATATGCCTTGTCTATTGCTGTTTCGGTTAGTTCTTATTGTTCTATTTCACTTTAGAGGCCCCAGTCCCACTCAACATGCCTCAGATAGCTCCTTTGTCCCACCCACCACACACACAGAGACCTCACCTGGCTTAACTGGTGCCTCCAGAGATGCAATCTCTTTCATCGTTACCCAACGCCTAGCTTTTCCTCCACTGTACTCACATCCCACCATATCCTTGTCTGTACATTATGCCCTGAATCTTTTCTACCACGCTCAGAAATCTGCCCCTTTTATTCTCTGTACCCAACGCACTAGTCGACCAGTTGTTAAAGCCTTTAGCCGTATTCTTATCCTACTCCTCCTCTGTTCCTCTGGTGATGTAGAGGTATACCCAGGCCCTGCAGCCCCAAGTACTACGCCTATTCCCCAGGCGCTCTCATTTGTTGACTTCTGTAACCGTTAAAGCCTTGGTTTCATGCATGTTAACATCAGAAGCCTCCTCCCTAAGTTTGATTTATTCACTGCTTTAGCACACTCCGCCAACCCTGACATCCTAGCCGTGTCTGAATCCTGGCTTAGGAAGGCCACCAAAAATTCTGACATTTCCATCCCCAACTACAACATTTTCCGTCAAGATGGGAACTGCCAAAGGGGGCGGAGTTGCAATCTACTGCAGAGATCTGTCACACTATCCAGGTCTGTGCCAAAACAGTTTGAGCTTCTACTTAAAAAAATCCATCTTTCCTGAAATAAGTCTCTCACTGTTGCCACTTGTTACATACCCCCCTCAGCCCACAGCTGTGCCCTGGACACCATATGTGAATTGATTGCCCCCTATCTATCTTCAGAGTTCATTCTGTTAGTTGACTTAAACTGGGATATGCTTAACACCACACCTGTCCTACAGTCTAAACTAGATGCCATCTCACACAAATTATCAAGGAACCTACCAGGTACAACCCTAAATCTGTAAACATGGGCACCCTCATAGATATCATCCTGACTAACTTGCCCTCTAAATACACCTCCGCTGTCTTCAAAAAGGATCTCAGCGATCATTGCCTCATTGCCTGCATGCGTAATGGGTCCGCGGTCAAACGACTACCCCTCATCACTGTAAAACGCTCCCTAAAACACTTCAGGGAGGAGGCCTTTCTAATCGACAAGGATATTGACCTCATCCCGTCAGTAGAGGATGCCTGGTTGTTCTTTAAAAGTGCTTTCCTCACCATCTTAAATAAGCATGCCACATTCAAAAAATGTAGAACTAAGAACAGATATAGCCCTTGGTTCACTCCAGACTTAACTGCCCTTGACCAGCACAAAAACATCCTGTGGCGTACTGCATTAGCATCGAATAGCCCCCTCGATATGCAACTTTTCAGGGAAGTCAGGAACCAATATACACAGTCAGTTAGGAAAGCAAAGGCTAGCTTATTCAAACAGAAATTTGCATCATGTAGCACTAATTCCTAAAACTTTTGTGACACTGTAAAGTCCATGGAGAATAAGAGCACCTCCTCCCAGCTGCCAACTGCACTGAGGCTAGGAAACACTGTCACCACCGATAAATCTACAATAATCGAGAATTTAAATATTCATTTTGCTACGACTGGCCATGCTTTCCACCTGGCTACCCCTACCCCGGCCAACAGCTCTGCACCCCCCGCACCCCAGTATCTCTATTTGCACATCATCACCTGACCATCTATCACTCCAGTGTTAATGCTAAATTGTAATTATTTCGCCACTATGGCCTATTTATTGCCTTACCTTCCTAATCTTACTACATTTCTACATGTGTTATTGACTGTACGTTTGTTTATCCCATGTTTAACTCTGTGTTGTTGTTGTTTTTATCGCACATCTTTGCGTTATCTTGGCCAGGTCGCAGTTGTAAATGAGAACTTGTTCTCAACTGACCTACCTGGTTAAATAAAAAATAAAAAAAATTATCCTTGGAGTACAGCAGACAGGGATTGTGTACAACCTGTTTACCCAGGGGACCTGTCTGAAATCCTATATAATGTAATTCAATTGCTGATGCTGGCGATTGATTAGATAAGCCATGGCAGAGAGGGACCGACGGAAAGAGAGACAGAAGCCTCGTTTATACCTAGTGCTAACATTCGTCCATTATCCTGATCTTATCCGCATTCTGATTGTGGCCACGTTGTAGACATTGCATTTACACATGGTATTAAAATGTGTCTCTTATCCATCCACTGTGTCTGCAGTGTGACCAGATATCCTGGCCCCTCCCTGTAATATTTGGAGAAAAACAAAAATCTAAATAATATGTATTTATTTCAAGACACATTTTGATGCCATACGTCAATGGTGCCACCTGTCAATGATTTTAGAATGCGGGATAGTGAGGATTTAATTGGTTTCACTGTCCAGATCCGTCTACACTTGTAATGTCCAGATCCGTCTACACTTGTAATGTCCAGATCCGTCTACACAATGCATGTCTGACTACCTCTGGAGGTGGTCAGGAAGATTGGTCTTTTAATCGTCTACACCTGTCTAGAAATGTGTGCAGAATCAAAATGTGGACAAGATCAAGACAAAGGACACATGTTAGAATGAGGTATAACCGGGGCTAGAGAGACAGGGAGACAGAGAGACAAAAAAACTGAAAGACAGAACCCTAACCAGACCCTAACCCTAACCCTAGCTTCATGTCCACACCCTGGCTCAACCCTAGCCCTAGCCATAACCCTTACTCTAACCCTAGCTTCATCTCCTGACAGACAGACAGACAGACAGACAGACAGACAGACAGACAGACAGACAGACAGACAGACAGACAGACAGACAGACAGACAGACAGACAGACAGACAGACAGACAGACAGACAGACAGACAGACAGACAGACAGACAGACAGACAGACAGACAGACTATTTAATTGAAAGGGTCCTGATGATGCAATGGTATTAATTAAGGGGGAAAATCCTCCACTCACATATTTGTGTGAATTTCAAAGACGTGTAATATGGGGACATGTTGTATGCAACTCTGATGTCCCTTATCAAGAATGTATCTGCGGTAGCCAAATTCCCCATATGGAGGCAAACACATTTCGCTTTGATGTTCATACGCAGACCACATGACAGAAATGATAGATAGCAAATAATTGCAATAAATAAATATTGAACTTCCTAATACAGGCATGACTTCAAACATATGTTACATGCATGTTTGTACAAGCAAAAGTGTTTTGTTGATTGTTTGTTTGTCTGCGATGTGGGCGTTGGCTCAAGCTAAACAGAAGCCACTAGCTAGAGAGCAAGTGTCTTTGGTCAAATTCAGCAATCAGTAGTAGTAGCCAGTTTTCTCACTAACCAAATGAAAGACACTTGGGTTGTGCAAGTGTTCAGAACCCGAGCTACATGACCTATAATTGAACCCAAACCCAATGGAACAAGACAAAGATGAATATCCTCACCAAGAGAATCGGACACCTTGAAACGAGCAGAAGAGCGCAGCCATTAAACATGTAAACCTTAATGACTAGCAATGGCAGAGGAGAGGGAAAGAGTCCGCAAGTTTCCTGTGGTGATCAATCAAAGAATCTTCACAACAGAGACACTAACCCTTCTCCTCCTGGTCTCAGTTTCAGTTCTGTGTGTATCGATGTTCTCCACCTTCCCCTACGTCACTGGTGCTGCAGTGCTAACGTCTGTTCCCCTCACAGTGACTCAGGGCTAATGTTATGAGTGGATTTCACAGCCGTGCTGCCTCATCCAATGATTGGGTAACTCTTTGGTTAATTAGTTGTATCATGTTCCTAACAGAATTTGAACTGTAAATGTGCAGCACAAAAACATAAAAACAGTTGTAAACCTTTATGAGTCACAAGTAAATTCCTGGTTGCTGTCAAAGCTAAAGGCATCAGTGGATGACTAAGCACTGATCTGTCATAGTATTGCATTACCATGCACTTTAAAGTAGCCTTTAAAAAGGATTCATACATAGTTTATAGACTGTTTATTATTAATTTGCAGATCAGTAAAAAAACATTTTAATACATTTTTCTATGAAGAATCAAAGCTTTCTGCATTATATACACTATTTGAAAGATCCATTAGGGCCAATACTAGTAGAAAGTGTCCTGTTAGAGGGGGTCAGTTAACGCAACACATGGATTCCGGGTGGGCTGCACATGCTGCACTTATAAACAAGTTTAGATCCTCCAACATACTCTAACCGGGCTATCTCGACACCACTGAAAGGCTTGTAAAATGGCTCACACATTCTATATGAGCCATATGCAGACCTATCACCCCAGAGAGAATGGGGCCCCCTCCCTGTGTCAAAGGAGATATCCATCAGATATCTGTTTGTTGGAATACCTCCCTGACCTGATCAGTCACAGATTAATGAAAAACAGTATGATTTAGCAGCCAGTTTGCATTGAGAAAACAAGGTCATCTCCCCAGAGAAATAAACCTTTATGCAGAATGAAGAGCTCAAGTCAAGCCGTCAACATAGCTGATGTCACCCTAACCCAATACTCAGAGCCCCCCGTGGGACCCCTTTTTGTTGTCTGAGCGATTCATTGGCTCTAGCGCTTCTCTCTAGGTTGATGAGGGAAAGAGAATCCTGTCTGGTGATAATGGGGGAGCTGGCTAGTCTCATAAAGACAGGACTGTTGCTCAGCCTGACAGGCACTAGCCTCCTCTACCACAGAGCACATTACTCCAGGGACCCTCCCTCCTTCAGTTCCACGGCTGCCCTGTGCTGACACCCTCTGCCTGGTACTATCAGAGAGGCCCTGACCATATCTCCTTGCCAACTCCTCCACATCCATCCTTTTTTCCCCCTGTCTCATCCATCCAGCTCCCCACAACCACAAAGCCCCTCTCTCAACTCCCACTCAGCAGCCCCCCAGTCCCGACTGCACATGGCTCTGTCTGCACTCTTCATAGCCTTCCCCTGCACCCGTTTGCTCTGCCACTTTACAATGTGCACTGTTTATGGGGCCCATGACCCGAGCCCGTCTTACAAATAAATCACACACATCCGTCAGAAGAGACAACACACTAACACATCACACACATTTGGCTTCTTAACCAAGACATGATAGATAATACATTTTCTAGGATCATGTCACTTATGGGTATAAGATTTGTACATAAACGACATAGAAGTCTCCTCTCCATTTACATTGAGCTATAGTAAAATACTAGTATTTCTCATCCTAATGAAAGACAAATAAAACCTGTTTACTGCTGAAATATGGCAATACATCAAAAGCATGTTTGGTATAACAGCTGATTTAATGAAATCAGCGTTTGCATGCTAGCCTGTAGCCCCATCAGCTCTCACCCGCAATGCAGTTCTGATGACCCCGTCAACCTTTGACTGAAACCAACAGAGCTGGATTATGGTCATATCTCAGTGGGCTATCAATTAAAAGCCTAATCACATCAAGTCTCATTAGGATTTTAATCCCTACCTGAAGACTCCACAGTATAATGGGATTAAGTAGATTTCCGATCCCACAGAGAAAGATGTCGGTAAATAGCTAGCTACTGTTGGAGGCACAGGGATGGTGGTCACTGAATACAGGCCCAGAGACAAGGAGAAGATGGTAGTCATTCTGTCTCATAACTTCTCCGGCTGACCTGCTCCAGGCTTGAGGGAAATGAAACAACATTAACAGGCCATGGCAAACATCCAGCTGGAGCTTTGATATTTCACAGCCACGCAGTTTGAGTTTCTCTCAGTCCGAAAGCATTGTCCGTGAGGACAAACAATGTTAACTCCAAATGGCAGAACAAATGATCAGGTCTCAAGCCTGCAAATAAACAGTGACATTTCAGAAATGGGTGATTTTGCACAGTCATCAGAGAAATGCAATGGATTAACAAAAAGGTCAGAAAGAGAACAATAAATAGCTGCATCTAACTTATTGCTCATATAAGCTACAGTAGCTGATTAATAACAATGGCCAAAATTAAGTTATTTATAACACAATTACATTTCTCTCAGATTATTTGGGCAATGTTGGACCTTAGTTATGGTAAATGCATATTATTTGTATTGTTCAATCTATGTGCACTTTGAAGTTCTTTGTGCTACATTTCCTTTCTTTCGGTCTGTCTGTGAGGCTGTAGCTAAATATGTCGCTATCACAATGTGTCCAGACCTCTGAAGAAGCCATTTAGTGGCCACTGGTGAGATAGTGTATTTTTTATCTGTCCACCATTATCTTGTCATGGCATTATCTCTGTTCTCCCCAGCTGCAGTTTATAGTCGTAGCATATATAGGATACGTCTATATGGACTTGTGGTTTAAATTCAGCTTTGAAGCTCTCATATCAGTCTTCTGCCAGATTAGCCCAATTCACATGGCCAAAGAAAGATTCTTATTTAAGCCCGGATCGTAGCATGCACTGCATTCACTTTATGGACAGGGACACAGCATGTTGGCTTGTTTGAGTGTTTCAACATCACATGTCACTGACTCCCAGGTCCATGTCAATAACTCCTTAAGCAATAAAACAGTCAATATGTCATGAAATTATACACGTCCATGTGTTCAGTCACATCCATGGAATCATGAGGAGCCTTTGGGATGTTGAGTGGTGGAAGAAGGTGCAGAGCGGGTTAGACATGTTAATGGAGATCAGTTTTCTGGGTGACGGAGTAGAGAGTAGAGAGGAGGGGAGTGCAGCATGTGTCCAGCCAGGAAAAACCTTACTTAGCGAGAAGAGTAGAGTAGGTAAATGTATAAAGGGTACTCTTGTTTTCAATGCTTTAGTTTCCTATAAACAATGTGTCACATTAAACAAAGTATATTAGCTAGTGCAATCTATAATGGCAATAAAGAAGTTCGTCGAGAATATTAACATAGAAGAAATGCCGTTATGCTATAGGAATATATAGGAATGTCAGGTCTCAGGAGCGTGAACAAAAATATTTTATGGGTGTTGAGATGGATCAAAGGCTGTATCACATCCGGCCGTGATTGGGAGTCACACAGGGCGGCACACAATTGGCCCAGCGTCGTCCGGGTTTAACTGACTTGCCTAGTTATATAAAAGTTCAATTTTTAAAAATTATAATAAATTTAGCAATGCAGTTACCTCAGGATGGACCTTGTAAATGTCCAGCTTTGTAAATGGAGCAATGCTAAATTGACTTATCATTAACTAACTAGGTCTGACTTTGCTTAATCAAATTGTTCTCGGTTTAAGAAGCATCCAATGGCTGCATAGCATATTACTCATGGTGTCTGGAAGACGCCTCCATTCCACCACCTCAAAGGGCACCAGGAGTTCTGCCTGCCACTGGCTTATTAATTTGCTTCTGCTTGCAACTACCTAATATAATGTTTTTAAGGTGTAATTACTTCAGAAAGTTACATATTGTTCTGAAGAGAGTTACTTTATATAAATGCAACATGAAACCATTTCAACTATTTTACTGAGTTACAGTTCATATAAGGAAATCAGTAAATTCATGAGGCCCTAATCTATGGATTTCACATGACTGGGCAGGGGCTCAGCCATGGGTAGGCTTGGGAGAGTATAAACCCACCCACTGGGGAGCCAGTCCCAGCCATTTAGAATGAGTTTTTCCCCACAAAAGGGCTTTATTACAGACAGAAATACTCCTCAGTTTCATCAGCTGTCCGGGTGGCTGGTCTCAGAAGGTCCCGCAGATGAAGAAGCTGGATGTGGAGGTCCTGGGCTGGCGTGGTTACACATGGTCTGCAGATGTGATGTCTGCCGGTTGGACGTACTGCCAAATTCTCAAAAACGATGTTGGAGGCAGTTTATGGTAGAGAAATTAACATTCATTGGGTATTCCTGCAGTCAGCATGCCAATTGCATGCTCCTTCAAAACTTGAGACATCTGTGGCATTGTGTTGTGGTGACAAAACTTGTCACACAACACAAAACTTGTGACTTTTTATTGTGTACCTGTGTAATGATCATGCTGTTTAATCAGCTTCTTGATATGCCACACCTGTCAGGTGGACAGATTATCTTACCATGTGTTCCCCATTCTTCATCTTGGGTTCACAGCATGTATTCTCTTACCTTTGCTTTACTGGAATAGCAGTACAATAATTATACAGAACTCTTTGTGGAAAACCCCAACTAACAGCTCAAATATGTAATGTGGTCCTATGACGTTACAATTGTTTATTAGATTTACTTCTCTCTCACAACCAAGTTTGGTTTGTAATCAAACACATTCACGCTGGTGTTCGGAGATAAAAAATATGTATTCAGTATTGGGATACAGTAACACAGCACTGCACATGAAGTTGTGGAATAGCAAGTTGCAGGTGTTTTGTGAGAGAAATTCACTTTGGCCAGATAGACTATAACTCTTTCCAAATCATTAAAAACATATGGTGCAAATGGAGGACGGCATGATGAATTTGGAGACAGTTGCACTGTTGACTAAAAAAGCCCAGGACCATCCTTCTCAGTAACTACGATGTTGATGCATTGCCTCTGCAGCCAAAATGAATCAAAGCATGTAACTTGTATAGAATTACTTTACCTACCGCTAATGATGATTACTATAACAGTCCAGTACATGACATCAATATGGCAAGAGAGAAGAAATGTAGCTCTATTTGTTCTCAGCATTTTTCTTTGTTATGATGAAATAATTTCCCATGTTGATTTCTCGCTGTCATTACAGTACTGTACAAACATAACACATGTACTTAATATATTTGTTTTTGTTTGTAATTAAGACATCTCAATTAAAGCCTAGGTCTCCAGAAGCAGACAGGAAGAGAAAAATAGTAATGTCCCACAAAACTAAATGAATCACTCTTTAACTCGTTTCAGATTGTCTTGGAGAAACCATTTCAAAGGCCAACATTAATAACTCTAAAGGAGAAAGACGCTCAGCTGAGGAATTGGAGTGATAATAAAAACATACATAAAACGGGCTGTGAGCGGGTCACAGGGAAACAGCCAGCAGAGTAATAGTGTTCAGATGTGACAAAGCGATAATCACTAATTTGTATTGGAATGGATCCACAGGCATTTGCCAGGAGTGTGTGGCCAGTTCTAAAAGTATCTCATGGTTTCATTATATGTACAGAGAAAATTAGGGACATATTAATGATTTAAAATCATTAGAGAAATTAGATATATTGCACATATAACACACAGTATCGTGGAGTTACTTAGTTATTCACTTGTTCTCCCCACTGAACAAAACAAACAGTCACAGTTCTACTGCTTAGAGGTTCACAGAGAAACAGGGTTACAGCTCTGCTGCTGAGAGGTACACAGAGAAACACGGATACAGCTCTGCTGCTGAGAGGTACACAGAGAAACACGGATACAGCTCTGCTGCTGAGAGGTACACAGAGAAACATTGGAGTAGCCTTGTAATTGTGTAGCTTTAAGTATTGCGGGATTATTTCCCCAGAAAAAAACAGTTGACCGTGATAATTATCACCACTTTTGAAAGTTGCTTTTGATAGTAATTCTGGTTCAGGTGTCAGAAATTACAGTTCAAAGATATCAAAAAGAACAGCTGGGCAGTGTCTGTCAAACTGCCACGGGTTCAACTCCATTCACATGAACAACAAAAAAAGCCTTGGAGAGACTGGGAAAAGCCATTACTGCGTGTATAAACCCATACAATACTCATGTACTTCTGTACAATACTCATGTACTTTCCCCCAGGCCTGCTGGCCAGTCTGGAGCAGTATGAGTATAAATTAACTGACATAATGTCTTGTACTTTAAACTCTAACACATAATAATTAAAACGTCACTACAGACACAGAGGATACATTCATAAGCAATTCTTCAATGCAAATAATTCAGCATATTGTTGGTGTACCCCTGGTTGTGCTGTCTTGAAATATTAAGGTCTATAAATGGAATGGGAGTAAAGATGTCTGCTCCCTTACGGTTGTGTGGATTAAAGGGACGATGAATGAAATACTTCCAGAGCTGTTGATGGGAATGTGACCCCACAATGATAAGGCTCTGGTTGCCCTGACTCCTCTGAGAGTGTGTGTTTAGTCAAAGTTGGATCAACCATATGCCCCACAGCTGCCTGCTTAATTGGAAAAGTGTTCATGTCTAATCATCTATGCATCCTTAACTTCTAAGGGACTGTACGTTATTTATAATGAGGGATACCTGGAAAGAAATCTGACCTCTCTGGGATGTAAATGGATGGCCCTCCCATTTTTTTGTGACCCTCCTCTATATTCAAAAGAATCATTAGAACATAAAGTAGATAGCAGAGAACATGCCTAATGTTTACCCTCACTCCTAAGACAGACCAGAGCCTTAGATATGTTCTTCATTTCCTAAGCATTACATGGCAAAGTAGCCAGAAGGTTGTTGATTCGCAGACCACCGCGGACAAGGGTATGGGTGAAATAATATAATAAAAGCACTGCATGAATCCATCCTTGGAGTTTAAAAAATTGCCTTTTATAAACGCATTTCATGCAAGTCATTTTACATGACTGGAGAATAAGATTTTTTAATACCACAGCATGACAATGAATGAGTGCATGCTGGAGCACCGGAGCCATTTTGATTTCTATACAGGCTATTGTAAAAAAAGAAAAAAAAATGAAAAATGATATTCTAAGTTTGGAAGAGTGCTAAAGCTGTCTATCAACTGTTAAAATTGAGCGCAACAGAACCAGTTACAACTGAAGTATCTGATCATCAGTGAATTAGAGAAAAAGCCATTTGTTGTTTAACACAGCAGCTGCACATCATCAGGAAGGCCTATATGCAGAGTTGTGGACTTGAGTCACATGACTTGAACTCGAGTCTGACTCGAGTAACAACTTTGATGACTGGAGACTCAACTTAAAATAAAAAAATAAATTGAGACTTGACTTGGACTCTGGACTCAACTTTGATGACTTGAAATTATCTGACCAGGTTTTGTAATGAGCTATTGAACAGATTGCTGATTTACTGGACAGCTATAGGATTGGGTGCAGAGCAAACGTTAAATTGTTGGGAGAAAGGATTGCCATAATAAATAAATATGCAGCTCCCAAAAAAATTTGTTGATCAAGAATATTAACTGTTTACTTTGGAAGCGCACCAGCAATGGGGCAAAAATTACTAGCATAGGACTACTGGTCTTTTGGGATGTAACAACTGCTTGAAATGTATAATTTACTTATGAAGCTTAGGCGCGGCTCTTCACTTGTACTCCCCAAACTCCCGCCTGTGGAGACTGCTTTATTTCTCTTGATGAAATGTTTGATGTTGCTTTCACAAGTTTAAATGCATAAGTCCTATGTGGTAAATCTACAGTCCATCTAATACCACAATAATTGCTAGCGTTTCGTCATTCCATCCCTGTACTGTTTATTGCAACACATAGACATTTCTGTTTCATGTTTGATAGGCCTACGATACATTTTCATTTAGCCAACCATTTCTTACCCTGCTCTGAGTGGGCGTGATGTTTATAGCGCAAATGAACGTTCGCAAGACTCATGAGGTAGGAGTTTATTTAATTCAATGTATCGTTTCCTTTGTTCATATTTCCCGGGTTATGTCGGGGTTCCGTGTGTCTGTGTCCTATGTCTGTCATTTCTGTTGTGTGTAATAGGAGCGCCTCCCGTGCGCATAAAATAGACTATGTGGCCTATGCTCCACGCTTTGGAAACAGAACATTGAATAAGAGAAAATGATTGTTCCATGTGTTACAAACCGGCTCGTAGCCCGTAACAAAGAGGGAGACAACACTGAGATAAAGAAATGACAAACAGATTAATTAAATCAAGTAAACCATATCCAAGTAACAATGGTGTGTGTAGTCAGTAGTCAGTAGTGTGAGTGTGTGGATGCGTGCATCGATGGTGATAATGAGGGGTGTTGAAAGGTGCCAAAAACAACAGTGTGTCTGCGTGGAGAGAGTCTCTTCAATGTATGGGGGGAAGGTGTATTTATCACCGGGACACACCCGAGTCCAGGTGTCCCATTTCGCTGATGACCCTCCCGGCTCCGCCCACCGACATCCTATTAAGGAAAATAAGAGCAAAGAGAAATCATTCAGTAGACAGAGTGGGAGGGTCGTCACACGTATGCATGGTGATGAAATATCATTCATAATCATTAAGTCAGATTAAGACAAATGTACCAATGGATGTGGAAATTGCCTTTTACATTGTAGAACCAGTTCATTGGTAATTGCCAATTGGGTAATTGTATGGTCCTGGGGGCCAACCTGTTTGAGCTTCTGTTAGACAGATTCCACTTGGTTTCTCAAGAGGAGGCTGTACAGTCTGGCCCTCTACCTGTGTCCATTCAGATAGGACAGGTTAAGCCTGATACAGAGGCTGTGTATACTTGGTAAATCTATTACATTTTGTATGTTATGGAGCTTTCACCATTGGATCACCAAGAACTGTAAATAAATCAACACTCTGAGCACGTCAACCTGCCTTGCCTTTTGCTGATTTCATGCCTGTACGACTGCTACAAGGTCCCTATTTTACAATTACATAGGCTAATACAAATATTTTGTAGACAAAATAATGAAAAGGGTTGTCTGGTGTAGCCTCAATAAATAGACAGGGATTTGTAGTTGAACAAGTTGTTGCATGTATAGATTATTATTTTTTAAACTTGACTTGAAAACTTGTGACTCGACTCGACTTGCTCTTAGAATACACGACCCTTTCAAGAAATCTGTCACTCACTGATTTTTTGCTTACTAATCTTTGATTGACATACATTGCATGCCAATGTTAGCTAATTAACAACTGTCTCCTATTGTCCTTCTAACCAGGGACACAGGATAATTAGGAAGTCTTAAACCACCTCCTCACCACTGCGTGACAGTCATATTTTACTTATTTATGGTCCTTTGAGCCGGATAGGGACAATTATCCTGGTCACTTGACCAGTGTCGGACAGGATGCAGTACCCTCAGCCCCTGGATAACATCCAACCTTAGGCTTTCGATTTGGTGGTTCTGGGCAACAATTATGGGGAAATCCCCATGTGTCCTTTGTCAGTACAGTAAAAGTGGTCTTTCTTGGCATAACTTCCTATTCCTCCATCTAGTCAGGTCTCAGTCTGAAACACTAGTAGATCTGTGGAGCTAATTGTTATGTATTCCAGAGTCAGACTCAAAGCCGTGCTGATTCTGATTCTAACCCTCTTCCTAAAGGCCTGAATAAACTCACAGAGAACAACTAATCCCCACTGGAACAAAGTTTCAATATTGCAGAGGAAGAAGCCTGGTGACGTGCCAGTCTGGACACAGAGCAGAGCAGGCCCTGTGGCACTCTCAGTAAAAGAGGATCAACTCAACCTCACTATAAAATGTAGCCATTTCATCACCTCAGCATGCTGGCAGAGGACAGGGTACGTCTGGAATAAAGATTTTCAAAGCCCATTGAAGGACAGACCTTGATTGGATATGTCAGTCGGACACGTAATAACCAGCTGTAAGATCAATAATTTTCCTTGCCAGAGTACACTCTCCGTGAAAGCTCCTCACATACAAGGTCACCCCTAACACTAACCTTCCCTGTCTAACCTGCTCCCTGTCAAGCTCGTCCTTGTCTCCACTGCCCCAGTCAGAGGCTGCCTGGACAGATGGTGTCTGTGCCTCCCTCCACCTTCTCTTTCCAACCAGGCGGATTGTGCCCCTCTCCGCCGAGGCAGTTTAATCTGCCACATGTCACCACGCCAGAGAAGCAAACCCTTGCTAGCCACTTCCTCCCAGGGTTCCCTTCACATTTGCTCACACTTTTTCACAAACACCACTAGCCTTTTGAAGTCCTTTTTAAGAGCACAATTATTCCCCCCTCCAGACAGTACACTCACTTCTCACCTTTTTAATAAGCCACTCATAGACAAGTGTCAGACTCTTAGACCTAAACTACCCCCATAAAATCTCTGTCACTTGGCTGCAAACATTGAAATCCCTCCTTTGAACCCCCCCCCACCCACCCACCCACCCACCTACATCCCCTCCAAATGGGTCTGTGTGCTTGTTTTTTGACTCAGTGCAAACACAGCTTCCGCCCCTTACATTTTTGGTGGATCAGATGTGACTGGAGGTTAAAGAAGCCATTTAATTAGGGAACTGTTTTAATTAGGGAGATGTGTGTTAATTAGGTAGCTGTGTGTTAATTAGGGAGCTGTGTGTTAATTAGGGAGCTGTGTGCGCTAATTGCTTTACATGTGCCACCCTGGCATCTAACCAAGGCACATTGGGGTGGTGTGATTATGAGTTGGAGTGGCGCCTCGGCGGGTGGTTAAGGTCAAAGGGGACCAGGATTTTAGTTCAGGGGGCGGTAGCACCTCTGTTAGCAGAGGTGTGTGTGTGTGGGGTCAGGTGGGGTATTGGAGTAAGCTCTGTGTGTTGAGTAGTTATTGCTGAGGCAATCAGAGGCGTTCTCCGGTTCTTTTTTGTCAGAGAAACTTCCCCAGTAGAAAGTGTGTTGAGCTATTTAAGCCCAGCCTTCAAGACATTTTTTTTTTCAGCTTGAAACTCGCTCTGTTATTAATAATGTAATATCATCCCATCTGTTATGAAATCTGATTGTGGCATGTGTTTCCATTTAGGCTCATCAGAACTTTGTGTGTATGCTGTACAAAAAAGAAAGCCATTTGCCAAAAAGAAAGTCATTTGACAATAGATTTGCCATTCGCTGCGGAACGATAATTTCAAACGCACATTATGATTATCTCAATATACCTGAGCAGGCTCTATGATCCCACAAATTCTGATTAAAAAGTGCCAGTGGAACTCAATCTCCCTGACCTGGGTTTGCGAGCACCGCCACCACCGTGTGCTCTATGAGTAAGCAGTTGGCCACACATCTTGCAGCAATTTAGCAGAGAATACATTAATCGGATCTGGTTTTCTGGTCCAGGGTGTATTAGGCAAAGTTTTTGATGGTATGGTGGAGGCATGATGAACAGAGGCAGAACATGTTGCGGACATCAGTTAATTACTCGACAATCAAATGCGGTTGCATTTGACTGAACACAAGCATGTAACCCAGATATCCCTGGAGGTTTAGGAAACTCATGGGCATGTGCTGCATGGAGGCATGTTTGGCTGAAGACAACATCATTGTTTTGGAAATTCAATATTGACAGCATATCAGTAATAACACTGTTTTGAAAACGTAATACATTATTGGGTGATTAATCACAATAGGAGTTTTATACAATAGATATAATTTACTTTAAAAGCTGTGGATGGATCCCATCTAAATTCAGAGACTTTATGAGAAGGAGATCATCTTTATACAAGCATAGTTTTTATTTTTACCTGTACAGTTTTTCTTAAATAATGCAGTAGTAATTCTTCATATTAATGGGATTTGGAAATGTAAATAATATAATTGACGTCTTTGTCAACTCCATCCACACATCATTCCTATTTTTGTTGCGTTTGTTTTCCTATAAATTCCTCTGATATGTCCCTAATAAGTCCCAAATGCAGGGCCTAGAGACAGGGGATTGATTAGTATGACTTAATTTGACTGCAGTTGACTTTCTGATGACAACGTTGCTTAAAGGATGCGGTTTTCAAAAAAATGTAACTGTAATTTGACCAATATTGTGCGTGATCACACTTTGGTAAGTCCATACTGCCACCTACCAGAGGCTGAGAGAATTGCTATGGAAATGTTTCCACATTTCCAAAGAGGTGTGTGAATAGCATACAGTCTATGATAAATAGTAGACTTCTTCACTGGTGAAGTAAAGAAATATAGTCAATGAAACCATTAGCATAGTGCATACAAATCATAATTCTAAAACCATTTTTCCTGAACTTTGTCAAACTAATTTGAGTTGGACATCACAATATTGCTTTGGTTTCGACGCACTGGCTGGCATAGAGCCTGCACAAAACTGCCTGACTTTTCTAAATATGGGAGTATGGTTGTCCTCAGTCCTAGAAGTTTCCACAAGTTTTATCATTGCCTCTCTTAGCAGGAATTGAGCCATTAGCCCATTCTAACCAGGAAAAAATATAGAATTTAAAGGCTATAAAGATCTATTGGCGAGTCCTGAGAAGTGAACTTGTTTGTTGGCGCTAGGAGAGTCAGTATATGGCAGAGGTTTATAGTAGTGGCTCTCTTCTGTTCTCTGCCCTAGGGGAATGACAGTGGGCCAGGGGAGGAAACTCTAAAGGGTCGTGCCACCGGGAAGAGGAAAATAGAGCGGATAAATTACCCGAAATTCAGCTGGCAGCACATCTGAGGCCACGGCACAGCAAGGAAAGACTGTTGACGTGTGTGTGTCGGGTGCATACCAAAAGGAGCCGTCAGTGTCCTGATGTCAGCACAGGCCTGCGGGGAAGTAGAGTGCCCTAACCCTAACCTAGGCCTAGATTCAATCGGATCAAGCGTTAACCAGCACCCACATAGCGGATGTTTTGGAGGTGCCAGAGATGCAACGTAGTCTGGCTGACACAAAGTTAGATAGAGGACTCATCTTTGGATCTGCACCAATGAGGCTATCTCCATTTTGAAGTAGTACATTTTCTTCATCATGATTGGCTGATCCCTCCTGATGACCCGGTTGGACTTGACTCCAACAGCATCAGTCCGTTTTTTCCTGTTTTTGAAAAGTTGAACCTCATTTACTGCATTTTTATACAAATAAAAAAAACTATTTAGAGAACAGCAACACCAAGCAACAATGACCCCAGCCATCATCACCTTGGCTACTGTAGGTTCATTCACCTCAGTCCATCTACAAACACATAGCCTATTAGCTATTGCAATATTATACCCCTAAAAGGGAGAAAATATGAGAAATGATTCACACTGACACGAAGCATCTGCGATGAAACGTTCCTAAATTGTTTGATTAGATTAGTACAGATTTTCTCAGAGGATCCCACATGGGGCCCGACCCCAATTTTGAGAACCAATGTACTAACCTCTCTGCTCCTCTCTCTCTGCTTCCTCTTGCATGCATTGCAGCCTGCCTCAGCCTCACCATTAAGCCCACATCACTGTCTGTTAGTGATGGGAAGTTCGGCTCTTTTCCGAGAGCCGGCTCTTTTGGCTCAGCTCCCAAAGAAGAGCCGGCTCTTTCGACTCCTGAACGGCTCTTAATTTAGGATTTTTTTGTAGGCCTTTATTTTACCCTAACTTTAAAAAAAAAAAATGGTTTGTGTGTTGAAAACCCTTTCATGTGCAGTGTTTTTATGCATTTATTTTGTTACAAAAGCATTCTTTTGTTTTTAATCATTTTAATCAAACATTTTTTTGCACAAATTAACAACAAAAAAACAGCAAATAAACAGAATTGAACTAGAACAGAACTAGAACCAAACTCAAGCAAACAGTATTAATGTCCTCAGTGAAGATTGGCATTCAAAAAAATCAGATGCCTCAGCTTTGATGGACTGATCCTATTTCTTCTTTCTGAGATTATCTGCCCTGTTTTTGAGAAGATTCTCTCTGAAGGAACCGATGTTGCCACAATACACAGTCTCCCTTCCATCACCTTCGCCAGGCGTGGAAAGACTGAGGCCTTGGCCTGCCACCAGCTCAGTGGGTCTTCTGCTCGTTGGATGATGGGCTCCTCAAGATAAGACCTCACCTCCAGTATAGCATCAGCTGTAGGATTTCTTCTTGTAGCATCTCCTGTAGCTCTTTCATCAAAAAGCCTCCAAACAACAGAGGTTTGTGGTTCCTCATACACTTGGCCTTCTAATGGCGGAGCTGGCTGGCTGCTAGGGGTGCATCTTGCTGCTGCACTAATTCTCTGAAGTGCCTCATCAACAGCTCTGTTGTCATTGAATGCAAGTTTTTTAAACCTAGGATCCAATAATGTGGTTTCTGAGTGGACAGTGTTGTACTCCATACGCAGAAATTTCCGGTCCATGGCTGAACAAAGAGCTGCAACCAATTCTTTCCCTTTCTGCATGGTTACAGTCTGTTGGGCTGTCACACGCTGCAAACCTTTGCATAGCAGGAGCATTTTTGAGGCAGAAACATAGCTGAGGGAGAGAAACAGCAACTTTTAAAATGAAGCTTTTTTTAAAGTATGTGGCATATTATATGTGGCACATTATACTGTATTGTTTCTGCAATGTATAATAGTGACTGAATGGTAGTAGTGAAAAAAAATGGTCCAAGGTACCTGTCTGCACTTATTTCCACAGTCACCTCCTCAAATGGTTGCAGGACGGTGCAGACCTCTTTCACCAGCTCCCATTCCTCTTGACATAGAGCATCAACTGGTGCGTTGATGAGGGCCAGGGTGGAGATGATGGCATCTTTTGTTTCAAGAATTCGTTTCAACATATAAAATGTTGAGTTCCACCTGGTGGCACACTCTTGTTTGGGCCTCAGTTCAGGCATCCCCATCTGGCACTGTGTGGACTTTAGCCTCTGTGTTGCAACTGTGCTTTTGTGGAAAAACTCCACAACAGCCTTCACCTTATCCACGGTTGGTTTGACCACCTTTAGGGCATCTCTAATCATGAGGTTTAGTGTATGTGCCAGACATGGGTGATGGGTCCACTTAAGAATTTTTATGGCTTTGGTGATGTTTGCTGCATTGTCACTCACACAGCACACTACTTTGTCCTCTACTTGCCACTCTTTTGCCACTCTTACTAGCTCATCTGCTAGGTTTTCTGCAGTGTGTCTCTCTGTGAACTCAAAGCAGTCCAAAAGGCAAGATGTCATCTTGTAATTTTCAATGAAATGGCAAGTGACAGCCATGAAAGAGCAGGTTGTTCTGGAGGTCCAGCAGTCAGTTGTCAGGCAAACTGATGGAGCTTGTTTCACCCTTACTTGCCATAATGCCCGTTCTGTGTCATATAGTTTAGGTATTGTTGTTTGGGACAATGTTTTTCTACTGGGAAGAGTGTATGTGGGATTTAAAGTTTTGACAAAACTTTTAAAACCTCTGTCCTCCACAATTGAAAAGGGTTGGAAATCAGTAGCTATCATTTTAGCTAGCTCTACATCAATGCTGTGCTGTTTGGATGGGGTCATCACTTTGGGTATAAACTGGCTTATTTTGCTTTGAGCTGCAGTAGGAGAGGTTATACCTGCATGTGTGGGGAAGCCAGTAGATGCTGCTGCAGTTGCTGTTTTTTGGGGATGAGACACACCAGGATCTGTAGATGGGGTGCTAGCTTGCCCTCTCTCCTCTAACTGCACTGTAGGATGGACAGTTCTCATATGTCTATGCAGGTTTGTGGTGGAACCTGCTCTTAAAGTAATTTTCATCTTGCAGTGAACGCACTCTGCTTTGTTGTTTCCATTGTCTTTAAACTGGAGCCAGATGCTGCTTCTCTTTCGGGTGTCACTCATAGTTACGACTCACACACTCTCCTCACCGCTATCTGACAGACAGTGTCGTTATTAACGTTGTTAAGACTCATTAACTTGCAGTGGAGTGCCGCTTCACTTCACCCCCCTCTCTGTTTTTACATAATGGTATGATCCCATATCCTCACATCTGATTGGCCGCGATGCGATTGCTGACCAATCAAAACAAAGTTCTGCCTGTAAGCACGCAGCGAAAGGAAAAAAACTGGGAGCCGGCTCTCACTCTATGCGAGCCGGCTCTTCTGATTCACTACAAAGCATCGGCTCTCAGAGCCGCATCTTTTGCGCATGACACATCACTACTGTCTGTCTCAGTAGCCTACGCTCTGTAAAGCAAAGTTATGAGAATTTAGTAGCATCTTTTTTGCTCTTGCTGACATAGGTCCGGTTTAACGTTAGTTTCTTACTTCATTCTTGCTGGCTAAGTAATACTAGCCAGAGCCCTTCAACGTTACTGCAATAGAAGTCTCACCTAACTGACAGACATCTATAAGCGACTATTTACAAGTTGCGCACTCTTTCTCCGAGAGTCGGTTTTGTTTGTTAGGAGCCGCAGTAGTTTTCAAATGGCCTTTTGTCCGGCATCTCGCAAACATACTATCAGCAGAGCCGAGCTGGTGTAGTTCATTTCATGTCTGCTGCTAATTCGGGCGAATCCGGAAGGCAAAGGCAAACATAATGAACAAACACCTGTTCATTATTCAACTAATTCGCAGAGGCAGGTGCGAATAGAACTCAGCCAGATCAAGAATATAAGCATTCTGAGCTTTGATCAACACTGGGAGCAATATTTAGACCCATAATAAATTTTCTTTATGGTGTACAAAATAGATATTTGCATTATTCATTTATTTTTTTCAAATTACTTACAGCCATGGCAATGTTCCCGTGTTTGCAGTCTCCGCGAACATGGGAACATTGCTTTTAAATTTCAAATCGCACTATAGCGCAGATCTTCCGCGATACAGATGGAATCCAGGCCTGAGAGGAACAGACATGAATAATGACCAGATAGGGCGTAGTGGCTATACAGACAAAAGACTTTGAAACAGGTCCCTGTATACAAAAGGAGCATGTCATCAGGGCTGTAAATGCAGCCTGCTATCAGGCTAATAGAGATACATCCTTATCTAATAGCCATTAAATGTATAACACAGATATCCATGCCTGGGGAAACCTGAGCCGCTTACCATATCAACATCCATCTAATGCTCTACAACTTCTAAAAAGAATGTAGTTTTCCAGAGAACAAATTATGTCCATCTGCTTTACGTCACCAAATGTGGTGTGTGTTGAAATCAGAGCTAGTCATTCTTTATTGTTTGGCAGAAGCCCCTCTGTCATCCTAATTGATTATTGATTAGGGCCCTTGGGCTTGCTGGCGGGGGTTGAAATATAAAGTAATCATCCCCACAGCCAGCTGGATCAATACACGCCATTCAACGCCATATTTATGGAAAAAAGGCAACATGCGAGGTCTTCACAATTTATTGAATTGGGTGAAAAACAACATGCAAACAAACATCCAAATATGTTGAAAAAAAAATACAGGAGACACGTGGGGCATCTCATCTTTATCCCTTTCTAAATTCAAAACATTCAGGCAACGCTTATTAACCTCTCTCTTACAGAGGAGTCTTCTTTTTACCATATTAACAAGAGTTATTAGAGAAACTCATCGAGTGACCTGGGATATAAAGATAACTTCACTCCTGTCTTTATCATGTCCTATTATATTCTATTAGGAATTTACTCCGCTGTAGTGGATCATCCTAAATAATTTTAGGCTGTGTTTACACAGGCAGCCCAATACTGATCTTTTGCCAGATCAGAATTAGGCTGCCTGTGTAAACACAACGAGGAGCACAAAGAGCAGAAATGTATGCTAACAACAGAGTACAGCACTGTGGTGGCATGTATAGGTTTGGGTTATGTACCTGTATGTCATCCATAACTGGAGTCATCCTGCATATCACAGTAATCATGTAATTACACATCACTGTGATCACTATGGGAGTACACTGTGTAATACATGTTCAATCCACTAATATATTCAATATATATTCAACTATTTATCATTAGATGCAACTTTAAGAAATTACCCCCTCGGGGATCAATAAAGTATCTATCTATCTATCTATCTATCTATCTATCTATCTATCTATCTATCTATCTATCTATCTATCTATCTATCTATCTATCTTCAGCCTAGCTCCTTATACCATTTCAGTGGTACAACTATTGGTGCTTGTTTTCAAAAGAGTTCAGATTCCCTGGGCTATAGTAAAAGACATGATTTGTAGAGGTCAACAGTGGCAGTGCAGGGATGAAATAGTGCAGTTGTTACTCTTAACAGGCCACAATGATACAGCACTTGATTTAAATTTAACACAGCCCCCCAAACAGCACTAAAGACACACCCTACTAATCTCGGACACACAGAACAAAAATGTTGCGTAATTGCGTCAGATGATCGATTAAATTCTGGGAGGGAGACGTGTTACAAAATGTACTAACAAGCCTACTAATCTAGAAGAACTAGAGAAAGCGTCTAAGAAGGCCGACCATTGTTTTCAACGTAATCTACTCACGTTGAAATACGCCGATTCATGGACCGTCTACATCCGGGTTGCATCCGGTTTACTCAGCCCAACTCCCTAGCACTCAGTGCCCACAGGGAGCAGCGCGATTAGCGACGACGTCACCACGTCATCCAAAAACATGACAGACATTAGATTAATAGAAAATGTTAGTATGTTCGGCTGTGATTGAAAATAACAAATAATTGAAATCTGCCTCAGGGACAATTATTTATATAATGAAATGGATGTGTGTCCATAAAGGTGATGACTTAAGTGTCTTATTAGGAATTTTCAAATTTGATTTCTCTATGGTCGTCTATGTGAATTGTCTTTCTGGGCCGGGCGTCAGTTAAGCTGCAGTACCAAAGAAAGACTGTAGGTGCAGTCGAAGTCATCCTTCTAGACCGAAACCCTAGCCTCTTGAACAAGACTAGTGAAGTCTCCACCGCTTCAGACAGAAAAATCAGCCAGTTTCGGGCAAGTCTATGGGCCGAATGTCTCATCCCCTTTCGAAAATGTGAAAGATGTGAGCGCCCGCGAAATCGTGATTTGCCCAAATAACTAAAACATCTGCGTACCAGAACAAAGTGCCTCGTTAGCCGTTGCATCCCATTCTGCCGACAGATGCTACTACTATTATGTTACATGCATCTGTCCACGAGAGATTATAGCCCTACTTATGAGTAATGAACCTAATGAACTTCACGCTTTATGGGGCTTACATTTCATTATCCTATTCCTACTGTAATGCTCATGTACAGTATGTGGGTGAAGTGGATTGAATGAGGTTGAGCAACAGTCCAAGAGACTCACATGCTGCCATACCAAGATACAGTATAGAAACACTGAAATAGTTGGTTTCAGACCCCCCCCCCCCCTCAAAAGAAAAATGACAATACCTCCTACAGCTATTACACTATAATGATATTACAAAACAAGGGAGAAAGATCAAGAATCA
The DNA here is from genome assembly GCA_023634145.1 of Thymallus thymallus. Classification (NCBI taxonomy): domain Eukaryota; kingdom Metazoa; phylum Chordata; class Actinopteri; order Salmoniformes; family Salmonidae; genus Thymallus; species Thymallus thymallus. The sequence goes on from CM042403.1 coordinate 24,496,179, forward strand.
AGACAAGTTTGTCAGGCTTCACTACAGAAAGAGCAGGTACATGGGACAAAAAAAAACTTAAGATGTTCCGGATGGGAGGCCATATAGAGTTTGAATGGGAGTACAGCATGAGGAAAGTGCATTAGTCACATGGGTATTTTCTGTCCTCAGTGAGACACTCCTCAGAGATCTGTTACCACCTCAACCTTCAAGTACTGGATTATTGCTAGGGGGTTTAATTATTCAAAAGGTTGATTCTGTTAATTAAGTCATATTGATTTAAAAAGCCTCCAAGGGAATATGGTGTAAATGAGGACAAAATAAAAAAATGGACATTCACAGATCGCAGACACTAAAAATGGCCTAGGTTATCACACAATATTGAATTCATACCAACCCCCCAAATAGGGTTGTTAAAAAATACAACTACCAAACTTCATTGTTCTTATTTCATAAATGTATCTAGAAAAATCTTGCATACATTTGAAACAATTCGTTTTTTATAAAGGTTTGTGCTATTAGGAAAATATTGATAGAAGTGTCGAAAAAGCATTTTGCATGTGGTATATTTAGGAAAAATTGGATGCAGAGGTACAAACTTCATTGTTCTTATTTCATAAATGTATCTAGAAAAATCTTGCATACATTTGAAACAATTCGTTTTTTATAAAGGTTTGTGCTATTAGGAAAATATTGATAGAAATGTCGAAAAAGCATTTTGCATGTGGTAGATTTAGGAAAAATTGGATGCAGAGGTACAAAAAACATGACTATATCATTATGTTATGAAAACCAGTGCTACAATTAAACGCATTGACAACAATACAAAGCTAACACTGCTAGTTCAAAGATAGGATGACATTCAAATCTATTGAAAAGGAGTCTTCATGTTGTAGCTCCCCTCTGAAATTATTTGTAGGCAGATAAAGTATCATTGTGTTTGATGGACGTAGTGTGATCGGTCATGTAAGTTAGGAGACCAGTGTGTAAGGAAGTAGTTTCCTTATGTCTCCTTTCCAGCACTGGCATTAGATGGATAGGCTGCTCCATCTCAGACACTTCATTTGGCTTCTGTTGGCATCTTGCACATCCTCAGAATCTGCTTCAAGGCTTTCTGAACATCCTCATCCATCTGACCCTGTGAGGAATAAAGCCATGACATCATAACATTAAAACCACACCTGCACCGTTTAATATGAAATCACATACAGAGTACACAGCATGCATAAAAACGTACCTGGACGGCGTATAGGAGGTGCATCCTGTAGACGGACACTATCTCGTGGTGCTGCCTCTTTGACTCCTATAGTAAAGAGATGCAGAAACAGGTTAGTCCGTTATCAACCAATTAGCTAGTGGAATATCAGACATCACCTGTAAAACCATGTTGAAACTGCTCCAAATTATGAAAGATAAGCAATAAACCAAAGACTGCATATTTAGGCAAACGCCCAGCAGTGACAGAAACCAAAAACATAAACTACAGTAGACGTCCTTTAAAGATTAGCATTTACATGTAAATATCCTTCCTCATAAATATCCTTCCTGATTTATACAGTACTGTACATCCAAAGGAACAGGATGGTCAACGACTAACGCCTTGATCACACCGACAGTGTTAATGCGCATAATAGTACGCAGCATTATCTGGATATGTGCGCAGCAAAAGTTCAACATTCACCTTCTGCTACCATTTCTGTCAAGATGTCTACACAAACAGTTTGACGAATACGTTCGATAAATCCAACGGATGCACCACACAAGAGTGCACTGCAACCGCCTCTGCAACGCAATGCTGCTGCAAGGCAAATGCAGTGTTCCATTGGGAAATGAATGCACTTCTGGTGTACCAAAATGCAATGACGCTGTCGGTGGGATCGAGGCATAAGAAGTTGTATGCAGCCTGTGACAAGCAGCAGCAGATGGTAAGATACAGGATGATCCCGTTTGGCCTCACATGCCTGAGTCTCATTATGTCCTGGACCAGAGGAGGATGCCCTGGATCAGTACATTAGATGGCTTGGCTCTAACACAGAGGAAACCAAAACCAAAGTAGTTGGCTAATCATGACAGTACAGAGATCTTAATTTCAACATTTCAGCACATCGTTCACCGCAATTCAGCTTCCAACTGTCTGGCAGTTGTTCCAGGAAAGTCCTTAGTCGAAGGGATTCGTGTAAACAGTGTATCCTGTCTTCTCTGACGCTATCGGAGCGAGGGTGAATGTAGTATACTGATTCATGGTTGAAGGAGCCATTTTATCTATAGTTTGAAAGTGTATGACTCACGACTCACCCCTAGCTGGTACTGCAGCTGCTTGACTTGCTGCTGTAGGCTGTCCAACTGCTGCTGCTGCAGGGTCTGCTGTCTCTTGGCTGAGCCTGCGCTGTAGGACAGCTGGGATAGGCTGTTTAAGGCATCCTTTAACTTCCCCACCTCTCTCGACAGGTCATCAATCTGAGACACAAACAACACAGGGGATCAATACAAGGGTTTAGACTAAACTGATTGTCTATCATGGCCAAAGACAAAACAAAATGTAATGAGGAAGCTAAACAGAGGGATCGCTTTCTAAACTCAAAGTATTTCCTTTGCCAAACCAGGGAAATTTGCTATATCATTACCGGTGAACATTGTACTAAACCCTCTACCAACAGAAAGCTGTAACTAACAAACCTTCTTATTCTTCTCTCTCTCTGAGCTGACATGTCCCTCCACCAGCTTCTTCAGCTGAGCTACGGCATCCTGGGCCTCTCTAAGTTTGGTGCTCAGAGTGTGGTTCTCTTTCTCCCTGCTGACGACCAGCTCCTGCAGGGCCTCCCTCTCACTCCTCCCCTCCTTCAGCTCCTGCCACGCTGCAGCCGCCTCCAGAGCCACCTCATCCTGCTTCCTCAGGGCCCCCTGGAGGAGCTGCGTCAGGTGGCCCACCTCCATCTCCAGGCTCCCTCTCATCTGCTCGTGCTCCTGTCGTGATATAGAGTCGTCCGGTGTGTGGTCCTTCTCCACGGTCAGTCTGTTCTGTAGGGCGTCCACCTGCAGGGCTCTCTGGGACAGCTGTTGTCTCAGAGCGTCTGCCTGGCCTTCCAGGTCCTTGATAGCGCTGCCCAGAGAGGACACCACCTGGGTGTGGTCAGCTAACGCCACTGACCCCTGGGCCTGAGCATCAGCCTCCTGCTTCAGGAGGGCAATCTCTTCCAGAGAGGCTGAGTACTTGCTCTGTGTGTCGGCTAGCAATGCCTGCAGCTCCTCCACTCTTCTCCTCAGTGTGTCCTGCTCTTTGACTGGGGAGGCTACAGGGCTACCAGGCTTAGACTTGACAGCCCGGGTCTCCTCCAGCTGATTCCTGGTGGAGCTCAGTTCACTCTTGGCCTCGCTGTAGGACTTAGAGAGCTCCTGCAGGCGGCGCTGCAGACCATCGATCACGCTCCCCAGCTCGCCCTTCATCTCCTCAAAGTCATTAGCTGCGGCCTCCACAGGGACCGTCCCCCTCAGGGCCTCCTGCAACATCCTGATCTCCTCCTGTGCCTCCTTGTACCGGTCCACCAGCAAGCTCTTATCATGATCAGAGCTGTCGTCTGCTGCCTTCAGCCTGGCCTCCAGCTCCCTGATCCGGCCAACATCCTTCTCCCTCTGCTGCCCTGACTGGGCCAGCTGGGACCTCAGCAGTTTCACTTCCTGCTCCAGAGAGCTTCTCAGTCTCTGGAGTTCCTGCTCTGCCAATTCACTTCCTCCACCACCTCCTCTTTCAATCTGTGCCCTAAGGGCCAGCACCTCCTCTCTGGCCTGCTGGTGTTTCTCCTGTGTCTCTGTCAGCTTGGCCTGGAGCTCTGCTAGACTCTCAAGCAGCACCTCCCCCTCCCTTCCTGTCTCCTCCCCCTGCTCAGGTTTGAACCTGGCATGGAGTGTGCGGTTCTCCTTCTGCGTCTCCTGTAGTTTGGACTGGACGCTCCCTAGGGTCTCCCTCAGCAGCCTGATCTCCTCCTCCCCTTCCTCCTTCCCCCCCTCCTCAACCTTTTCCTCCTCTTGTCTCAGGGAAGTGCTGCTGAGCTCCAGGGCGGACCCCTCAGACATGTCCTCCTCGGTCCCCTGAGGTTGGAGCAGGGCCTCGCTGGGGGACTCGTGGGTGGTGTGGTACGAGGCATTAGAGTTCATACTTTCCGGACGGGATGAGTCCTCCTGGCCAGCCTCACCTCCCTGGGGAGACGGACGCTTCTACAGGGAGATGGAGAGATGAGATTGAGAAAAATAAGTAGACGTTTAGTCGATTATTAGGATCTTAAGTGGATATTTCTTATGTAGAGTGACTATTTATAGTAAACAAAACACGGGTAATTACTCTTGACAGTTATAAAAAGGAAGAGAAAAGGCTATTATCACTATAATGGGATATCTACGCTCTTGGAATGGCAAGTCGTTTCGTTTTGACAGCTTACCTTGAGTATCTGGGCTAACTGCTGGTTCTCCAGAGACAGAGCTGTAATCTTTGCTTGTAGGGCCACTACCAGAGCTGAGTCTACCTTCCCACAATCCTCTGCCTGTATCAACACAATTATACAGTCAACATGCAATTGTTTGGACTACCAGGGAATATGTTAAGTTCTTAGGGCATCTCATGAAACTTCCATAACCTTCCATTATTACATGTAGTAATATTAGTCAACAGTTCAGACTGTGTGGGTGACTGTGTGGGTTTTTGAGCTGCAGCAGGACAGTGCCCTGGAGCAGACAGGATCCTCCACCTGAACATATCCCTGGCCGCAACAGCTGTAGAAATGGGTTCCAGAGAGAGAGAGATAGAAACGGGACAGAGAATGCTAGTGGCCTGGGATCAAAGCAGTGAAGGCAAGTGTTATTAAAGGCCTGCGCTGTAGCTGTAACTCGCCTTGGGCTCCGGCCCCGGCTCCGTCTCAGTCTGGCTCATAGTCACAGTCTGGTCCACAATCTGCTTCAGATCCTCAATGGTCTCCAGAAGCATGCACTTCTCCTCCTGTAGCTTCTCCACCTCCTCCCTCAGAGACACGCTCCGCAACTCCTCCTCCTGAGACAGAGAGAGAGAGAGCTGTGAGCAAAACCAACAAACTAAAATATAGAGAAAAAAAAAACACGATGGGCAACAACCAAGATAATGCATTAGAGAAAAGAGCTCTTCTTTTAAATGAGAGCCATGTGATGACTTCTAAGAAATGCTTGAGTGTAGGTGCATGTACCTTATAATTAAATACTTTAGATCCAAAACTTTTACTGGAGACTGGAGTTTCATTTGGGGTCATGTACACGGGAGAGTTGGGGCTAGACACCTAGAAAGTTTGGAAACATAAAAAAGAAACGTTTTGGACCCTCACCCTGCTGTCTACTGCTTTTATTCAATGGCTCTTGGTATTCAGTGCATATATACTCCTGCGTTCGGCACTAGACACTTCAGTTACAGTACTTCAGTAATAGTTGTCAATACATACAATTACACTGAGACAGACAGAATAACAACCCTAATGCACTGAATACAAAGAGCCCTTGAATAAAAGCAGTAGACAGCAGGGTGAGGGTCCAAAACGTTTAAGGACAACACTGGAATTCAAACAGATACAGACAAAGTAAACACATATTATAACTTTTACTGGAGACTGGAGTTTCAATAGGGGTCATGTATGCATGAGAGTAAGGACTAGGCATCCAGAGAGTTTGGAAACATAAAACATGAATTACTTTTCTTAGTGTTCTGCTCTATAAAACACAGTAATTACTACTGAGAATTCAAACACATACAGACCAGGTAAACACATATTATAACGTTTAAGAACTTCATTCAGGGTAAAAGTAAAAGTGAAGTGTTACCTGACACAAACAGGGCTACGGATCAATCAAAAGGGAAGCAGATACATAGATAGCCACACAGATGGGAAACGAACAGACCGAAAACAGACAGACAGGCAGACTGGCAGGCAGACAGACAGGCAGAGAGACAGACAGAGAGACATGCCTTTACCTGCACGGGGCTTATGGGAGGTGGAGGTGCTTTTCGTTTTTTGAGAGTTGTGCTTCGATCGCCACCTAACCTAGCCACTTGATCATGCTGAGGTGTGAGTGAAGGAGTGGGAAGAAACAACAGAAACAGAAGAACGATCCCGCAGTTTTTAGTTAGGTTAGTTGGTGAAAAAGAAGAATCAAACATTTGGAGATCCTGTGATCAAAGATAAGGTATTTATCCAGGAGTAGCAGGGCCTTGAAGATTGATCTGTTCAGCACGGGTGTTAGAAACATGCTCATACACGTGCATTTCAAAACAAGTTTCATTATTGTAAAAAGCTATCATCTCATTCAAATTTAGAGTAGGTTGTTCAATGATGATACCGTGACAAGAGGTTGGTTTTGACTGTCTAATGTGTATTATTCCTTCTGATTAGACGAATAAGTGTAATTTATCAAATGTTCATATCAAGTTAATGTGTGTAGGGTCAATGAGCAGGAAAACTGGTTGCAGTTGTGAAGAAGATAGAAGGATTGCACAAGTTGAAGTACCGGTAACTTACCTGAGGAGTTTTGGGGGACTTTGAGGACATCGGGGTGTCTGTGAATGAGGAGAGAGGGTGGCAGTTCAAGACACAGCCTGAAGATGGCAGTGTTGGGTAAATTCTGCATAACAGGCAAACTGAAAAGTTGCATTTCAAAGCTTGACCACAAGGAGGTCAATGATTTATCTGGGTAGATTATGGAGAAAAGGAAAGGAAAGCCCAAAGTTCTTCTAGTCAAAACATCTTTCTGTCTTTAACTTTACACAATGCTTCATGTTACAACCAACAGCTATTAACATACATCCGAAAGCTTGAATTGTATAACTTCCGTACACCTCAAATAAATTAAGCCTGAAGGAGTTTGCTAGAGCAGTGACTCCCAACTCGTCCTCTAGTACTCCCAACTCCAGTTCTCTAGTACCCCCAACAGTATACATTTTTGTTGTAGCCCTGGACAAAAAAAACACATGATTCAACTCACTGAGGGCTTAAAGATTAATTGACCAGGAGAATCAGGTGTGTGTACTGTTGGGTGCACTCGAGGACTGGAGTTGGGAAACACTGTGCTTGAATTTCATAACTTCCACACACCTCAAATAGATTTGAAGGGAAATTAAGCCTGAATGAGTCTGCTAGAGTCTCAACTGCCTCATATTAGGCTCGATCAGTACTAAAGACAGTTCTTAGCTCACCTGAGTCTGAGTGGGTCTTGTGCAGCGCCGCAGTGAGGACGGCCCTTACTTCACTGCTGCCAGACATTTTGGCGTAGTGCAGGACGTCGTGACCCAAAGAGTCCACAGCCTGGAGGTCAGCTCCTCTCCGGACCAGAATCTCCACTACAGACACACTGCTGCTCTCACTGGCCAGCATCACTGCTGTCCTGTATCACACAGTCAGAAATAGTAGTCATCATCATTAAAATCATCATCTTCCTTATCATCATCAACATCATCATCCTCCTCCTCACCATCACCATCATCAAGGCATTATAATGTAATGTACTTGTAGACAACCCTGTAATGATGAGATTAAGTTATGTGGAAGGCATGTGTGATCTGACAGATGAGTCCTTCCTTACCTGCCGTTCTTATCACACGTGTTGACATCGGCTTCCCAGTCCAGGAGGCTGCTACACACCTCCGCATGGGCGTGTCTGGCAGACAGCAGAAGGGGGCTGAGACCATCCTACAAGACCCACACATCATAGTTCAGTTAAAGTGACAGTATACTGTAGAAGGTCTGTTCAGATGTCTTCATCATAGTAGGTGAACACAGAAGTTCACATACAGTACTGAAGTGTCATACCGAAGTTCACACAACGTACTACAACCTTAATTCTCGGAAGGGAAGAAGTGGGAGAAGTGATTGGAATGTAAGCTCTGCAGTATATTCAGCTGCTGTGCACTAGAAGCATTGTTTGGTCTGCTGCAATGAAAACATACCCAACACATAGTACAGAGAAAAACAAGCTGTTTCGCTCATGTAGTCTATGACCACAATGCAATTCCAAAGACAATTGGACCTTTGATGAGCGGTAAAAGGCTGGCCTACATCCTTCAGCATCCTGCTAAAATAAAAGCACAACTTTACAGCTCCAACCTCCGCACAAACGTCCTGCTAAAATAAAAGCACAACTTTACAGCTCCAACCTCCGCACAAACAAACGAAAGCAAAGGCCTTTTATTCTATTATTTTTGCACGCTGAGTTAGCCATTCTCCCCCACAGCTCAGAGAGAGGGAAAAATAGAAACTTTACTCTACCCCTCTCTCTCGCACATACACACACAGACCCCTTTGTACACCCCTCCACACACAGCGTTCTCCGTCCCGTGCACAGACAGTCCTCCCTATCAAATAATGTACACAACACAGCCAGCCACCCACATATGTTCCACATATTTCCTAGATTCCTTTCCTTCTATCCGTTCTTTCCCAGGGTTTGGCTTGTCTTAATAATACGATTTAGGAAACTAACACCTCATCAAAAGCAGAGGCAGGCAATATCTACATGCCCATTCTCAATTTCAGGCAGTCTCTGCTTCACAGAACATTACACACTGCACTGGGCGTTGACTTAACACAATGAGGAGGATTTACACACTTTCTGCCTCACTGGTAGATGGAAAATGTCTCAAAATTACATATTATCCCTGAAAGCTCTCTGAAAACACTTACTGGACCAACCATAAAAAGTGAAATACTGATGGCTGACGCTAAACTTCATACATACGTAGGATCTTAGTTTGAGCCAGTCTCCTACAGCAGGAAAATAATCCTGCAGCAAAAGGAAATATTCATTAAGTGGATTATAATTAATGGACATTTTTGTAGAGGTTGATACATTTTTCATAAGGAAAAATCAAGTCGGAAATTACAAACTTTAGAAGCCTTTTTAAACCTTTTATTTCCTGTGTTGCAGGAAATACTCCTGCAACATGGTGATCAAATTAAAATCCTACATCTGTACCTTCAAACTCAACTTCAAAGTAACTTAATCACTTCGAAATGTCTACCATAGACTAAAACCATTAGCAACATATACTTTCCCCAGAGAGACACGTCACATACCATAACTAGTAGATTGAGTGATTTGTCTGGTGATACTGACATAGCCAAGACCTTGTCTAGACGTTGACTACCAGCTCTGTCAAGGTGGTGAGGCTTCTGACAGCCAGGTGTGAGGAAAATTGACAGTGACAGCTCTTATTCACCAAGAATGACCTTGGATGATTCTCTGATGTATAAAATGGACCCTTCCGAGCTGCTTAACATATCCGACATTGAGCAGGAGAACTTTCCTGCAATGCATGAAATGTAAAACTTCTAGGCTATTTGAGGATTTAAAAAAGGCTTCCGACTTGATTTTCTCTCACGAAAAAAGATTCAACCCCTACAAAAATGTACATTTATTATAATCCACATAATAATCCACATAATAATTTCCTGTTGCTGCAGAATTATTTTCCTGACGTAGCAAACTGGGTCAAATTAAGATCCTACATCTGTGGGTCAGAGAGAACAGCTCAACCTTGGTAGGAAAGAGGAAACATCACTAGCCATTGAGTGCAGGTGTGACAAATACAACATTTGACACTTGAGGAATCTAAATGGGGTTCAGAGATGTGTCGACTGGAGAATGTGTCAGACTTGCTTAGTGGTACACGAACACACACCACAAAGGGCAAAGCTATTATGTGGGTTTCTAAGGGCCTTATTTCATGTCTTTACCAGCCGAAAGGCCTAACTTTGGTCTTGAAAACAGAACAAGACAAAAGTCCTGCTTTCCTCATCTCTGGCAGACAAAGCCCTGGCAGCCGCAGAGTGTGAATGTTTTCCAGAGTGTGAATGTTTTCATACCCCTCACAGTCTGAAGGGATTCAAGAGGATGAGAAATACGCGGACTGATCCTCATGCCTAAATAAAGCCACAGTATGGCATCTGTGGGTTAGGCCAGCAGAGCAGAGGCTGGCTGCCAGGGCCCAGGAGGCTAATGTAACAATCTGATATTTAAACCATGTGTAATCTCAGCACTCAGCACGGTGCACCACAGAGAGCTGTGGCTAAGGCTGTCTGGCCCGACACACAGAGATGGGGAGGGTTAACCATGAAGGAGTGCCCAGGGTCCTAGCAAAGCCTCATTGTTACAGCAATAATGGGTCCCACTGGCTATAGTTACCCTTATTTCTACTCTGTTCGTTCCTGCAAGTGAGAGGCCTGCGTGACTACAGTACGTCATCACCATCCTGTAATGGTATTGACGTAGTTCTGTCTCTGTGTGTTTTAACGGTGCGTTGACGTGAACATGGATTACAGCCAACCACACTGTAAACATTCACCCCGCCATGACTGTGAATGTTCAAAAACTGGCAATCGCAAGAATTCTCTCTTTGTTACATCATTTTGGTGGTATTTACAGTATTTAAAGACGATATATAGGCATTTGGCATGTCAAGTATTAACAAGTTGGCATGTTTTCCCCAGCGATTTCTGGTAGAAGAGAACAAGAATTAGTTCCAGATGTGAGAGAGACCAGGATCCAGGTTCACCTTTTACTGTGAACCATGGCTATAGTGGTGTTGACCTAGAGTAACATGGAGTAAGAGCATGTCTGCAAATGCTACAGCTGTTAGCTACAGCTCATCCCACTGAATGTGAAATGTAGCCACATTAGGTACTTTGGCTTGACATTGTGTGCTCTGCTGATGACTGTCTCCATCACCTTCTAGGTCATACTCTTGTGAACTTAACAAAACCTCTCAACAAGGATCCAAACCACAGCTCTCTTTCTGAACAGCAGGCTCTGCCCACACACAGCTAAAGTACAGCCGTTCAGATGGAATCAAAGCCCATTTCTATCTGATGAATAGATCACACTGTGGAGCACTCCATCATTACCCAAGATTGTTTCTGAGAGAGACTTTGATTGCTGCAATAGAGCTCTAACAGAAACACAACATAGTTATCTTGTGTGCTTACCATCCAGAGGATACAGGCATGATGACAAGCTCACAGTAATGAAGACGTGTCAGCCAGGGTTTGAGTGGGGTGAGAAAGCGATGCACTTAAAAACTCCCTGGCCCTCCACAGCGCCCAGTACCTTGGAGTGTATCAGAGTTCAGTGCTATTTCAGGACAAGGGAGGACTGATGAGAAGCCACAGCTGGATTGTAGAGGGTTGATATCTACACTGCAGCACATCTGTCTTTTTTCTTATACCTCCTCATCAAAATCTAACATCTTTGATTGTGCCAAATTGATTCATTTGTTAAACAATCTTTGATTGTTTTATGTATAATTTTCTCCCAGGCGGCCAGCTGATGAAAAAGTCTCTATGTCAACATTATAGACTTGGCAAAAGTACGAGGAAATGCAGGATTTGAGAAACGTTTAAAACAATTAAGTATGAGGACAGCGGATGTAACACAAACCCTCACTAAAGGGAGTATGCTTCTCTGTGGCAGAGTTGACTCAGAGGCTCGGACTGTGCTGTATTGGTTAATACTGAGATATACATTCCTTAAACATGTATTGCGTGGTAGACTGGCAGTAAATAACTGGATCAGAAGCACTAAAAACACTACATAAATAAAATCCCTCACAGCTCTTTATATGACCCCTGTGCTGCAATTAACATTATTGGAAGCAACATAGACATTTTTATATGAGGGTGAGTGTGTGTGCTGGGAGTGGGTTTGTCAGTGAAGCTGGTGGGAGGGAGACATCTTGTACAGCAGGGATGTTGCATCACACCTCCCAAAGAGAAGGCGAAAAAAAACAACACAGAGCTGAAAGAAACCACAGACATGTAAAATGTCTCCATTGGAGACCACAAGCCCAGCTACCACAACACAACTACACAATGTATGCCTCTCACATAGCAAACCCCCAACACGCACACCGTCAAAGCCACAAGAACACACCATCAACCCCACAAACACACACTTGCATGCACACCCACACACACAGTCAGTTAGGGGCTGTTAGTATGCTTGTCGTTTTTTGAGGCACAGCAGAACCAGTACAGTGTCTCGACCCACAGGGTAGTAATAATAATTCAGCAGAACCAGTACAGTGTCTCGACCCACAGGGTGGTAATAATAATTCAGCAGAACCAGTACAGTGTCTCGACCCACAGGGTAGTAATAATAATTCAGCAGAACCAGTACAGTGTCTCGACCCACAGGGTAGTAATAATAATTCAGCAGAACCAGTACAGTGTCTCGACCCACAGGGTAGTAATAATAATTCAGCAGAACCAGTACAGTGTCTCGACCCACAGGGTAGTGATAATAATTCAGGCCTGGATATATTTTTAGTTGAAGACTACACAAACAATAACGGCACTGTATCTGATCGAATGGCATACATACCATGTCTTTGACGTTTACCGGACACTTGTGCTCACATAAGGTTTGGACGATCACATTGCTTCCACTGGCAGCTGAGGGGGAAAATAAGAGAATCAACTGAAAGCCCAACATGCCTTGCCTACCATGGAGTTATATATGGCACTAATACAAAACGCTAAGGCAGGTTATTGACTAACTTTGAGAGTCATGTCAAAGATCTTCCACAGGCCCCCAGCGTGACTTCTCCTATAGCAGCTTACTCCCTGAATAGAACTCTACTGTGTCCAACATGGTGCATTTATCCTGAAGTCATTCATAGTTGGAAGTTGGAACCCTGGAGAAAATTGGGCAAAACCTTTCAGTAGAGAGTCTCTTACTGTGCAATTGACATGGCCCTGTTTACTGTAGTCTTTCATCCAAGCCTTTCCTCCCGAGATAAAATCATCCCCTGCTGGCCGAAGGCTCTCTAAATGTATATGTTCTTTAGTACAGCATGGTTCACCCCAGGCACAGAAACATTCCTGTCCAATACTGATGTGTAGTCTGGTCTTATAGCCACGGCCGCTTCTGTAATCATCAGCAAGACTTTGAGCTGAGGTATAGCAGTGGGATGGATGGATGGATGGATGGATGGATGGATGGATGGATGGATGGATGGATGGATGGATGGATGGATGGATGGATGGATGGATGGATGGATGGATGGATGGATGGATGGCGTCATGGGTACTGGACTGTGACTGAATGGGGGATTGAGATCAGGTGCTTAGAGGATAGGCTATATGCTGCTCTGCACCTAAGAAGAGGAATCATCAAGCTATTTTATCCTCCTAGTTTGATGGTCTCAAGTAATACAAATAGATCTCAATCAATTTCTGATGAACATCACCATTTCAGTGTGAATCTTCAATGCCCAAGTTACAATTTCCCAGAGCTGATGCCTAGGGTTGTTCTATAGCCATAAAGTGTCAAACTTTTCTGTAGGCATTATAGAGGCCTTATGCATATAAATGATTTCTAACCAAGTCTTACCTGCGTGATGAAGGGCTGTCTTCCCTGAGCTGTCCAGAGCATCCAACACACATTTACTCTGGTGGGAAAACACAGGCTTAGGTCAACATCTATATTACCATATTAATTTTCCATCACTGTTATGATTGATCTGAAAAATTGGTCTGAGCCAAGCGGACATTGGAATTATTATTTTATTTGGATGGATGGTTGAAATGACAGAAAGGTATGAGGATATGTTCAGTATACATTTCTCGAGCGCTAAAGTTGAGTCGAACACGCATTTTCTGCTTGGTTTAGGCTACAGAGAAATTGATTGAAAGAGAGATGGTTTCTGAAAATAGGACTATAATAAAAGGTGTGTTGTGTTATAAGGAAATCAGCCAATTGAAATAAATTCATTAGGCCCTAATCTATGGATTTCACATGACTGGGCAGGGACTCAGCCACTTGGGAGCCAGGCCCAGCCAATCAGACATTTTCCCCACAAAAGGGGACAGACAGAAACACTCCTGTTTCATCAGCTGTCTGAGTGGCTGGTCTCAGACGATCCCGCAGGTGAAGAAGCCGGATGTGAGGATCCTGGGCTGCCGTGGTTACACCGTTGTGAGGCCAGTTGGACGTACTGCCAAATTCTCTAAAACGAAGTTGGATGCGGCTTATGGTAGAGAAAAGAATATTCAATTCTCTGGCAACAGCTCTGGTGGACATTCCTACAGTCAGAGTGGCCTTTTGTCCCCAGCACAAGGCACACCTGTGTAATGATCATGCTGTTAAATTTAGCTTCTTGATATGCCACACATTTGGTGGATGGATCATCTTGGCAAAATAACAGGAATGTAAACAAATTTGTGCACAAAATTTGATAAATAAGCTTTTGTGCACATTACATTTTTTGGGTATCTTTTATTTCAGCTCATGAAACATGGGACCAACACTTTACATGATGCGTTTATATTTTTGTTCAGTATATTTAGAAAACTGTCAGTGACAGTGATGTGTTTATGAGAAGTTCCCTCTTGCGTGTGTTGTTGCACGTGCAGTATTCCACAAAGTTCTATCTGACGCTCAGTGAGGGGTGCATAACCTTGTAACGTAGCTCTTGCATTTTAATTTGGAGTTAATGGAAGTGCCCTTGCATCAGATTTACGACAGTATGTCAAGTCAATATGTATGGGTAAGTGGCTAAGCTGGCCATTCAAGTGACAGGCATTATCAGAGAGAGGGAAGGATATGTATTAAATCGGACTTCAGCTCCCCAACTGTTTAGAAAATTGTCTCAATCTCATGGAGACACTTAAAATGAACCCACAGAAAATATTTCACTCAGTTGTTGATAGGCTACGTATCGATCACAAAAACAGTTTTAGTACACAACTGCTACTCTGAAGCTTTGAATTCAGCTGGTACTGTACCACTTTGGGGAAAAAAGCAAGATCCATTCTCAAAGAATTATATAAAAATGACTAATATAAGCATTAAGTAGATGACATGCATACAGACATACTCACAGCAGAGTTAATTTTGGCAGCTACTTTAGATGTAGTTTTAGTCTTAAAATCCCTTTTAGTCTTAGTCACATATTAGTATTTTCATCCATCGTTAGTTTTAGGTATCAGTTGACTAAAACAATTTTAGTCTAGTTTTAGTCACAGCCATTTTAGTCACATAGTCAGTGCATTTTTTTTCTATTAAATAATTAATATTTAGGCTACCTCCAACTTCTATCAAATTCAGATAGTAAGCCTAGATGGACAAGGCTATCTCCTCGTATACCTTAGCTGACAACACTGATATTGTGGCAGATTGTAACCAATGGCAGCTATAATTAACCATATACAGTGCATTTGGAAAGTCTTCAGACCCCTACACTTTTTACAGCCTTATTACAAAATGGATCAAATTATTATTTTTTCTCATCAATCTACCCACAATACCCCATAATGACAAAGTGAAAACTGGTTTTTAGAAATGTTTGCAAATGTATTAAATTTAAAAACACATAAGTATTCAGACCCTTTGCTATGAGGTGCATCCTGTTTCCATTGGCCACCCTTGAGATGTTTCTACAACTTGATTGGAGTCCACCTGTGGTAAATTAATTTGATTGGACATGATTTGGAAAGGCACACATCTGTCTATATAAGGTCCCAAAGTTAACAGTGCATGTCAGAGAAAAAATCAAGCCATGAGGTTGAAGGAATTGTCTGTATAGTTCTGAGACAGGATTGTGTCGAGGAACAGATCTGGGAAAGGGTACCAAAAAGTGTCTGCAGCATTGAAGGTCCCCAAGAACACATTGGCCTCATTCATTCTTAAATATAAGAAGTTTGGAACCACCAAGACGCTTCCTAGAGCTGGCCTCCCGGCCAAACTGAGCAATCAGAAGGGCCTTCGTCAGGGAGGTGACCAAGAACCCAATGGTCACTCTGACAGAGCTCCGGAGTTCCTCTGTGGAGATGGAATAACCTTACAGAAGGACAACCATCTCTGCAGCACTCCACCAATCAGGCCTTTATGGTAGAGTGGCCAGATGGAAGCCACTCCTCAGTAAAAGGCACATGACAGCCTGCTTGCAGTTTGCCAAAAGTCACCTAAGGACTCTCAGACCATGAGAAAGATTCTCTGGTCTGATGAAACCAAGATAGAACTCTATGGTCTGAATGCCTAGTGTCACGTCTGGAGGAAACCTGGCACCATCCCTACGGTGAAGCATGGTGGTGGCAGCATCATGCCGTGGTGATGTTTTTCAGCGGCAGGGACTGGGAGTCTAGTCAGGATTGAGGGAAAGATGAACGGAGCAAGTCTCTGAATGTCATTGAGCCAGAGCCTGGACAAAGTACTGAGTAAAGAGTCTGAATACTTATGTAAATGTGATACTTCCAATTAAACTGTTTTATAAAATTTGCAAATATTTCAAAAAACCTGTTTTTGCTTTGTCATTATGGGGTATTGTGGTATTGAGGGAAAAAAACGAATTAATCAATTTTAGTATAAGGCAAAAGAAAAAGTCAAGTGAGAGAGTAAGCATTGTTTCTAGTTGAGGTTAGTTACAAGTCAAGTGTCCTGGCTTCGTATCAGTTCAAAAATGTTACTGAAGTGACCGCCTGACAGCGGTGCAGATCAGCTCAATCCGACCACGCAACTGAAATACATCAATTCTGCCAATGAGAGGATTGCATTAAATATTCTGCTGCATGCATGTATGTATGCTTCGGACAAAACAGATGAAAAGTAGCTTTATGTCATATTAAATGTCCATTAGTCTCATGTGGAATTCCGGTCACATTTTTGAAGACTAAAATAAAAAGTAATTTGTAATAGTTTTTTCCAGGGCATCTTGTCTCGTTATTGTCATAGTTTTAGTCAGGAAAAATAGGTTGTTTTGCAGAGTATTCTTCCTCATTGTTATTGTAGACGAAATTAACACTGACTCACAGATCATATTATGGTAAGAGTCAGCCATTATGATTGATGGCCAAGTATTATCTTGTATGCACACTGTGGTGTAGGCTGGAGTCTGACAGCTTCATAAAATCATATTTTTACACACACAATTATGACATGCTAAAAATACTGACTAACAGTTCATGCACACATCATTTATTCTTAATATTTGGGTTCAACACAAAAATCCCTGAAATACAACAGGACTCCTGCAGATGCATGAACACAGACTTTTATTTTGTGAACGTATGCATGGCTGAACTGAGGTCATATGAATGTTGTGTGAAGGATAGAGAGGTGGTCATGGGTTAGGTCAGCAGATGCACTAGGACAGACCGGAGAATCACCAGACAGAACACAACCAGATATGACACGCCTCTCACCACAAGACATTACAGTCAGTCAGTGAACCCATCTTCACAATGGTCAGAGAGACCCTTTTCAAATTGTGATTCAACAAAAAGCACAACTGTTTTAGCTCTCTTGCATACAAATGACCCATAAATAAGGTGGATAATGATGAACTACCGGAGAACAAATCAATGGCTTCATCCGATACAGCCAGTGAGTGAGTTATCTGTCATCATTTATGTTTACAGTTTCATTCATTCACTAGCTCCATCTTACCTGTATCAGCTTTTTGGCACACTCCTGATGGTTATTTTTGGCAGCGAGGTGTAAAGCACTAAAACCTGAGGTGAAAAATACATCCAGGTGAGATATCTTCCATTGCAGCCTCAGTTTAATTCAACTCCCTGCTGGTCTCAAATCCATATCTGAAACCACTAGCAGTAGAATCTGTGCAGATTAGTTCTATAGGTGAGTGTTCAACTACAGTATGTTCAGGATATATTCACATGTTATGTAAGTAGCTCTGCCTTCAATTATTCATCTGGATCTTTTGGCAGGCACAGTACAAGGTATGTCAGGTGTCCCAATTACATTCAGCCATGTGTGGGGGGGATTCTTGACCACAAGAATCCCAAACAGATATATTATTTCACAAAAACCGAATCATTTCAAACCTTGATTACATTGGGTTACGATCACATTTGCCTGTCTATTTATGCGTGGGAATACTTGGGAACAGATTTCATGTGGAAATTATTTGTAAAAACTATTTGCTCAGAAACTCGAGGTGCCAAATAAAATCACTTATTGGGGAACCCTGAGGTATGCAGTCCACTAACCTGAGGTGTCTATGACTGATGTGTCCACTCCATGGGCCAGGATGACTGCCAGACACTCAGCTTGACCACGGGTGGCAGCCATATGGAGACTGTATGGGGAGAGACAGGACAGAACAACAAGATGATCAGTCTAAAAAACAAGTAAAATGTCCTACACAAAAAGCAAACAAAGGTCAACAAAGCTACAAATCAATCTCCACCAATGTGATCTGTCAATATGATTATTACTGGCCATATCTGCTTCTTCAAGTTGGAAACATGAGGAGAAGGTTAAGTGGTGTGGGGACTTTTGAATTCCGTGCTATGGAATGTGTTGTTAGAACAGGGTGAGTGCACTGCTGTGGATCAATGAGCTCTGCTCTAGGCCATCACGCAGACTCGCAGAGCTAACACTCACACACACACAAACACACAGAGCGAACACAGGCAGCCGCATGGCCTCTAGGACCAGTCAACTCAAGAACACGACATCAGAGCAATTATCACTGCTATAGAGGATGTCTTCCACACAACTATGAAAAAACATGATTGAAAAAGGAAACAGCATAGCCGATTCCAGATTCCAAGCATTCTGGTGCACTTCTTCCAAAATGCTTTGACTGATCCAAGGACGTGTGAGAAAAATGTTGAAGTAGTCAGACAAAGTGTGTTCGCAACTGTTAATACTCAGTTCTGCTTTGAAAAGTTGTGACTTTAATTGGAAGAGATAGCAAGACCATTTCTTAAAAACTGATGATCTAATATAGGAAAATTGAGATGAGCAAATGTTTAGATAAGTTAAGTGTCTAGACTATTTAATAGAGCGTACATAGTATATCTGCTGAAATGAATTACCCTCAGAATGGAAAGGCTTTAATCAAACACACTTGCCTGACTAACATGTTTGATATGCCTGGCACAGACTGATAACACTCATGTGTAATTAAGTATTATCCAACAGCTTCCTCGGTGAAGCCACATTTCCACACCTATTACACTTCCTCTGGACATCAATTGCAAGGTCAATAAATTATTATTAATTTATGATAACAAGCACTAGTGGAAGGACACAATTTAACTCCTAGAAAAGGGTAAATCAATATTAATTTAAGAAAATGGCTTTGTTCTTACAATCACACATAATGTAATGAACTGAATTAGTTACATTTTCCTAATGAATTAGGCTACATAGGACACATACACACAAACAGAGTTATCATGTGATTATCTGTGTGTATGTGTGTTTTGCTATAATAATAATAATAATAATAATAAGAGGTCTTGTGCTTTCAGACACCAGCAGTTATGCACAAATTAGAAGTCTCTAGTATCTCCATGGCGACACTGGCTTTTTTGGGAATGCCATGCCAGTCAGTCAGTGTGTGTCCTTCTGGGAAACCTGGGAAGGTCAGGGATGTAAACAATCAGTGGCGAGTCATTCAGCAAAATAAATAAATATATATAAATATATATATATATATATATACACACACTGCCGTTCAAAAGTTTGGTGTCACTTAGAAATTATTTTGTCAATTAAAATAACATCAAATTGATCAGAAATACAGTGTAGACATTGTTAATGTTGAAAATGACTATTGTAGCTGGAAACAGCTTATTTTTAATGGAATATCTACATAGGCGTACAGAGGCCCATTATCAGCAAACCTCACTCCTGTGTTCCAATGGCACGTTGTGTTAGCTAATCCAAGTTTATCATTTTAAAAGGCTAATTGATCATTAGAAAACCCTTTTGCAATTATGATAGTACAGCTGAAAACTGTTGTGCTGATTAAAGAAGCAATAAAAAACTGGCCTTCTTGAGACTACAGTAGTTGAGTATCTGGAGCATCAGCATTTGTGGGTTCGATTACAGGCTCAAAATCGCCAGAAACAAATAACTTTCTTCTGAAACTCGTCAGTCAATTCTTGTTCTGAGAAACTGAAGATCTCGTACAACGCTGTGTACTACTCCCTTCACAGAATAGCCTGGCCTTCTAGGCAGAGTTGCAAAGAAAAAAACATATCTTCCTCTGTCCAGTGTCTGTGTTCTTTTGGCCTTTTTTATTGGCCAGTCTGAGATATGGCTTTTTCTTTGCAACTCTGCCTAGAAAGCCAACATCCCGGAGTCGCCTCTTCACTGTTGACGTTGAGACTGGTGTTTTGTGGGTACTATTTAATGAAGCTGCCAGTTAAGGACTTGTGAGGTGTCCGTTTTGTCAAACTAGACACTAATGTACTTGCCCTCTTGCTCAGTTGTGCACCGGGGCCACCCACTCCTCTTTCTATTCTGGTTAGAGCCAGTTTGCGCTGTTCAGTGAAGGGAGTAGTACACAGCGTTGTACGAGATCATAGTCTGTCCAAAAGATCAGCATACAAACATGGTCTCTCCAAAATGCAAGTGTTTGGTGAGTTGTACGAGTGACATAAAATACATATCATGTGTAGTAATATTATTTTTGGACAGTATTATATAGACATTTTACACCAAGTAAAAACATTTTTTAAATAAAATATACAGTCATGTGAAAAAGTAAGTACACCCCCTGGAAAGTTCTCTTTTTTAAACATATTTGGACAGATGGATATGATGGATGGATATGTAATCTTCACTTCAACACTATTGACAGATAAAGGTTACACAATTTAACAAATCACACACAATTTTTATTTTTTATGATTAAACAAAAATGCTTTTTCCTTATGTGGAAAAAGTTAGTACACCCCTACCTTTACCATCACATAAAATGGCTAAAATTAGAATAAGGTGTACCAAAACAAGTGCATGTAACGAATGCCCCGCGCAGAGCGGCGATCCCTCCTCCTCTCCAGCACTCATCCTCGCCGGTGTTCTAACCCGCGGTCAGGGGGAAGGTGGTAGCAACACCCTAGGGTCACTATTTAACCCTGTATGTTTTGTTCACCCCTCGCGGGTTATTGTCTTTAGTGTATTGCTGTCGTTAATTAAACCCTCACATCTTGTTAAAACTCAATTTCTGTCTTTTCGCCTCATCTTTCACTTTCACCCCTCGCAATATCACAGAATAACCCGCCCAACCCGAGGCACTTTTGTTATTTTTTCACCAGCTTGTCTTCGTTTGCACCTTTTGAAATGTTCTCTTTTTTTGCACTCATCTCCCTAGGTCTCCATGGACGGGCGCGGAGAGGGAGCTGGGCTACCCGGTCGGGCACCTGAGCTGGAGGAGAGGTCGCTGGGTTGGTTACAGCACTCAGGGATATGATGTCCCTCATGGCGGCATGATCGGGCGGGGATCACCCGGTCGGTTCGTCTGGAGCCACAGCGTCCCCAGCACCCAATCGTGTGGAGTCTCGTCACGTCCCGAGGGGGGAACTCCGGAGAGCCGTGCCTGAGAAGTATGACGTGGGTTCCTTCTCCAGTGCAAACTTTATTTAGGCGATCAGCCTGTGTCGGACTCAGAGAAGGTGCACACGATGATCACTCTCCTACCGGGCGTGCACTCGATTGGGCCACGGCACTGTGGGGGAGCGTGGCTGAGGAACTACGGTCTGTCCCCAGATTCATCGCCCAGTTCTGAGCCGTGTTCGACCATCCTGCGGAGGGGCGAGATGCGAGCGAGCGAATTATGCGCCTCGAACAGGGAAGGGGCACGGCTTCGGAGTATGCACTGTCATTACGGACTTTGGCGGCGTCCAGTGGGTGGAACGAGCTGGCTCTTCGGACCGCTTTCCGTAGGGGTCTGCGGGTTGAGGTCCAGATGGAGCTGGCTTGTGTGAGTCAGGCCATGACACTGGACGCCTACATCGCCCGGGCCGTTGCCATCGACGGCCAACGTGGGACCGTGACCAGCTGGCGCACCGCGCGCATCCTCCCCTTCCTCGATCGGAGCTGGAACATGAGCCGATGGAGGTGGGGATAACTCTCTCCGCAGAGGAGAGAGAACGGCGGAGTCGTCAGGGTCTGTGCCTGTACTGCGGCGAGAGAGGGCATGTCAGGAGGGCGTGTCCCTCGGTCCCGGCTGGACGCAGGAAAGGGGTAAGTGGCCAGAAGGCGCAGGTGGGCACAGTAGGTGTCTTGCGTGCTGAGCGCATAGCTAGCCCTTTCTGTTGCTCAGTTGTGCTTTCTGGTAACTTCCCCGATCATGTCCACAGCCCTGATTGACTCCGGAGCTGCGGGGAGTTTTATTGACCGGACCCTGGTTGACGCTCTCTGACTGCCGCTACGCCGGTTGAGGTCCTCCATGCCCGTTCATGCTCTGGATGGTCGGCCGGTGGGGTCTGGTTCCATCACTCACGTGACTCGTCCTGTCACCCTCACCATGCACGGCTGCCATCGAGAGATCCTGGGGTGGTCAGAAAAATGTTGGAGGACCTGTATTACACCTACGGTAGGGGCTACATCGGTAGAGTGTTTTCTCGAGAAAAGGCCAGGTGTCTCCCTCCGCACCGTGCTTGGGACTGTGCCATCGACCTTGTGCCAGACGGCACGCCTCCCCGTAGACGAATCTACACGCTCTCTATGGCCGAAACGGAGACTATGGAGACGTATATCCGAGAGGCACTGGAGCAGGGGCACATTCGCCATTCTACCTCCCCTGCTTCAGCCAGTTTCTTCTTCGTGAAGAAGAGGGACGGGGGTTTAAGGCCGTGCATTGACTATCGGGGGCTGAATGAGGTAACAACGAAGTTCCGATATCCAATGCCCCTCATTCCTGCGGCCATAGAGCAGCCATAGAGCAGCTTAGGGGAGCGCGCTTCTTCACCAAGCTGGACCTCCGGAGCGCATACAACCTCATACGGATCCAGTCGTTTCTGAATGAGGTATTTCGGGATATGTCGGGGAGATATGTGGTGGTGTATATAGATGACATCCTAGTATACTCCCCGACATTCCCAGAACATGTGACTCACGTTCGTGCTGTCCTCCACCGTCTGCTACAGAATAATCTGTACGTCAAGGAGGAAAAATGCACCAAAAATGCACCAAACGGCCGTCTCCTTCCTAGGGTACCGTATTGCTACGGAGGGGGTGAAGATGAAGAGTTGAAGGTGGAGGCGGTAAGGTCATGGCCAGTCCCTCAGACCATCAAAGCACTCCAAAGCTTCCTCGGATTTGCCAACTTTTACCGCCGGTTCATAAAAGGGTTCAGCTCCATCGCAGCGCCACTCACGTCGTTGTTGAAAGGAAACCCTCAACGCCTCAACTGGACCTCTGGTGCCGAGAAGGCATTTCTCGTCCTGAAGGGCCGGCTCACCACGGCACCGTTGTTACGTCACCCAGACCCTCTCAAGCCCTTCACGGTCGAGGTCGACGGGTCAGAGGTCGGGGTGGGGGCGGTCCTCTCCCAGCTGCAGGGGAACCCTCCCCTGCTGTACCCCTGTGCGTACTATTCCAAGAAGCTGAGTGCTGTGGAGAGGAACTACGACGTGGGTGACCGAGAACTAATGGCGGTAAAGTTGGCATTGGAGGAATGGAGACACTGGCTGGAGGTTGCTCATGAGCCGTTCACTGTCCTGACGGATCATCGTAACCTGGAGTACGTCAGGGCAGCCCGGCGCCCGGCCCACTGGACCTTGTTTTTTGAGCGCTTCCGGTTCACCCTGACCTATCGCCCGGGAACGAAGAATGGCAGGGCGGACGCACTCTCCCGTATCCAGCCTCCAGCATGCATTGTGGGACCCGTCTCCTGGGACATCGACGCCGAGATCAACGGGCAGGGAGACGGGATCCTCCCCCAGCAACGTGCCCCCCAGCGGCCTTGGTCTCACATCGCGGTGGATTTTGTAACTGATCTACCGCCAGCAGAGGGGAAGACGACCATCGCCGTGGTAGTGGATCGTTTTTCGAAGATGGTGCGGTTCCTCCCACTACCCGGCCTCCCCTCTGCTCTCCAGTTCGCTGAGGTGCTTTTTCAGCAGGTCTTCAGACTGTAAGGACTTCCGGAGGATATCGTGTCAGTTCACCTCACGTGTCTGGAAGGCCTTCATGTCCAAACTGGGGGTCGCGGTCAGTCTCACATCCGGGTACCACCCTCAGGCTAACGGGCAGGCGGAGCGCACCAACCAAGAACTAGGTAGGTTCCTCCGAGCATACTGCATGGAACAGCCAGGTGAGTGGACCAGTTTCCTTCCCTGGGAGGAATACGCTCAAAATTCTCTGTGCCACTCCTCCACCGGTCTAACCCCTATCCAGGTGGTACTGGGTTTTCAGCCACCATTGTGCCCCTGGGGAAGGGGTTCTAGTGAAGTACAAGCGGTGGAGGAGTGGTTTGGGAAGGCTGAGGGGGTCTGGTCCGCTGTCAACGTCCGCCTGCAGGAGGCAGTACAACTACAAAAGACGCAGGCGGACAGACGGCGGAGTGAGGCCCCAGTGTTCCACCCAGGGGATAAGGCCTGGCTGTCCACGGGGAACCTCCAGCTCCGCCTGCCTTGTCATAAGCTCGAACCCCGGTATGTGAGACCGTTCACAGTCCTTCGGAGAGTGAATGAGGTCACCTATAGGTTGAGACTGACACCACCTTATACTAACCTGTCTCCCTCTTTCCATGTCTCTCTCCTCAGGCCGGTGGTTCCTGGTCCACTAGGGTGTCCGGACCTGCAGTGGGGCCTCCACCCCCAACGGAGGTAGCTGGGGGTCTGGCGTATAGAGTGGAGAAGGTGCTGGACTCTCGGCTACGGTGGGGTCAGACCCAGTATCTGGTGGACTGGGCGGGTTACGGCACTGAGGAGCGCAGCTGGGTTCGGGCGGCGGACATCTGCGACCCATCACTTACCGCAGAATTCCATGCACGCCGTCCGGATCGGCCAGCTCCTCGCCCTCGGGGTCGTCCAGGGCGCCGGCGAGGGGCAACGTCAGGGGTTACAAATACATTTCCAAGTAATTTGAAGTACATCATTCCATTTCCAAGCAATTCGAAGTACATAATTCCACTGTACAACGAAAATTCCAGACCACTGGCAAACTACCTAGGACAAGTCGTCCCACCAAAGACAGCCAAAGCTGACCGAAAGATGCTCATAGAAGTCTCTAAGAACCCCAGGGTAACATCAGGGGATCTACAGGCCTCTCTTGCCACAACCAATGTCGAATTGCATGGGTAACACTGTCAGAAAGAGACTGCACAAACTTGGCCTACATGGGAGGTCAGGAAGGAAGAAGAACATCAAGACACAACTGATTTTACCAAGGTGTTGTCTTGCAAAAGTCAGTTGTGTCTTGATATTCTTTTTTGAGAGCAGAGGCTTCTTCCTTCCTGACCTCCCATGTAGGCCAAGTTTGTTTTTTGCTTCTGTAGTCGGCTGTATCTGTAGTTTTCATCCTATAGCATTTTCTCTATCTTCTTTTTAAATAGTGAGCCAACATGTTTTCAGCTCTTTTATTTCCATGACTGATCAAAACTCATTCTCATACTTTCTGTCTCTGTAGGAGACATATTGTAAGCAATATTTTTGTAACATCAAAACTGCAACAAAATCACAGTTTCAAATCATAATACATATAGAATCGTGAGAATCCCAATACATATCGAATCGGCAACTAAGTATTGCGATATTATCGTGAGGTCTCTGGCAATCCCCAGCCCTAATTGTGTGGCTGGCTGATGTGAGCGAATCTCCCTCAAAGTAAATTACTAAATATATTTAGGTCAGTGGTGTCGTCTTTCACTGGTCTCTGGCGGTGGTGCTCTGTCTGCAACTGTCAGAAAGAGGTGAAACATTATCACTGTCCCTCTGCATTATCTGGTCCAGCAAGGAAGTGGGAGCATGGCTGTCATGTCCATTCAGAGCCTATAGAAATCAGGACAATATCAGGACACAATCACGCTTTGTGGTATTTGGGAGCTTGTTAAAACACAAAAGAGACCATGCCCTACTCTATACAATAGGAATTATATTATTTTCAACAGGCTATCAATGAAAGGCCATAGATTCTCACAGGTCTGTACACATGAAATGAGAGACTAGAAAGGCACAGGAATTCCTCTAGACATTCATACGTGTGCTTTGGCTTTGCCAAAACAGTGCGTGGGGTGCATTTTATGAATCATTAGCTCACCAATTTAATCATTTCCCCATCATGGGTAACAATAGATGCCATTTAGACTTTAGCACATATTCATTATGGAATAAGAGGAAGGGCAAAGCTAAATATATTAACAAAAGGAGAAGGAAGAAAGGAGCTATATGATGACAGTGATGCTCGTACAGATATAATTATATTTCTATGGTACTACGCTTAGCAACTCATTGTCAGGGTTCAGTTAATTAAGAACCAGTGATTTGCATTACTTTCTTGAACTTTCTCTAAGCATGATAAAACCTCCACCTTATCTTACTCCACATTACTTATTCCCCCCTTCAACAGGGTCTCTAGGGCAGTTCAGTTCAGTAGCATCTCCACTAGTGACAGGGACTATGGCTTATCGAGTTGAACAGTTGCCTGGGGCCAATTCCATCATTATCAACTATTGTGGATGTGTCATCATAGAACTGTGAGGAAATATCCACGTACTGCAACTTCTATTCTGCACTGAGACCCTATCAGTATTGGAGTTTTAGATGGTCCGGGGAAGATGAGAAAAAATGTGATTGATTCAAACAATAAACATTACTATACTCATATTCCAAATTGTCCCTTAATTCAGATTGCACAACCCACCTCCTAAATCTCCAAGCTGTCCCAATCCCCAGTTTTTAATCTGTGTGTGGCCAAACACCATCCCTCAACCCTCGATACTCACGCAGACTTGCCCTCATTGTCCAGTTTGACCGCGCTGGCTCCTTTCTTGGTGAGGAGAGAGGCCACCTTCTCCACCTCCCCATGTTCCACAGCTGCTAGGAGGCGCTCATCGTTTTTGCTCCATTCATGGGCCTGAGGAGGGACAGAACGAAACAACATCACAGAGTTGAATGTACCTACTACTCTGACACTACTGTTCAAATCCTGTGTGGCAAAAAAAAAAAACACAGCCCCTTACCCACTGTAGACAATTAGCATAAAATATGAGAGACGTCATAGCAGTTTGTTGGTTTTACTCCACAGTGAACCTAGCTAACACAATTCAGCCTGTGAATGCGGCCAGCCGTGTCTCTCTGGTAACCTCTAAGTCTAGGTGATTATCCCATTTAGACGTAATCCTTAAGTAGGGAACTCTCCATTACATAACCCAAGGAACACAGTTTCATTATAGCTTATAGGCATTAGGATAGCTTATAGGCATTAGGCAAGCTGCACCAGTAGCCGGTTTCAACACCATTAACAGAAGATTGTTTCACTTTTAACACATTTTTGGCCATGAAGACTGTGGCTATATGGCATGACAGTCATTCAGTTCGAAATGTAGGCCTATACCATGTTTTCTCGCCTGAATCCATTGGATCATATTACTGTGAAAACACAATGCCTAGGGGAGCCAGCTTCCCTCTGCTCCTAAACCATGAAATCAATTGCTCAAATAAAAGCTTGTCTGCAGAGATTTACAAGGTCATTCATTTTACCAGAGCCCAGGGGCCTCATTTATCAACCGTGCATACATTTCTAACAAAGTTCTGGCATACATTGAGATTCTAGATTTGCATATGCAACAAATATTTGAAATTTACCAAACTGTCACATTCAAGATACACGCATGTTTCCATTGGTAAATCAGAGGCATATTATATTTCTGCGCTATGGCCTATTTGATCACATTTCTGTAGAGGTTTGGGCAGAATGTTTTAATTTTCTACAGTGACTTTTTTCAACAAATTAGCGAGTGCCAGTGTTTAGCGAGTGCCAAACACTGGCCGTGAATTCAGCAAGATAAACTGTCTATTGAACAAATTAAAAGTAAATGCTACAGTGCACACTTCTATGTAAAATACGAATTGTTGTTCAATATTTTGATTCTTATTTTTTTTTTATTTTTTTTTTGACTAAATAAAAAGGTTGGTCACCCAGAAATGTTTATGAATACATGATTGTGTTTCTATGTCCTGCCTTGGTATAGGCTCTGAGATTAAACAGGATATTATGTCGCGCAGACTCGCTCTCCCTATCGCACAGCAATACTGTAGAATATCCATACTGTCATAGGCCAACGGCCTATTTACATTCGAGCACGGTTGACTATTGAATGAGCGATTGATAAATGGTATTTGTTGTGTAGCGGGAATAAACCAGCCATGTCAGAAAAGCATACATGCCCTGTAATATAATTATGATTTAGCCTTAATACTAAAAGTAAATAAATAGCCTATATTTGGCGACATGCTGCTATGCGATCTTCTTACCAACATAAAATGCATCCGTTTTACCATTAGGCCTACGCTGTTTTTTATTAGCCTACCATTATTATAATTCCTGTGAATTAAATGCCTCTATTTACCCCAAAATAATAATATTTGCTTGCAATACAATTGATCAACCACTAGAAGTTGTGCGTAAGCATGGTTGGAGAAGTGCAACATTTATAAATATCAACATTTGCGGGGAAACTAGCATCTTTTTTTGTGCGCACGCACTTTTGACAAATGAGGCCCCAGGAATGGTTGAAATGCTCCGAAAATGGCTAATGTCCCAAAACAGGGAGGATTGTTTTTCTAACTCGGCTACAGTCCATTTTCGCAACGAATTGCTTTCATTTGTAATCCTGACTGACTGTCAAGACGTACTGGGCTCCAGTCTGACCTCATAGTGGGATGTCACTGGCTGGCCAGGCCACACTGACTGTCCTACCCTGCCTGGCATGCTCATATGCTCGATGGTAGTAGCCATCCACCCATTCACTTCCATCTTTTTGGAGGGTTAAGGCACTGGCTTAACTGTTAGGATGATGGAAGGCTCAGTCTGGAACGAGAGAGTTATGATGGGAGAAAGTGTATCTATCCTCTCCGCACTTGTGCATGCACACAGACACAGAGAGAGGAGGAGGAGGAGGAGGAGGAGGAGGAGGAGGAGGAGGAGGAGGAGGAGGAGGAGAAATAAGGTGACGTGAGTAGAGTGGGAACTCTGAAAGTCGACTCTACACGAAAGAGGACTATCCATCAGTCTGACAGTCCGCCTCCCTAACAGGGAGAAAAATAACACAGAGAACACTCCCCAGTAAAGAGGCTTTAGCAATCCCTCCCACAGCAAAAACAAACCGCACCAATGCTTTGTGACTCGTTGCATGACTCATGTACTCAGCTTTATGTGCTGCTCTGAAGGAAACTGTCAGGTCTGGTAGGTAGTATCAATTCAGTTTTATTTGAGGGCCGTCCTACAATAGATGTGTCATCAAAAGTCAAGATGTCGATCAGACATCAGTATATGGATGGTAGGAGATGATGGCTATTCCATGGTGTCCTTTTCTAAGCTATTTCAAAGCCAAGTTTCTGTTAAGGCTATGTTATTAGTTCTTATGGTTTCTACCTTACACCACCACGTGAGCAAAGGAAGGGGACCTGTTGAAGTGACCTGCGACCTCAGGTATACATAGATAAGCTGCAGAAAGAGCAGAGGGGTCAGATACTCCTTTAGTCTATCACTATTTGGAGAATGTTGTAACAGAAGACAGCTCACAGACAGTTTGGGAATACCAAACCTTACCCAACACCACACCGGCAAGATGCACTGTTCTGACCTGGTACACAGAGCAGGGTATGAAACATTCATAATCTATAAACTTAGATCACACACCTTTCCACATAAAAAAATACTATATATTACATTTTTTTTATAAACACTATTTATTTAACTAGGCAAGTCAGTAAGAACAAATTCTTATTTACAATGACGGCCTACCTACAGGGTCACCCCTGGAGCAAATTAGGGTTAAGTGCGTTGCTCAAGGACACAGACAGGTTTTTTTTTTTACCTTGTCGGCTCAGGTATTCAAACCAGGGACCTTTCGGTTTCTGGTCCAACCCTCTAACCGCTAGGCTACCTGCCACCCAAACGGTGAAAACTACTATAGTGTAATGGTTTTGCGGACTTTACTGTAGTATTCACTGTAAACTGTTTTTGCGGACTTTAAAGTCTGAAAAAACGCTACAGTGAATACTGTAGTATTTACAGTTAACTATAGTCTTAATACGGTATTAAAGAAAACTGTAGTATATACTATAGTAATGAATGTAGTGCTTTTGTGGACTGTAGTACACTGTAGTATGTACTGTAGTGTTTTTACAGACATAATTTAAAAAAGGCTAATTGATCATTAGAAAACCCTGTTGCAATTATGTTAGCACAGCTGAAAACTGATGTGCTGATTAAAGAAGCAATAAAACTGGCCTTCTTTAGACTTGAGTATCTGGAGCATCAGCGTTTGTGGGTTCGATTACAGGCTCAAAATGGCCAGAAAGAAATAACTTTCTTCTGAAACTTGTCAGTCTATTGTTGTTCTGAGAAATGAAAGCTATTCCATGCGAGAAATTGACAAGAAACTGAAGATCTTGTACAACGCTGTGTACTACTCCCTTCAAAGAACAGCACAAACTGTCTCTAACCAGAATAGAAAGAGGAGTGGGAGGTCCCGGTGCACAACTGAGCAACAGGACAAGTACATTACAGTGTCTAGTTTGAGAAACAGACTCCTCACAAGTCAAATAGTACCCGCAAAAAAACAGTTTTAACACCAACAGTGAAGAGGCGACTCCAGGATGCTGGCAAAGTTGGAAACCAATCACATGGCAAAAGAACACAGACACTGGACAGAGGAAGATATGGCTTTTTCTTCGCAACTCTGCCTAGAAGGCCAGCATCCCGGAGTCACCTCTTCAACTGGTGTTTTGCAGGTACTGACATCCTGTGTAGCTCAGATGGTAGATCATGGCACTTGCAATGCCAGGGTTGTGGGTTCGATTCCCACAGGCATGTCGCCAAAAGTATGAACATGTATGCACTAACTAACTGGAAGTCACTCTGGATAAGAGTGTCTGCTAAATGACTAAAATGTGAATTTAATGAAACTGCCAGTTGAGGACTTGTGAGGTGTCTGTTTCTAAAACTAGACACACTAATTTACTTGTCCTCTTGCTCAGTTGTGACCGGGGCCTCCCACTACTCTTTCTATTCTGGTTAGAGCCAGTTTGCGCTGTTCTGTGAAGGGAGTAGTACACAGCGTTGTACGAGATCTTCTGTTTCTTGGCAATTTCTCACATGGAATAGACTTCATTTCACAGAACAAGAATTGACTGACGAGTTCTTTGTTTCTAGCTATTTTGAGCCTGTAATCGAACCCACAAATGCTTATGCTCCAGATACTCAACTAGTCTAAAGAAGGCCCGTTTTATTGCTTCTTTAAATCAGCACAACAGTTTTCAGCTGTGCTAACATAATTGCAAAAGGTTTTTCTAATGATCAATTAGCCTTTTAAAATGATAGACTTGTATTAGCTAACACAACGTGCCATTGGAACACAGGAGTAATGGTTGCTGATAATGTGCCCCTGTACGCCTATGTAGATATTCCACAACAAAAAAAAAATCAGCCGTTTCCAGCTACAATAGCTATTTCCAACATTAACAATGTCTACACTGTATTTCTGATCAATTTGATGTTATTTTAATGGACATTAATCTTTCAAAAACAAGGACATTTGTAAGTGACCCCAAACCTTTGAAAGGTAGTGTAGGTCTGAACAGATAGTTCAGAGCTTCTGCTCTTATCTATAACCTGTAGGAAACAAAATATATGGTCTATACAAGTACAGTGGGGAGAACAAGTATTTGATACACTGCCGATTTTGCAGGTTTTCCTACTTACAAAGCATGTATAGGTCTGTAATATTTATCATAGGTACACTTCAACTGTGAGAGACAGAATCTAAAAAATCCAGAAAATCACATTGTATGATTTTTTAATAATTAATTTGCATTTTATTGCATGACATAAGTATTTGATCACCTACCAACCAGTAAGAATTCCGGCTCTCACAGACCTGTTAGTTTTTCTTTAAGAAGCCCACCTGTTCTCCACTCATTACCTGTATTAACTGCACCTATTTGAACTCGTTACCTGTATAAAAGACACCTGTCCACACACTCAATCAAACAGACTCCAACCTCTCCACAATGTCCAAGACCAGAGAGCTGTGTAAGGACATCAGGGATAAAATTGTAGACCTGCACAAGGCTGGGATGGGCTACAGGACAATAGGCAAGCAGCTTGGTGAGAAGGCAACAACTGTTGGCACAATTATTAGAAAATGGAAGAAGTTCAAGATGACGGTCAATCTCCCTCGGTCTAGGGCACCATGCAAGATCTCACCTCGTGGGGCATCAATGATCATGAGGAACGTGAAGGATCAGCCCAGAACTACACGGCAGGACCTGGTCAATGACCTGAAGAGAGCTGGGACCACAGTCTCAAAGAAAACCATTAGTAACACACTATGCCGTCATGGATTAAAATCCTGCAGCGCACGCAAGGTCCCCCTGCTCAAGCCAGCGCATGTCCAGGCCCGTCTGAAGTTTGCCAATGACCATCTGGATGATCCAGAGGAGGAATGGGAGAAGGTCATGTGGTCTGATGAGACAAAAATAGAGCTTTTTGGTCTAAACTCCACTCGCCGTGTTTGGAGGAAGAAGAAGGATGAGTACAACCCCAAGAACACCATCCCAACCGTGAAGCATGGAGGTGGAAACATAATTCTTTGGGGATGCTTTTCTGCAAAGGGGACAGGACGACTGCACCGTATTGAGGGGAGGATGGATGGGGCCATGTATTGCGAGATCTTGGCCAACAACCTCCTTCCCTCAGTAAGAGCATTGAAGATGGGTCGTGGCTGGGTCTTCCAGCATGACAACGACCCGAAACACACAGCCAGGGCAACTAAGGAGTGGCTCCGTAAGAAGCATCTCATGGTCCTGGAGTGGCCTAGCCAGTCTCCAGACCTGAACCCAATAGAAAATCTTTGGAGGGAGCTGAAAATCCGTATTGCCCAGCGACAGCCCCGAAACCTGAAGGATCTGTATGGAGGAGTGGGCCAAAATCCCTGCTGCAGTGTGTGCAAACCTGGTATAGAACTACAGGAAACGTATGGTCTCTGTAATTGCACCAAATATTAATTGTACCAAATATTAAGTTCTGCTTTTCTGATGTATCAAATACTTATGTCATGCAATAAAATGCAAATTAATTACTTAAAAATCATACAATGTGATTTTCTGGATTTTTGTTTTAGATTCCGTCTCTCACAGTTGAAGTGTACCTATGATAAAAATTACAGACCTCTACATGCTTTGTAAGTAGGAAAACCTGCAAAATCGGCAGTGTATCAAATACTTATTCTCCCCACTGTATGAACTGCATGCATGTACTGTAGGTTTGCCACATATGGGTTGCACAAATTGCAAAACTGGGGGAGGGGAATTGGCATGTATATGCACATTAAATACTTTAGTATTTACTAAAGTTAAAAAAAGTATTGTGTTTTTGTGGACATTACTGTAGTATTTACTATAGTATTCTACAAAATTCTACACATGATCGATGGATACTACAGTGTGTAGTATAGTATTCTACAGCAAACTACAGTATACTATAGAATTATGTAGTGGGTACTGTAGTATTATATAGTAAACTTCACGTGGGTAAGCTAGTATTTTTTCACGTGAGTAAGTGGACAAATATGTAAAACAAATTTGAAAACCTCTACATGTGATTGGTTTCCAACTTTCCATGCATGTCAATAGAGGGCATCTGGATTTAGCCAACTTGTTTCATTTGAACAACTCAAATTGAGACCATCTCTTACAATATTAGATAACACAAGACTAGTGGTAGCAATTAGTGAACACATGTTTCTTTCCTGTATATGAACTCTAGCTCCTAAGTAGTGAAGGGGGTATATTGTCAGGATGATCTGACATTGGTGTTATATGGAAGATTATTTATCTTATAAACATCAAGCTCAGGTACTGTGCTGGCAGACTACAGTCATCTTATCTGAAGGCTATTGATCTGTAGATAATGAACTGAAACCTGACATATACATTCATTTTATTAGGTACACCCATCTAGTACCGGGTCGGACCCCCAAAACAGCCAGAATTATTCAGCCCATGGACACGTTGCTCAATTGGTACCAAGGGACCTAATGTGTGCCAGGAAAACATTCTCTACACTAGTACACCACAGCCTGTACAAGTGACACCAGGCAGGGTGTGGCCATGGACTCATGTTGCTTACGCCAAATCCTGATTCTGCCATCAGCATGACGCAACAGGAACCAGGATTTGTCGAACCAGGCAATGATTTTCCAATCCTCAATTGTCCAGTGTTGGTGATTGCATGTTCACTGGAGACGCTTAATCTTGTTTTTAGCTTATAGGAGTGGAACCTGGTGTGGTCGTCTGCTGCAATAGCCCATCGTGACAAGGACTGAGTTGTGTTTTACGAGATGCCGTTCTGCACACCACTGTTGTACTGTGCCGTTATTCGGCCTGCCTGTTAGCTTGCACGATTCTTGCCATTCTCCTTCGGCTTCTTTCCTGAACACACTGCCGGTGTCTGGATGTTTTTTGTTTGTCACATCATTCTCGGTAAACCCTAGACTATGACGTGCGTAAAAAGCCCAGGATGTCGGCCATTTTTAAGTTACTGGAACAGGCGCACCTGGCACCAACGATCATACCACACTCAGTCGCTTAGGTCACTAGTTTTGTCCATTCGAACGTTCAATCGAACAGTAACTGAATGCCTTAATGCCCGTCTGCCTGCTTTATATAGCAAGCCACGCGACTCACTATTTGTAGGAGAAAACCATTTTTCGTGAAGGGGGTGGTGTAACTGATAAACTGGCCGCTGAGTGTATAATGTTTGGAGAAAAACACCTTTTGAAGGCTTCTACAGATGTCAAATATGACATATGAATATGACTTTGTTTATAAATTAATTAATCCCTTTCTGTTGTAGCACTACCTGAGCCGTGCTGGTGGAGGACTTGGTGACCTGCAGTTTGTACACAGCAGGGGCCAGGGGAAGTACAGCAGCAAAGTCAGCCCTGATAGAAACTGTAGAGGGCTCCATGTGGCTGCTGGCTGCTAAAGTCTCTGTCACTATTTTGGGTATGCAGCGTAACAAGACACGGCTCTGCAAGCGATTTGGGAATAGCCAGTGTTATTCCAGTTGGCTAGGCTATCTACAGCCAGCTAGCTGAGGGTAGGGAAAAAGTCAAGCTATAAAGTGCAGCAGCTCATCACATGCAATCTCCTGGTCATTAAATCTCTGATACAGTTCGAGGTGAAAGTAAGGCCATATGGTCCGGTACAGCGTCCCGGCAAAATAAATAGTGGGGGTACGCCATACCGGTAAAACCTGAGCCTATCACAATAATGAAAACAAAATATCAAGAAAACTGTAGGCTATAACACCACTTCTTATGGTGTTAACCGCATGTCAGAGAAAAATGAGCGAATGGACTTGAAAATGGGTGGTACAGCCTACGCTACAAAATGAGATGTGGTTCGACGAGAACACTGAAATTTGGCCAAGGCAGAGATGATTAGTGGACAACAGTGGACGCATCAATTCTGGCCTAATGACAGTTGCCAAATGTCATTAGACTTTTTGGTGTTTTGTGCAACAGATGGTCTCTTTTCATTCACCACTGTTTGGAGACTGGAAATATGTTGCAAGTGTTTGAACGTGAGTGGGTAACCTAGCAAAGGAACCCTTTGAAGTGATTGTTTGACAATCAGATGAAAACATCATGACGGGTTGTGTTTATGCCACAATAAAAGGTAATACATTTTAAAAGTTAAAATGACAAATCTTTACGACTAGGCCTACAGAGATTGTATTGAATTAATAGGGATTCTATATGTATTTCTATGATTAGGCCTATAAAGAATGTTGGTGGATGCGCAAGCGCATATTTAGGAGGTCGTTTCTAACTCAGTTGCCGGAGAGGAAGTAAACCGCTCAAGGATTTCACCATGAGGACATTGAGGAGGTCCAGGGAGAAGACATGGAAGGCTGAGAGGAAGACAACCAAAGCTTTAGTTTCTAGACTATCATTTTACAGATGTATGTTGAAAACATTTTTGGGAGATGCGATGGATCATTGGGGATCATTCAATATTTCCTTTCTTTTGTTGTTCAGTGAAATCATCCCATCTGAAGAGTCAACTCATTTAAAGTTTTTATTTCTATTGGAAGGATTTAATAATTTGCAATTATGTCTACTTATGAAAAGGTAAAAGGTTTATGTTTCTGTCTCCATATGATATGGAAAATATATCCAATGCAAAAAACATTTAATGGTGTTAATATTAATTTGCATATATTTCCGTTAATTCCCATATATTCCCATTAATTCACACGGAAAGTTTCCACCTCTGAATATTCCCCGAAATGTGCAACCCTAGGTGTGAATACTATCTTACATTTTTCATACATTTCTAAACATTTTGAAAAACACAATTCAAGCTTGACATTATGGGGTATTGTATGTATAGGCCAGTGACAAAACATCTAAATGTAATCCATTTTCAATTCAGGCTGTAACAACAAAATGTGGAAAAAAGACTTTGAAGGAACTGTACATATATATTTACATTCCAGACTCTGACATTGCTCATTCTGATATTTCATAATTTCTTTATTTTGGGGATTTGGGGGTATTGTTAGGTATTACTGCACTGTTGGAGCTAAAAATATATAAGCATTTCGCTGCACCTGTGATAACATCTGAGAAATATGTGATATTTGATTTGAAGATACAGACGGTTAGTAACAGACTCCTTGGTAGTGCAATAATGGAGTGAGCCAGACAAAGATACTGTCAGTAACAGTCAGTCAGTGTATTGTACAGTAAGGGAGTGAGCCAGCCAGCCAGCCAGATAAAGAGACTATAGCGGCTGCAGCCAGAATGTGCAGGAGGGTGAACAGGGATTACAGATTAATACAGAGACACAGTGCAGCTACTGTAAGTGGTGGCAGGCCTGCTCTGGTCTGCTCTGTTCTCCAACGCCATTAAAAACCACTCACTCTGCACTTCTGACAAACTGGGGTCAAAGTCCACATTAGCTTCCTGACCGTTAGGCCTACACACCAGCGGGATTTCACATGTCGGAAGACTAACTTATTCATGTTTAGTAAATAGTCTATAAGAAAGTTGTTGATTGGAGCGAGCAAAAACATTTCACCGTTTCAAAGACACGTTTCTATGCAGTTCCAAACCACATCCACGGTTCTCCTTCATTTGAACCCAGAGGATGTCTGTGGAACTGTGGTTGCACCAGCATTACTTGAACTGCAGTAGAACGGAGAAGATAACAAAACATGAAAAACCCTACCGTGCTCTAGAAGAACTAACCAAACAGAACCCTGAACAATATCGTGTGACTGTACGGTGTAGTGCGATAGATGAAACGGACACACAGGAGGCGGGCTATTGCTGGAGAGGAATGTGAATGCCCTAATAACATTACATTTGACAGATCTACAGTAGTGGACTAAGTGGAGCGGAATGCAATGCTCAGATTTCAAAGGGAGTGACATTCCATGGAATGGATCAAATTCAAAACCACTGTAATATGGTGGTGGCTGGATGCTGTGCCTCTGATAAAACTTTCATAAAATGCACAACAGTAAACCCTCCCCCGAGGAAACGTGATAATAGTGCTTGCAAATGCTAGAGAATAGTAATGCACACTTACATATATAGTGCACTCACTCAACACACTCAAATGTGTATGTATCAGCCCTTGCACATACTGTAAATCATGTGAGGCACGAGACTCCTCCCTGCTCAGTGCTCAGAGCTTAGTGCCTACTTGTGGGGGACCAGTGCAGATTTACACGCAAAACAATTCTAGAGCAATAGCTAACTCGGCATACTGTATCCGGCTGAATCAACCCCATCCCAAAGCATGGAAACACTAGCTACAGATTAGGCCACTGTCCATCAGTAGAAGTACATGGATCACATTAGTGAAGGCATGAATCGACTTGGACTGGAATATGCTCTTTTGTCTAACATGGAGACAGATGATCAGTTTGAGTGAGGGGTTGCACTCAAACTAATGCAAAAGTGAAAGGGTAAACAATTGAACAGATTTTCACTTGGATTTGGGTGCGTATAAAACTAAACCATGATTAGTTACATCACTTCATAAACCCAGAGCCGAAATAAATGTGTAAAATGGCCCAGCGGCTACCGGCTGGTCTGGGGTCTCTTGAGTCAGGGCCAGGCCCTGCAAAAACAGGAAACACTTAAAATGATCTGGAGGGGCTTGTATTGCTAAATGACCATCAGAGTAAAGAAAGACATGGGACAAACACAACCACCCTCTTCCAAGAGTAAACATTCAGCCCTTATCTCTACCAGGTCTTCCTCAGGGGAACGAGAGGGGGCGGGAGCAGTTGTCCTCTGAGTAGTGTTCCAAAAATCTGAGTAGTTTTCCAAAATCAACTAATGAAACCTATGAATACTGTATCAATATTGTTCGGTTTGATCTGATGCAGGATAGGTGGGCCTCATTTGGTAGTTTCTACTGTGTCCAGCTACACATCTGCAATAATTGAAATGTGTGAACAAATTGATTGTTTAATCTGCCTATGAAACTAGCACCATGATAGTCTCCCAACCTAAACCCCAGGGTACAGTGTGAAACTGTGTATGGTGTGTCAGCCCATAGGCAGGTTAAACAAAACATGTAATGTACCATCTCCTATACAATAGGCCAGTCAACCCTGAACTCTGCCCCCTAAATCGCTACACAATGGACTCTGTTAATAGCCTGGTAGCAGGATAACATACTGATAGAGAAAGTACTCCCTTTTGGGCACATTACATGCAGAATATAGAATATATTTGCCATTAATTACCCGGACAGGTTTTTTTTTTAAGGTTATTATTGTAATTTATCTGAGCAAGTTCTCCGAACAGCCCTATCCCTGATTAGTCCAGTTACAGTATGGTGTACAGGGGGACTACTTTATGTAAGAACTGTGAACCTCACCGGACATGTGTCTGTCAGAAACCCAACAGGTGAACTCCCTATCAAAACTCTCCCTGAGACATACATTACGGTCAAAAGTTTTAGAACACCTACTCATTCAAGGGTTTTTCTTTATTTTTACTATTTTCTACATTGTAGAATAATAGTGAAGCCCTCAAAACTATGAAATAACACATATGGAATCATGTAGTAAACAACAAAGTGTTAAACAAATCAAAATATATTTAATATTTGAGATTCTTCAAAGTAGCCACCCTTTGCCTTGATGACAGCTTTGCACACTCTTGGCATTCTCTAAAACAGCTTCATGAGGTAGTCACCTGGAATGCATTTAAATTAAAAGGTGTGCCTTCTTAAAAGTAAATTTGTGGAATTTCTTTCCTTCTTAATGCTTGAGCAAATCAGTTGTGTTTTGACAAGGTAGTAGGGTATACAGAAGATAGCCCTATTTGGTAAAATACCAAGTCCATATTATGGCAAGAACAGCTCAAATAAGCAAAGAGAAACGACAGTCCATCATTACTTTAAGATACGGAAAACTTTGAAAGTTTCTTCAATTGCAGTCGCAAAAACCATCAAGCGCTATGATGAAACTGGCTCTCATGAGGACCGCCACAGGAACGGAAAAACCAGAGTTACCTCTGCTGCAGTGGATAAGTTCATTAGAGTTACCAGCCTCAAAAATTACATCCCAAATAAATGCTTCACAGAGTTCAAGTAACATACACATCTCAACATCAACTGTTCAGAGGAGACTGTGTGAATCAGGTCTTGATTGAATTGCTGCAAAGAAACCACTACTAAAGGACCCCAATAATAAGAAGAGACTTGCTTGGGCCAAGAAACACGAGCAATGGACATTACACCGGTGGAAATTTGTCCTTTGGTCTGGAGTCCAAATTTGAGATTTTTGGTTCCAACCGCCGTGTCATTGTGAGACGCTGTGTGGGTGAACAGATGATCTCCGCATGTGTATTTCCCACCGTAAAGCATGGAAGAGGAGGTGTTATGGTGTGGGGTTGCATTGCTGGTGACACGGTCTGTGATTTATTTAGAATTCAAGGCACACTTAACCAGCATGGCTACCACAGCATTCTGCAGCGATACGCCATCCCATATGGTTTGGGCTTAGTGGGACTATCATTTGTTTTTCAACAGAACAATGACCCAACACACCTCCAGGCTGTGTAAGGCCTTTTTTTTTTACCAAGAAGGAGAGTGATGGAGTGCTGCATCAGATGACCTGGCCTCCACAATCCCTCAACCTCAACCAAATTGAGATGGTTTGGGATGAGTCAGACCACAGAGAAGGAAAAGCAGCCAACAAGTGCTCAGCATACAGTATGTGAGAACTCCTTCAAGACTGTTGGAAAAGCATTCCAGGTGAAGCTGAGAGAGAGAATGCCTAGAGTGTGCAAAGCTGTCAAAATGGCAAAGGGTGGCTACTTTGAAGAATCTCAAATATAAAATACATTTTATTTGTTTAACACTTTCGGTTACTACATGATTCCATATGTGTTATTTCATAGTTTGGATGTCTTCACTATTATTCTACAATGTAGAAAATAGTAAAAAACATTGAGTAGGTGTTCTAAAACTTTTGACCGGTAGTGTATGTGACAACTCAAAAAAGAACGGTTGTTGTCAAACCAGATAGTATCACTTTAAATACATATCCCCATGGCAAACATCAAAATTAGTTTTGAATGGAACAGATATACACAACTGGATCATAATTCATTCAAAATAATTTTTCTAACAAGCATGGAGAGTTAAAAGAAAATATACATTAATTAGGTGAAAATAAATGTTCACATCAAATGTTATTCCAAAAATCTGTCCTAGACTAGAGTCCATTTCCTGTTCTCTGAGGACCCATGTCTCTAATAGAACAAATAAACCTAGACCGCAAAGTTGTAATTCCTTCAGCTACACTCAACATATTTGTTTAGTTTTAGTCACTTTATATTAGGAAGAAGGAAATGTCTACATCAGAAGACTTCCACATCCCCTCAAGCAGTGACCTGAGTGTCAGGCTAAAACAAACTTTTGATCCTCTTACCAATGTTGCCATAATAACAATTACGCTTAAAGCTGAATTTGCTAATTCATTCCAAAAGACTGAGTGCTGCCTGTCAACAAAATCTGTAGTGCAGAACTTATTTAGCCACAGGTCATGCAAGCACCTGGGTATCCTAGCTATACCAAGTATGTAATGATCTTAACTGCACCACTCCCATTACAGTACAGCAGGCCACTGGGTCAACATCAACACACTGTAAATGAAGCTCACTGGGTCAAACCAGCTTATCAGCACAGCGTTCCCTGGTGATTGCAGGGCTCTTTACTGGATAGCAGAGATTAATCATGTACAGGAGGACTTACAGCAGAACAGAAACAAACTACATGAGAGCTACTGAGAATTGCAGAGGCAGCATTTCTGGAAACTGCTTTAATTGCACTGCTGTCGTCGTGTCCCACTCAACAAAGAGGAGGCTATATTGAAAAGCTCTATCCAGGATGCAATTTCCTGAGGGCAAAAGTATACTTAGACCACAATCTGCAGCCCAAATCTTATAAATAGATTTGACCTGGGAGAGGGGGATCATGGAGATTGTGAAGAGGCAAATCTAGGTAGAAAAGACACCCAGACCCCAGTAAGCCATGTGATTACGATTGTATGTTAAGCTCAACATAAAGCAGTCCATGGAAAGTGTGTTCCTTCAACTGTAAATACTGTGAAACAAGCCATGTACTTTCTACACAATAGTAAAGTATATGGAGTGTTCTGTACTGGATTGCCATCCGAATACACTTTTCCATATGTAGACTTGTTCTCATTCCAATGGCCACAGTTGTGTGACTGAGCCAGCTTCTGGTATTCTCTCTATACTGTACCTTGCCAACTATTCAAGGATTACTTCTCCACACAATAAGAGCAATGTACTGTAAGGTATATCTGCTGCCTCTGGTATTCTCACTATTGTGCACTGTACTACCATACCGGGTCTGGTCTGAAGGACTTCCACTACGGCCTGCTGGTGAAATAATCAGCCTAGATTTATACTGAGACCAGTTAGTGACTTTTACAGTTGCTGTCTGTCTGCACTCTCTTTCTCTGCTCTGGACCCCCAAGGACAACCAAAACCCCAGAGCCATGATTTAGTATTTGTCTTATGGATAAAGTTTTACACTGGAGTGAAAACTTGCTACAGGGAATATGGTTTGTTTCTCAGGCTCAGCAAAGAAAACGGTATAAAACAATGATCTGAAGAACAGCTGATGACCCGAGTTCTGACACCAATTGCAATGTGTCCCTATGGGTATTGTCTGTCTACCACCACACAGATGCATGTTTGTGTAGAACGGGTGGCAAGTATCTCCAGCTTTTCGATAAACAATGAAAATGTTCACTTCAAGCGCTTCCTAATACAAAGCATATGCACAATGTCCCCAAACAATGCATCCTTTCTACTAAATAACAGCTGAAACTGCTTAAGCAATCTCA
Source organism: Thymallus thymallus (assembly GCA_023634145.1). Lineage (NCBI taxonomy): Eukaryota > Metazoa > Chordata > Actinopteri > Salmoniformes > Salmonidae > Thymallus > Thymallus thymallus. The sequence goes on from CM042403.1 coordinate 24,538,560, forward strand.
AATAGACTCGAGCAGTAATACAGGGCTTTGAAACTCCAACCAAAATAAGGGATTGGAAACCACAGAGAAGTCAGAGTTAAACAAAGAACATATGGTAGGTTTCAGACAGACTTCCACTCTCAGACGGAGCATCAGTCTTATATGTTTTCATACAAAATGGTAAATTTTCCCATGTACAGTATCACCTCGTGGTATTAAATCTCTACACTTGTGTCGAATGCACACCTCCACATTTAGTCAAATTAACTTTATAGCCTATTTAGACTAGCAATTGTAGCTAGGAATCCATTGAGTGTAAACATCATGCAAAAATACTCTATTGTATATTGCCATGGCATCAACTTCTGCTATATAAACAGAGGGAAGAAATGATAATTTCCACATTTCCTTTGCCTCAAGTCCCTCCGTTCATCCTCTGGCTTCCCCATCCCCACAGTGCGGACTCTGAGCTTGGCCAAATTACCTTCACTGTTTTTCATCTTGTGAAGGTGATGAGTAGCCAAGGCAGGGGTACAAACAAGGGACTGTTGTTGGAAAGCATATGTATCCTGCTATGGGTTTGAGAGTAAGAACATCATGTTTTCCCTCATGTGATCTTGGTGAAGATGCTGGTTTTCTGAACCATTGCAGTTGGTAGGGTGGGTACAAGGTTTATTGTGCAGGAGTTTCCTTTCAGTTACGTCCCTAAGCCGAGGCATAAATGACGCTTTTGAAGCATACAGTAAAAATAAGCACAGTACTAACACAAATAGCCTTTCCTGTTCAAAAAAATAAACAACATTCGACTTGGAAAGCTCCCCATTTCCGAAAACACTGAATGCCTGTTCAGAAATTGGGGTTGTGGAAAAAACAGCTCTCCCTCACAGAAACACATTCATACATGGTTACCATGAGGCATGTATACATTACTTACTTTCTCTTTTCACTCTATGCATTATGGAGGAGCAACCAAAAACATACCTCTTCTCACTATTAGGGTTGCAAATGGTAGGAAACTTTCCGGTAAATTTCTGGCATTTTTCTGGAAATTTTCCATGGGAAGTTAAGCCCTGGAATTCTGGGAATTTTGCTTAAATTCATCAAAAAAGTTAGCTTATAACAGTGAACCTTTTTTTGTGGGAAACACATAAGGCAATTCTAGGTCTTATGGCATATTTTGGTGAAACTATCCCAAATTCAATGGAATTGCAACCCTCTGCATGCACAGTGCATTTATCCATCACATGTGCAGTGCACTCTTCCATCACATGTACAGCTGATTCTCAAGATCTTGCACACTAATGAGATGCAATTGAGCCCACACTACTACACTGTCTGAGCCAAGGACTAGATGCTTTCTGGTAAGTTTTGATTATAATACTGGGTGGGGTGAATATATTTTATATGACATACATGATTTTGTGTTAACTAGTAAATAGTAGCATATAGCAAAGTGTGTTTAAATAAAAACTTGTTAAACATTTCTGCTAGTTAGTTTGTGGGTTTTAGCTTGCTTGAGCCTGCTAACTGATGAGTGTTAATTCACCTGTTTCCATATATGTTTCATTTTAAAACATTTGTCTTACAAATCAAATTTATCTGTACATGGAATTGTATTATGTTTTTTTTTTTTAATTTTTTTTTTCTAATCTTTACAGGAAATTGCCACCGGCACTATCTGATGTGTGGAGACATTTCACTGCAGCTAATGTAGAAGGAAGAGCTGTGTACATTTGCAAATACTGTGCCAAATGACAAAAGTCCCTCTACTTCTATTCGAGGTGAAAATGATGAATCAGACACCTTATCGATAGCAACAGCTCAAGGTCCTCCTGGAATTATATGTTTTTTTGACTCAATGGAGGAACGTAGTCAGAGAAATGCTGATGAATGTCTTGCTCGAACTGTGTATGCAACTCATTCACCTCTGATGCTCACAGGCAATGTGTATTGGAAGAGGTTCTTCGCCCAGCATACAACCCTCCAACCAGACATGCTTTATCTACTCATTTGCTGGATGCAGAGTTCAACAGAGTTCAAGTGAAGGTCAAGCACATAGAGAAAGCAGACTGTATTGCAATCATCTCTGATGGGTGGTCGAATGTTCGTGGGCAAGGAATAATTAACTACATCATCTCCACACCTCAACCAGTATTCTACAAGAGCACAGACAAAAGGGACACCAGACACACCGATCTCTGCATTGCAGATGAGCTGAAGGCAGTCATCAATGATCTTGGACCACAGAAGGTATTTGCACTGGTGACAGACAATGCTGCGAACATGAAGGCTGCTTGGTCTAATGTCCTACCCTCACATCACACCCATGCATTGAATCTGCTCCCCAAGGACATCATGGCACTGAAAACAATGGATACACTCTACAAGAGAGCCAAGGAACAAGAAATGGCCATATCACAGTCTGCTGATATGGACAGCCCATCAAGAGGATCCTCCTGGATGATGTAGTTTGGGAGAGAGTGGTAAGCAGCCTGAAACTCTGGAAACCTATAGCAGTAGCCATTGCACAGATTAAGGGAGAAAATGCCATCCTGTCTGAGAAGAAGAAATACGTACTGCCCTGCCCACTTCACTGTTGCTCCAAGCAGAGGAAACTGCAGTTCTGAAATACATCAAAAAGCGTGAAGCCCATACACGCTGCAGCGTACATGTTGGACCCCAAGTATGCTGGCAAGAGCATCCTGTCTGGTGCAGAGATCAACAAAGCCTATTGTGTCATCACAACCGTGTCTCCCCACCTTGGCCTGGATGAGGGCAAGGTTCTTGGCAGTCTGGCGAAGTACACTTCCAAGCAAGGGCTTTGGGATGGAGATGCAATATGGCAGTCGTGCCAACATACCTCATCAGCCACCTGGTGGAAGGGACTTTGTGGATCTGAGGGTCTTTCCCCTGTTGCCTCCATATCCCACCAACATCAACTGCCTCAGAGCGCAACTGGTCCTTGTTTGGGAACACACACACCAAAGCACGCAACAGGCTGACCAATACAAGGGTTGACAAATTGGTGGCCATCTGGGCAAATTTTAGGCTTTTTGAGCCTGACGACGAGCCATCTTCAACAAGGTTGGAAAGTGACAGTGAAGATGAGGCCTCAGAGTCTGATGTTCAAGAGGTGGACATTGAGGAGGTCCAGGGAGAAGACATGGAAGCCTGAGAGGAAGACAACCAAAGCTTTAGTTTTACAGATGTATGTTGAAAAAGTTTTTGGAAGATGCAATGGATCATTGGGGATCATTCAATATTACCTATCTTTTGTTGTTCAGTGAAATCATCCCATGTGAAGAGTGAACTCATTTAATTAATTTAAATTAAATTAAAGTTCAATTCATAACTAAATAGTTTTTTTTATTTCTATTGGAAGGATTTAATCATTTGCAGTTATGTCTACTTATGATAAGGTAAAATGTTTATGTTTCTGTCTCCATATGATATGGTAAATATATCCAATGCAAAAAACATCTACATTTAAATAGTATTAATATTAATTTGCATAGATTTCTGTTAATTCCCATATATTCCCGTTAATTCCCATGGAAAGTTTCCACCTCTGAATATTCCCCAAAATGTGCAACCCTACTCACTATGCATTATGGAGGAGCAACTAACAACATGCCAGCTAAATCATAAGGACCAGAGGAGGAATGTTATGCCAACAACAAATGAACACAAGGTTGCCAAATTGTGACAAATAGCAGTATGACCTTGTCAGTGATCTCATTCACATGGACTCCTTCAGTTCACATGCCATGCATGCAGTAATGCAATATGTGCAAAATCCAATAACTCTGTTAACTTTAATGTGAGGCCTTCATTTACTTCTATGCTCTCCCCTTCTTACGTTTCTCTCTCTCCCTCTGCTCTAGTGGCATTCCCTTTATCAGTGATCAGTGGACTGTATCATTACCTCATTCCTGGCGATAATGTAACCGACACCAGCCCGAGCCCAGGAACATTTGATTTATTACCACATTTTTTTCATTATCGTGTTCAAACACAGACAGAATTAGCACCACGCTCTAAACATCTCAACCATCCACAGAGTCATTCTATACCATACTCCGGGTCAGTCAGCTCAACCTATAATTACTGTGTGTCAAGCCTACTGTTATTTACCATGTTCCCTACTTTCTCTCTGCTTCTGTAAACAACTGATAAAGAAACCACATGGTCCTAGTTTTAATAAACTCCATGTCAGCGTTTGGGCTGTCTCTGGGACCCCCCTCAGACAAGCCTCCAGGATCCATCCCCCCCACAAACCAACAGGCAGCCCAGATTAAAGCCCTCCTACACCGGTTTACTGTCACTGTCCCCCATTAAGAGGCCTTTCAGTGAGATGACAGAGATAAGAGACTGTGTGTGTGTGTAGTCTGCTCTGTGCTGAGATCATTCAGACAGCTGTGTTTGGTGAGTCGAGGATGCATAATCCAGCACACGCATGAATTAGACAGTCTGGAGGCTAAAGGGGATTGGAGGGGGCGGTGTGTTGAGACAAGCCTTTGTTAATCCCTCTGAGCAGCCAGGGCAGGGTAATGCATCAACTCTACTGAAGGAGTATGGTAGTAGGCTAGAGAGTCTGTCTGAGAGGGAGAAGGGTAATGCAAGGACACAGAGTATGTAGACATGACGACAAGATGAGCATGGTCACACATGGTTGTAATAACTTCCAGTGTTGTTTACAATTTCTCTTCTCATGACCGGCCAGACCAGGGGTATTTTCAATACATATACCACAATACTCCTAATAATGAATGGAACGACCTCGAGTACACTCCCAAGATCTATATTTCTCCAATATTTCAAATGAGGAATATTGTAAAATGTGTAGGTGTGTGTGTGTGCAACATTGTTCGTGGTAACTCGGCCAGACCAGAAGGTAGCTACTGTAAACCACAGAGACCTTGGGAATATGAATCTACAAAGACTCTAATAGCATAGTACTTCAGAGGCTTGAACTCCTCCCTGTCCCGCTGCGCCCAGTCAGTCTCATTCCCTTTGCTGCGCCACTGCCAGATTCTATGATTGGTCACCTGTAGTTTGGCCAGGTCTCAAGCTCTCTCCTGATTGGATCTGTGGTCTAGATACTGCAGCTCTGGATTTCTGATTGGTGACTGGGAGGGAGCAGACTGGATATAACCTGGTTTCTGGGAATGTGCTTGGCCATTAGCCACTGAGACAGAAAAACAGGGCTCTCACTTTTGTTGCTATCGCCAAATGGACTTGGACTAAAATGCTAACAATATTCAGACACACAAAATGAAACGCTCATCGGCTCTTCTCCTTTACCATGACCTTGTATAGCTAGACACCTGCTGTTGGTAGTTTACAATGGCTGTTTGTTTGTGTTTTTACCAGTGAGACTTCTTTAGACAAGGCTCACTTGATATAACATGTTCCTTCATGCAACGTTACATCTGTTCAACACCAAGCTGGGAAAGCACATTTACGCCACCTGGCACTGTCAATACAGGCTTGCTAGATGATCCAGTTCCAATTTGGGTTTTGAAGGCGCTTGCCTAACCAGTAAGATACAGTTGCATCAACAGAGGCTAACCTGTAATAGAGAGTTGCATACGTACTAGATGACTGGACTTGGTGAAGGTGTCAGGTAAGGACAGGTCTATAGAGGATTACTGTCTAGTCTGTCTACTGTTGGCACACACAAAAATATGCACTTGGCCCATGAGAAACAGGGGAGGAGGTGCAGAGGGAATGATAGCTGAGACTAGGATGTGTGAACTATAAAGATGTAGCTGGAAGAGCTGGGCAAGACTTTTCACTAATAATCACTGTAGACACAACTCCACTCCATTCTTGATTATTCTCAGCTGAGTTCCCTGTTGTAAGAAAGATTGACTTGATGCCTATTGCAAGTAGATCGTTGTAGATTAAGAGGATCCTGAGAGACACATTTAGCATTGATTTGACAGTTAACATTGTGGCAGGTAGCCTAGTGGTTAGGGTGTTGGGCCAGTAACTGAAAGGTTGTTGGATTGAATCCCCGAGCTGACAAGGTAAATAATCTGTTGTTCTGCCCCTGAACAAGGCAGTTAACCCACTGTTCCCTGGTAGGCTGTCATTGTAAATAAGAATTTGTTCTTAACTGACTGGCCTAGTTAAATAAAGGTTCATTAAAAGTCCTTGGATAAAATAGCCATTACATTATTTGGAAAATGCCTGACTCCATGAAATGATTTATACTGGCATTACAGATCTCCTTGTTATGTAAAAGAATGAATGTCTGGCTCAGGAATGAATTCCACCCCAATCTCAGGCTGACACACAGCCCTAAAATAGAACCAGGAGGAGATTTTCTTTCTATTGCTCTTGATTAGCTTGGTATGGCTGAGGGAAGAATGAATGTGGTCTGTGGAGCTAGCTGATCCACAGTAATCCCACTACTCTGACATATGAGGAGGGTTTTCTCCGATTGTACAAGAGGAAAAGGCAATCCACATAATGGCATAAGGTTCTGGTATTGACTTAGGCTGTCCATCTCTACGCCACATGGAATATGTATGGGCCAAAAACTTGAGAACCTCTCATGAGCCTCTTCTTAAAACTAGTAGTGGCATGTTAAAATCATAAAATGGGATAAATTGTATGCAAAACCAGAATTCAACAAAAATATAATATAGAGTTGAAGTCAGAAGTTTACATACACCTTAGCCAAATACATTTAAACTAATTTTTTCATAATTCCTGATATTTAATCCTAGTACAAATGTCCTGTCTTAGGTCAGTTAGGATCACCACTTTATTTTAAGAATGTGAGAGAATTATTTATTTCAGCTTTTATTTCTTTCATCACATTCCCACTGGGTCAGAAGTTTAGTATTTGGTAGCATTGCCTTTATATTGTTTAACTTGGGTCAAACGTTTCGGGTAGCTTTCCACAAGCTTCTCACAATAAGTTGGGTGAATTTTGGCCCATTCCTCCTGAAAGAACTGGTGTAACTGAGTCAGGTTTGTAGGCCTCCTTGCTCGCACACGCTTTTTCAGTTCTTCCCACAAATGTTCTATAGGATTGAGGTCAGGGCTTTGTGATGGCCACTCTAATACCTTGATTTTGTTGTCCTTAAGCCATTTTGCCACAACTTTGGAAGTATGCTTGGGGTCATTGTCCATTTGGAAGACCCATTTGCGACCAAGCTTTAACTTCCTGACTGATGTCTTGAGATGTTGCTTCAATATATCCACATAATTTTCCTTCCTCATGATGCCATCTATTTTGTGAAGTGCACCAGTCCCTCCTGCAGCAAAGCACCCCCACAACATGATGCTGCCACCCCTGTGCTTCACGGTTGGGATGGTGTTCTTCGGCTTGCAAGCCTCCCCCTTTTTCCTCCAAACATAACGATGGTCATTATGGCCAAACAGTTCTATTTTTGTTTCATCAAACCAGATGACATTTCTCCAAAAAGTATGATCTTTTTCCCCATGTGCAGTTGCAAAGCGTAGTCTGGCTTTTTTAAGGCTGTTTTGGAGCAATGGCTTCTTCCTTGCTGAGCGACCTCTCAGGTTATGTTGATATAGGACTCGTTTTACTGTGGATATAGATACTTTTGTATCTGTTTCCTCCAGCATCTTCACAAGGTCCTTTGCTGTTGTTCTGGGATTGATTTGCACTTTTCGCACCAAAGTACGTTAATCTCTAGGAGACAGAACACGTCTCCTTCCTGAGTGGTATGACGGCTGCGTGGTCTCATGGTGTTTATACTTGCATACTATTGTTTGTACAGATGAACGTGGTACCTTCAGGCGTTTGGAAATTGCTCCCAAGGATGAACCAGACTTGTGGAGGTCTACAATTTGTGGTCTTGGCTGATTTCTTTTGATTTTCCCATGATGTCGAGCAAAGAGGCACAGAGTTTGAAGTTAGGCCTTGAAATACATTCACAGGTACACCTCCAATTGACTCAAATTATGTCAATTAGCCTATCAGAAGCTTCTAAAACCTGTACTATTGTTTGTACAGAGGAACGTGGTACCTTCAGACGTTTGGAAATTGCTCCCAAGGATGAATCAGACTTTTTTTTCTCAAGTCTTGGCTGATTTCTTTTGATTTTCCCATGATGTTGAGCAAAGAGGCATTGAGTTTGAAGGTTGTGTCATGTGTCATGCACAAAATAGATGTTCTAACCGACTTGCCAAAACTATAGTTTGTTAACATGAAATCTGTGGAGTGGTTGAAAAAGTTTTAATGATATCAACCGAGGTGTATGTAAACTTCCGACTTCAACTGTATTTGTTAATAAAGAAGACAAGTCTACGGCTGGTTCTGATGTTTTTTCCCCCGAGTGAACAGTTTTGAGTATTCAGTACAAGACTCTACCACTACCACCAATGAATGATATGTTTCTTGGGAGGATGAGAGTAGAGAAACTGGTCACAGTTCAGGTCCTTTTCGATCTACTAAGTCAACCAGTGGAAAGAGTGAACTGTGAATCTTGAGGACAGGGAGAGGAATGTTTAATAGCAAAAAAGTGAGAGAAGTGGTTATGTGGGTGTGAAGTAGATGGTTACAGAGATACAGACGGACTGTTCCTAAGCAACCTAATGTGAAAAACACCCACGGGTTGCAACTCCCACTGTTAAAATACATTTGTCAGCAATAAGCAATGGTTATTTTTTACCACAACAGCATCAGATCCACAACTCAATTATAGGTGGTATTAATTAGCATATAGCCTCACACTTTTATAATTACAAGCTAATAGAGGTATCTAGGTTTAATATCTCCCATCAGATTTGCATAATGCAAGAACATATACCTTCCATGTATGTCATACGATTTAAGGCGCACTACTAGTGCCAAACACAGAGTACTTTTCCCACAGATAATCCCACCCTGAAACAGTTTTTGGGCCTCTTAGCAACTCTTAGTATTCCAGTGACACAGGAGGAATCTTCAACTCCTACATATTTCAGTGAAGGTATTCTGCCTCTAAATTCTCTGCCTGTCAATAACATAGGAACGGTTCTGAAATGTAAATTGTTTTATGAAAACCCAAACTTGAGTGTTCTACTCCCTAACTTTTGGACTTCTCCCCAGCTTCCTGATTAGGTACCTACACATCTGAGGTACCCAATTTAAAGTGTCTAAATCCCCCCCCCCCCCGATACAAGTAACCGTGACGACCGATGAGTCATACTCAGTGGAAGCTACTCACTTCCTGTAGGATCTTTAGAACACTGCCAGCCTGGAAAAGTCACACCCAAATGATTCAGTCACAACTATGGAGAAACTACCTATGGAGGCTGTTATTGAAATAGCAATGAAGCCCTCAGACGTAACGCTATGTCAGTCACAGAGCCATACAGATGAATGGATTAATTAATTAAAACAATCTGTCAGACAATAACATACCACCACCACCCAACCCCACTGACAAGTAATGCATAATCTTACATCGCTTTTCCTAAACTTAGCTTTAAGGCTCTTCATGTTAAGCCAGGTCCATACAGTTTCCCACTTGTCCAGGAGAGCCTCTGAAACAAAAAATGCATAGTTACACATCTTACACTTGTAATAAGCCTAACTGCTGAAAAAACTAACTCTAAATAGTATTTAAAGTGCAACAGGGCGAGGCATTTATAAAATGTGAAAAAAAAAAAAATTCTCTAATTACAGGTTCACTTATTTGAGAGTTAGCCCTTATTATTATTATTATTATGTAACTGTGTAATATTAACAATTTTCAAAAGAAACGTGTCTTGCACGCTGGTCATTATTTTAAAGGCGCTATAGCCTACCCAGCACTAATGAATGAAAACAAACTGATGGGAATGAAGTTCTAGGCTGCTACAAGGTATCCAGCGCGCGCTCGCGTCCCATGGAACCTTGGAAGTGATTTTGAGGTGGCTACAGTAGCCTGAAGCAAAATATTGCTGCATATAATGGCTACATTAGTGCACAATGTTCAACGGCAAGGTTTTTTATTTTTTTTATCCGATACATTTGTATCATTCAACCAAGGTTTCTCGTTAGCGAAAGATAGAAGAACAGCTAGCGAGCTAACAATTCAGTCTAGCATCAACTTTGTAATTATGAACACTGGACACTTACCCTATAAAAGTTGGACTCACAGAGGAATAGCCTGCTCTTGATAGGCTACAAAACCTGTTCAATGCAGAGTTGACTAAATTGTCAGTCGGGGAAAAAAATCTATTCAAATAGCATCGACACATAGAAAAGGCGTGGCTAATGTGAACAAATAGACCACCAAGATAGGCTATGCTGGCTAGGTTAAGGCTGAATACATTAAAAGTTGGGCTATTCAAGTCCCTGTCGCTTGCTCCGGAGCTCTCTGATTGTTCCACGGGTTGAGAGGGTGACGTCATTCTTCCCTCGTGACCAAACTCCTCTGCATATTCCCATTCATGAATAAACATTTTGTTCAATAAATGTGTAATTTAATTATAGTATTGCGTTTATTGCAACCTTTGACAGCAATTACAGGAGTAAAAACTGTTTACAACTCCGACATCGGTGATTACACATCTCTAGCACTATAGACAGCAAAAGCTTCTACAGAAAATCACACAACATTTCTGCGGATTCCATTTCTAAACTCTCTTGAAGGCTGCGCCCCGCGGTGGAGCGCAAACATAGCAACACTCCTGACTGTATAAGCCACAAATAGACCAGGGCAGTCAGTGTTGTGCAGTTCTGTCAATTTTTTCTGATATGGTAGGCTATCTGTCTGCTTTGATACTCTGTCTATCCCATGTGAACAACTGTGATATGATAAGGCTCTTGTCCTCAGCAGCATGATTTATTACAATCACTAACATTTAGAAACCATACTTCAGTGCAATTTTACCTCACCAGATATCTAGGCTATTTCATGGTAGACAAGGATCATCCATGAATCCATGTTACAAAGACATTTGGCTGGATTAATGAAACAACAAAAGCTGCCTCAGTGGTAGCCTACATCTGTCCAAATACTAATCCACGTTGCCATAGGCTTTAACCAGTCTGGTTATGTTGTAGATGTTACAGTAGGCCTATGTCAACTGGAATGTTAATACACTTCCTATGGGTCCCCACGAACAGGACTGAAGAACAACCTATCCCAGTCCCTACCTTACCCCAATTTTGCTTCAGCATGTTGGAAATTGAGCCAACTCATGTCTCAATCATGATGTAACAGCAGTGAAATATCCTCCCCTGAGGGTTTTGTGGCGAGACTGTAGAGATGAATGAGGGGAGTGATCAAAAAAGGGTTTGATGTGTGTAGTTCTACTCCTTTTCCCTATTTTTTTAAACAGAGGTGGACAATTACTGCACCAAAACTTCCCTTCTATGCACCTTTTTCTTGTCAGGTCTGAGCCTGAGATTGCATCAATGTTGCACTCTGCAGGCACCACACAGTTGTTTGATGTTACACTGTGTGAGGCACTTTCTTGAATACACTTGTCCAGTAGATGGTGGTAATGCTCTGTCATTTCCTCTCTTCTCTCGTTCATCCTCACTATGATGCTGAGTTGAGGTTCTGTAGGGGCCTGTGAGTTGGAAAGTGCAAGATGCTCTGCTCTGGAGATATCATATCAAATCAAATCCATTGTGACCATAGGAGGAGAGCCTGACTATTAGATGGCCACTCTCTGGCCTCCCTGGGATTGCTTGAATCAACTGTTAGATATTTTGTGTGTTTCTTGCACTTACATTGATTGAAGCATTTTTCCAGAACCCTTTTCAACGAGCGTTACTTTGACACATGACACATCCACAGAAAACGATATCATGACATGTTCTTAACTGACTTAGTCTGATGTCGGTGTTATAATATTTTAGAAATCAAGAACGTCTCTATATTAGTTTTAGAAATAACGGTAGCCAATGAGAAGTGTTATTGTTGGAAAAAAAGTTTTCCCTCAAGCTATCTGTTTGAACTCAGCAGGGTGGCTTGGCTTGTTTTTTGGATTTTGTAAATTATTAAGTGACAGGATCTGTTTTACTGCATAATGAAAGAGATTTTGCCGACAACACAAAAGTGATTTTTTTTTATTGTGCTTGTCTTTGCTGTCGTCTTTGCAGTTCATTCTTGCCCTGTGACTCTACATAAAGTATTTGCATAATGTCAATGTGTGCTGCGCTGCGCTGCGCTTACCAAAGCATTTACATGGTTTCAACAGAGGGCATCCAAAGCTTAATGTTTAGCTCAGTGTGAGAATGCAACTATCAGCTAAACTATCTGGAAAAACGTAACACCACTAGTTGCAGTTACTCTTTATTTTAAACAGAGAAGCAAATGGGTGATGATAAACATATGTATTGTATAAGCCTTAGAGATCTGGGATCTGGGCTGTAATTGATCTAGTTCAAACAATCTATGGTCTGACCCATTCCATCCTTACAGTATGCCAACATTGGTGGTGTTTGATTGATGTTTGATGATCTCGTTGATCCAATTCAGGTGTCTTTTGGAGAACCGGGTGTAGACTCCAGGCTTCTTGGGTTTGCCACAGCCCATTCCTCCAGACACCAAGCCTACAAAGGCTTTCTTACACTCCAACGGACCACCAGAATCCCCCTGTAAAAGGTCAACAAACATTTGACCTTTCATGCACTCATAAGCTAATATGTGTCTAGGTTTTACATGGATGTTAGTTTGACCAGGTAACTAGAGCTCATGGCATGTGACTGGTTCAAAGGATAATGCAAAAAAATTCCCATGAAGAAATACCCACACAGTATGTTGCAACAAAATGGTAATCAGTGTAGTTAGATTGATCAGTTCCGCCACAAACCGTACCAGGCAAGCATCTGCATGTCTCTTGTTGTCTCTAGCACAGAGCATGTCCTGGGTGATCACAGGGTTTCTGTTGTAGAAGCAGTCACAGAGCTCCCTGTCCAGTATGTCCACCTCTGCCCCCTGCAGTGTGTCTGACGGCATTCTGCCTGTGTCACTTACCACCCCCCATCCTGTCACCTGGCACTGTGTGCCAGCCTTGAGGTCTTTGCCAGACTTCGAAACCTCTTTCACTTTCACTGTCTTGCTGTTTGCCTTGACTTTCGTCTTCAGCTGTAAGAACAACCCCCCCCCTACTGTTAAGCATCAGGTAATTCGCTTGTGATGATGACAGGCATACTTGTATCTTGCGCTGAATGATGCAAGCATCCTAATGGCATCTTCAATAAACAAATGAATCCGGGACAACAACCAACAATATCACTATTGATTCTGTTTTACCTACTAATGAGGCACATGCTGTGATTAAATCACCTTGATTAACATGATGTCATCTGCCTTGGTTCTGTCACTGTAGGTGTCAGGCACGTAGTACTCCTCAATGGCTACCCGCTGTGAGTTTTTGCTGCTTGTCAAAGAGTGAGCTCCAAGGAGGGCTGTCACGGATTTCTTAGACTCACCAAAGACGCTGCAATTCAAGACCACATTTTTCTTGTTCACATTCCTTAATTTCCTCTGAACGGCCATTTCCAAATACTTTAACCACATGCAAATGAAGTAAAAGCCAAAAAGCACTTATTATCAAGTATGGTGTATGTACATGTCTGAATGTCCTTATCTATGGTTTTAAATGTCTGTTTGTATATAATGTTTTCATGTTTATATTTTCACCTGCCAGAGACTGCAGATGTAAATTAGCTGTCAGCTAAATATGGTGCAACGCATCACTTCTCATACTCTGAGACTATTTTGTTGTACATTGTCCCTGCGAAATAAATGTTATAAATAAAAATAAATATGGTGTCCTTGCCTGAACTCAGTCATTTTAATATTAACATGGTGTTAAATCCAAGTTGTCAGCCAATTAACCTACCCCTTACAGTGAGCTGCCGTCAGAACCCACTGGTCTCGGATCAGAGTGCCCCCACACGTGTGACTGGTATTGACCTGAATGGACACCATCCATGGCCTGGAGTGAGGCTTGACCTCATGTCCCCCCACGATTGTAACCTCAGAGCAAGCTGAGAGAAGAAGACATTATCATCACAATGTGTCACAAAAGATACAGCACAGCGTTTCTCGACATCACATTACATTTTATTGGTCACATACACATGTTTATCAGATGTTATTGCGGGTGTAGCGAAATGCTTGTTAATGCTTAAGAGTAGCACAAGGTGACACAGTCAGGTACAGGTTGAAAGATGGACATAAAAGGTAACTACCCTTACCTGCTAATTTCCAAACAGAGGCAATCAAGAGGATGGTTTGCAGCCGTGGTCCCCCAAAACGCATGGTTCTGCTGAATCTCTCCATCTCAACTGTGATCAGGTAGAGCAGTCCATAGAAAGCACCTTTTATGAGTGTTCAGTAGGAGGGGTAAGGGGGCTGAGATACGGCACTGTTTTTGCAGTGGGGTTTCTCTTGTGGTTTTTACAAACACATCTGCTGTTCACAACACCTGCAGACAGTGCCTGGGTTTTGACACCTTTGCTGTTTTCCGTCTCCGACTTTTACACTGCTTACAAAATGTGTGAACTTGAGCTGGAGTCATGTGTTTTAGCATTATATACTGTAATTAAGAACATAGTAAACATTGAAATAGTGTACAAGATAAGCTGATAAAGGTTTGATTTAAGGAGGAACTTCTGAGACAACTTCTGTGAAATCAACAAAAAATGTCACCCTGTCATTAGATTTTGGTTAAAAGTTGGGTGAAAAAAATATACTTTTTGCAAATCCAATCAGTTTTCCACGTTGAATGAACGTCATCACATAGATTTTTTTATTTTTTTATGCTGTGGAAATAACGCTGATTCAACCAGTTGTTGCCCAGTGCGGTGCTAGAATGCTGGTAATCTTGTTTTTATATGATCTAGTCTAAGCCGTGAAGATACACCTTTCTGAGGCTGTTACCTCTGAGGCTGTAACACTGTTGTTTTAGAAGCAGCTTGAGAGAAGGGCTTTCACCCCAGTGCAGCTCTGCTTAGTCAGACACTGTAGAGCACGCTTCCTGTCAACACTGTTCACTCACACCTTTTTTGTCTTCACCCCTTGAGATCACAGAACTGAGATTTTTTTTCTTCATAATTGTTAATTACATACCTCAATGTTCATAACAGACGGTGATGTACAATTTCCTTGCAATGCAGACAGTATGAGTTTGAAGATTTGATTTACTCTCTGAAATCTCTAATGGGTTGAATGACGTTAAATACTGTGCCAACTTTTACACTGGCAAATGAGCCACTTTTAAAAGCCTTTCACACTGAAAACCGATGACTGAGTTGCTACCTTTCTATCAGTTCAAATACTTTTTTTTTTTGACACGTGGAGGGGATCTAAAACCTCTCAGACTCAGGGATTGTCTGCTGGGAATTGTATGGGTTTTATGCAGAAAATCATGGCCATGTCACAGACTAACCCCAGGCTACAACCCCCAGTTTCCTTTAAAAAGCTTTACCTCTCAAGTCTATTATTAAGAGCTTAAACAAACAGCTGAGAACCATGTTTTCTCTAGATAGAAAATGTCAGAATCACAGAAGTCAATACCATTGAACAGATGGTTCAGAATCTCTTATTTTCTCCAAATAGGCACAGACATTGAAATCACACCAAGTTAAAGGTATTGAAGTGTGTTGAACTGCTGAAAAGTTGCATCAGGGGAAAAAAAACCTGTCACCCACTTGCCCTCTATGACAGAGGGCAAGTGGGTGCTACCTTCACGTTCCATGACATCCCTATAAGGGTGTTGTTTTCTCGCTGTGCTAATTTCAGAACGATTTGAAGCAGAGTTTACCTGAGATAAATTGTCTTGCTTAATCTATTACTAATTCACTTGTATGTCTCCGTTCAAAGCCTATCTCATACCTGTAGATTAAACACATATTAATCTTTATACTGTCTGTGGTGAGTTTTTCATCTTCAAGCCAATTTAATGTTGTTTTCCCATTAGTTCTATTAAAGAAAACAAACAGACCATTAACTATCAACAACTTAACTTCATATAACACCATGGCCAGAATGTTCTTTATGCTGTGTTAGAGATGTACAGCACACCTCCCAATCCGCTTCCTTGGGCACTCAAAGTTGACATCTACTGTACATTGACTGGGACAAGGCAAAGGAACTACAGTTCAGAATGTCTTCGTTCTACATTAAACCACAGATGCTCCGGGTGTATAATCAATGGTAGGTGATGAAACAACATTAGAGGGAGTGTACTGCAGACAACCATTATAAAAGATGAAGATAGCCGACTACAACTCCTCATTAACTACTGAAGGGCCAAATGTTAAAGTTGCTGTTAGACACAAAAACATGTCAGATGACCTGGGACCAAGAGCACTACCATATGACAATGTGAATTCAGATCACCAGTTCAGAGTGTGAGGTTTTACTGTTCAAACAAGGTATATATATACACCGGGGGCCAAAAGTTTAGAAAATGACTCATTCAAAGGTTTTTCTTTATTTGCACTATTTTTTACATTGTAGAATAAAAGGGAAGACATCAAAACTATGACATAACACATGTAGTAACCCAAAAAAAGTGTTAAACAAATCAAAATATATTTTATATTTAAGATTCTTCAAAGTAGCCACCCTTTGCCTTTGACAGTTTTGCACTCTTGGCATTCTCTCAAACAGCTTCACCTGGAATGCTTTTCCATCAGTCTTGAAGGAGTTCCCACTTATGCTGAGCACTTGTTGGCTGCTTTTCCTTCTCTGCGGTCCGACTCATCCCAAACCATCTAAATTTGGTTGAGGTTGGAACCAAAAATCTCAAATTTGGAATCCAGACCAAAGGACAAATTTCCACCGTCTAATGTCCATTGTTCGTGTTTCTTGGCCCAAGCAAGTCTCTTCTTCTTATTGGTGTCCTTTAGTAGTGGTTTCTTTGCAGTAATTCAACCATGAAGGCCTGATTCACACAGTCACCTCTGAACAGTTGATGTTGAGATGTGTCTGTTACTTGAACTCTGTGAAGCATTTATTTGGGCTGCAATCTGAGGATGGTAACTCTAATGAACTTATCCTCTGCAGCAGAGGTATTTCTGGGTCTTCCATTCCTGTGGCGGTCCTCATGAAGCTGGTTGAGAGAATGCCATGAGTGTGCAAAGCTGTCATCAAGGCAAAGGGTGGTTATTTTGAAGAATCTCATATATTAAATATATTTTGATTTGTTTAACACTTTTTTGGTTACTACATGATTCCATGTATTATGTCATAGTTTTGATATCTTCATTTTTATTCTACAATGTAAAAAATTGTGCAAATAAAGAAAAAACAAGTGTATACATATATATATAATTTAATTTAACCTTAATTTAACTAGTGTACAATACACTATTCAATACATTCCCATTATCTTTCTCTTACTGTTTTTCCTATTGATAATAACAGCACAGGGCATTACACCTCATAAGAAACTGCACACAAATAACACAGATAAGGCTACTGTATGTATTCTTCCCACACATTTTCCCCAAGGCAAGAAGAGGAAGGATAACGGTCCAACGTCTGTAAGGCGGAAGATAAGAGACATGTTTAAAAGCCCATCAGACACAGCTCCTACTCTGACCAACCCTATTACCATGGCCATCCATTAGCCTTGAGGTAACCAAAAATAGAATAGTGTGAATGAATAGAAACCTGTGCAGTATCTCCTTAACGTTTTCTTCACTACTGCCCAATAATGTACTTCATTTCTAACTAAATATAAAAAGTTGGAAAAAGTAAATAGATAAATAAATAAAGGAAAAGCTAGCTATCTCTAGGGGAGCTACCATCCTGTAGGTTTTCACTCCAACCATCATCTAGCGCACCTGATTCTAATAATTAGCTGCTTGAAAAGCTGAATCAGGTTGGTTACACCTGGGGTTGGAGTGAAAACCTACAGGAGGGTAGCTCTCCAGGAACAGGGTTGGACAGCCCTGCTCTAGGGTATAACTACAGTTTTTTACAATCACTTTGCTACTATTTTCAGAACCTTGATGTCATTTTTCAAAACTCTAGACACAAAACGCAAAACGGTTATCGCTTGTAACACAGGCTGTCTAATGTTCAAAACATTGCATTGTTTATTCACATCTTTAAAGAAATCTTGCACTTGCACAATCATTGGGTCAAAAAACAAATTTACTGTGAAATACCATTGAAACATAACTATAGATCACCCACACACAAGCAACCCATAGTTTCACTGTGTCATTGTTCCTACAATCATTACATATTGTAGAACAAAATAGGTGATACAGGTTTCATTATGGTACTACATGTACAGTAAATACATCTCTGTAAAAGTACTGCAGTAGTAGAGAGAATACTACAGACACAGTGGAATCATTGAACAAAGGTTGTAATATATTGATGCAAAACACTACAGTACAATCACAACATAGGTTTATTTGAATCAAAGCAAAAATAATTAGCAATGAAATAGAAAAGAAAAGACAGTACTGTAAAACATCAAATGCAGTGTTCCTCAACTTGCTTGCTTGTACTGTAAGAAACAAAACAGGAGTGATTACTGTACTTCTACATTGTCATCAACTCTGTGTTGTGGATTTGGCCACAAGTTCTCATCTACATCCCAATGGATGTTTTCATTAGCCAAACATCTTGGAAAAAACCTTCGGGCATGGCGAATCCAGGCCTGACACTGGTCTGCTGTGATGTCATTGCAGGCGTCATCCATTGCCTGGAGAAGAGTGACTTGTTCATGAGGGTGCCTATCATGAACCTTCCATCTCCATGCAGAGAAAATTCCTCAATCGGGTTAAGGAAGGGAGAGTAAGGGGGTAAATACAGGGTGGTAAATTGTGCATGGGCCTGAAACCATGCTTGCACCACATGAGCATGATGGAACCTGACAATGTCCCACACAATGACATAGGTCACACCTTCAGCTCTACAAACCTGATTGAGCTCATCAAGAAAGGTGACAAGGAGAGCTGCATTATATGGTCCAATATGAGGTCTGCGTCCCACCACACCATCTTCTGATATAGCCGCACACATGGTAATGTTGGCCCCACGTTGTCCAGGTACTTGGATGGTTGCCCGCTGGCCAATGAAATTCCGACCTCTCCCCTTGTCTTGGCCAGATTAAAACCTGCCTCATCCAAATATATATGAATTTGTGATGGTCGTCATCAGCATCCAGCTCCATCACCCTCTAAAAATACATTTTGGAAAGAGATTTAGAGATTACTGGACAATGTAGAATGTTTGGGAATGTTTTTATGATATGCTGGCGAATTTCTGTAAGGCGAATATCATTTCTGTCCCGAACCAAATGGACCACAGCCTGCTCTTGTTGGTCAGTTAGAGTTTTGCCTCTGCCTCCACTATTTGGCCTGGTCACAATTCTACAGGGAACATTAGAGTAAGAAGACACTTGGTCACATCACCTATTCTGTGATACACATTGGTATGCAGTCATTTGACTATTGAGAGTAGCATAATGTTTAGTGCATGCTGATAACTTAACGGTTCTCATTGCGGAAAGTTCTGATTATTGAGGCCACGGTTCACCTTCTGAGGTTTGGTTGTATCGTTGTAGCCGCCTCAGTCATTGTCATGCCATGATTTATGACATGGTCTACAACTATTGCCCGAATTTCATTGGACACTCTATGCTGTTGCTGCCGCTGTCTTGGTCCGTGGCCTTGTCCTCTACCACGTTCCCCCACACCTCTCAAACGAGGCCCACGACCACCTCTCAGAAGGGGTGCCTGTCCTCTACCACGTTCCCCCACACCTCTCAAACGAGGCCCACGACCACCTCTCAGAAGGGGTGCCTGTCCCCTGCCATTCCTTTGACCAACACATCTTCCCCGTCTTCCTCGTCTTCCTCCCACCACTGCTTGACCTCCATTGTGACCTTGATCACCTGCTGGCTCCATGTTACGTATCACTATGCTCTTGCAATTGGATCCCAATCAACTCTTTATATACTCATTCCACAATGTGCACTCAATCATCAGTAACGAGTTGGCAGAATTGGACAAGCAATTACAAGGGCCTGCATCTATACAGTGCAGTACTGTCAATACTGTAAATAGTCTGAAAAGGTGGTACAGTATTTGGGACCATAGACACAGTGTCTGATGAAGCATTATGATAAAATATTAGGCTACATCCATGGATATTGTAGTCTAATTGGTTCATGCTCCACGCTAATTGGTGACAATGAATCTCGTTATCTTGAAACTTTCATGATTTACTGTAAACATGGAAGATTGTTTGTCTGTTTCCATACAACTATGCATTAAGAGTAATGCAACAGTTACTTATCATTTTGAGCAGTTGTATCAATTGATAGTTAGATCATTGTAAGGAAATGAATAGACACTCATTTGAAATGTAATGTGTGAATTGCCTTTTGAAATAGTAGTACTTTGATGTTAAGTTGTGTCATATTGAACAAGTGATTTTTGTTGAATGAACAAATGATCTAAGTTTTATGTGTATTGTATCCAAGCAATTGAGAAAAGGGTTAGAGTTTTGCAAAATGTGCATTTTGATCATTGGTTGTGAGTTTTGTGTCTAGAGTTGTGAAAAATGACATCAAGGTTCTGAAAATAGTAACAAAGTGATTGTAAAAAACTGTAATATTATAGTTTGGATGTGAAATACCTCACACACTGTATTTTTCCACGAGGTCATTCTTATCATGTACATTATTCATGTAGTTGAAAACAGCAGGGAAAGCACTCTATTCAGCTCTAACAACGTTGTTATATTGCATTTTCACTTCTAAGTCTCTCAGTGAAATAATTGTGAAAACATTGTGGTGTCCAGCTGTCATCTTTCTGCTGAATATGTTTTTTCAAAGCAAGCTGGTACAATTGAAGCACAGTGACTTCTTTGAAGTTGCAATGCCTCAAGAGTATGTGACAGAGGTTGCTAAGTGACAGTGACAGAGGCCATTCTCAAGAGGAGTATATAGTAAACTATAACAGGCAGGCCTTCAAGTGAGGCACTCACACTTAGACAATACCTTTCAAACCCTTCTATTGGAATGTAAGTGTTTGCGTGTGTGTGCGTGTGTGTGTGTGTGTGTGTGTGTGTGTGTGTGTGTGTGTGTGTGTGTGTGTGTGTGTGTGTGTGTGTGTGTGTGTGTGTGTGTGTGTGTGTGTGTGTGTGTGTGCATGCGTTTATGCGTGTGTGTGTGTGTGTGTGTGTGTGTGTGTGTGTGTGTGTGTGTGTGTGTGTGTGTGTGTGTGTGTGTGTGTGTGTGTGTGTGTGCATGCGTTTATGCGTGTTGGTGTGTGTGTGTGAGAAAGAGAGAAATGAGGGTCTTGATAAAGCCTTTGAACATGTGTTTCTACCATTGAGGAACAGGTTTTCTTTCTGGGACTAAATGTGAGCTTTTCATTAAGAGGTGAATATGCTGTAGCTTCACACTATGCAGCTCAAAGGCCTCACCAACCCGTTTTAACCAGCACTGCCCCTTTCTCTGTTGAAAACCACTGCTTTCTTCTCCTTTCATCTCTTACTTTTCATCAACGCTCAAAGTGCCACAGAGAGGACAAACCACCAACACAAAAATAACCGATTCATCTGTATATGGCATTGACTCAGTTAACGTGACATGTCTTAAGGAAGATGAAAATATGTCCTTTGATGGTATGTTTGTTGTCAGCATCTGATGTCTTCTCTTTTCAAGACTGTACAACTTCTATCAGATTTCAAAATCCTTTTAAAGCCGTGCGTTTAACCCTGCTCACCCCAACTACCAGAGCGTCTCACTATAGTAGATAAATAAATACAAATTCTCACAGATAATTCTGCATGCATACTAATGCCTGTGCAGAGAGACTCGCCGAATAGCTTAAATGTAGCTCTTCAGCAAAAGTAGTCAGCTGATGATTGCCACCATGTGGTGTCTTGCCCAAACAGCAGTGAGCTATAAATTGATACAGTATCTTTGAGAGTTGACATAAAGATTGTGCACAAGATTGAGCATCAACCACCCAGCTACATGATTGTATGAGGATCCCGAGCTCATACATTCACCACTTGAAAGTCAGTAAAGTCATCAGACACATCAATAGGATTTCTAACTGTGAGAATATGAACTTTAGTATATCTGAATATTGACTTTTCATTAATGCAAAGCGACTTACAGTCATGCGTGCATACATAACAGTGGGATTTGGAGCATTTGGAAATATGAACAGTGCTCCCGCTTCCTTATAAGGTGGCATTTACTCAGGAAAATGTAAAAAGCAGAGAGCGAGAGTAGAGAACAGAGTCGAGAGGGAAGAGAGGTCAGAATGTAAGGGAATAACACAAGCATTGAATGTGAATAATGTGTGAGAGAAAATCCTTGATTGCCAACTGAGTGAGGTGATGATTTACCATGGTGGTGTAGATTGTAACAGGTTGTATCCAATATTGGAGCTGGTACCTTGTATATAGAGTACAGTGCAGGTATTCAGGTGCAGCAGCCAGGGTTGGGGATAATTCCACAAATTATATTTTAATTCAATTCCCTCTCCTTGTAAATTCAATTTCATTCAATTCAAATTCCAGGTCAGTCTTTGAATTCAGAGATAATTAAGTTACTCTCTCTCAGTTCCATTGTTAGGTAAATTCCAAGAATTCAATCCCAATTCAATATTATTCCCAATAATTCCACTAATTCCTGTTTTAATTCAATTCCTTCAGGCTTTTAGGCTGATCATGTCACTGTTCAGACAACTTAGCTATACTGGAAATATAGAAATGCAAGTTGAAATAATTTAAAATAAATCATGCAGTTAAATATTGATACTAAGTGCATTAATTCCATTAATTCCAAATATTAAATGTTTTTACAATTCCAATTAATGTCCAAACAGTCTAATTCCAACTCAATTCCAAGACTTGGAGATTGTTGAAATCGAATTGATTTAAACATAAATGATCCACTTCATGAATGAATTCAAGAATTTTATTGGAATTTCAAATGAACACAGGCAGCAGCTGGCAGCATCAGTGTTATTTATACAGTGTCAAGGTGTAAAACAGGTGAAGATGATCAAGAGAATGATTACATTGTTTTCTTACTGCACAATCAATCAATTATAAAGGTATTTTACATCAACAGTTAGAAAGTGATTTACAGTGGATGACGGAGATTGTACAAAAATAGATAAATAAATAGAATTAAATAAAAGGGGGAAAAACATTTTGTAGCCTAGTGGAAAGCCTGACTGAAAAACATGGCTCTCTCACTCAACTGTGGATAATGTGGTAGTGGAATTGAAACCACACTCTTCATTTTATAATAAATAAATAATAAATAAAAAGTTTTGCAGGTGATATGGAGCTCTCCAGAAATCATGGCAGAGTAATACCAATCATGGGTCTATGATTAATGCGTGAGCTCAAATGGTTTAGGACTCCCTTGTCGTTCCATTAAAGATGTACTGCTGTGGGGAGCAGAGGAGAAGCTATTTGAACTGCCTGAAATCAGCACTGCGGACCGTAAGTACACATGCGTGAAAGGCATGTTGTCCAATCCCCGCGAAGACGCTTGAATAAGACGTGTCCCAGGCAGATCATTTCAAGTCATATTACAGTAAACACTCAGAGGAAGGACCCCTTAATTTTGTCTTGATAATATAACCGGTCATACCATATGATTTTACGCACGATTTTACGTTGTAATTATATATAAAAAACGAATCATTGTAAGTGTATTTCAATCAAAACTTGATAATGGATACATGTATGAAAATACTTTAACTTTTATGTCCGTTGTCATCTGGGATCGGGTTTCGACCATTTCAAAGTATATATTACATCCAGCAGGTTGTTGTGTTAGCAAGAGGCAACAAGAACACTACCCATGGGATTGAGGGAGACCGCCAAGGCTGCAGCAGGTGCGTCTCAACAGTTGGGATACCCATAACATGGAATGGATTTTCTTAACGGCAGTGGTGGTGGGCTGAGGTCGGAGATGCAGGGTAAACTTACCGAGGAAGGTTCCGGATTCTATCCTGTTTCTGCGTTGAACTTATCTGTCGTGCTTAATGAAACGAACCAGTCCTTTGATTTCGTGGGGGATGGATCTGCCGTCCTAAGAATAATTATCTCTGTGATTTACTCTGTGGTCTGTGCTTTGGGGTTGATAGGAAACATACTTGTTTTATACCTCATGAAGTCTAAACAAGTATGGAAAAAATCGTCTATTAACCTTTTCGTGACGAGTTTAGCAGTGACTGATTTCCAGTTTGTATTAACTCTTCCCTTTTGGGCAATAGAGAACGCTTTGGACTTCACTTGGCTTTTTGGCAAATCCATGTGCAAGATAGTGTCTTATGTGACAGCGATGAATATGTACGCAAGTGTGTTTTTCCTGACTGCTATGAGTGTGGCACGGTACTGGTCCGTTGCATCTGCGCTCAATAGCAGGCGGCGCCGTCCGCGCTGCTGCTCCGCGGGCTTTATGAGCATTGTCATATGGATTGCTGCTATATTCGCAGCTTTGCCCCATGCGGTGTTTTCCACAACGGCGACTGTCTCCAATGAGGAACTGTGTCTTGTCAAATTTCCAGATACTGTCGACGCACAATTCTGGCTTGGACTTTACCATAGTCAAAAAGTACTGATCGGGTTTCTAATCCCGCTGGGGATCATCTCCATCTGCTACCTACTGCTGCTGCGCTTCATCAAATCCAAGAACTTGAACACCTCCACCGCCAAAAGACGTTCCAAAGTGACTAAATCTGTGGCTATAGTGGTTCTGTCATTTTTCCTATGTTGGTTGCCCAACCAGGCACTAACGGCTTGGGGGGTTCTTATAAAACACAACGTTGTGCATTTTAGTTGGGCATATTACACTACGCAGGCATATGTATTCCCAGTGTCTGTCTGTTTGGCGCACTCCAACAGCTGTCTAAACCCCATACTGTATTGTCTAATGAGAAGAGAGTTCAGAAAGGCTTTGAAAAAACTTTTTTGGCAAATAACGTCTCCATCGGTGACCAACATGAGACCGTTTACGGCAATGACCAAACCGGAGCAGGACGAGCACGGTCATGCGTTGGTTCCGTTAGCCCTCTGTCCGGCAGAACCAGCCTTGGTTTTCTATCCACCTGGTGTTGTCATTTACAATGGGAGAAACGATATGCTCCCGAGCAGTACGTAGCCTGTCCTAATACATTTGCAAAGCTGCGTGGTACCAACTCGATTTCAAATTAATGCATTATTTGAATTAATGTATTATTTTGTTGATCGATTTATTTATTCAATGTATATAGATGTATTTATTAATTTCTATCACAACTATTTTGTCCATTTTACGCAGTAACCAGAAGTGGCATGCTCCCGACTGAATGAAGAAAAAACTTGTCTAGCCATTATCATAAATGTGTTGTAGATGCCTTTTTCACTGCCACAGCGTTACAACTGAATAAAGTAATTTCACTGTTCAAAATGTATTTAGATGCAAATCATGAATGTGTAAAACCAACCAGTTGGTTCAGCTGTAAATTGTAGGCTTTAATGTACATGTGTGACACATCAAAATAAAGACCAGGATAATCTTGACATTCACATCTCTGGTAGATTACAACACTGATGTGGTAAATTAATCCAACACAAATTCAGTGTAGGATTAGTTTTACATCCCTAATGCCTTGCATTGCCTTTTTAGAATTACTGTGCTGGATCTTTTTCAGTTGTGCAAATAAGTTATAAATCAGTAATTGAAGTGGAAATGAAGTGGGCTATCATAGCCTCTCCTCTCACATTTATTTTAATGACCTGCCCTTTAACATCTTCCAGTTCAATTTAGAAGTGTAGTACAGAGATCATCACTATAATAGGAGCAAACACAAGTCCTTTATTCTGAGCTAATTGCTTCTCGGAAAGATGGCCATGCCAGAGTTGTGCAGTGGTGATCTGTAAAGTTGCTTATAAAAAGGTGGGGGGTTGACAGACACCTACTCACTCTCCCTGAAAGTGAAACAACTGAAAGAGCACTGCAAGAGGCACATCATTAACAACCACATGATATACTGCACAATACATCCCACTTGGCACAGATATCAGTTCAATGTCTAGTTTTGATTTACATTTGGTTGAGTTGTCAACTAATTATAATTCAACATGAAATCAACAAAACATAAAATAAATTCCCTTACGTTGATGACTTTTCCCATGTTGATTCAACGTCATCACATCAAATTTGGACGAAATTATGTGGAAACAACATTGATGCAACCAGTTTTTGCCCAGTGGGATGCTTCTGTGCACATCTGTTTTAAAGGAGTTAAAACCACATGAAATAAAGTCTAGGATTTCTAACTTATTTTATTTTAATGAAATACATTTAGAGTGATGTGCTTGGCAGAATTCATCTGGGGCAACTTGGCTCACTGTTTAGACTTCGATACAGATGGATTTATATTGGTTAAAAGCCTTGCCTAAGGGCACACCATTAGTATGCCCCGTCTGTCTTCACCAACATATTTTTTAGAACATCTACTGGTATAGCAAACGGGGAACAGAGGGAGGATGAGTGGGACCCATTGATCTGCACAGTTTGTTCTGCCTTGCTTAATAACATATGAGGCAGCTGTGAATCTATTTACAAAAACCTTCATGGGGGGTAAGGAAGAGGGAGACGAGGTTAAATGTTATTAGTAAATATCTTTATTAAAGAGGTTATTCCACGTATCTGATGAAGAGGGCGATGAACAGACAGCCAATTAGAGACATTGTTGATGCTGAGAGGACCACCACAATCACACTTCCTGCCATGTTAACCAATGCCCCCAGTCCCGCCCCCACAATGATCTGAGCCAGCTGCACCATACACGTGAGCGCTGCACAATCCACGCCGGTGCCTCGATCATGTCCTGCAGGATTCCCTTTCCCCATCTTCCTCTGCACCTGGTGGGGGTATGGGAGATGTGACATTTTTATCAGTATTATGTCACAACAGGAAGAATCCAGTTTAGAAATGCTACTTACTGTATAACAAACACACACACACACATATGCACACACACACTCAAAACAAAATGTATTCATGACAACAATTCACAGTCCACCCACTATAAAACATGTTTTGAAAGAACATGTGATAAAACTTATAACGACACAAGGCGAGACCCAGATGCAGACACAGGAGGCAGATGATTTGAGCTCTGATTATTATTATAGTTCAAGAGGTGGGCAAAAGGCAGGTCGGGGACAGGCAAGACTTCATTAACCAGGTCAGAGTCCAAACGGTACAGGGCGGCAGGCAGGCTCGAGGTCAGGGCAGGCAGAATGGTCAGGCAGGCGTGCTCAGTGTCAGGACAGGCAAAGATCAGAACCAGGAGGACTAGAAAAACAAGGACTGTGAAAAAACAGGAGCTAGGAGAAAAACGCTGGTTGACTTGGCAAACATGTCGAACTGGCACAGACAGTATAAAGTACAAAACACAGGTATAAATACACAGGGGATAATGGGTGGAGAAGATGGGCGACACCTGGCCTCCACTCCTCCAGTGCCATCTTGACCGCCAGGAGTTCTTGGTTACCTAAGTCGTAGTTTCTTTCTGCAGAATTGAGACGATGGGACAGGAAGGCACAGGGATGGAACTTTTGGTCCTGGGCAGATCGCTGGGACAGGATGGCCCCCACTCCAACGTCAGAAGCATCGACCTCAACCACAAACTGACGGGATGGATCCAGATGGACGAGGATGGGGGATGTAGTGAACCGATGCTTCAGGTGTAAATTAGCAAGCCCCAGCAAACGTTGTAGATGCACCCTGGACCTAGGTTGGGGCCAATCCACTACTACTTTCACCTTTTCAGGGTCCATCTGGACATTTCCTTCAGCGATGACATATCCCAGAAAGGAGATTGTAGAACTCGCACTTCTCAGCTTTCACAAACAACTGGTTCTCCAGGAGGCGCTGGAGGACTTGTCGAACATGGAGGACGTGTTCTTGGGCAGAACCAGGATATCATTGAGGTCGACGAACACAAAACGATTTAACATGTCCCGGAGCACAACATTTACCAGGGCCTGGAAGACAGCGGGGGGCGTTGGTGAGTCCAAACGGCATGACCAGGTACTCATAATGTCCACTGGCAGTGTTGAAGGCTGTCTTCCACTCATCTCCATCACGTATCCAAATCAGGTCCAGCTTGGAAAAGATGGTAGCCCCCTGGAGAGGTTTAAAAGCTGAGGAGAGGAGTGGTAGGGGGTAACGATTCTTGATCTTTATGTCATTAAGACCCCGGTA
The DNA here is from genome assembly GCA_023634145.1 of Thymallus thymallus. Taxonomy (NCBI): domain Eukaryota; kingdom Metazoa; phylum Chordata; class Actinopteri; order Salmoniformes; family Salmonidae; genus Thymallus; species Thymallus thymallus. Next base: position 24,566,721 of record CM042403.1, read on the forward strand.
GTCAATGCACGGACACAGGGTCTTGTCCTTCTTTTCCACAAAGAAAAACCGAAGAAGGATGAATTCTTCCAGCAGCCAGAGAGTCCTCAATATACTCCTCAATTGCCTTGGTCTCCGGGCCGGATAGCGAATATAGCAGACCACGAGGCGGTGTGGTGCCTGGGAGGAGGTCAATGGCACAATCGAAGGGATGATGCGGGGGAAGAGAAGTAGCACGTGCCTTGATGAAGACCTCCAGGAGGTCATGTTACTCTGCGGGAAGCAGGGTTCTCGGGGAGCCGGGGTAGGCTGAACAAACCCACCACTAGTAGGGAGGTTACTGAGTGGCTGGGAGGTCTCAGATGTGGCGTGCTGCCTGTGAGCTAATTCACAGAATTGCTCCGTTAACGCCTTGAACCCCAGGTCGTGGCATTCCGCCAGAGATCGGAACTCCTCCATCAGGTTCTGAAGTAGCTCCTCCTGTTTCTTAATGGTGGCTCCCTGCAGTGAGACAGCGTGATGGCCAGTTCGTACTATAACGACACAAGGCGAGACCCAGATGCAGACACAGGAGGCAGATGGTTTGAGCTCTGATATTTATTATAGTACATGAGGTAGGTAAAAGGCAGGTCGGGGAGAGGCAAGAGTTCATCAACCAGGTCAGAGTTCAAACGGTACAGGGCGGCAGGCCGGCTCGAGGTCAGGGCAGGCAGAATGGTCAGGCAGGCGGGCTCAGTGTCAGGACAGGCAAGGGTCAGAACCAGGAGGACTAGAAAAACAGAGACTGGGATAAGGAGCTAGGAGAAAAACGCTGGTTGACTTGGCAAACAAGAATAACTATCACAGACAGACAGAAAACACAGATATAAATACACAGGGGATAATGGGGAAGATGGGCGACACCTGGAGGGGGGTGTAGACAAGCACAAGGACAGGTGAAAAAGATCAGGGTGTTACAAAACTAAAGGAAATGTAACCCGTTGTGACACATTACAAGGACAACAACAACTGGGGAAGTATTTTGTGAACATAACCTAGTAATCAGAATTACAAGCAATGCTTCAGCTCCAACTTAAAGGGAGTTGAAAACACAATGGATTACCAGGAAATTGAGGTGAAACAAGATTAGATGTTTGGTTTGATATAAATCAGTGTAATTGACTAATCTATCAGAGGGAAATAGTGGAAAAACAGACATGAACATGATAGTGATATGAAGGAAAAGTACCATGGTGGAAACAACTTTTGCTTTGTCAGTTCGGGATGTTGATGGAATCTTCCATCTGTTTGATTGTACAGTATTAGTCTTTCCCTAACTTGTGGTGAAAGCAGCGATTTAGGGATTATATGTTCTGAAATTAATCAGCCTTGTGCATTGGCAGACTGGACTACAGTTAGTAATTTGGAGGCTTTATTGCTGAAAATTGTGTTCTCATGTGGATAACATATTACTTGCCTATAAAAAAGCAATACAGCGGGTGAAATAAGTATTGATCACGTCACCATTTTTCTCAGTAAATATATTTCCAATGTTGCTATTGACATGACATTTTCACCAGATTTTGGGAACAACCCAAGTAATCCATACATACAAAGAAACCAAAATAAATAAGTTCAGAAATTAAGTTGTGTGTAATAATGTGAAATGACACAGGGAAAAAGTATTGAACACACTTACTGATATTTATTTAATACTTTGTACAAAAGCCTTTGTTGGTAATGACAGCTTCAAGACGCCTCCTGTATGGAGAAACTAGTCACATGCATTGCTCTGGTGTGATTTTGGCCCATTCTTCCACACAAACAGTCTTCAAATCTTGAAGGTTCCTTGGGCCTCTTCTATGAATCTTGATCTTCAGTTCTTTCCATAGATTTTCAATGGGATTTAAGTCAGGTGATTGGCTGGGCCATTCTAGCAGCTTTATTTTATTTCTTTGAAACCAATTGAGAGTTTCCTTGGCTGTGTGTTTGGGATCATTGTCTTGCTGAAATGTTCACCCTCGTTTCATCTTCATCATCCTGGTAGATGGCAGCAGATTTTTGTCAAGAATGTCTCAGTAAATTTGCCCATTCATCCTTCCTTCAATTATGTGAAGTTTGCCAGTACCATTTGCTGAAAAGCAGCCCCACACCATGATGTTCCCACCTCCAAACTTCACTCTTGGTATGGTGTTTTTAGGGTGATGTGCAGTGCCATTTCTCCTCCAAACATGGTGTGTATTATGACATCCAAACAGTTCAATTTTGCTCTCATCTGACCACACTATATTCTCCCAGTATTTAACTGGCTTTTCCAAATGTTGTGCAGCAAACTTTAAACAAGCTTCAACATGCTTTTTTTTCAGCAATGGAGTCTTGCGTGGTGAGCGTGCATACAGGCCATGGCGGTGGAGTGCATTACTTACTGTTTTCTATGAGACAACAGTACCTGCCAATTGCAGGTCTTTTTGAAGCTCTCCACAAGTGGTCCTTGGCTCTTGGACAACTCTTCTGATTATTCTTTTCACTCCTCTGTCAGAAATCTTGCAGGAGCACCTGGTCGAGGCAAATTTATGGTGAAATGATTGTCTTTCCACTTCCGTATTATGGCCCCAACAGTGCTCACTGGAACATTCAGAAGCTTAGAAATACGCCTATAACCAATGCCATCATTATGTTTTGCAAAAATTAGGTTGTGAAGGTCTTGAGACAGCTCTTTGCTTTTACCCATCATGAGATGTGTCTTGTGTGACACCTTGGCAATGAAACCTTTTTGTAGGCCATCAGTTGGGACTGAACCAGCTGATATTAATTTGCACTGACGGGGCGGGATTGCTTTTTAATTACTGATAGTTATCAGCTGTTGTCTTGGCTTTCCATGCCTTTTTGCACCTCCCTTTCTTCATGTGTTCAATACTTTTTCCCTGTGTCATTTCACATTAATACACATAACTTAATTTCTGAACTTATTTGTTTTGTATGTATGGATTACTTGAGTTGTTACCAACATCTGGTGAAAATTTCATGTCAATAGCACCTTTGGAAATATATTTACTGAGAAAAATGGTGACGTGTTCAGTACTTATTTCACCCGCTGTATATGTTTAAAAAATAATACTTTCCAGTTTTTATTGCGATAAAATGTGCATTTCATCAATCTAAATGATTTGTATCAAATGTATTTCCCCATGTCCTGACTTTATAGAATATATGTCTACAATTTTCACAATTAAACATAGAGCGCTGTCCAGAGATGCCCTCACTGAAGATGACAGAAAGTGTTTAATCCAAAGTGAAGTGCAGATTGACTAAACTGAATCTCATTAATCACTTTTTTCCATCCAAAGCCTAGCCTTTCCCTATTTACATACTGAAAGGGTGTTCACTGCTTAGCCAAAACACTAACAGCACTATGTCTAAGCGAGGCCTGTTGTGCATCGGCTAAGGAAAAGAACAGGTTGTCCAATCTGTCTGTTGAGACAGGGGGGGGGGGGGTTTGGGACGCGTGTTTGTTGTGAAGGGCACACCTGCTCTTAGCATGGGGCCCATGCTGACCAGCACAGCATTGACCACTCAACATTGACAGGCTCAACAGATAGCAGTGATCTATGGCCTGGCTAATAGTCATGCTCATGGGGAGTGGGGAGATGGGGGTTGGGAGGACAGAATGTCACCCATCTCACGGTGAGGGTAAGTGATAATGTAATCCCAAGCAGCTCTAGTGATGCACTTGGGTCCACTCTGTCATCTCACTGTATTAAGACACATTTGGATGCCACTCCTCACCACTCCTTGTCTTATAATTAACTATTCTTTGAAGGGGTGATGGGTATTGATTTAGACAGTTTGGGAGTAAATTCAAAAGAAATGCGGGCACAAAGAAATTTGCCCTGAATGATATTCAAGTATTCCAGAGAAAGCAACCTACAGTGGGATTACATTTGCAATGTGAATTACAAGTGACGTATGACACTCACGTTGGACAGAAAACAGAATATAGACAATATCAAGAAATATAATTAAAAAAGTAACTCTATACCTTCATGAAAGGGAAAAGGGGAGTTCACCTGTGATAAATGACATGTGGTGAGCATTCAAGGTTAAAAGGGCAGCTGTGTATGAGCTACGGGTAGGTGGTGGATGAGGTTCACAACTACTACACATTATTAGCTTTAAACGTAAGCTGCTACAACCTCAGAATGTACAATCCACTTTCAGTTCCAACTATCTGAGGTATGAGTGAGTAGCCTGGTCCCAGATCTGTTTGTGCGGTCTTGCCAATGGCCATTGTAGTTGGACAAACAGATCTGGTACGAGGCTTTGAGAGAGAGGGTACTGACCTCCTCCTCGCGGTGGTACTCTGAGATGAGGTTGAAAGGGATGGTGTACAAGGTGCTGGACATGACTCCGAAGACACTGCACAGGATGAGGGTGGTGATAACGTTGGGGAACAGCCCGATAAGACTGGTGCCCAGACCAAACACAAAGTATCCCACAAAGTAGAGCCCCTTCAGACCGATGTAGGGCAGCAGCAGCCTCTGAACATCTGTAGACACATCAGAGAGAGGGGGAATGAGGGGAGGGTTGAGAGAGGATGGGAGGGAGAACGAGAGAGAGATTTCAGATTTACAGTTTGTGGACAGGAACTGCCAAGTAAGCTTCTTTTTTTTTTTTACATTATATACTACTGTGTATAAGAACACATGCCATGTCCAAGAAGACTGCGGGTATAATTAAGTAAGGGATAATCAACGATGAGGGGCTATGTGCTCTATGGAAAATAATGAACAACGTGGAAGAGTGTTCCACGGCGCGCTAGCAGGCAGTTGATTATCCCTTTTATGCCATGGCTATAATTTAACACATTTGCATCTAGAAATGTATTCATTTGCAGGTAGAAATGTGTTCAACATCCACTGAAGTAGCTAGCAAGTTTACTATATAGCTACAGAAGTTGCCTTAGTAACCAAACAAACAGACTGGCTAGTTTAGCTAACCAAACCATCAGTCCTTACTTGCTATTATTAAAATCGAATTCAATGCCAATGTTTTCAATTCTACTACAGCCATTGAATTGTACAGTGTAAATATACAGTGAGATATAGGGAAATAATGCATGCTCTAGAATGCCATTCAAGCCAATCAGAAACAAGTATTCAAAAATGTCATTATATAAACAATATTATAAACTGGGTGGTTCGAGCCCTGAATGCTGATTGGCTGAAAGCCGTGGTATATCAGACCATGTACCATTTGTATGACAAAACATTTATTTTTACTGCTCTAATTATGTTGTTAACCAGTTTATAATATAAATAAGGCACCTCTGGGGGTTGTAGTATATTGGCCACATACCGCTCTCCCTCTGGCCTTATTGCTCAAATACACAAGAGGCCATATGTTATGACATTTGTATCATGGCTGTGACATGGTCATAGCCACAAGGCAAAGTCAAATGTATTATTGCTTTTATACAACGGGTTACCAATATTAAAAAGCAAGATTCTTTCCCAAACCATATATTTTTTTCAACAAAACGTGATGCTATATTCACTAACACTGTATAACAACACAAGGCAAGACCCAGATGCAGACACAGGAGGCAGATGGTTTGAGCTCTGATATTTATTATAGTACAAGGGGTAGGCACAAGGCAGGTCGGGGACAGGCAAGAGTTCATCAACCAGGTCAGAGTCCAAACGGTACAGGGCGGCAGGCAGGCTCGAGGTCAGGGCAGGCAGAATGGTCAGGCAGGCGGGCTCAGTGTCAGGACAGGCAAGGGTCAGAACCAGGAGGACTAGAAAAACAGAGACTGGGAGTAAAACAGGAGCTAGAGGAAAAACGCTGGTTGACATGGCAAACAAGTCGAACTGGCACAGACAGACAGAAAACACAGGTATAAATACACAGGATAATGGGGAAGATGGGCGACGCCTGGGGGGGGGGGGGGGGACAGGTGAAACAGATCAGGGTGTGACTGTACCCCCCCCTCTAGGGGCGCCACCTGGCGTCCTACACGGGCACATGCCTGGTTGACCGGGGTGCCGACGGTGGAAGTCGGCGATGAGGGCTGGGTCCAGGATGTCTCTAGCGGTAACCCAGCACCTCTCCTCAGGGCCATAACCCTCCCAGTCAACCAGGTACTGGAAACCCCTGCCCCGTGGTCGAACACTCAGAAGGCGTCTCACTGTGTACACCGGATGGCCATCGATGACACTGGGAGGAGGGGTGGGCCTGGAAACAGAAGACAAAGGGCTGTGAGAGAGGGTTTAATCCTAGACACAACGTAGGGTGAATACGGAGGGTACAGGGTAACAAAAGACGAACAGCAGTGGGGCTAAGGACTCTAGAGATGGGGAAAGGACCAATGAAACAGGGGAAAGTTTGCAGGACTCTACCCGAAGGGGCAGGTCCCATGTGGATAGCGAGGAGCTGGAATCCGGCGGCAGTCCAAGGCTAGAACTGAGGACCCCGGTCGGAGACCATATCCACCGGGAGTCCATGGATCCGGAAAACGTGCTGCACCATGAGCTGGGCCATCTCTTTGGCAGAGGGTAGTTTGGGAAGAGGAATGAAATGGGCGGCCTTGGAAAACTGATCCACTACCTTCAGAATGACGGTGTTGCCATCAGACGGAGGGAGTCTAGTGACAAAGACGATGAGGGACAGGTAGTGGCTGAAGGAGGCCAGATGGAGTCTTATTCTGAGCACAAACAGTGAATGCGGCGACGAAAGCAGAGGTGTCAGGAACCATTGTGGGCCACCAGAATTGTTGTCAGAGGAAGGCCAGGGTGCGAAGGGAACCTGGATGACAGGTAAGCCTGGAGGAATGAGCCCATTCCAGGACCCGGGGCCGGACTGAATTAGGGACGAACAACCGGTTAGCCAGGCCCCCTCCAGGTTCAGGCTGGGAATGTTGTGCCTTGCGGACCAGGGTCTCAATACCCCAGCCCACTGAAGCCGCAAGGCATGAGGTAGGGAGGATGGTCTCGGAGTCAGAGGGTGTGGCAGCGGAACTGTATAGGCGAGAGAGGGTGTCAGGTTTCACATTCTTGGACCCTGGGCGGTAGGAAATGGTGAAGTTGAATCTGATGAATAACAGAACCCACCGGGGCTGCCTGGAGTTAAATTCTTATGGTCAGTCCAAAACAAAAATGGATGTTCAGTACCTCCACTCCTCCAGTGCCATCTTGACCGCCAGGAGTTCTCGGTTACCTAGGTCATATTTTCTTTCTACAGAATGGAGATAATGGAACAGGAAGGCACAGAGATGGAACTTTTGGTCCTGGGCAGATCGCTGGGACAGGATGGCCCCCACTCCAATGTCAGAAGCATCGACCTCAACCACAAACTGATGGGACGGATCCGGATGGACGACAAAGGCTCTGTCAACAGCTGGAGACCATGTGAACGGTACCTTGGGAGAGGTGAGTGCAGAGAGGGGGGCCGCCAGGGTGCTGTAGCCTCGAATGAAACAGCGGTAGAAATGAGCAAACCCCAGGAAACGTTGTAGCTGCACCCTGGACGTAGGTTGGGGCCAGTCCACTACTGCTTTCACCTTTTCAGGGTCCATCTGGGCATTTCCTTCAGCGATGACATATCCCAGAAAGGAGATTGTAGAACGGTGGAACTCGCACTTCTCAGCTTTCACAAACAACTGGTTCTCCAGAAGGCGCTGAGGGACTTGTTGAACATGGAGGTCGTGTTCTTGGGCAGAATGGGAAAAAAACAGGATGTCGTCGAGGTCGACGAACACAAATATATTTAACATGTTCCGGAGGACATCATTTACCAGGGCCTGGAAGACAGCGGGGGCTTTGGTGAGTCCAAACGGCATGACCAGGTACTCATAATGTCCACTGGCAGTTTTGAAGGCTGTCTTCCACTCATCTCCTTTGCGTATCCGAAGCAGGTGGTAGGCATTCCGAAGGTCCAGCTTGGAAAAGATGGTAGCACCCTGGAGAGGTTCAAAAGCAGAGGAGAGGAGTGGTAGGGGTTAACGATTCCTGATCGTTATGTCATTAAGACCCCGGTAGTCAATGCACGGATGCAGGGTCTTGTCCTTCTTTTCTACAAAGAAAAACCCTGCGTCGGCAGGCGATGCAGAAGGACGGATGCTTCAAGCAGCCAGAGAGTCCTCAATATACTCCTCCATGGCCTTGGTCTCCGGGCCGGATAGGGAATATAGCCGACCACAAGGCGGTGTGGTGCCTGGGAGGAGGTCAATGGCACAATCGTAGGGACGAATGAGAGGAGGTCATGGTACTCTGCGGGAACGGCAGAGAAATGCGAGGCTTTACTTAAGCCCTGAGAAGGACGTCTCGAGGAAGTCTGCGCCGCTTTAAGGCAATGGGAATGAAAGAACGGGCTCCAACACAGGTTTGAACTCATGGTCCAGTCAGTAATGGGGTAGTGTATTTGGAGCCAAGAAAATCCCAAAACAACAGGAACATGGGGGGATTCAATGAGGAGAAGCTATATTGACTCACTGTGGTTTCCTGAAACCTGCAGATTAACGGGAACTGTGCTGTGGGTAACTCTTCCAATGGAACGGCCGTCCAGTGCTCTAGCGTCCATGGGAACAGAGAGGAGTTGAGTGGGGATACCTAATTCAGAAACTAGGGTAGCATCCATAAAACTCTCATCTGCCCCAGAGTCAATGAGCACCCAGAGAGCCCCACAGCAGAATCACAAAAAAGGGAGTGCAGGTGATGGGAATTAGAAAATTCCCAGTCTGGCTCACCAAAGTACTTGTACCTACTAAAGAAATAGGTCTCTTAACAGGGCAGGTGGCTATATGATGTCCCGCAGCCGCACAGTACAGACAACAGTTGGAGCTCTGCCTACGTGAACGTTCCCTAGGTGATAATCTAGCTCTGCCCAGTTGCATAGGCTCAGGAGTAACCGACTCACCCATTGCTAATGATTCTCGAGGGAACTCGGGTGGCTTCGGCTCTTCTCGGAAATGGACACTTCGGGGATATCCGAATTCCTTCAGAGGTGAGCGAGCAGCAGCGGATGAACGAGTGTTCCCGAGACCCAACCTCCTCACACTTCAGCGTTCTCGTAGACGCCCATCAATCCTAATTGTAAGGGGTCCAATCGAGGTCCAATGGTAACTCCCGAGCTGCAAGCTCGTCTTTTATTTCCTCCGACAGTCCGTGAAGGATGGTAGCGAACACAGCCTTTTCAGGCACTCTCGACGGCCAATGTGTAAAAGTCTACCGCGTAGTCTGCCACACTACGCGAGTTATGATGTACCTTCAGTCGTTTTCGGGCCGCCTCTCTCCTGGGCACCGGAGAATCGAATACCTTCCTCACCTCCGCCATGAAATCTTCCAGGTTATGGCAAACGCCAGATTGTTGCTCCCAAACAGCCATCGCCCAGGAGAGAACCCTTCTGGACATTAGCGTAAATAGATACGATATCTTCGATCGATCCGAAGGGAACGAAGATAGCTGTAGCTCAAAAATGAGGGAGCACTGGGAAAGAAATGCCCCGCAGGTTCTAGGATCGCCAGCATATCACTCCGGAGGAGGTAAGCAGGGTTCTCGGGGAGCCGGGGTAGGCTGAACAAACCCACCACTAGTAGAGAGGTTACTGAGTGGCTGGGAGGTCTCAGATGTGGCGTGCTGCCTGCGAGCTAATTCACGGAATTGCTCGGTTAACGCCTTGAAACCCTGGTCGTGGCATTCCGCCAGAGATCGGAACCCCTCCATAAGGTTCTGAAGTAGCTCCTCCTGTTTCATAATGGTGGCTCCCTGCAGGGAGACAGCGTGATGGCCAGTTCGTACTATAAATACACAAGGCGAGACCCAGATGCAGACACAGGAGGCAGATGGTTTGAGCTCTGATATTTATTATAGTACAAGGGGTAGGCAAAAGGCAGGTTGGGGACAGGCAAGAGTTCATCAACCAGGTCAGAGTCCAAACGGTACAGGGCGGCAGGCAGGCTCGAGGTCAGGGCAGGCAGAATGGTCAGGCAGGCGGGCTCAGTGTCAGGACAGGCAAGGGTCAGAACCAGGAGGACTAGAAAAACAGAGACTGGGAGAAAAACAAGAGCTAGAGGAAAAACGCTGGTTGACTTGGCAAACAAGTCGAACTGGCACAGACAGACAGAAAACACAGGTATAAATACACAGGGGATAAATGGGGTAGATGTGCAACACCTGGAGGGGGTGGAGACAAGCACAAGGACAGGTGAAACAGATCAATGTGTTCTCTGGTCTATTTAGGCGTTCTCTGCTATGAAAGGCAAAACTAAGCGCAGGTTGGTAGTTCCAGAACTTTGCAGGTTGCTATAGCAAACAAAAATGGTTGCTATGGAGGCTTCCCCCCCCTGCTAGCTAGCCAACTACACAGTACACTCACTTCAGACTGAAGCTGGAAAGACAGCAAACTAGCTGCATTTCGTTTTGTTTTACCAGTTTTTCTATTGATCTTTCTTTGTATAAACAGTACCAGTCAAAAGTTTGGACACACCTACTCATTCAAGGGATTTTCTTAATTTTTACTATTTTCTACATTGTAGATTAATAGTGAAGACATCAAAACTATGAAATAACACATATTGAACCATGTAATATCCCAAAACCAAAAAAAGTGTTAAATAAATCAAAATATATTTTATATTCTTCAAAGTATCCACCCTTTGCCTTGATGACAGATTAGCATACTCTTGGCATTCTCTCAACCAGCTTCACCTGGAATGCTTTTCCAACAGTCTTGAAGAAGCACATATGCTGAGCACTTGTTGGCTGCTTTTCCTTCACCCTGCGGTCCAACTCATCCCAAACCTTCTCAACTGGGTTGAGGTCAGGTTATTGTGGAGGCATGTTCAACTGATACAGCACTCCATCACTATCCTTCTTGTTAAAATAGCCTTTACACAGCCTGGAAATGTGTTGGGTCATTGTCCTGTTGAAAAACAAATGATAGTCCCACTAAGCGCAAACCAGATGGGATCGAACCAAAAATCTCAAATTTGAACCAAGCAAGTTTCTTCTTATTATTGGTGTCCATTAGTAGTGGTTTCTTTGCAGCAATTCGACCATGAAGGCCTGATTCTCCTCTGAACAGTTGATGTTGAGATGTGTCTGTTACTTGAACTCTGTGAAGCATTTATTTGGGCTGCAATTTCTGAGGCTGGCTAATGAATATTGCAACAATGTTGCAAATGTCGGAGATTACAGTGGAGATCAAGTTTATAAATGTCATAGCTGGGCTGAGGATCTGTAAAAGTAGCAGTAGCAGTAGTAGTGGTAGTAGTTTGTTGCTAGGTAACGACATAAACAATGGCACTTCCATGGGGCAGAAGCCAGCGTGTAGTTGAGATTCCTGATGGCCATATTGCTAGCAAGAATGACAAGAAACTGCCATGTGGATAATCATAAGTGGATCGTTTCAGCTCATTTCATCTTGTTCCATATACTATGTCTTGAGGTGTTTTGACTGATTTCATGCCAACGATAATTTGGCTCAAATTGTAACAATGTATTTGTGAGACAAGTGCTCATTGTGCAAATGTATTTATGTTTTCAACAAACATTGGAAGAAATATAGCTTACATGTTGTCAACAATCTAAGCAAACCACGTCTGTTTTGCCCCATACTTGCGCACGCCTGGGTTTTGTTGCTAAACAAAAAACTCTTCTATATCATGGGCAGGATAGGCTCTAACATTGGGAATTCCAAACCACCCATTGTACAGGTGTAGCATCTTAATATGAGACAGTTTCCTACAGCAGGAAAATAATCCTGCAGCAACAGGTGTGAATTATGTTGATTATAATTGATGGACATTTTTGTAGGGGTTGATAAATGTTTTCATAAGGGAAAATCAAGTAACATTTCAAAAACACTACAAGTTTTACATTTGCATTTCCTTAAAGTTCACATGCAACAGGGTGATCAAATTAAGATCCTACATTTGTTAAAGCAATTTCTTGCTAAAACACGCAACAATTTCAACCACCTGGGATTTGAATAAGCAATTATCTCTCCATACTGCCATACCTATTGTAGCAAACTGTTGCCATAGCTTATTACTTTTCATACCTTGTGGCTAAATTTGAATGACACTGAATAAAAAACATAGCGTAATTGTTAATACAGTTACATGGAGATGGCACCATGGAAATAGCCTGCTGTTCTGCTTAGTGAGATTGGATCTAATGCATGCAAATGTGTCACACTAATCTCCTTAGACAGAAGATCAATTTGGTTTGTTCTCCATGCTCTACTTTCAGTGACTATCAGACAAGGGAGTCTTGATTAATAAAATAAATGACCAGACAATAAACAATTTATAAGCATCTGCTATATTTAGACCTCTTCACTTTTTCCACATTTTGTTACATTACAGCCTTATTCTAAAATTGATTAAATAATTTTTGCCCTCATCAATCTACACACAATACCCTATAATGACAAAGCGAAAACAGCTTTTTTGAAATTTTTGCAAATTTATTAAAAATAAAAAACAGAAATGCCTTCTTTACATAAGTATTCAGACCCTTTGCTATGAGGCTTGAAATTGAGCTCAGGTGCATCCTGTTTCCATTGATCATCCTTGAGGTGATTTCAATTGATTGGACATGATTTGGAAAGGCACACACCTGTTTATATAAGGTCCCACAGTTGACAGTGCATGTCAGAGCAAAAACCAAGCCAAGTCGAAGGAATTGTCTATAGAGCTCTGAGGCAGGATTGTGTCTAGGCAAAGATCTGGGGAAGAGTACCAAAAAATCAGTGGTGGAAAAAGAAATAAATTGTCATATTTTAGTAAAAGTAAAGATATTGTAGATTCATAGAAAATGACACAAGTAAAAGTGAAAGTCACCGAGTAAAATACTACTTGAGTAAAAGTCTAAAAGTATTTGCTTTTAAATATACTTAAGTATCAAAAGTAAATGGAATTGCTAATATACTTAAGTATAAATCATTTCAAGTTCCTTATATTAAGCAAACCAGACGCACACTTTTCTTGTTTTTCTTTATTGACGGATAGCCAGGGGTACACTCCAACACTCAGACAAACAAAGCCTTTGTGTTTAGTGAGTCCGCCATATCAGAGGCAGTAGGGATGACCTGGGAATACTTTTGGGTGTCAGGGAAAATCTATGGAGTAAAAAGTACATTATTTTCTTTAGGAATGTAGTGAAGCACACGTTAAAGTTGCCAAAAATATAAATAGTAAAGTACAGATTCCACAGAAAACTACTTAAGTAGTACTTTAAAGTTTTTTTTACTTAAGTACTTTACATCACTGCAAAACATATCTGCAGCATTGAAGGTCCCCAAGAACACAGTAGCCTCCATTGTTCTTAAATGGAAGAAGTTTGGAACCAACAATACTCTTCCTAGATCTGGCCGCCCGACCAAACTGAGCAATCAGGGGAGAAGGGCCTTGGTCAGGGAGGTGACCAAGAAACCGATGGTCACTCTGGCAGAGCTCAAGAGTTCCTTTGTGGAGATGGGAGAACATTTTAGAAGGACAACCATTTCTGCAGCACTCCACCAGTCAGGCCTGTATGGTAGAGTGGCCAGACGGAAGCCATTCCTCAGTAAAAGGCACATGACAGCCCGCTTGGAGTTTGCCAAAAGGCACCTAAAGACTCTCAGACCATGAGAAACATGATTCTCTTGTCTGATGAAACAAAAAATCAACTCTTCGGCCTGAATGCCAAACGTCACATCTGGAGGAAACCTGGCACCATCCCTATGGTGAAGCATGGTGGTGGACGCGGCAGGGACTGGGAGACTAGTCAGGATCGAGGGAAAGATGAACGGAGCAAAGTATAGAGAGATCCTTGATTAATATCTGCTCCAGAGCACTCAGGGCCTCAGACGGGGGAGAAGATTCACCTTCCAACAGGACAACGACCATAAGCACACAGCCAAGACAATGCAGGAGTGGCTTCAGGACAAGTCTCTGAATGTCCTTGAGTGACCCAGCCAGAGCCCGAACTTGAACCCGATCGAACATCTCTAGAGAAACCTGATAATAGCTGTGCACCGATGCTCCCCATTCAACCTGACAGAGCTTGAGAGGATCTGCAGAAAGTAATGGGATGACACAAGTAAAATACAGGTGTGCCAAGCTTGTAGCGTCATACCCAAGCAGACTCAAGGCTGTAATCGCTGCCAAAGGTGCTTCAATAAAGTACTTTACTGAGTAAAGTGTCTGAATACTTATGTAAATGTAAATTTGCTAACATAAAAAAAATAATAACTGGTTTTGCTTTGTGATTATGGGGTATTGTGTGTAGATTGATGAGGTAAAAAAATTATTTCATACATTTTAGAATAAGGCCTGTAACGTCACAAAATGGGGGAAAAGTCAAGGGGTCTGAATACTTTCTTAATGCACTGTAAGAACTCATAAGCTTTAGAAAGAGGATGGAAGTAAACACTAAAAATAAACATTTGCAAAGGAAATTAGCTGTCTGTTGTGGACATTGGGTGACAACACACACAGTGCTGTGAAAAAGTACTTGCTGGGGGTGTCAACGTAAATAGTCCAGGTGGCCATTTGATTAATTGTTCAGCAGTCTTATGGCTTGGGGGGGTAGAAGCTGTTAAGGAGCCTTTTTAACCTAGACTTGGCGCTCCGGTACTGCTTGCCATGCGGTAGCAGAGAGAACAGTCTATGATCTTTTGTAGACTTGATCGTGTTTTGGATCATTATCTTGCTGCGGTTCAGCTTCAGCTCACAGACGGACGGCCTGACATTCTCCACTAGAACTTTCTGATACAACGCAGAATTTATGGTTCCTTCTATTAAGGCAAGTCATCCAGATCCTGAGGCAGCAAAGCCTCCCCAAACCATCACACTACCACCACCATGCTTGACCATTGGTATAAGGTTCTTACTGTGGAATGCAGTGTTTGCTTTTTATTTGCAAAAATAGAGAAAATCAGAAAGGGGGCAAATACTTTTTCACAGCACTGTATACCCTTGAGCTAAATCACATGTTGTGGACATTAGCTGACTCCAATAATGTATTATGTTTTCTGAAGACACAACTTACAAGAGTAAAGAGCAGAGGAGATGGCGTTGATACAGAGACCCCAGCATCCAATCTCTACCCCCCTCTCATACCGCTCGTAGGCTGTGGAGTTATGGTCCGCATACGGGTTGCCCTTATACACAATCTGTCAACATACACAATACAACTCAACCATTATTACACACAAGTTATGACCAAGTATGAGAATTATATATATAAAATTACATACAAAATGAAGACACCCACAAATAATCAATACAAGTGGTGGTATGGGTATTGAGGATTGAGATAAAACCTAGTGCCTGCATGAAGGGATGGATGATGATGATGTATTTGATTTATTGTCCATGTACTGTACCATAACTTGTAACAGTTAACAAGCTCTATCCAATTTGTTATTGTATAGCTGCCAAAGCCTGTATCAACATCATAAACCATCTCTGTGCCACAGCTCTCTATTGATACAGCCAAAGCAGGGTTTGTTCACGCCTGGCATGCTGCTCATTCTGCCTCAGTCTGCCTTCAACCACTAATTCACCATGACCACCATGTAACTGCGGCCCGTGTGAGTGCTTGTAGCATCCAGATCAGCCGTGATCACTATAAAGCCTGTCTGTCATTACAGACCAATTCATCTGAGCAAACAGAACAAATCAGCTAAGGCTCTGACAAGAGACTAGGCCACCAATCAGGCTATGTTGCGATGGTGCTAAACCAATAGAGAGGAAGCCTATTAATGAACACAATGACGAACATCTAGCTATCACCTAGTGTTAAAGACGACATTAGAATTTAAATTGAGTGAAAAGATTCACTTCTCTAATGGCCACTATCAAATAAGAGTAATCATTAGTAGTGTATGAGTGATCGCAATCTGTTAATGTTTAATGGTAGCTACATGGAACGAACAACCCACTCCTCCCACCTCACAGTCACAGACACAGACAGACACACACACTCGCACTCTCTCTTCTCACCTGCCCCATGAAGTCTGTGAAGAACAGCATGTTGCAGAGGAAGGCGGTCCAACCCAGCAGGTGACTGACACAGAGACAACGGTAATGACTAGGCATGTTAATCATGGCCAGGAGACATGACTTCAGAGTCATCCTCTTCTGCTGCAGTATAGAGAAACACACAGGGTTAGGTCATGAGATTTCAGAAGGACTCGCACAGGAACGGCAGGGGGTCAGTGGAAATCACGTTTTAATTAGGTAAGAACAAGGAATAAAGAGAGGTCAGATGAAGGCTACTAGCTGATGGTAGATACACTGGCCTTATCCTGTAAGAATCCTGCTTTAACAAGTCAGGAACAGAGGGAATTAAATGTACTGTATGTTCCTTTTCTTTAATCGTGTTCTGGTTTAATATAGTAACTAACGTTCAGTAGGATTTAAAGCTTTTTTATATTGTGTAAGTGTACACAGTGTGGCATGACAGCGCACATAAAATCATGTTGTTATCCCAAAAGAAATTCCCCATAAACGTTTTCTAGTGTCATGGTTTATAGATTGGACCCAAGGCGCTGAGCAGTAGTATACCGACATTCCTTTTATTTGTAAAACAAAAAAAACAAAAAGGAGGGAACGGAACCATGAACTGATGTGCCTAAAGGAACAAACAAAGAACCACGCATAGGTGGGCAAAATCATGATCCCCAATTAGAGACAACGTAGAGCATCTGCCTCTAATTGGGGACCAACAAAAAACAAACATAAAGCTGCCTAGACAACCCTACCGACAGTTAACCCAAAGCAAATCTAGGCATCCCTACCGTCAGGACCTGACATCCAGGAATTCTGAAAAGAGGCTGTATCCATCGAAATAGAATATGAAAATCTATGGTTGCACCAAAGTACCCTGTCTGACTACTGTGATAATAGAGGACCTTTGCCTGCTAGAATAGTATCCTCTAAGAATATACAGTAATCATTTCCTGTCTCTTTTCATAAAATGTTGAATAACTGAAAAGTCAGTCATAATTCATTTCCAGCTATAGTTACACACCGGTCATAAATACAGTCTTATCATTTCCATTGTTATGGTGCTGAATTAAATTATGAAATACTAGTCTGAGTTTCAATGTGTCTCTTCAGAGCACTGGTTTGAATGGCTGTCTAAGCCTTAGAGATCATGGCATTCATTTAATTCCAGGGGCTTAGCTACCTCGGGTGCATTCGGAAAGTATTCAGACCCCTTCACTTTTTCCACATTTTGTTATGTTACAGCCTTATTCTAAAATTGATTAAATTCACAGTTTTCCCCGTCAATCTACACACAATACCCCATAATGACAAAGCAAAAACAGTTTCTTTGAAATGTTTGCTAATTTATGAAAAAGTAAGAAACAGAAATACCTTATTTACATAAGTATTCAGACCCTTTGTTATGAGACTTGAAATTGAGCTCAGGTACATCCTGTTTCCATTGATCATCCTTTCTACAACTTGATTAGAGTCCACCTGTGGTCAATTTAATTGATTGGACATGATTTGGAAAGGCACACCTGTCTATATAAGGTTCCACAGTTGACAAATCACGTCAGAGCATAAAACAAGCCATGAGGTTGAAGTAATTATCCGTAGAGCTCCGAGACAGGATTGTGTCTACACATAGACTCTCAGACCATGAGAAACAAGATTCTCTGGTCTGATGAAACCAAGATTGAACTCTTTGGTCTGAATGCCAAGCAGGGTGGTGGCAGCATCATGCTGTGGGGATGATTTTCAGCGGCATGGACTGGGAGATTTGTCAGGATCGAGAGAAAGATGAACACATAGCCAAGACAACGCAGGAGTGACTTTGGGAGAAGTCTCTGAATGTCCTTGAGTGGCCCAGCCAGAGCCCAGACTTGAACCTGATCGAACATCAGAGAGACCTGAAAATAGCCGTGCAGCGACGCTCCCCATCCAACCTGACAGAGTTTGAGACGATCTGTAGAGAAGAATGGGAGAAACTCCCCAATACAGGTGTGTCAAGCTTGTAGCGTCATACCAAAGAAGACTCAAGGCTGTAATCATTGCCAAAGGTGCATCAACAAAATACTGAGTAAAGGGTCTGAATACTTATGTAAATGTGATATTTTTCTATTTATTTTTACATTTTCTAAAAAAACGTTTTTTGCTTTGTCTTTATGGGGTATTGATTGTAGATTAATGAGTAATTATTTTCTTTTTAATGTGTATACCTATAGCACAGTACAGTATAATGATGGTTTAAATGGCATTCTCGTGTAAGGTGACATTACAACCTTTTAGTGGGTGTTTTACACTCTAGCCAGGCCTGATGAATGCCTGGTCTCATCAGCATCACGGTAACCATGCATGCAATCCAGCTGATGCCGGTAACTAAGAAGACCTGTTTCCTATATTAACACTGGGTTTGGGAACAGACAAGTCATTTAAATACTGTAAAATTGGACGTATGTGGTTACTATGGCAATGCCTGGGGAGTGGTCACCACTGCCACACACCAGAGCAAATTTCAATGATACACCATAGAGACATGAAAGCACATATCTCACACAGCGATGCCATATTTGACTAAGGACATAGACCACTCACAATGTTCCAAAGAGAGATATACCCACCCAACTGTTTGCGTTTTCAATTACTTGTGCTCATAGCTTAAAGCTCTAGCATTAATTTTGCATTATCAGTATACAAGAGATTCATTGTTACTACTACTTAAGTACTTTACATAATTACCTGTTTTTAACCTATCAAAGAGGAGCCTAAAGTGAGAGCCTGGAGCCTGGGGGTCAGGGCCTGCGAGAGAGCAGCGTTTAGTGAGACTTGTGTCAGAAAACACAAAGGTCACATTTTACTGTGTATATAATAATACATATCTCCTCACGAGGAAATCAAGAGCTTTTAACCAAGGAGATACTTGAGAGGTAGTCACCTCTTTTTAAGTGCCATAGAAGTGCCATGAGATATGAACATAAAACACTAAATCACAGCATGTGATCACATTCTTCTTAATAAACACTGATGCCATTAAACACTGATGTGTTTAATGGCATCAGTGTTTAATGGCATCAGTGTTTAATGCCATTAAACACTGATGTGTTTCAAAGGATTTGACATTTAATTAGTGTGTGTAGTTTCATAGACTCATCTCTTTGTTTTGTTACCTGTAAAACACAGTATTGATATCAAAGTCAGGATCTCATAGCGAATGTCAGCCAGACTAGACTCCATTGTATGTCTTTGACATACCTCTTTGTTTGGTTGCTTGGCACTGGATGTGACTGAATTGGCTTCCCCTAGGGCAGAGAATGAACGAGGCCGGAGGTCTGGCTCCAACTCTTGGGACATGGATCCATGCAAGGATCCATATCCACCACTGCTGCTGTGTGTGCTGAGGAGAAGGAGGGCATTGGGGGTCAACGTGTCCAAGCTGTCCTTGGCCAGGGGTGTCTCTGGGATGCTGAAGAGATGCACGATGAGGAATACTGTCCAGGTCAGAGCAGAGAAGAAGTAGATGACCTGGTACTCTGACCCCAGCAGTCGGCCCAGGGACGAGTGACCCCAGTCCATGGCTCCCACGAGGTACCCAAAGGCACCCCCAAGCCCTGCAACAGACAACAGGCACAACAGAGATAGAGGTCAGTTGGTGGGGGCCCTAGGCCATTGGTCATAGCACAGTCATCGGATATCCTCTGCAATCCAGGAATTGTACTGAACATTTAAAAAACATTTAATAATTAATAGTAATTTGGAGGGGCTTATATTTGTCCTATTTCACGTACAAGTATGTATCATACACGTGTGAATTGGAAATGTGTTTTTTGCATATGCCAACTCCTCGAGACACTCTCTGGGAGTGAGGTCACGGTTAGGGTCTTAAAATAAGGATTAATTGTCTTGCTCAAGGGCACATAGGCAGATTGTTCACCTTCTTCTCGGTTACTGGCCCAACACAACTAGGCTATCTGCCGCCATTTTGCCTGTGGTGGTTTTAAAAATGTGGGCTGTAGTTAATAAATACAGGGTCTGATTTATAAAATAATGCTTCTTGCATTGAATTTAAAGCTCGTCACAATGTAACATTGAGGCTGGGTGATCTCAGAGAAGCTGTGAGTAATGTTGTGATAAATGAGTTTTGTCACGTAGTACCAGTGGTGTAAAGTACTTAAGTAAAAAATACTTTCAAGTACTACTTAATTAGTAATTTTTTGTATCTGTACTTTACTTTACTATTTATATTTTTTTGACAACTTTTACTTCACTACATTCCTAAAGAGAATTATGTACTTCTTACTCCATACAATTTCCCGGACACCCAAGAATACTTGTTACATTTTAAATGCTTAGCAGGACAGGAAAATGGTCTAACTCCCACACTTATCAAGAGAACATATCTGTTTTTGTTTTGTTTTTTTACCTTTATTTAACTAGGCAGGTCAGCTAAGAACACATTCTTATTTACAATGACGGCCTACATCGGACGATGCTGGGCCAATTGTGTGCCGCCCTATGAGACTCCAATCACAGCCGGTTGTGATACAGTCTGGATTCGAACCAGGTTGTCTGTAGTGATGCCTCTAGCACTGAGATGCAGTGTCTTAGACCACTGCGCCACTCTACTACCTGATCTGGCGGATTCAATAAACACAAGTACTTTGTTGGTAAATTATGTCTGACTGTAGGAGAGTCCCCCTACCTATCCGTAAATTTAAAAAACAACAAGATGGTGCCGTCTGGCTTGTTTAATATAAGAAATTTGAAATTATTCATACTTTTACTTTTGATACTTAAGTACATTTTAGTAATTTAATTTACTTTTGATACTGAAGTATATTTAAAACCAAATACTTTTGGACTTTTACTCAAGTAGTATTTTACTGTGTGACTTTCACTTTATTTGAGTCATTTTCTATTAAGGTATCTTTACTTAGTATGACAATTGGGTATTTTTTCCACCACTGTGTAGTACGATCCTGCACACAGATAAATGGCATGTTCTGTCAGACATGTCCCTATAATCTGGACATACTACTGTATGTTCCCTCAATTCTTACACTAGCATCCTACATTGAGAAACCTGTAATACAAACTTTCTCATAAATTATGCAGCGATTTTGAGTATGTCTAACAAGGATTTGACGTCAACTGTGCCTGCATTAAGTCTGGACATACAGTACCATTCAAACGTTTGGACTTCCTACTAATTCAAGGGTGTTTCTTTATTTTTATTATTTTCTACATTGTAGAATAATAGTGAAGACATCAAAACTATGAAATAACATATATGGAGTCATGTAGTAAGCAAAAAAGGGTTAAACGAATTAAAATCTATTTTATAATTGAGATTCTTCAAAGTAGCCACCCTTTGCCTTGATGACAGCGTTGCACACTCTTGGCATTCTCTCAACCAGATTCATGAAGAATGCTTTTCCAACAGTTCAGAAGGATTTCCCACATATGCTGAGCACTATTTCACTGCTTTTTCCTTCACTCTGCGGTCCAACTCATCCCAAACCATCTCAACTGGGTTGAGGTCGGGTGATTGTGGAGGCCAGGTCATTTGAGGCAGCACTCCATCACTCTCCTTGGCCCTTACACAGCCTGGATGTGTGTTTTGGGTCATTGTCCCATTGAAAAACAAATGATAGCCCCACTAAGCGCAAACCAGATGGGATGACTTATCACTGCAGAATGTTGTGGTAGCCATGGTGGTTAAGTGTGCCTTGAATTCAAAATAAATCACAGACGCCAGCAAAGCAACCCACAACATCACACCTCCTCCTCCATGCTTCACTGTGGGAACCACACATGCAGAGATCATCCGTTCACCTACTCTACGTCTCACAAAGATAAGGCAATTGGAACCCAAAATCTCAAATTTGGACTCATCAGATCAAAGGACAGATTTCCACCGGTCTAATGTCCATTGCTTGTGTTTCTTGGTCCAAGCAAGTCTCTTCTTCTTATTGGTGTCCTTTAGTAGTGGTTTCTTTGCAGCAATCCAACCATTAAGGCCTGATTCACACAGTCTCCTCTTAACAGTTGATGTTGAGATGTGTCTGTTACTTGAACTCTGTGAAGCATTTATTTGGGCTGCAATCTGAGGTGCAGTTAACTCAAATTAACTTATCCTCTGCAGCAGAGGTATAGCACAGGTCTTCCTTTCCTGTGGCAGTCCTCATGAGAGCCAGTTTCATCATAGCGCTTGATGGTTTTTGCAACTGCACTTGAAGAAACTTTCAAAGTTCTCGAAATTTTCCGGATTGACTGGCCTTCATGTCTTAAAGTAATGATGGACTGTCGTTTCTCTTCTTTGCATAATATTGACTTGGTCTTTTACCAAATAGGGCTATCTTCTGTATACCACCCCTACCTTGTCACAACAAAACAACAAAGCTCAAACGCAATAAGAAGGAAAGAAATCCCACAAATTAACTTTTAACAAGGCACACCTGTTAATTTAAATGCATTTCAGGTGACTACCTCATGAAGCTGGTTGAGAGAATGCCAACAGTATGCAAAGCTGCCATCAAGGCAAAGTGTGGCTACTTTGAAGAATCTCACATATAAAATATTGTTTAACTTTTTTCTGGTTACTACATGATTCCATATGTGTTATTTCATATTTTTGATGTCTTCACTATTATTATACAATGTAGAAAAAAGTCAAAATAAAGAAAAACCCTTGAATTAGTAGGTGTGTCCAAACGTTTGACTGGTACTGTATGTTCCCTAAATTCTTCATCCTGCATCCTACAATGAGATACCTGCATGTAACTGAAACATTGTTATCAATTATGCATTGTACTACCTCCTGACTATTTTAACAAATAGCCTCTCTAGAGCCATATACAGTAATTAAGCAATAAGGCTCGGGGGTGTGGTATATGGCCAATATACCACGGCTAAGGGCTTTTCTTAGGCACAACACAACGCCTGGACACAGCCCTTAGCCGTGGTATATTGGCCATTTATCACAAACCGTGAGGTGCCTTATTGCTATTATAAACTGTTTACCAACGTAATTAGAGCAGTAAAAATAACAGTTTTGTCATACCCGTGACAACGAACCACCCAGTTTATAAAGATAGTTATACGGCAGGCTATATTTGTATGTATACGGTATATCTCTGGTCCCCTCCTTCTGTTATTGTACATGGTATGTTATAGCTTAGAAACTAGTAAAACAGAAAACAAAAAAATGTGTTTCTATCCATAGAAGTGGTTTGGAAAAAAGTCTGCATCTGCGTTATTGGTTGGAGATACACAGTGAGTTAGAAAGTGCGTAGAACCAAAGACCATGAAATCCATTCACATTCCACATGCGCAGACAGCTGATCTCTAAAAACATCCAGCAATGTAAACAAACGAGTTCTGAAATAATAATCAATACATACTTCAAAGCATATCTTGCGGCATGGCATGTTAACAATTGTCATATAAAATATTTTGGGATTTATTTTCTTTGTGTATTTTTCATGCATTTATCCACTAATTGACTCTCGAGTTCGTCACCTCTAAATTCAAAGGCTGCTAAAGTTTTGTGAGTTGTGAGGGTCGACTAAATTAAGTTTGGCGTTTTCTCTTCAGGCCGTGTGACTACGAAGCTAATAAATAGTACAAAAGGGAAATATCATAACAGCCAACTTTTGTGTAACAAGAAAACACATTCCTCCACATACCAGGGCTACGGTGACTAGCAGGTCATGTGCCTCCCCTCTCTCTCAGCTCCAACTCATGACTCAAACACATGACTGAGTATCTGCTGGATTAGGACCTAATGAACAAGCTCACGCCACCCTGTGCCGGCTTCCCTTGCCATCAGCTGAGTCCACTCATTCGCTCGCTAGTACACTCAAATACTTGACTGACTGACTGACTGACTGACTCACTCACTGTACGAGCTCTGAGGGCCAGGCTTCAGGTTGCTAAACAGACACCTAAAAGCACAGAGCATACTGAGAGGTATTTACATCACATGTGAATATGCACTCGGTGCTGAAGGGAACCTCTCCTACCCACACCCAGACATGCACTCTGCACACTGCACTGAGCCAGTGATCCCAGTCCGGCTGCCTCATGACTAAAATATAAATGAGTGGAGATTGGGACACCAGTTTTCTTATTCCATAACAATCACATTAACTACATGATAACTCAACTCTGAAAATATACTTATAATATAAATATAAAAGCAAACCTATACAAATAAAGACAGCAAAGAAAGCAATGAATCTCCACATTTGCCCATCAACTAGAATTTCTATATTCCCACAACCATAACCGTGAGAGCCTATCAATCAAACAATATTTAATCTGACTAATGGGAGGGAGGTTATATAATATTTTTCTTACCTGTGAGAAGGGCATGGTAGTGCAGTCCTCTTTCCTTGTCCGTGTACGAGCAGACGTCAAAGAGGTAGGCCTTGACTGGCCCATCGATGAAGTCTGCTGCAAAGTCAAATAGCACCACTCCAAACATGACTATGACGATGGCCCATATCCTCTTCAATGACCTATCCTGTACTAACACTGCAAAAGAGAAAGACAGGAGTTTTTCACTCATTACTGCAACTAGTTCCACTTTCAATAACAGATAGTTCTGAATGCTTTTTGTGTTTGTTTAGGATGGGGCATAACAGCTGAATAATTTCAGTTTGCCTTAAGAGGTACATCTTTCGCTCAGCAATTACTTTCAAGACAGACACTGGCCCAGCTAACATTTACAGACTTGATGAGACTTATTTTCCAGGGCTTCTGAGGTAAACAGTGAGTCAGTGGATTTGTTAACAACTTCAAACACATTTGATCATATAGTTTCAGTACATTGATACTAACAGTTTCATCAAGAGCATGATCGATGTGGGCTAATACAAATCATACATTCACCACATAGCAAGGAATAGCATGTTTGAAACCACATTCCTTTTGTTCAACACAATTCAAGGCCAGTTTGAAAAGGCACATTTATAAAAAAAAATTGCTCAATCTGAAACAAAACACGTTGCCAGCATGGCTCTGTCTAGCTAGAAAAACAACTCCTACTTAATTGTATGTTAATATCCCCAATCTGACACTGTGTATAACATTTGTATTAGCAATCACAGTAGTTATCTTGTGTCGATGCTCATCAAAAAGAGATACTGGAGCAAACCAATCAGAATAATTCTCATAACTATGTTGTGCAACACAGCGGAGCCCAAATAAACAGAAAGATGTCCTTTATCTTGAGCGAGAAACAATTGGCTGACAGAATGCAGTAGAATGAAAACCTACACAACCGTGTTGAAATTTGGGTGATGACTAATCCCGTTACAAATCCTAGTTGGATGTTGTGTTGCAGTCTTATTAGGAATGCCGGCTGTATTGAGGCCTCCGTTTTGATCTCGGAGAAATGTAAGAACTTTCCTCAAATCTTAGTTTTATCCATTGTAGGAAACACAATGTACTGTACTGTACACTACAGCAGCTAACACACAGGGTGTGCATTATGATCATGTCAGATTCCGTTTGACTATTTACTACAGTGTTGAAGAAAGGAGATAATCATCTTATCAAAAGTACAGGGTGGCAGATACCCTAGCGGTTGGAGCATTGGGCCTGTAACCGAAAGGTCGCTGGTTCGAATACCCGAGCCGACAAGGTGAAAAACCTGTCAATGTGTCCTTGCACAAGGCACTTAACCCTAATTTGCTCCAGGGGCTGACCCTGTAGGTAGGCTGTCATTGTAAAGAAGAATTTGTTCTTAACTGACTTGCCTAGTTAAATAAAGGTTAAATAAAACTGTAAGTGGTCACACTTTGTATTGTACAGTATTATTACAGAGAAGGTGAAATCCGGCATAACTGAAAACTATTTTGAGGATATCAACCAACAACAAAGGAATTCACTGAAAATAAAAAGTTAAGTTGTCAGATCAATGTACAATACTGCTGCAAAAGGAAATCCAATCCAATCCCTTATGGAGTGAATGCATTTCCATATTGTAGTATTATTCTACTTTCATTTATACTTTTCAATCCACAAGCACAGCTCAACTATTTAAAAGTATTTGAAATATGTATTTGACCCATGTCTTACCAGCTTACCATACCCAATAAATGAAACAATCCCTTTTTAGTAAGCTCAAAATGGACCTGAAAATAAACAACATGAACAACAGTAGTAACAGTTTCTGAAAAGAGGTATGGGCCAAACATGTATACCGAACAGAAATAAATTCACTAGTCCCTAATCGATGGATTTCACATGACTAGGAATACAGATATGCATCTGTTGATCACAAATACCTTTAAAAAAATGGGTCTCACAATGGGCATCAGGATCTTGTCACGGTCTTTCAGTGCATTCAAATTAATTGATAAAATGCAACTGTGTTCATTGTCCGTAACTTATGCCTGCCCATACCATAACCCCACTACCACCATGGGGCACTCTGTTCACAACGTTGACCCACACGATGCCATACACGTGGTCTGCGGTTGTGAGACATGTTGGAGGTACTCTTTAAAATGACATTGGCTTATGGTAGAGAAATTAACATTCAATTCTCTGGTAAACATTCCTGCAGTCAGCAAGCCAATTGCACATTTTAGAGTGGCCTTTTATTGTCCCCAGCACAAGGTGCACTTGTGTAATGAGCATGCTGTTTAATCAGCTTCTTGATATGCCACACCTGTCAGGTGGATGGATTATCTTGGCAAAGGAGAAATGCTCCCTAACAGGGATGTAAACAAATTTGTGCACAAAAGTTGAGAGAAATAAGCTTTTTGTTCATATAGAACATTTCTGGGATCTTTTATTTCAGCTCATGAAACATGGGAACAACACTTTACACGTTGCATTTATATATTTGGTTAGTGTATAAACGGTATTTGCAGAGGTGTAAAGATATGCCATATCTCTTTCATTTCTGTTCTTTGCAGATGAGGATAGTTAGTTTTCCCTTGAGACTCTTGGGATTGTTTCCAGTACTCAGAGTAAGGTTTCAATAATTGCTGTTGTTCAAGGACTTCTGTTAAGCTATTCATTTCTGGAATAACTGCTGAACGTCTTGTGCAATCAACTTGGTGAAGGGAAAGTCAAAATAATAGGAACTTTTGACCAGACACACTAAGACACCTTCTCATAAATGTTTATGAGTAATAGGTATCTATAAATATGTAATATTATTATTCTTCGTTTTTAATTATTGCCCTCTTCTGGCAGCTGTTAATTAGTTTGACAAATTGACTGTAGATATGTGCCCACTAGACATGGAATCTAGCAAGATCATCTGGTGTTCAGATAATTTAATAAGCAGTTTGAGTTCAGAGCATAACAGCTTGATGTTTCTACTAGGGTAGGGGTGGCTCAGGCAGGGCATTAAAACACATATTTACATTTTCTATCAACATTGAAACAGCCCATTAATTAAGTTTAAATTAAATATATTACGTATGTTACAGTGTTTGTTTTTGGTTTCTCATATCCAAGCTTCCCAACTCCATGACAACTATTGAAAAACCATAGACTAGTTCTCACGTACTTTGTAGAACACTATGGCTGATAGCCATGGGCTCTTACCTGATATGACTGCATCTCCATTTAGAAACAAGGTAAGGCCCATCAACATCATAATCCCCAGTGTGAGGATGTAGGGCCTCCGTCGGCCCCACGGGGACCTGCAGTAGTCGCTGGCCGAGCCGATGATGGGCTGCAGCAGAAAGCCTAGGATAGGACTAATCAGCCACACAAGGCTGTACATGCTCTGAGGGAGTCCCACACTGAGCAGCACCGGCGTGACGAAGGCTGCCTCCACTGCATAGCAAAATTCCCTTCCAAACATCACCATGCCATGCAGCAACAGCCTCCCCCGAGAACGCCTGGGAAGCTCCACCACCCCAAAGACAACGGGCTCCATACTGTCCAAGTAGTCCTCTTTCGTAGACTCCCTACAGTCCACACTCCCCACTGAGTAAGAGTCCAGACATGTGATGTGTTTTCCAGGCTCCGGAAGCCTGCATGGCTGGGGTTGGTCCCCTGTGTGGAGGGACATAGCTACTGGGGGAGATGGAGGGTGTATGGGTGTAGCTCTCAGCCAGCTTGTCAATGGCAAACAGCCCAATCTCTGCTTCTTTGCTCCAGCTAATTCTCTACTGCATAGTTGAGCAATGAGTCCAAGTAGCCACAAGTCCTGATCTGAGGCAAGGAGAGGAGATGGGAGGAGAGATGGGGTGTGGCTGTTGGTTTGATTTAGATGAATGAAGTTTCAACTTTTAGTTTTTTTTTAAGCATGTGACTAAGATTGTGGCTTTTAACCACATCTCACAACACTACATTCCTTTCCATCAAAATTGTTCATGGAATAATTTGGAGTTCCATTAAATTATCACTTGATGATGGATTACCAGAAATTCAGTAGTCCTAACAGAAAGAGAGAGAGAGAGAGAATTGGATGACAGGAGAATGACAAGAGATGAATTTACAACTCTGTTAAAGCATGTTACATTGCATATGTATCTGAATCCTTGCTTTCCTGTTTTATGCAGTTCGCTCACAAGGGCTCTTTTGTGGTCTGCTGGTGTTCACGTCAGGTTGATCAAGTGATGTAGCATGTGATCCCTGGGGAGAAAAGGAGTTGTAACCCTTTGATGGAAGAGTGGAGGGGGGTGGGGGGGGAGGAGGATGGCCAGCCAACGCATTTACAGTATACAATTCCTGGAAGAGAAGCCAACGACACGTGAAAATGACAAACACATTCAATTACACTGGTTGCCCAAAGACAAGGATGTACCCTCGGCAGTTGAACAAGTTTATTTCCTCTATGTGTTAAAAATCAGTTTCTAAAACGTTGTTAGTCTTTGTCATGAGACACTAGCTAGTTCGCCCTGCCTCAGTCATGTGAGACGTTGAGTCAATTCACAGTTTCTCATGGGAATCATGCACGCCGCCCACGTCAGAAGAACCTGGGGAGGCGTCAGAGAGGCCTAGGGAGGCAGTCAGATGCTTAAGAGTCAGACAGATTAAAAATGCCACATTCTCACCAGACCTCGAGTCCTAGGGTCACTAACGTAGATACATTGTGTTCCAGATTAAGAACGAGTGAGGGCTAGGTACAGTCACGTGTTTGAGGGGACAATTCTGCCCTACAACATAGCGTGGAACTGAGAAAAAGCTTTTATTTACCTTGGTTTCAAAGAAACCTTATGCAGTTACTGCTAACATGACCCCCATTTTCTCCAAAACACAATACAATAGAGGCAGGATACTTGTCCACACGATTAAGCATGTATTTAATGTAGCAAAAATGACATTAACTCATTTTTGACCAAATGAGCAGTTCCTGCCTTTTTGCTTGGTAGGGCAGAATAGCTAGGTTACTTTGAGTGGAGGAAGTGAACATTCTTATCAAGGTGTTCCACCAGGCCATTGTCTTACATCAGATGCAGTAAGAGACGAGCATTGCGTAGTAGTGACACCATCCGTCGGAAGACAATGCCATCAGGCGACATAAATTATGCAAGTAGTATTTGAAACATTCAAATTGTGTACAAACACACAATCTCTCTATAGTAATTTACTTTACGCCCTGTTTAGCATGTTAAAAATGATAATATGCATAAACTGGAAACGTATTCATTTTAAAGGTTAATATTTACTCTGTAGTTTTAGAATTAGACCAAATGTCATTGTTTAGAAGAAGGAAAGGCAAAGCAGTGGTAACCTTAATAGTAGTAGTTACATTATCTACTATGAAGGACATGCTCAAAGCAAGAATATGAAATGGAATTCAAGCATTGCGACAGGAGGCGCCTAATCCAAGGGAATTAGATTAGGAGGCAGGCGAGACTTTACGTAATCAATTTCTAAGTATAGCCAAAATATAGGGGAAATTCAAACAGGCTGGTCCATCGTAAAATACCTAATACATGATAAATACTCAGTATACTGTATGTGCTTGCGTATACAGTGCATTCAGAAAGTACTCAGACCCCTTTTGTTACGTTACAGCCTTATTCTAAAATGGATTTAGTTCTTTTTTCCCCCTAATCAATCTATACAAAATACCCCATAATGACTACGCAAAAAATACATTTTTGCACATTTATAAAAAATGTAATCTGAAATATCACATTTACATAAGTAATCAAATCCTTTACTAAGTACTTTGTTGAAGTACCTTTGGCAGAAATTACAGCCTTGAATCTTCTTGTGTATGACGCTACAAGCTTGACACACCTGTATTTAGAGAGTTTCTCCCATTCTTTGCAGATCCTCTCAAGCTCTGTCAGGTTGGATGGGGATCATCACTGCACAGCTATTTTCAGGTCTCTCCAGAGATGTTTGATCGGGTTCAAGTCCAGGCTCTGGCTGGGCCACTCAAGGGCATTCAGAAACTTGTCTTAAAACCACTCCTGCGTTGTCTTTGCTGTGTGCTTAGGGTCGTTGTCCTGTTGGAAGGTGAACCTTCACCCCAGTCTGAGGTCCTGAGCGCTCTGGAGTAAGTTTTCATCAAGGATCACTCTGTACTATATGGCTTTTTCTTTGCAACTCTGCCTAGAAGGCCAGTCACCCAGAGTCACGTTGAGACTGGTGTTTTGCGGGTACTATTTAATGAAGCTGCCAGTTGAGGACTTGTGAGGCATCGGTTTCTCAAAATAGATACTCAAATATACTTGTCCCATTGCTCAGTTGTGCACCGGCGCCTCCCACTCCTCTTTCTATTCTGGTTAGTGACAGTTTGCGCTGTTCTGTGAAGGGAGTAGCCTTCATTTCTCAGAACAAGAATAGACAGACGAGTTCCAGAAGAAAGTTCTTTGTTTCTGGCCATTTTGAGCCTGTAATCGAACCCACAAATGCTGATGCTCCAAATATTCAACTAGTCTAAAGCCCATTTGTTTTATTGCTTCTTTAATCAGCACAACAGTTTTCAGCTGTGCTAACATAATTGCAAAAGGGTTTTCAAATAATCAATTAGCCTTTATTAAAATAATAAACTAGCTAACACAACGTGCCATTGGAACACAGGAGTGATGGTTGCTGATAATGGGCCTCGGTAAGCCTATGTAGATATTCCATAAAGAAATCAGCTGTTTTAGGCAACAATAGTCATTTACAACATTAACAATGTCTACACTGTATTTCTGATCAATTTGATGCTATTTTAATGGACAAAAAAAGTGCTTTTCTTTCAAAAACAAGGACATACAGTGGGGAGAACAAGTATTTGATACACTGCCGATTTTGCAGATTTTCCTACTTACAAAGCATGTAGAGGTCTGTAATTTTTATCATAGTTACACTTCAACTGTGAGAGACAGAATCTAAAACAAAAATCCAGAAAATCACATTGTATGATTTTTAAATAATTAATTTGCATTTTATTGCATGACATAAGTATTTGATCACCTACCAACCAGTAAGAATTCCGTCTCTCACAGACCTGTTAGTTTTTCTTTAAGAAGCCCTCCTGTTCTCCACTCATTACCTGTATTAACTGCACCTGTTTGAACTCGTTACCTGTATAAAAGACACCTGTCCACACACTCAATTAAACAGACTCCAACCTCTCCACAATGGCCAAGACCAGAGAGCTGTGTAAGGACATCAGGGATAAAATTGTAGACCTGCACAAGGCTGGGATGGGCTACAGGACAATAGGCAAGCAGCTTGGTGAGAAGGCAACAACTGTTGGCGCAATTATTAGAAAATGGAAGAAGTTCAAGATGATGGTCAATCTCCCTCGGTCTGGGGCACCATGCAAGATCTCACCTCGTGGGGCATCAATGATCATGAGGAAGGTGAGGGATCAGCCCAGAACTACACGGCAGGACCTGGCCAATGACCTGAAGAGAGCTGGGACCACATTCTCAAAGAAAACCATTAGTAACACACTACGCCGTCATGGATTAAATTCCTGCAGCGCACGCAAGGTCCCCCTGCTCAAGCCAGCGCATGTCCAGGCCCGTCTGAAGTTTGCCAATGACCATCTGGATGATCCAGAGGAGGAATGGGAGAAGGTCATGTGGTCTGATGAGACAAAAATATAGCTTTTTGGTCTAAACTCCACTCGCCGTGTTTGGAGGAAGAAGAAGGATGAGTACAACCCCAAGAACACCATCCCAACCGTGAAGCATGGAGGTGGAAACATCATTCTTTGGGGATGCTTTTCTGCAAAGGGGACAGGACGACTGCACCGCATTGAGGGGAGGATGGATGGGGCCATGTATCGCGAGATCTTGGCCAACAACCTCCTTCCCTCAGTAAGAGCATTGAAGATGGGTCGTGGCTGGGTCTTCCAGCATGACAACGACCCGAAACACACAGCCAGGGCAACTAAGGAGTGGCTCCGTAAGAAGCATCTCAAGGTCCTGGAGTGGCCTAGCCAGTCTCCAGACCTGAACCCAATGGAAAATCTTTGGAGGGAGCTGAAAGTCCGTATTGCCCAGCGACAGCCCCGAAACCTGAAGGATCTGGAGAAGGTCTGTATGGAGGAGTGGGCCAAAATCCCTGCTGCAGTGTGTGCAAACCTGGTCAAGAACTACAGGAAACGTAATTGCAAACAAAGGTTTCTGTACCAAATATTAAGTTCTGCTTTTCTGATGTATCAAATACTTATGTCATGTAATAAAATGCAAATTAATTACTTAAAAATCATACAATGTGATTTTCTGGATTTTTGTTTTAGATTCCGTCACTCACAGTTGAAGAGTACCTATGATAAAAATGACAGATTTCTACATGCTTTGTAAGCGGGAAAACCTGCAAAATCGTCAGTGTATCAAATACTTGTTCTCCCCACTGTATCTAAGTGACCCCAAACGTTTGAACGGTAGTGTGTGTGTGTGTGTGTGTGTGTGTGTACACACATACATACATACATACATACATACATACATACATACATACATACATACATACATACATACATACATTTGTGTGTGTATATACAGTGGGGAGAACAAGTATTTGATACACTGCCGATTTTGCAGGTTTTCCTACTTACAAAGCATGTAGAGGTCTGTAATTTTTATCATAGGTACACTTCAACTGTGAGAGACGGAACCTAAAACAAAAATCCAGAAAATCACATTGTATGATTTTTAAATAATTAATTTGCATTTTATTGCATGACATAAGTATTTGATCACCTACCAACCAGTAAGAATTCCTGCTCTCACAGACCTGTTAGTTTTTCTTTAAGAAGCCCTGTTCTCCACTTATTACCTGTATTAACTGCACCTGTATGAACTCGTTACCTGTATAAAAGACACTTGTCCACACACTCAATCAAACAGACTCCAACCTCTCCACAATGGCCAAGACCAGAGAGCTGTGTAAGGACATCAGGGATAAAATTGTAGACCTGCACAAGGCTGCGATGGGCTACAGGACAATAGGCAAGCAGCTTGGTGAGAAGGCAACAACTGTTGGCGCAAAGCAGAACTTAAAATTTGGTACAGAAACCTTTGTTTGCAATTACAGAGATCATACGTTTCCTGTAGTTCTTGACCAGGTTTGCACACACTGCAGCAGGGATTTTGGCCCACTCCTCCATCCAGATCCTTCAGGTTTCGGGGCTGTCACTGGGCAATACGGACTTTCAGCTCCCTCCAAAGATTTTCTATTGGGTTCAGGTCTGGAGACTGGCTAGGCCACTCCAGGACCTTGAGATGCTTCTTACGGAGCCACTCCTTAGTTGCCCTGGCTGTGTGTTTCGGGTCGTTGTCATGCTGGAAGACCCAGCCACAACCCATCTTCAATGCTCTTACTGAGGGAAGGAGGTTGTTGGCCAAGATCTCGCGATACATGGCCCCATCCATCCTCCCCCTCAATACGGTGCAGTCGTCCTGTCCCCTTTGCAGAAAAGCATCCCCAAAGAATGATGTTTCCACCTCCATGCTTCACGGTTGGGATGGTGTTCTTGGGGTTGTACTCATCCTTCTTCTTCCTCCAAACACGGCGAGTGGAGTTTAGACCAAAAAGCTATATTTTTGTCTCATCAGACCACATGACCTTCTCCCATTCCTCCTCTGGATCATCCAGATGGTCATTGGCAAACTTCAGACGGGCCTGGCTTGAGCAGGGGGACCTTGCGTGCGCTGCAGGAATTTAATCCATGACGGCGTAGTGTGTTACTAATGGTTTTCTTTGAGACTGTGGTCCCAGCTCTCTTCAGGTCATTGACCAGGTCCTGCCGTGTAGTTGTGGGCTGACCCCTCACCTTCATCATGATCATTGATGCCCCACGAGGTGAGATCTTGCATGGTGCCCCAGACCGAGGGAGATTGACCGTCATCTTGAACTTCTTCCATTTTCTAATAATTGCGCCAACAGTTGTTGCCTTCTCACCAAGCTGCTTGCCTATTGTCCTGTAGCCCATCCCAGCCTTGTGCAGGTCTACAATTTTATCCCTGATGTCCTTACACAGCTCTCTGGTCTTGGCCATTCTGGAGAGGTTTGAGTCTGTTTGATTGAGTGTGTGGACAGGTGTCTTTTATACAGGTAACGAGTTCAAACAGGTGCAGTTAATTCAGGTAATGAGTGGAGAACAGGAGGGCTTCTTAAAGAAACTAACAGGTCTGTGAGAGACGGAATTCTTACTGGTTGGTAGGTGATCAAATACTTATGTCATGCTATAAAATGCAAATTAATTATTTAAAAATCATACAATGTGATTTTCTGGATTTTTTTTTAGATTCCGTCTCTCCCAGTTGAAGTGTACCTATGATACAAATTACAGACCTCTACATGCTTTGTAAGTAGGAAAACCTGCAAAATCGGCAGTGTATCAAATACTTGTTCTCCCCACTGTGTGTGTGTGTGTGTGTGTGCGTGCGTGCGTGCGTGCGTGCGTGCGTGCGTATATATATATATATATACACACACACACACACACACACACACACACATACACACACACATATGGAATCATGTAGTAACCCAAAAAAGTGTTAATCAAATCAAAATATATTTTATATTTGAGATTCTTCAAAGTAGCCTTTGCCTTGATGACAGCTTTGCACACTCTTGCCATTCTCTCAACAAGCTTCATGAGGTAGTCACTTGGAATGCATTAATTACAATTAACAGATGTGACTTGCTAAAAGTTAATTTGTGGAATTTATTTCCTTCTTATACAGTATGTATATTGTTTACGGTTTACAACATTGATCGAGTTTTTGCATATAGTAAATTATATTCCTGATTTAAAGTTCTGTATCTATAGCTTGGGGGGATACTTATATGATCAAAAGTAATTTTAGGCTTTTAAGCATCATGCATTAAATTTATCTAACAGTAGTACTACAAAATAAATTAAAAAATAAACATGAGTGTAATTGAAGTATTTTAATTCAAATTGTCAAGAAATATTATTAATAGGGTGCCCATTAAAACATTCAAGATAAAATACAGGCACTTCAGTCAAAAGCTGAGAATTATTTCTCACCATATTCATAGAATTACAAAGACTATTCAGAGGCACATTATGACACAATGTATAAAGGTACTGGTGCTCCTTGTATATTGCCTTGTTATTGTGTTGCTATTTCCTTTTTTAATTAGCAAATATTTGTCTTACTTTTTAAATTTGCATTGTTGGGAATGGGCTCGTAAGTAAGTATTTCATTGTAAAGTCTACACGTGCTGTATTCTGTGCATGTGACCATAACATTTTATTTGATCATGTACAATCATCATGAACCTTGGATCCAGGTAATATCTGATATGAAAGAGTCAAAGGTCATCATTCTCTCGCTCCTCCTCCATCTGCTCTCCCTTACTCTCGTAATAACTGACATAGCCGTCATTGCTATCTAGCTATTAACATAATTACATAAATTACAAGTGCTTACAGTACAAACACTTACGAAGGCAACAGGGCTTGCACTAAGTGGAAGATGTTCTACTGAAGCAATTATGGCATATGAGGGAAGCCATTACTACAAACATCTGTGAGCTACATATAATAATAACAATTATATGAATTAATTGCATTTGCAGTGGGATTCATCCAAGGGCTCCAAGTAAATGGTTAAGTAGCTCATACACCAGCAATGCATGGCACGCCATGTGTCAAAGACGGTTGTCTATCTTTTAAAACACTAAAAAGGATACATTGGAGAGCCAGGGTGTTTTTCTTCAAGAAGGACAAATGGATGGAGGGAAGAGGAAGGCCTGGCTACAACCGTGCTTTGGCTGTGTTACACTCAATAATACCAGCTGAGAGCAACTGGTCTACCTCTGCTAGTTTGAAGCCAAACTCCTCTAGAACGGGGCGTGTATGTTCCCCTATGAGGGGGTCCCGGGCCAAGCAGGGGTCAGCAGGGGTGCGGGACAGGACAGGTGCGGGGCTCGGAGTCACCTCCCCCTGGGCGTCCCTGTGGAAGGAGGCTCTCTCCTGGTTATGAGGGTGGGAGATCACTTCGTCCAGAGAGAGAACGGGAGTCACACAGGCGTCCGTTCCGTCGAACACGCGACCCCACTCCTCCTGTGTCTTAGTAGCAAACTGCTTAGTGAAGATCTGCCTCAGCTCTGGCCAATCAGAGAAGCTCATCTGGGGAGGAAGGTTGGCAGCATTCAATCCCAGGCCTAAAAAAGTCGATATGCAAATGATGAGATATGAGGAACACATAGATATGGATGCAGTTGAGAAAATATAGGTTCCCACTAGATGTGGCAAAGTCAAAGTTAGCTATATCGTAAAACATTTTGAAAAAATAAATGTAAGGTGAGGGTTAGACATAAGGTTAGCAGTGTGGTTAAGTTTAGGGTTAGGTTTAAAAGTCTGATATTAAGAACAGAAATTGTAAAAAATTGTCAGGGTTTATGACTTTGCCACTTGCCTGGATATTGACCAAAGGAAAGAGAAGTAATATATATTCAAACTAATTCCATAGGTAATGAAAAAGCACCCTTCAATGTTTGACATTACAGAAAGGTTAATAATTGATATTCCTTTTATCTGGCTCAAACAGAATGGAGTGTCATTCAAGCTGTGTGAGAATGACGCACTTCATTATTTTTGAGTTTCGAGAAATCTTTAAACAATTTCAGATGAGTAAATCAAGGTGTCCTGTGGGTATTTACAGTGTCTACAAAAAGTACTCATACCCGTTGACTTATTCCACATTTTTTTGTTACAGCCTGAATTCAAAATGTTTTTTCTCACCCATCTACACACAATACCCCATAATGACAACATGTTTTTAGACATTTTAGCAATTTTATCAATACTTTGTAGAAGCACCTTTGACAGTGATTACAGCTGTGAGTATTTCTGGGTAAGTCTCTAAGAGCTTTCCACACATGCATTGCGCAACATTTGCCTATTATTATTTAAAAGATTCTTCAAGCTCTGTCAAATTGGTTGTTGATCATTGCTAGACAACCATTTTCAGATCTTGCCATATATTTTCAAGTAGACTAACTCGGCCACTCAGGAACACTCACCATTTTCTTGGTAAGCAACTCCAGTGTAGACTAGGCCTTAAAAAAAATAAAACTCATATCCATTGATTTTCAATTCAGGCTGTAACACAACGTGAGAAACAGTAAAGAGGTGTGAATTCTTTCTGAAGGCACTGTATCTGTCCAGTTATGGATTTTCACAGCTGCAAGACGGTTTGCATACATGAAAAAGAATGGTGTGAGTGTTGTTTGCACTACCTCGCTGTGCATGAAGTGATCGTGTGTGTGTGTGTGTGGGTGTAATATGCATTATTCATGACAGACTGTTTGATGTGCTCAGTATGCCAGGAGAGGGAAGGTGGGATAATCTGCAGAGAGATGCTGATCAGCCTGCCTGGACACAGTTGATGCTGATCAGCCTGCCTGGACACAGTTGATGCTGATCAGCCTGCCTGGACACAGTTGGGAGAAGCGGTGGAGGAGAAAGAGAGACAAGAAAATAAAACAATCAGTGAAGTAAGTAAAGTTGAGTAAAACTGACCATGGATTAGTTGGTTATAGAACTGTGGCTCAATAGCTCCGACAGCCATGTATTTCCCATCAGAGGTCTGGTACGTGTCATAGAATGGAGCTCCACTGTCCAGCATGTTCTCCCCACGAGAGTTGTTCCACATGCCAATACTACGAGATTTCCACACGAACGAGCCAACATAGGCAGCTCCTTCTACCTGGAATTAAGAGGGAGGTGTAAGGTAGAGAGATCATGAATATACTGTTTTACGATTGGCATACAGACTGAAAACAAAAAGTTGCAATGATTCCAACATCATCTATGGCCTACATTTCTCTAAAAACGTTTATTCGAAGCCTCAGAGAAAATCTTTAGCACTAAAATAAGACATGTTGCTGTCAATCAATGGATTAGAAACGCCCAAGTGATTCCATATATTGAAACTACACTGTGCAAAAATATAAAACGCAACATGTAAAGTGTTGGCCCCATGTTTCATGAGCTGAAATAAAAGATCCCAGACATTTTCCATATGAACAAAAAGCTTTATTTCTCTAAAATTCTTTGCACAAATTTGTTAACATCTCTGTTAGTGAGAATTTATCCTTTGTCAAGATAATCAATCCACCTGACAGGTGTGGCAAATCAAGAAGCTGATTAAACAGCATGATCATTACACAGGTGCACCTTGTGCTGGGGACAATAAAAGGACACTAAAATGTGCTGTTCTGCCACACAACACAATCTCAAACACATCTCAAGATTTGAGGGAGTGTGCAATTGGCATGCAGAACTGTTGCCAGATAATTTAATGTTAATTTCTCTACCATAAGCCACCTCCAATGTGGTATTTGGCAGTAAGTCTAACCGGCTTCACAACCGCAAACTACATGTAACCACGCCAGCCCAGGACCTCCACATCCGGCTTCTTCACCCACTGTACAGGGCAGATGGCAGACAGCATGTCTGGCGTCGTGTGGGCGAGCGGTTTGCTTATGTCAACGTTGTGAACAGAGTGCCCCATTTTGGCGATGGGGTTATGGTATGGGGAGGCATAAGCTACAGACAACAAACACAATTCCATTTTAGCGAAGGCAGCTTTAATGCACAGAGATACCGTGACGAGCTCCTTAGGCCCATTGTCGTGCCATTCATCCGCCGCCATCACCTCATGTTTGTACACAATTCCTGGTAGCTGAAAATGTCCCAGTTCTTCCATGGACTGCATACTTACCAGACATGTCACCCATTGAGCATGTTTGGGATGCTCTGGATTGACGGGTACAACAGCGTGTTCCAGTAGCCGTCAAATATCCAGCAACTTCGCACAGCCATTGAAGAGGAGCGGGACAACATTCCACAGGTCACAATCAACAGCCTAATCAACACTATGTGAAGGAGATGTGCCACGCTGCATGAGGCAAATGGTGGTCACACCAAATACTCACTGGTTTTCTGAACCATGCTCCTACCTTTTTTTTAAGGTATCTGTCACCAACAGACACATATCTGCATTGCCAGTCATGTGAAATCCATAGATTAGGGCCTAATTTATTTATTTCAATTGATTGATTTTAATTGAATAAAAAACAGAAATACCTTATTTACATAAGTATTCAGACCCTTTGCTATGAGATCAGGTGCATCCTGTTTCCATTCATCATCCTTGAGATGTTTCTACAACTTGGAGTCCACCTGTGGTTCAATTGATTAGACATGATTTGGAAAGGCATACACCTGTCTATATAAAAGATCACACAATTGACAGTACATGTCAGAGCAAAAACCAAGCCATGACGTCAAAGCTCAGAGACATGATTGTGTTGAGGCACAGATCTGGGGAAGGGTACAAAAACAATTCTGCAGCATTGAAGGTCCCCAAGAACACAGTGGCCTCCATCATTCTTAATTGGAAGACGTTTGGTACCACCAAGACTTTTCCTAGAGATGGACGCCCGGCCAAACTGAGCAATCGGGGGAGAAGGGCCTTGGTCAGGGAGGTGGCCAAGAACTCGATGGTCACTGTGACATAGCTCTAGAGTTCCACTGCTATGGGAGAACCTTCCAGAAGGACAACAATCCGGCCTTCATGGTGGAGTGGCCAGACGGAAGCCACTCCTCAGTAAAAGGCACATGACAGCCCGCTTGGAGTTTGCCAAAAGGCACCTAAAGACTCTCAGACCATGAGAAACAAGATTTTCTGGTCTGTTGTAACCAAAATTGAACTCTTTGGCCTGAATACCAAGTGTCACGTCTGGAGGAAACCTGGCACCATCCCTGTGGGGATCTTTTAAAGCGGCAGGAACTGGGAGACAAGTCAGGATTGAGGCAAAGATGAACTGAGCAAAGTACAGAGAGATCCTTGATGAAAACCTGCTCCAGAGCACTCAGGACCTCAGGACTATGGTGAAGGTTCACCTTCCAACAGGACAACGACCCTAAGCACACAGCCAAGACAACACAGGAGTGGCTTCGGGACAAGTCTCTGAATGTTCTTGAGTGGCCCAGCCCGAGCCCGGACTTGAACCCGATCAAACATCTTTGGAAAGACCTGACAATAGCAGCGATGCTCCCCATCCAACCTAACAGAGCTTGAGAGGATCTGCAGAGGAGAATGGGAGAAACTCCCCAAATACAGGTGTGCCAAGCTTGTAGCGTCATACCCAAGAAGGCGCAATGCCGTTATCGCTGCCAAAG
Organism: Thymallus thymallus; assembly: GCA_023634145.1. Taxonomy (NCBI): domain Eukaryota; kingdom Metazoa; phylum Chordata; class Actinopteri; order Salmoniformes; family Salmonidae; genus Thymallus; species Thymallus thymallus. The sequence goes on from CM042403.1 coordinate 24,607,263, forward strand.
GTGATTCAACAAAGTACTGAGTAAAGGGTCTGAATACTTCTGTAAATGTGATGTTTTTGCTTTTTCATTATGACGTATTGTGTGTAGATTGATGAGGGAAAAAACGATTTAATCAATTTTAGAATAAGGCTGTAAAGTAACAAAATGTGGAAAAGGTCAAGGGGTCTGAATACTTTCCGAATGCACTGTAAGCATGTTTGTTTGTCCTGTGAATAAAACTCAGACAGACCTTTTCTTTATTCTCCTGGATAGTCAACCGTTGAAGTGTCCTGGGGTAAGGAATGTTTTTTGAATGAGTACTACCCATGGTTAATAACCCAAAATGGTTAATCTGACAAAAATATAGAATTATCACAAGTTTAAAATGTGCTTCTTCAATGTTAAAGTATACTGTTATCTTGGGGGAATAATGTGACAAAGCCACTGGCCATAGAATAACAAACTATTATAGGAAATGAATCCATCTCAGTTGTGAAATGAGTTTGGATAGAGCACTGTTCATGTCTGCATAGACATATCATTGCATTAAAGATTCTAATGATCAATCGTCAGACACACCAAGCATACTGACTGCTGTCTGCCGACAGGCATGGCCGGCCCGCCCACCCATTAGGCAGGATTAGGTGCCTAGGTTGGCAGATTGACGAGGGCTGCATTTTCCGAGCTAAATTGACCAAGACGCACCTCCAACAACACCTCACATAATTCTGCCCAAAAACAATTAAACTTCGCTCACTCAGTCGACCATAAGCTGTGCCCACTTTGCCAAAGTCAGGGGCGCAAAATATTTGTCTTGTCCATGCCCAGCACGCCTCTCCAGGATACTGTTGGAGAGATGCAATGCTACAGCATGCCACCAACGCTCAAGTCATTGAACATAAATGATGTAGCCTATAGTAGTAAGAGTAGTAGCCTATTGAGTTTGTCTGTAGCCTAGACTGGGGATCATATTCATGACAATGTTATGAGACACACCTTTTTGATTATTATTTTTTTTTACATCATGCACATGTTCTGATCAAATAGACTAAATGCCGCCCTGTCAATTTAAAATGAGTTTTGATTTGAATATGACTTAACAAACACCATATCCCAAAAACAGAACAGGTCGAAATAAAATTGACAATATGCAATGAAATTAGGCTCCTCACAACTTCTGTCTGGGAGCTTCATTCCGGCAAAATTGTCATGAACCAGTGATTTCAATTGTAGGTCTACTCATACAGTTTTGATGAGCTGATAATAGTGAAGAAGAAAATACTTTTGCATTTCCCGATGTGTCAACATTGATTCTAATTGCAAAACTGTAGGCTTAAAATAAAATAACTCCTGATAAACTTGGGTTCTTAAATAGCCAACACGATTAGTCTTAGGATAATAAAGCCAATGAAACAGGATGGGCATTCATAAAATTGCAATGCAGGCCGACACTGTAGAATACACTATTCTAGTTTTGCAGGGATAGGAGGCTGGCAATTTTTTTGTTGCACCTAGAGCGGCAGAACGGACATGACCGGGCCTGCTGATAGGTACTTAGCACCTCTGCCAAGAGTGTCGGCAGTAAATGTTTTGTTGTTCACATAGAACAGATCATCCGCTGTCAGCCTCGTTAAAAAAAGCTAGCTACCTATTTTGTGTTAATTCCTAAGAGTCTAAGCCATTTGGGGTGACATATGGAATTGTTTTAAGATGGTCATACCATGGTTCATTTAGCTATTTGATTTATCATTTTAGGACCCCTTTAGGTATCCCCAAAAAATATATATAATTTGATAAGATATTGAATTTGCCCTTTACTACTATAGCCCATAGACCCGCATTGATTAACAATGTGGGTCTATTTCCTTTGGAAGTAAAAAAAAACAATTCCATAATTGTTTTTCAATCAAAGATCACTACGCAGACGGTAGTGCTCTTTGATTGGCTCAAAGAAAAGTTGTCGACCACCCGTCATGCAGGCGATTCTACACGTAGAAATGTGTGGTTCGTTGGCACCAGGTCGGTACGCAGCAGGTGGCGTCTTTTGTTCTAGCAAGAGAAGGAACGGACTCCTACTGTGCTAAGTACCTATCGGCAGTCAGTCTGACCCCTCACAGCTGTGTTCATGTTCGCCTGGTTCTGATTGCCTGTGGCGCAAGGTTAAGGAAATCTTTTGAGTTGGTTGCCATTGAACAATATGGCAGGGCTAATTGCCTTGCAGGCCAACAATAATGATGTGATTGTCATGGCCCCTCGCTGAGGCAGTTATCAGCATATTACATGTACTTCTTACAGACAAAGCATCAATCATCTACATCACAGGCATGAATAGGAAGAAGCCGGCTGCTTGTATACAGTATGTATTACCTAGAGATGTTGTCAACATAAAAATAATCATGTCTTTGTTAGAATCCATAAAAGCTACAACATGATTTTTCCTGTAACTAAAATGTACATTTGGAGATCTCTTCAATGCAGAGTATTAACCTTACATTTGGGGTCACTAACTTTGGAAAAGCTAAAGAAAAGTGCCAACAATGCCTGGAGGAAAAAGAAAGTACAAGCCTTAGGAAAAACGTAATGTTTAGAGCGATCATGGAGTTAATATATTCATTGAAAAATGAAGATTGGGCTTCAGGCATCATGGCTCTAAAAAAAATATGACAGTGAGGTGCGGCAAAAGTCAATGAAACCAAACTGTGAGCACATCCAGTGCTTGACTTGGAATGAAATAGGTTCTGGTACTCATTTTGGGTGGCAGTACCATTTATATACTGAACAAATATATAAAACCCAACATGTAAAGTGTTGGTCCCATGTTTCATGAGCTGAATTAAAAGATCCCAGAAATGTTCCATATGCACAAAAAGCTTATTTCTCTTAAGTTTGGTGCACAAATTTGTTTACATCCCTGTTAGGGAGCATTTCTCCTTTGCCAAGATAATCCATTCACCTGACAGGTGTGGCATATCAAGAAGCTGATTAAACAGCACCATGATCATTACACAGACAATAAAATGCTACTCTAAAAATGTGCAGTTTTGTCACACAACACAATGCCACACCAGAGCGGTTGCCAGACAACTGAATGATAATTTCTCTACCATAAGCTGCCTACAATGTCGTTTTAGAGAATTCTGCAGTACGTCCAATCGGCCTCATAACTCCAGACCACGTGTAACCCGCCAGCCCAGGACCTCCACATTCGGCTTCTTTACCTGCGGGATTGTCTGTGACCAGCCACCCTGACAGCTGATGAAAATGCCAGTAATAAAGTCCTTTTGTGGGGGAAAACGAATTCTGATCGGCTGGGCCTGGTTCCTCAGTGGGTGAGCCTAGCTCCCAAGTGGGTGGGTGGGACTTTGTCTCCCAGGCCCACCCATGTCTGGGCCCAATTTATTTATTTCAATTGACTGATTTCCTTATATGAACTGTAACGCAGTAAAATCATTGAAATTGTTACATGTTGCGCTTACATTTTTGATCAGTACACAGTATTTAGTTGCAGAAAAATAGGAGGTGCAGGTACTCAGTTCCGGTAAGCTCCTGCCTAAATCAAGTACTGAGAACATCCTACATACCACCTAATCTCTAAACTGGACATTAATGGTATTTAAAATTCACATGCTACTGTACATGAGAATGCTTAAAAATATCACAGATACAGTATGATTTACTTTTTTCAGTTGCGATTGTGGTGCTGGGTTGGTTCAGGGATGGAATCGATCTGGGATTTTGCACTGTGTAGTGGGATTTCTGTATCTGAGCAGTGTTCAGGTTAAAAGCGGCAGGAAAAATACAGCTTGGATATTTCTGCTGTTGAGGCCCTCATTCAATGTCACATATTTATCTACTGTTAAATATACATTATATACTACTGCATTCTGTATGTTGCAATGTACAAACCAGTATGTCTATCATCCTATGATATACAGTCCTGGAGCTATAGAGCATTATCTCATTATTGTCTTTAGAGGATATGGAGATCAGAAAACAGTACTGTAGGTGTTGTTGATGCCTGACAGCGTACTGAGAACAGCACTGTGGGTGTAAATGTGGCCTGTGATCTGCTGAGACCCCAATTGGGCTGATGTGATCTCGTACTCACCATGCTGGTGTCAATGACCTGCCCTCTGCCCGACCTGGTCCTCTCCAGCAGTGCCAGGACCACCCCAAGGGCACATGTCAGACCCCCGCCTGCAAAGTCTGCCACCAGGTTCAGAGGAGCGTAGGGCTTCTCATGGCTCCGGCCCAGCATGGACAACAAGCCTGACACAGGAGGAGGAGAGGGATACATGTGTGAGAGAAGCAGATATGGAGGGAGATACATCATCATCCTTTCAAAATGTCCATATGGACCATGGTACATACATAAACAAAGGATGCTGAAAATTATCTGAAAAAAATCTAGTCCTTATATAAAAACAAAAAACGGTTTTAAGTGAGAAGTAGGCATTGGTCTGAAATTTAAAGAAATTGACATGCACCCTACTCCACCCATGCTATACCAAGGTTTTATTTGACCTACTACAGTAGCTATGTTGGTCTATTGTATTTCAAACAGTGTGTGAGCAGGTTGCTTAGGATTCAACCTTCTCAAACAGTGAAATCTAAAACCAATTGAAGCTGGTATCTTCTACCATTTAATTCGCTCTTCCGATTGTCCAACAACTCCTGGATGAACCCTTCGTCACTGACAAAGCATATGCCTTCAATCCTTACATCGTAGCGCAGCAGGAGAGAGTGGTGTCATCCCTATAGCACTTTCAGAGGTCGATTCATAGCCATTAATCTAAAATAGCTCATAAAAAAAAACAAAAAATATTTGTCAAAGATGGACAAGATTAATGAGATGAAAGGTGAGTTTCTAACGAGTTCAGGAAGCCAAGCTAGAGCTCAGTGGGACGTTTGATCACATTTTCTCTAACACTAAACATACAAATATGTATTTTAGACAGAATTAGACAGAATTCTAGAATGCTGCTGTAGATTACTGAGAATTTTTAAGATATAGCACATTTACTCACACTTCAAACAAAAACAGACACAGTTCAAAAACAAAGAACAAATTACGTTAGAAGCACAACCTCTTCTTTAATATAGTGTAACGTGTAGCACAGTTGGTGGAGCACGGCACTTGCAACACCAGGGTTGTGGGTGCATTTAGCCTATAACATGCCATGAAACTTCTTGAAGCATGTCTTCACCCTACAAAGTGGCACAAAATGTAAAAATTGTACTTTGACAACAATTCAGTAAATGCCACAAGTATTAGATCGAGATAGATTCAGAGAAAGAAATCTAAAAATATGTTTACTTCTGAAACAATGTAAAAATGACTTTATTGTCCCCATGGGGAAATGTACACGTTTAAAGTGGTGTTTAAATACAGTAGAAAATAAATGTACAATACAACATTCATAACAGTTACATACCAATAAAAAAGCGACTAGCCTTACTGGGTTGATAGGAACATTAGTCCGAGCTGTTCAGGAGGGATAATAACACCTGGCACAAATTATTGTCTAGTTCTGATTTTCCTGCCAGGGGGTGCCCTATACCTACACCCAGAGGACAGTAGTTAAAAGTCTGGGTACAGGGTGTGGGGCTTGGGTCTAAAATAATTTTGTGAGCCTTGCTGAGGGCCCTGAACTTAAAGATCTTATCCAAGCCTGTCTGTTTGACTCCAAGTACCTTGCTTGCTGTGGTGATAATCCTTCTCACCATATTTTTCTGGCTGACCGTGGCATTGCCAAACCAACAAGCGATACAAAAGGTTCAAATGAAAGATTTGAAAACAGAGTCAGTATAGTACAGTCAACATGGACTTCATGAAACGGCAGAGGGCGCACCCCCCGATCCACATTGATGGGACCACAGTGGAGAAGGTGGAAAGCTGTGGAAAGCTTAAAGTTCCTCGGCGTACACATCACTGACAAACTGAAATGGTCCACCCACACAGACAGTGTGGTGAAGAAAGCGCCTCTTCAACCTCAGGAGGCTAAAGAAATGTGGCTTATCACCCAAAACCCTCACAAACTTTTACAGATGCACAATTGAGAGCATCCTGTCGTGCTGTATCACCGCCTGGTACTGCAACTGCACCACCCATAACCACAAAGCTCTCCAGAGGGTGGTGCGGTCTGCCCAACGCATTACTGGGGGAAAACATTCCGTCCTCCTGGACACCTACAGCACCCGTTGCCACAGGAAGGCCAAAAAGATCATCAAAGACGTCAACCACCCGAGCCACTGCCTGTTCATCCTGCTATCATCCAGAAGTTGAAGTCAGTACAGGTGCATCAAAGCTGGGACCGAGAAACTGAAAAACAGCTTCTAACTCAAGGCCATCAGACTGCTAAACAGCCATCACTAACACACCAGAGGTGGCTGCCTATTGACACTGATTAGAAATCACAGGACACTTTAAGGAATAGAACACTAGCCACTTTAATAATGCATCTGTATCTGAATCACTCATCTCTATGTATAAACTGCACTCTACACTATTCTACGGTATCTTAGTCACTCAATGTGTGTACATATTGCATCACCCATCTCATATGTATATACTGCATTGTACTCTATACTACGCCACTGACTGCTAAACAACCATCTTCTGCCTATAGACATAGATTATAAATCACCGGCCACTTTAAGGAAATGAAACACTAGTCATTTTAATAATGTTTCCATATCTTGCACTACTCATCTCATATATATACAGTGGGGAGAACAAGTATTTGATACACTGCCGATTTTGCAGGTTTTCCCACTTACAAAGCATGTAGAAGTCTGTAATTTTTGTCATAGGTACTCTTCAACTGTGCGTGACGGAATCTAAAACAAAAATCCAGAAAATCACATTGTATGATTTTTAAGTAATTAATTTGCATTTTATTGCATGACATAAGTATTTGATACATCAGAAAAGCAGAAGTTAATATTTGGTACAGAAACCTTTGTTTGCAATTACAGAGATCATACGTTTCCTGTAGTTCTTGACCAGGTTTGCACACACTGCAGCAAGGATTTTGGCCCACTCCTCCATACAGACCTTCTCCAGATCCTTCAGGTTTCGGGGCTGTCGCTGGGCAATACGGACTTTCAGCTCCCTCCAAAGATTTTCTATTGGGTTCAGGTCTGGAGACTGGATAGGCCACTCCAGGACCTTGAGATGCTTCTTACGGAGCCACTCCTTAGTTGCCCTGGCTGTGTGTTTCGGGTCGTTGTCATGCTGGAAGACCCAGCCACGACCCATCTTCAATGCTCTTACTGAGGGAAGGAGGTTGTTTTATCCAATATCTCGCGATACATGGCCCCATCCATCCTCCCCTCAATACGGTGCAGTCGTCCTGTCCCCTTTGCAGAAAAGCATCCCCAAAGAATGATGTTTCCACCTCCATGCTTCACGGTTGGGATGGTGTTCTTGGGGTTGTACTCATCCTTCTTCTTCCTCCAAACACGGCGAGTGGAGTTTAGACCAAAAAGCTAAATTTTTGTCTCATCAGACCACATGACCTTCTCCCATTCCTCCTCTGGATCATCCAGATGGTCATTGGCAAACTTCAGATGGGCCTGGACATGCGCTGGCTTGAGCAGGGGGACCTTGCGTGCGTTGCAGGATTTTAATCCATGACGGCGTATTGTGTTACTAATGGTTTTCTTTGAGACTGTGGTCCCAGCTCTCTTCAGGTCATTGTCCAGGTCCTGCCGTGTAGTTCTGGGCTGATCCCTCACCTTCCTCATGATCATTGATGCCCCACGAGGTGAGATCTTGCATGGTGCCCCAGACCGAGAGAGATTGACCGTCATCTTGAACTTCTTCCATTTTCTAATAATTGCGCCAACAGTTGTTGCCTTCTCACCAAGCTGCTTGCCTATTGTCCTGTAGCCCATCCCAGCCTTGTGCAGGTCTACAATTTTATCCCTGATGTCCTTACACAGCTCTCTGGTCTTGGCCATTGTGGAGAGGTTGGAGTCTGTTTGATTGAGTGTGTGGACAGGTGTCTTTTATACAGGTAACGAGTTCAAACAGGTGCAGTTAATACAGGTAATGAGTGGAGAACAGGAGGGCTTCTTAAAGAAAAACTAACAGGTCTGTGAGAGCCGGAATTCTTACTGGTTGGTAGGTGATCAAATACTTATGTCATGCAATAAAATGCAAATTAATTATTTAAAAATCATACAATGTGAATTTCTGGATTTTTGTTTTAGATTCCGCCTCTCACAGTTGAAGTGTACCTATGATAAAAATTACAGACCTCTACATGCTTTGTAAGTAGGAAAACCTGCAAAATCGGCAGTGTATCAAATACTTGTTCTCCCCACTATATATGTTTAAACTGTATGCTATACTATTCTTCAGTATCTTACTCACTTAATAAATGTTTACATACTGCATCACCAATCTCTTATGTGTATACTGCATACTATAAAGCTTATTATGCCACTGTATCTTAGTCCAATGCCGCCCTGACATTTAAGTATATATTCTCAATCCATTCCTTAGATTTATGTGTATTTGGGTATATGTTGTGAAACTGTTAGATATGACTTGTTAGATACTACTGCACTGTCGGAGCTAGAAGCACAAGCATTAGAAGCACAAGCACCAATAAATATGATTTGAAACATTAAAAGATCCCAGCTTTCTGAGAAAGTACAATCTCTGTTGACTCTTATTGTAGATCAGGTCTGTGCATTTACTCCTCTGAAGCTTATTGTAGATCAGGTCTGTGCATTTACTCCTCTGAAGCTTATTGTCCAAGACACGCAGATATTTGTATTCCTCTACGATCTCTATGGTCTGACCTCTTATCGATGTTACAGAGGTCGGTGTTGTTCGCTTCCTGAAGTCTATGCACATCTATTTGGTCTTGTTGGTATTGAGGACCAAGTGCGATTCATCACACCACTCTACAAAGTCATTTAGGACCGGGCCATGGTGTTCCTCGTCATCATGCAACAGGCTGATCAAGGCAGTGTCATCAGAAAACTTAACTAGGTGTCTGTCAGGATGGAACTAGTACAACTACTAGTGTACAAGATGTATAGGAGTGGGGAAAAAAACACATCCCTGTTGGGAGTGTGTGTTGGTGGTTGCGTATGTCAGGCACGTGGGGACCCACCTTGACCCGCTGTGAGCTCTCGCTCAGGAAGTCCAAC